>CM052542.1:108699703-108750717 GCA_028533065.1 Trachops cirrhosus
ACACATGGACAAAACTAGGGGGGTTGGAAAGGGGAGGGAGGAGGGGAGGAATTTGTGGGTGGGCTGGAATGGGAATAAAGGATAGAAACTGTACTGAATAAACTAAAATAAAAAAATTTAAAAAAGAAAGAGACTACAAAGGGAAATCATGTTTGTCATAATCACCCATTATTCAATATAAAAGCATATGCAGTAAGGCAAAAGAGTCACCCTTTTTGCAGAGAGGATGTTTAGTCAATTTGTTCAGACAATTTTTTCACAATCTGTATGTCATAGATATTAAGTAGCATTAAGTTAAACTCCATTTTTTCACTTTTTCTAAAAACAGAACAGGATTTATTTTTCTTTTAAAAATGGTTATGTATAATTTATATTTGTTATAGTATAGAAAAAATTATGCATAACTATATTTCCTTCCACTAATCTTCCCTGCTGAACTTCTCATAATTTTAAAGCCTACTTTGTATCTAGTGTTTTTAAAATATTTTTTTCTTTTATTGTTGTTCAAGTACAGTTGTTTCCATTCCCTGCCCCCCCAGCCATCCTCATTACCTGCCCTTGATCCTACCCCACTTTGGTTTTATCCATGTGTCCTTTATACATGTTCCTGAAAACCCTTCCCCATTTTCTCCCATTATCCCCTCCCTATAGTTAGCTACTAAGAAAACAGTGGTTACTGTCAGTTTGTTCTTAATTTCACTGTCTCTGGTTATATTTTGCCAGATGATGATGTCAAAATATTTCTTAATTTTACTAAGTCCAATTTATTTTTTCTTTATTGTTAGCATTTTGTGTCCTTGATACGAAATATTTGCCTAATCAAGACCATGATGATATTTTCTTATGAGTTCTTTTAGAAGCTTTACTGTTGCACATTTTACATTTATATACTGATGTATTGTACTGATGTTCCATGTAGTATAGAACTGACATTTTATGTATTGTGTAAGGTGGGGGTGAAAGTTAATTTTTTTCCACATGAGGATCCAACGGACCCCAGGACCACCCCCTTCTTTCTATTTGCCAGTGGCACCTTTGTTGTAAGTTAGGTGACTATACATGGGTCGATTTCTGAACTTAACCTTTGTCTATTAACTTATCCTTAAGTCAACCCTAGAGTTTTAATTACTCTTATTATGTAAGATTATTGTGAGATATTAAAAAGTTTACCTAAAAAGTAGTTTAATTACATTAGAGTACAGCATATGAATATGGCATATTATAAGATTTAAATGGATATTAATAAGCAAAATGATGTAATTTAAAATACTCATATGCTAGGCTTATATTATTTAGCTACTAAGAAAACAAAAAGTCTTTAAGCACTGATTGCTAAACTATCCTGACTCTCTATTGCCTGTTACCCCAAGTCAACCCACATTTATTATGCCCCTATTCCAATCTAATAGAGACAATGTAACTATCAAAGCACAAATCCAGTAATGCTACCACCACTGTGGTATTCTTATCTCCAATAAGGAATCACACTACCTAATATCAAACTATATTATAGGGCCACAGTAGTCAAAACAGCATGGTACTGGCATAAAAACAGACACATAGATCAATGGAATAGAATAGAGAGCCCTGAAATAAATCCATATCTTTATAGTCAATTAATACTTGACAGAGAAAGCAAGCACATACAATGTGCTAAAGTTAGTCCATTCAATAAATGGTGTTGGGAAAATTGGACAGATACACGCAGAAAAATTAAACTAGACCACCTTGCCACACTACACAGAATAATAAGTGCAAAGAGGATCAAAGATTTAAATGTTAGACCTGAAGCCATAAAAATTGTAGAAGAAAACATAGACAGCAAAATCTTGGACATTGTTCATAGCAATATTTTATTGGGTATATATCCCCAGGCAAGGGAAACAAAAGAAAAAAATAAACAAATGGGACTACATCAAACTAAAAAGATTTTGCACAGCAGAAGAAATCATCAACAAAATAAAAAGACAATCTGCAGAATGGGAGAATATATTTGCCAATACAACTGTTAAGGGGTTAATATCCAAAATTTTAAAAAACTTGCAAAACTCTATACTGAAAATCCAAACAACCCAATTAAAAAATGGGCCAAGGACCTTAACAGACATTTATCCAAAGAGGACATACAGATGGTCAATAGACATATGAAAAGATGCTCAATGTCACTAATCATCAGAGAAATGCAAATTAAAACCACAATGAAGTGTCATCTCACACTGGTCAGCATCAATAAAACAACAAACAACAAGTGTTGGAGAGGATGTGGAGAAAGGGGAACACTTTTGCACTGTTGGTGGGAATGCAGACTGGTGCAGCCACTGTGGAAAGCAGTATGGAGATACCTCAGAAAATTAAAAATGGATCTGTCTTTTGACCCAGTAATCCCAGTTCTGGGAATATATCTGAAGGAATCCAAAACACTAATTTGAAAGAACATAAGCACCCCTATGTTCACTGCAGTGTTATTTACCATTGCCAAGATATGGAAGTAGCCCAAGTGTCTGTTAGCAGATAAGTGGATAAATCAAGTATGGGACATTTACACAACTGAGTACTACTTGGCTGTAAGAAAGAAGAAAGATTTACCCTTTGCAATAGTAGGGATGGACCTGGAGAAAATTATGCTAAGTGAAATAAGCCAGTCAGGGAAAGACAAATACCATAAAATTTCTCTCATATATGGAATCTAATGAAGAAACTGAACTAACAAGGAAAATGGGGACAGACTCACAGATGGAGAGTGAGATGACAGCTAATGGGGGTAGGGCAGAGGGATTGAGCAAAAAGGAAAAATGACTCATGGACATGGACAACAGTGTGGTGATTGCTGGGGGAAGGAGAGTATAAAGGGACTAAATGGTAATGGAAAAAATACAATAAAGATTAACCACAACCCCTACCCCCACACACCCTGTGATATCTTCTCACTGTTGCTGCAAGGAGGCAAGACCAGGGTGAAGAGCAATTATGAGGCTATTGCAATAATCCAGGTAAGTGGTAATGGCATCATGAACTAAAAAGAAGGCAGTGAGGTGGTAAGAAGTAGTCAAATTTTCAATACATGTATATTGAAGGCAGATTCAGACGAGATGGGGCACGTTCAGGGTAGTATGGCCATAGACTGAAGGTAGATTCAAAAGCAACTTTTTGACTGAAGTTAATACGTCACAATGGTTATCAAAGTTCCCTGACTGCAAATCACTAGACATTTATCCTTGACCTAAAATCACCACTCAATGTCTAGAAACTTAGAATGACAACTACACATCATAAACTTCTTCAAAATGCTCAAAGAATCCAGAAATAGTCTCTTAAATGTACATGGAATATACATAGCTATCAAACCTCCATTATTATTTCAATGAGTCAACAAATAAATTATTTATGCCTACTGGATCAATGAAACTATAGGACAGAAAAGTAAATTTAAACACCTTTTTACCTACCCTAATCTCTGCTCTCTGAAAGAATATATAATCTATTATATAAACTTAATCACCCACATGAAAAAAAACACACAATGTAGTGAAGAAGCAAGTGTGATAGCCCAATGAGTGTTCTACAAACTTGGGGAAAACTGGTGCACGAATGCAGACTTCGTAGAAGAAATTGGATCTATCCCTTAAGACACAAAACCCCATCCTCCATGTAGTTTGCTTTTTAGGATTATACCCTCATTTTACAGGATTTCAGAATGAAGTACTTTCCTCTCACAACATTTACCTGTTTGTAATAACAAATTAATAAGTGCCTTAATCAAATAAGGTCTGTCACTCCCTCTAGATTCTAAAATCCATGGGGGCAGAGACCATATCTGTTTTCTACCAAAGTATTATCAACATTTGATACACAGTAGACACTTAATGAATTATTATGAAATCAATGAATAAAGGAAAGCAGAACGTCCAAATCTGCCAGGTTTTCCAGGCTCACAGAAATTTGATATTTATTTACTTAGTTATAACAGGTAATGTTATTCGAAAGGACTGGTTTTATTCATAGGGTAAACTCATTTATTTATTCAGAAAATAATTATTGAGTGCTTATAGTACATAGGCACTGTTTAAGGGGTTGGGGATACGGCAGCAAATAAGACACAAAGTCTTTATCCTCACAAACTGTCCTCACTCTTGCTTCACTGGCATTCTCAAGCCATTCCTTCTGTGTAAAACATCTTCTTTACTCCCTTTCATCATCTCTATCATGAAGCTGTCCTGAACACTCAATCCTCTGGTAGGACTGCCAGAAAAAATACAAGATGCCCAATTAAACCTGAATTTCAGATACACAATGAATAATTTTTTAGTGTATGTCCATCCAAAAACTACATGTACTGTCCAAAATTCAAACTGAAATGAATGTATTTGTACTTGCTAACTTTTAACTTCATTATCTGGTAATTTCCTCCTTTTCCAAATTTCCATTCTAATTATATTCAGCATCATAGAAATTAACATTTAATTATTGTCTTCAGTAGGATTTCTGTGTGTTGCTCCATGTTGTAAGCACTTAACAAATACTGGATATGTGGATTCAAAAATTAAAATTAAAATGAAGATTTATTTACAAAGATGTTTTTCCCAAATGTAATCGTAATATTGGAAAAGTGAGAAACAGTAAAAATGTTCAACAACAGAAGACTAATGAAAATAAATGATCTTATATAGCCACCCAAAATGATAATCAAAAGGCCAATTAATGACACTGGAAATGCTGAAAATATAATAGTAAGTGGGAAAAAGGATATAAAGTTATATTAATGGAAATAATTTCAATTTGTTAAAACTTTGCATATAATGAACAGTCAGCTATACTCTTTAAAAATGCCACTGTCATGAAAGAGAAAGATCAATTACCTGTTGCACATGAAAGGAAACCAGAGCCATACAAGTAAAGGCAATGTATGATCCTGGATTGGATACTGAAGTAGGAAAACAAAATTGCTAGAAAGAACATTCTTGAGAGAACTAGAAAAATTTGATATGGTATGTGGAAGGAGGAGGAGAGAGAGACAGAGAGAGATCTCAAAGCATAGGGGAGAGACTTAATTGTACTGTTGTTACAACTCTTCTATAAGTTGGAAATCATTTCAAAATAAAAGTTTAAAAACAAGTATAGAAAAAAACATTACAACAAAACAAAATATTTTTGGAGTAGTTAATGTTGGATGATATAATGAATGCTGATTTTAATTTTTCTTTACCTGTTTTTCATTCTCTACAATGAGCATGCATTACTGTATTTTGCCCTGTATAATGTGCACCCACATTTTTATGCATGCTACACATTATTTTACCAATGGTATGTAATCATTATACCCATGTATAATGCACATCCTTATTTTTCCCTAAAAAATTTGGATAAAAAAATGTGCATTATACATTGCAAAATATAGTATTATTATAGCTGGAAAATTTTTAAAAATCACTTAAAGGTACTTTGAAATATATCATCTACAACTCAGAATTTGTCAAATTATTTTAATGTCCCATATTTATAAAGATCTTATAAACCTCCCAGATAAATTATTTTTAACATTTTATTAAATTATCATTATAAAATATAATAGAATAGCAATTTTCAAATGATGTGCTGCAAGAATTTTTAAAACATGCATCATAGCCAAGATCTGGAAGCAGTCCAAGTACCCATAAGTAAATGAGTCGATAAAAAAAGATGTGGTACATTTACACAATGGAATACTAAGCGGCTGTAAACAAGAAGAAACTCTTACCCTTTGCAACAGCATGGATAGACATGGAGAATATTATGCTAAGCGAAATAAGCCAGTCAGAGAATGACAAATATTGTATGATCTCTTGCATATGCAGAGTCTAATGAACAATATAAATGGACAAAATAAAACCAGAGGCATGGATATATGGAACAGACTGACATATCCCAGAGGGGTGGGGGCTGGGGGAACTGCAAGATATTAGACAAAGAACATATATGCATAGCCCATGGATATAGATAACAATGTGGTAAAGGCCAGGGGAGGGGGTGAGGGTGGTATTGGGTGTGGGGGGGCAGAGCATGGTAAAATGGGACATATGTAGTAGTGTCAGCAATTTAAAAAAACATGTAATGATTGACTATTGAGTCAGGGGCACTGATCTCTTTTTTCTTTAGATTGTCAAATAAAAAGATGACAACAGCCAACACAGTAGCCATCTGATGTGAATGCCCTGTCTTTAACAATACATACATAGGGCATGTATAGAGCTACATCTTATTGGCCAGGTAGCATAGGAAGTTTGCATCTGACTGGATAATTCTGGGTACCATAGCAGGTATTCCAGCAGGGAGGGGGTAGTGGAAGAATGGGGGAAAAAATGTACAGGGTATAAGAAGCATAACTGGTAGGCACAAAAAGACAGGGGGAGGTTAAGAACAGCATAGGAAATGGAGAAGCCAAAGAACTTACATGTACAATGCATGGACATGAACTAAGTGTGGGGGAAATGCTAGAGGGAGGGTGGTGCAGGTGGAGGGCGATAAAGGAGAGAAAAAATAGGACAATTGTAATAGCATAATCAATAAAATATACTTAAAAAAGAAATGAAAAATATTTCTAGAAAAGACCAACCTTTTCCCATGCACTTGCCACACAGTAATTAACACATTATATAAGCATATATGCATGACCCATGCACATGAACAGTGGCGTGGAGATTGCCTGAGGGAGTTGGGGGGTATTGGGTGGAGGGGGATAAAGGGGGAAAAATTGGGCCAATTATAATGACATGAACAATCAATTTTTCTTTAAATCACATTTTTAAAAGCAATCCAGTTTCCATATATTCCATATATTTTCATTTGTTATTTGAAAAGCAGCACTAAGTACCCTTTAGTTTTGGTAATACTGCTTGGTAGATTTCTATATTTTTCATCCATTTTGTGGTTGTTTAAACATCCTCAACTACAAGAAAAAGTTCTGCTATTTTATTTTGTAGTATTCCTTGCAGTATATTTCTGACTTTCATACAACAGTAAATATAAAGTCTGACTTCACCATAATAAATGCAAAGTTTAATTATAATGGACTAAACAAAATTCTGAATTCAGAACATCCTTCTTCTGAAGGTAGGAAGAGGTAGGAGAACTGAAGAGGTCACTTCTGGATTAATACCATGCTGAGAGAAAGAAAATGTGTATTCCATCATGTTGTAAGAAATTAATGTTCTAGAAATTATCAACCAAAGTTGGTTTGATGCTATAATAAAGAATTCTATTTATCAAATTAAAAATGATATCTTAATTTGAGTAAATTACTATCAATATCTACTCAATTAACAAGTATCTTCATGTTTAATAGTTTTATTCAGGTCAATTACAGAAAACATATATTACTTCTCAAAATAAATTATTCATTATAGTTCAAAAGGAATAGCAGTTCAATAATAAATCAACAATAATGGGAATGCCACATATATTTGGCCTTGAAAATAACACAAATCCTATAAGCAGTCAGATTTCTGAATGAACATTAGAATAACCTTACAAAGATAAGGAGTTAAAAATAAAAGGAGCCAATCAACTCTTGATTATAGAAAAAGTTGATAGATTTAACTCTTATGTTTCTTAAGTAGCAAAATTTGATAATAGGGAACTCAAGTCCCAGTCCTTTAGTCTTCCTTCTCTGCACCGTGTATTGAAACCAGAGAGGAAGTGGAGGCTGAGAAATGCTTTTGTTGGGAACCAGAGTCTCTGGGCTTGTTGAATCAGTACAGAATTAAAACAAAATTGAAGACTTTAAAATGATTCACATTAGCTGGGACACCTACTCTGGACTGAATTCCATGTGTAAAAACACATTAGAGATTTCTATTTTGGAAAACTCTGAGAGGAAGGAGGCTGTGATAAGTAGCAGACTGTGTAATAGCAGAGTTAACATTTATAGTGATTTTAGAATACCTAGTGCAGAGCACAGTGCCTGACACAGAATATACTGTGAATATATACACAGAATATATAATATTTTCTTGGTCTAAACCACTATCATCTTTTGCTTAGATTATTGCCATCACCTAACGATGAGTCTCTAGTTCTGTCTTTGCCTCCTTTATAGTGTATTCTTTTTTACTAAAGCATCAATTTCACCAAGGCAGGTATTTTTGTGTTTTGTATTCCCAGAACTTCGTATAGTGTCTAGCAAAAATAGTCTGAATAGCCTTTCTAATGCTAATAAAATGACTCACTGTGGGCTCCTAGATAGTTTTCAAAAATGAAAAAATATTTGTTTAATGAATAAATGTAGCAGCCAAAGTAATCACTGTAAAAGGTAAATTACATTTCTACTCCCTTGTTTAAAATCATACCTATTCCCTCCTTTTAATTAAAGGTCAAAGACAAAGTCCTTAAAATGGCCTCCACGACCTTGAATAATCTAGCACCCTGAAGAACTCATCTCCTACTAGTCTCCTTTACTAGCCACACTAGTTTCACTGAAGTTCACTTTCCACCCATCTGCCTGGAGTGCTCCTCCCTCAGCCATATGTCCTCCAGATCTTCTCTCTGCTCAAACTCCACTTTGTCAGTGAGGTGTTCTCTGAATTTAAAAATATATATAGTGATTTTTTTAATGTCTAAAAGATAAAAATAATTTAAAAAACAACCAGAAAACCACTATCCACCTAAAAAATTTAACAGCATTTTCCTAATAGCAACAAATAATTCAATCACTGTTTACACACTCCCTACTACTTTGTTTTTACAAACAGTTTGCTTCTTTTTTACCCCTTACACCAAATGGTTTGCATCAAATTGGTATCGGGACCCAAATAAAGTCTATACTTTGTCATTAGATACTATATCCTCTGGGTCTCTCTTAATCTATGAACTCTCTATTTTAAAATTTTGGCTTAAAAAACTGAGTTATTTGTCCTATGGAATGTGTTTGTCTAGATTTTTTTGGATGCACATTTGTGATGTTATTTAACATGCTCCTCTGCCTTTACTTCCCATGGTAGTTAGGTTTAGAGAGTTTACAGATTCAGGTTGAAGTCCCCCCGCCCACCCCCTGCCCAAGACTTACATAGGTGGTGGGATATAGGTGCAACAGAGGTGAGTGAACAGAACAGAATGAAATCTCTACATACAATCACTGAATGTCAGAGAGACTGATCACAAAACAGATGAAAATTGAAATGTATTTTCAACCAAGCTAAAAGGCATTAATAAAATGACACAAGACGTGAAACAAAACATGTTAGGATGAGCAAAAAAATCAGAAAAAAAAGTAAGAGAACTTAGGAAAGTATTAAAAATATGTTTTTAAGTATCTCAAAAATGAAGAGTAATCTAGAAGGAACAGAGAATTAAATATAACAATTTTTGCCTTAAGAGAAATAGAAGGTAAAAAAAATGTAAAAAAAAAATATATGAAGACATCAAAGTTTTTGAGTGGAAGAAACCAATACTGAAGCCAGGCAAAGATTCAGCATGTGGATAAAAAGAGTGCCTGAAAAGAGAAAACCAAAGTAAGAAAACAGACTATCTACAACTATATTTCAAGAAAACTTTCCTGAACCAAATCATTTTAAAGAAAACATATGTTTGTGCAAAAAGGCACAATGAACAAGTGACTTATGAGGGAAAGAAAATTATATTATCATCAGATTTTGACAGGACCGAAAATGAAGCATATTTTAAAACAAATAAGGAAAGAAAATACAAGGTAAGAATTTTATATCCAGCCAAGCTTAGTTTCAAGTATAAAGGCTACAAACGGCTAACAGCATGAGAGAACTCAAGGAATATTGTTCCCATGAGGGTGTCCTGAGGAGATCACTCTAAGTTTCAGGAAATCAAAATAACAAAAGAAACATCAACACAGAATTGTTGGCAGTAATTAAATATATAGTTTCTTATAGAATTAAGGATAAATGAGAGCACACAGGGAGAGAATAACATACATAATGACTATATACTCTAAAAATATAATAACTCTTTTTTAAAATAGGAGAAAATATAGAGTAAAAAAATTAAAACTATTTTTAGTAATCATAATGGGAGGGATAGTATTAAGAATATTATTTGTGAGACTGTTGTGTATGTTCTATGGCATAAACTGAAGAAGCAAGTATGTGGGCTTTTAATTCTATCATACCCTGTGTCCTAACAAACCAGCATTTTAGTGTGAGAGAAAGGGAGGAAAAATATATTATAGGAGAGATTAGGTTAAAACTCCACACCCCTAAAGTTGAATTGGATATAACCACATAAATTCATGGGTAAGGTTAAAAATTAAAAATACATACAGATGTCTATGTGTATGTAGGTCTACACATATGCATTTATGTGTGTATGTGTGTGCATGTATCACACACATATTTCCTAGTTCTGCCCATTGGACAGGACTACAAATAATAAATAACCTTGCAATAAAATGCATCCATAGAAATCAAGTTGTGGTCTTGAAATAAACTTTCTTACAATTTCTCAGTTTCCATTCTGAATTTTGAGTATTTGTACTCTCTCATTTTTATTAATGAGATTATGTGACTGCAATCTAATTATAAAGCTTTATGTATAAATAACAACCTACTCATTATACTCTTAATGTGATATAATAAAGAATGTATCTATTTTTCATCCTGGGTTACTGGCACAGAGCTTTGAATCACTATGTTGTGCACATGAAACTAATATAATATGGTAACCAACTATACTTAAAACAACAACAGCAAAAAACCCTTCATATTTCCTGAGTGACAAGAGTGCCTTTCTAATGCTAATAAAATGACTCACTGTGGGCTCCTAGATAGATTCAGGATTGACTATGGGGTTAGGCCAACCTCCAAAGATGAAAGGGCTGAGGATTGAGTTTAATCATATGACCAATGACTTAATCAGCCACATCTATGTAATAAAACTGCAATAAAATCTCTGCATACCAAAGCTTACTACAGCTTCTTATTATGTGAATACACTGATGTGCTAGGAGGGTAACAGGCCATGACTCTCAGGGAACAAGGCATGGAAACTCCGCAAGCAGAATCCTTTCAGATGTGTCCCTAAACTCTCTTTATTTGACTGTTCCTGAGCTGTATCCTTCATAATAAAACTGTAGTTGTTAAGTATAGTGCTTTCTTGAGTTTTATGAGTCATTTAGGTGAATTATCAAGCCTGAAAGGACTGGGGAAATTCCTGAACTGGTAGCCAAGTTGGTTAAAAGCATAGGTGGCTTGGGCACCCCCAAAGTTCATGTGAGGTCTGAAGTAGGGGAAGTTTTATGGAAAATTGAGTCCTTGAACCTGTGGAGTCTAGTGCTAACTCCAGGTAGTCACTGTCAGAACTGAACTGCAGTCCACCCAGTTGCTGTGCAAACAAAACTAGAGGGAAAGTAATAATCAAGGAGGGAAAAGCAAAGTATACAAACATACATCATACATGTTGTCACCTACTGCTAGTGCTTAGAGGACAGAGAAAACATTATGTGCATTTTTAAACTACAAAAATGTTAGGGCTGAGTATTTTTCGGTTTTGCCCCATTCATGATCTGCAGAGGATTTCTTCATACTATTCCAAAAGCTATAAATTTTATATATTTCAAATTGAAGAGTCAACCTAATAGCCCATGTAATGAAAAACTTTCTATTTTATGAAGAAAAAGATGTTATGAGTCAGTAGTGAACAGAACATTCAAATTTTACTTAACTACAGGATATTTTTAATTTTACATTGTTGTTACAGTCTTAATTCAGTTTAATTCTTACAGAAATTATGTTTTTGGAATAAGGCTAGAAATTTACCATTCTAATGAATTTTATTTGATGCCAATGACTTATAAACTGTTAATAAGCAAACACTGAAATAACTCCATTAGAAACAGGTATTCATATATACTGTTGTTGGAAATGAAAAGAGTTATAACTCTTCTGAAGAGCAACTTGCCAATATCTAATAAAACTGCATCTATCCTGAGACTCAACAATCTACTTGTAGAAATTTACCCTGAAGAAATACCTCTGACATAAAAATATGAGTATACAAGATTATTCATTAAAAGATTTTTTAACTGCAAAATACTGGAAATAACTTAAATGCCCATATAAGAGACTGACTGAATAACCTGATACACTCACACAATGGAGTACAATGCAGCTATAAAAAATGAAGAAGATATGTATGAGCTTTTATGGAATGATTTCCAAGACATATTTAACATGGAAAAAAAAAGCTAAAGTGCAAAGAGTACCTACAGTGTGCTACATTTCATGTTACAAAGAAGAGGATATAAGAAGATAAGCATTTTGCTGCTAATTTATGCTGAAAGAAATAAAGGAATGTGAGCCAGGGGCAGCTCTTCCTCACAAAGAATTTCAATAAACCAATACAGAAAAATGATGGGAATAGAAAAATCACTTTTGGCAAATACCACAATAATTATGGAGATAAGAATCAAGAGATGCTAAAAGTGAGTAAAAAATATTGTAAAAGAACAAATTATTTACATTCTCTTGTACTTCAGCACGGTATACTTATTCATTAAATCACAAAAGCAAAACAGTAACTTTCAAGTGTGTGAAGTGGGTCAACATCTCAACCCAGTGATCACAGTTAATAATATCACCAGTAAATTGAAATCTTGATATATGAAAAAAGATACAACAGCATTTATAATTATTCCTGCCAACGCAGCACTGATTATGAGGAAATATCAGTCAATTCTACTTTGAAGGACATTCTACAAAATACTAACTTTTCAAAAGTGATCATAAAAGACACAGGAAAACTGAGGAATTGTTCCAGATTAAAGAGACCAAGGAAACATGATAACTACATGCAGTGTAGGATCCAGCATTGGATCTGGATCAGAAAAAGGACATTAAGTATTTTCCAAATGTGAGCATTTTATGTGGCTATTATAGAATCATCAAAGTCAATAAATTACTAATGATAAATACTACCAACTAATCTACAGACCTATATAAATTTTGCCAATTATCCTCCTAATGTCAAAGATGAAAGGCACAGAAAAAAATTTGAACTGAGTCAAAAACCAGATATTCTAAATATCCAATGCTCCTTCCACTGTCATATAAATGTAGTTTTTATATACAAGGAAGGATAAGTCAGTTTCATTAAATAATTTCAATAATATGAACATTTTTAAGTACATTAAATAAGAACTTTAAATATTAACTCATTACCAGACAAATTATACTCAAATAGTCACATATTTGTAGCACAATAACTGAAGCAATCAAATAAATAAAGGATTAATTGAAATACTGAATAACATGAAAAGGCATTACTGTATAAAATTGGATTATCTGCCTAGCAATTTAAACCATTTTAATTTACAGGGCTTTCTACCAGTCATGGATGGTAGTTTGGGGATGATTTAAAAATGTATCATCTTTAGAGAGGCAACATAGTGTAAGGGGAGGGAGATAAAGGGAGTAAGAGAGGAAGGGTACAGAGGCAAGAATTAGAAGGAAAGGAGAGAGTTAAGTAGAAAGGAGGAGAGATGAAAAGCATATAGTTAAATAGCCTTTGGCTCTTTCTGAATCCTTCCCAGGACACATCTTTACAACTTAGAAGCCTCCCTGTGCTACAGTGAGTCTCTTTTTCTTTTTTTCAGACCAGTAAAGTGTGTCAGAAAGATCCTAAGGACAAAGTTGAATGCAGGAGCTAAGCAGCAATCTCATAATGCCATAGCCCTGCTGAAAATGAAATTTCATTATCCTCAGCAGAAAATATAAATATGTAAAAATTTTGTGACTACCACAAGATTTTTATTTTATTTCTTTTGAAGGGGTTATGTATCATCTCTAAAAAAGTCTCTTTCTACTCTCTTGACTGATCTTAGATTTTTGTCTGTATCATAGGCTCCTCTTACCACTTAAAGCAAATAAAAAGAAAATGGAAGGTCTATATGAAAAGTATCAGGAAGATGACTTCCATTTTTCCTTGGAAGAAACAAGACACTTTAGTATACTTAAAAAGTGGAATTACTATTTTAGACAGAGCTGATTCCACACATTCATGTTGGGAACATCTTGACAAAATGAAAGGAAAGACCATCTCTTCTATTGTTAGAATATGGATCTGGTGAAAGATCCTAGCTCTCTGAAGATGGAAATCATGCATCTTAAAGAATTAGATTTGACAAAAAGATGTAAAAATTCAAAAAAGAATATGAGGTCTGTCCAGAAAAAGTCCAGCCATTGTTAATATAATGAGAATGGTTTGTGCAACATCAATGTAACCTGGCAGCTAAAGAGAATGGACTGGAATGTGCATGTGTCAACAATGACCACTTCACTGTACTAGTCAGTGGGGGCAGTGGACGCCTGTTGAATGAGCATGTGTACTGCATGGCCACGACATTCAAAAAAATGACTGAGTAGAGCGATGAATCTCCATCAAAATTTGCGATAAGCTTGAACATTCCTCTGCAGAAACTATTAGGATGATTCAGTAAGCTGCAACTTTGGGCGACTGGTGATCGGCAACTTCATCATGACAATGTGCCTGCTCATAAATCACATTTCATGAAGTTTTTTTGTGAAACATCAAATCACCCAAGGGACTCAGCCCCGCTATAGCCCAGATTTGATGCTCTGTGACTTCTGACTTTCCCCAAAACTAAAATTTCAGACCACCAATGACTTCAGGAAAGCATAACAGGGCAGCTGATGGTAACTGGGAGAACTGTGTGAGGTCCCCAAGTGCCTACTTTGAAGGGGACTGAAGTGTTATTATCCCATGTACAATGTTTCTTATATCTTCTTCATAAATGTCTCTATTTTTCATGTTACATGGCTGAATACTTTATGGGCAGAGGATAAAGTGTGCATAGACTTGAGAAAAAAGTGTCTCTAAAAATTAAAAATAATACCTTTACAAAGAACAGAAAGTATTCCAACTAAAGACAGAATATCTAAATTGAAGATATAGGCATATATAGCACTTATTGGGCACATATAATTTAAAGATTTACACAGATGTTCACATTGAAATAGCATTTAATTTCCATTTTACAGATATACAGAAACTTCAGAGAAGAGTTTATTAAAGGTTGTTTAAAGTTAGAAGCTATTTTCAGGTTATTAATTTTTATATTGTCTTTTTAAAAGGAATCAATGGCTATTAGAAAGATTAAAATGGATTTAACAGTGTAAACAACAAATATCAATAAAGTCTCTCTCCTCCTAGAAAAACATGTAAAAGAAGAAAAAGCTAACCTACTTCATCTGGTTTGGTAAACAGATGATTAGGGTTTACATATAAGGAGACATAGCCATTACTCAGGTTTAGAAAACACAGATTCAAATACCTAAAGTCAATTTTATGTTTCTTTCAAAATGTCCTGATGTGTCGAGTAGCATTCCTGTTTTTGACTGTCACTGTTCTAATATTATCTCGAAGAGCTATTTGACATCAAAAACAGCCGCAGACTTTTTTCACTCTTTTGTAATTCATTGGTAAAATACACATATATATTTTTTGATCTGAGAGACAGAAACATCAATGTGAGAGAAACATTGATCTGTTGCCTCCTGCATGTACTCGGACTGGGTATCGAATCCACAACCCTCTGGTGCACAGGACGATGCTCCAACCTACTGAGCAACCCAGCCAGGGCTAAAGTAGATATTTTCAAAAAGTTAATACATGACTCAAGAAGGAAACAGTAATTTCAATTTTCCTAGTGTGTACTAGATATTTTTAATATACTTAATCTCTGTAGGGTCAATAGGTTTAAAATGGATTTCCCTGCAAGAAGATGTACAATGTGGGAACGCTGCCAGCAAAAGGACTGATGAAACAGAGCAACATGTAAGGTTTGGAAACAGAAATCACCTGTGAGATTCAAAATAATCTATGAGGGGGAGTCTTATCCAAAACGTATCTTTCTCAATATGTATAAAATAATTAAACTAAATTCTCCTGCCTAATTTTCAAGCTGTAGCTTATTACTTAAATTATCTTAAAGTACATTATATTGGTGATGTGCTGTTTCACTGTGAAATTAAGTGGTAACTCTTGACAAAGTGGTTATCATCATGAGATAATTGACCTCAGTTGAGAGTTAAGCTTCCCGAGGCAAAGTTGAGTGTACTTAGTCCCGGCAGGTTAAATATCTAGTGATTGTGGAACCTTGAAAGGTATTACTCTTAAGAACTATTTGCAAGAACCATTTGCAAGATGATGTTATTCAAAAAAAATTAATAAAAATTTAAAAAAATGAAAAATCAAGTTCTTTAGTCATGTATTGCTAGGTAATGACTGCACAGCAGCTTGCATTAGCAGACCTCGATGGACGTAATGACCTGCATGTAGAATGTCCTGTACTAAGCTGATTGCATGTGAGACTAACTAACAAATGGTTGTCGTTGAAGGGAAATGTTTTAAACTTACAAGATATCAGAAACAAATTAAAAATATAATACAACATCTAAATAATTTATATACTAAAGTGGTTTCAAAACAACCTTAACAAGCCAACCAATAAATTCAGATTTGCAGCTTAAAAGTACAAAATGCAATGTAACAAGTTACCAAGAATTTTAATTGAGACAGCATGTAAATTTGTGTCTATGCATTTCTACAGCTTAGTTAAAAGTAAACCACACAGATCAAAATTGAACTGAGAGGCCACTTCACTCCCATTTGGTTGGCTATCACAATGAGCAATGCCACATCTTGCCCCCATAGCTCATGAGGAGACATTTGCCAAGCAACTTTACATAAGGAGGAAGCAACCCTACCCTGCCTGACACGGAAAATTCCACTTACCAAGCCCACCTTATGGCACAAGTCCACCTTTTCAAAAAGCCCACCTTTCTGTGCAAGCCCACATTGTCTCCACTTTACAAAAGCAGCCAAGCAGAGCCAGCCCTGGAGCAAGTTCAAAGGATCCTCCTTTCCTCTGTGCTGCCTCCCTTATGCTAGAGCATAAACTTAATAACATCTGTCTGGAAATTTCTCCGGGTTTAGTCTCAATTTCTATCTTGGGGAGCTCAATAACACCAATGCTGGCAACAATTCCACTTCTAGGTATATATCCAAAAGTCCTGAAGGCAGGGACTCAAACAATACTTGTATACTGGTGTTCATAGCAGCATTATTCACTAAAGCCAAAAGGTGGATAAACAAAGGTGAAATTCTGATACATGCTATAACATGCATGAAACTTGAAAACATTATGTTTAAGTGAAATAAGCTAGATACAAACAGTTATTATATGACACTGCTTATACAAGGTATCTACAATAGGCAAATTCATAGAGACATGATAAAATAGTGGTTATCGGGGACATGGTGGGGTGGGGAGACAGGGAATTATTGTTCAATGTGTAGAGTGCTTCTGTTTGGGATGATGAAAACTTTCTGAAAATAGATAATGGTGATGAGTGTATGACATCATGAGTGTAGTTAATGCCAATGGATTATATACCTAAGAATGGCAAATTTTATGTTGTATTTTTTTACCACAATTAAAAGAAAAAAGTAAATTATATAATTTAATAATTTGTTTTTAGCACATTAATGTAGCAATGAAATTCCTGTGGACAGTTCTATTTTGTTTCAGGATGTGCCCCATGAAATATTTTCCAATATCCTTAGAGAACAATGTCCTTTACCTTAAGCAAATCAAAGAAATGAAATACTGGGGATAAGAGATGGGAAAAATCTAGCCTGAGAAACACTACAGTTGAGACTGTAACACTAACAATTGAAAAATATCTAAAATGAATATGCTAGGCATTACATTATTTTAGAATTCAGAACAAGAACTTTGCTCATTTATAATAAAATTGGTTAGTGTTACTGAATATTAGAATATGTGAGAAAAGGAGTCTTTGTTTTTTTAAATTGCTTTTAACCTATAAGAAAAAACCTGGCATTGTGCCAAGATGGCAGAGTAAGTAGAAGCTGCATAAACCTCTTCCTAAGACCAAATTGGAATTAAAGCTAAATTGTAGAGAAACCATCCTGAATAACCAACTCAACACTAGCTAGAGAGAAGCGTTATAACTACAGACAGACAGAATAAACCACTTCACCACAATATGACTGATAGGGAGTGCAGAGACTCAAGAAAGCTGACTGGGCTCCCACAAGTGGCAGCTGAAGTGTCAGTGGGATATTTCAGTGGCTGGGGGATACCCCCTGAGAAGTGTGTGGCCTAACCCCCAAGCTGGGCTCCCCAGCCTATAGCACCAGAGCTGGGAAAGGGACCCAGATAACATCAAGCTGTGAAAAGCAGTGGGATTTCTGTCCACCAGGGAGAGATGGCTGATAAGCAGAGAACCTACCAAAGGGCAATGCAAAAAATTCCATTTGTAACCATTTTTCCTGGAATCTGGCTATGGCCATGTAACATGTTATTAAACAATGAATTAACAATGAGATCAAGGAAAAAATCAAAAGATACCTTTAAACAAATGAAAATAAGAGCACAATCCAAAAATCTGTGGGACACAAGAAAAGCAATTGGAAGAGGGAAATTCATAGCAATACAGGCTTACACCAAAAAAAAAAAAGAAAAGAAAAAAAAAGAACAGGAAAAAGCTCAAATAAATAATCTAACTTTACAATTAAAGGAACTTGAAAAAGAACAACAAACAAAGCCTAAAGTGA
Organism: Trachops cirrhosus; assembly: GCA_028533065.1. Lineage (NCBI taxonomy): Eukaryota > Metazoa > Chordata > Mammalia > Chiroptera > Phyllostomidae > Trachops > Trachops cirrhosus. The sequence continues at coordinate 108,718,304 of CM052542.1, forward strand.
ATAGCAGGAAGGAAATAAAAAAAAGATCAGAGTGGAAATAATGATACAAAAGATTAATGAACCCAAGAGCTGTTTTTTTAAAAGATAAATAACATAGACAACTTTTAACCAAACTAATCAAGAAAAAAAGAGAAAGGACCCAAATAAGTAATATCAGAAATGAAAGAGGAGCATTAAAAACTGATTCCAGAGAAATACAAAGAATTGTAAGAAAATATTATGAACAACTACATGCCAACAAACTGGACAATGCAGATGAAATGGGTAAATTCCTAGAAACATACAATCTCCCAAAAATAAATCAGGAAGAATCAAATAATCAGAATTGACAGATTACACCTAGTGAAATAGAAGTAGTAATAAAAAAACTCCCAACAAACTGAAGCTCTGGACCAGATGGCTTCACAGGTGAATTTTACCAAATATTCCAAGAAAAACTAACACCATTCTTTCTCAAATTATCTCAAAAAATTCAAGTGTAGAGAAGACTGGGAAGCTCAATTTACGAGGCCAGCATTATCCAAATTGCAACACTGGACAAAAACACTACAAAAAAATATTATAGGCCAATATCCCTGATGAACATAGATGCTGAAATCCTTAACAAAACAGTAGCAAAGCAAATACAGCAAAACATGAAAAAGATCAAGCACTATGATCCAGAAGGGTTTATTGCAAGAAGCAAAGTTGGTACAACATTCACAAATCAAATAAATGTGACTCACCACACAAACAAAATGAAGGATAAAAGCCACGTGATTATATCAAGAGAGGCAGAAAAAGCATTTGATAACCTCCAGCACCCATTTATGATAGATACTCTCAGCAAAGTGGGAATAGGGGGAACATACCTAAACATAATAAAGGTCATATATGAGAAATTCACTGCAAGCATCATATTCAATGGGCAAAAACTACAAGCAGTCCCCTTAGTGTGGCAACAAGACAGGGATATCCACTTTCACCTCTCTTATTCAACACAGTATTAGAAGTTCTATCCAAAGCAACTGGACAAGAAGAAGAAATAAAAGGTGAATCTGGAAAGGAAGAAGTAAAACTGTCTTTATTTACAGGTGACATGACATTGTAGATGAGAATCTCAAAAAGTCCACCAAAAAACTACTATAGCTGATAAATGAGTTCTGTGAAGTAGTACGATACAATATTGATATCCAGAAATGAGCTGTATTTTTATATGCCAATAAGAATGATCAGAAAGGGAAATTAAGAAAACAATTCCAATTATGTTTGCTTCAAAAAGAATGAAATACCTAGGAATAAATCTAACCAAAGATGTAAAAGACCTCTACTTGGAAAATTATAAGACATTGAAAAAAGTAACTGAAGATACAAGTAAGTGGAAGCACATACTGTCTTCAGGAACAGGAAAAATTAACATAATAAAAAATACCCATGCTACCCAAAACAATGTATAGATTCAAGGCAATTCCTATCAAGATTCCAATAATGTATTTCACAGAACTAGAACAAATACTTCACAAATTTATATGGAACCACAAAAGGCTCCAAATAGCAATAGCAATCCTGAGAAAAAAGAACAAAGTTGGAGAAATCAAGCTACCTAATATAAAACTACACTATAATGCCAGCATGGTACTGGCATAAAAACAGACTTATACATCAACAGAACAGAACAGAGAGCCGAGAAATAAACCCATGCCTTTACAGCCAATTAATATTTGACAGAGGAAAGTAGCACATACAGTGGGCTTAAAGATAGTTTATTCAATAAATGGTGCTGGAATAATTGGGCAGATGTGTACAGAAAAGTGAAACTAGACCACCTTCTTATACCACACACAAGAATAAATTCAGAATGGATCAAAGACTTACACACGAACCCCAAACCATAACAATCCTAGAAGAAAACATAGGTAGCAAAATCTCAGACATTGCTCATAGTAATATTTTTTGTTATATCTCTTCAAGGGGAAAAAAAGAAAAAAATAAACAAATGAGACTACATTAAAATAAAATTTTTGCACAGCAAAGGAGAACATCAACAAAATCAAAAGAGAACCCACTGAATTGGAGAACATATTTGCCATACATCTGATAAGGTGTTGATGTCCAAAATGTATAAAGATCTTGTGAAACTCAACACCAAAGAAACAAACAATCCAATTAAAAAATGGGCCAAGGACCTGAATATACTCTTCTCCAAAAAGGACATACAGATGGCCAATAGACATATGAAAAGATGACCAACATCACGAATCATTAGAGAAATGAAAATTAAAACCGCAGAGGTATCACCTCACATTGTCAGAATGGCTATCATCAATAAATCAACAAACAACAAGTGCTGGTGAGGATGTGGAGAAAAGGGAACCCTTTTGCACTGCTGGTGGGAATACAGACTGGTGCAACCAGTGGAAACAGTTTGGAGATACCTCAAAAAATTAAAAATGGATCTGCCTTTTGACCAGTGATCCTTCCTCTTGGAATTTATCTAAAAAAACTCAAAACACTAATTTGAAATAACATAAGTACCCCTATGTTCATTGTAGCATTATTTACAATCACCAAGATATGGAAGCAGTCCAAGTGTCCGCCAGTAGATGAGTGGATAAAACAACTATGGGACATTTATGCAATGGAATACTATTAGACTGTAAAAAAGAAAATTTTACCACAGCATGCATGTACCTGAAGAACATTATGCTAAGTGAAATAAGTCACAAACTGAGCTAACAAGCAAAATAGAGACAGACTCATAGACAGTGAGCAGGACGACAGCTTTGGGGTATGTTAGGGGTTTGCAGGATCAAGGAAAAGGGAAAAAGGGTTCATGGATATAGAGAATAGTGTGGTGACTACAGGCGATAGGAGAGAGGGGTCCTAAAACAAGAAATCAGAAAAATATCTAGTATTTCTACATAAATTCCTCACTTTACATACAAGGAAACTGAAGGAACAGTGATTGACTAATAAATCAGCAAATTGATTAAATTAACAGTAAATTGCTAAACATTTATTAGTATATAAAGATACATCATGCTAATATTTAAAATAGGGTCAAGATTTTTAGTGTGTCTTTCTTATAGAACCAAATAAATCCATAATTCACAGTTTATGAATTCCAGTTTCAGTTTCTTTAGAGTGAAAACTTAAAGACATCCATGTAGCACTCCATGAGTGTACATAGTTACAGCTTTTTTCTGCCTTTAATTTTTTGTACTTTTCATGCCCAATCTAATTCAAGGGCACCTTTTTAAAAGCAATTTGTCTTAATATATTGAGTTTTGTTCCCAAGCTTAATTTACTATACTAATTCTTATTCTATTTGTACTCACATTTTATCAGATTATATAATAATGAAATAATTATATAATGAAAACAGTATTAAAAGGCTTTGGTACAAATAAATTGACTCTTGATAAACAATTTTGTAGGAAGAGAAAAAAGGCAGTACCCCAGAGAATAATCTAATAGCAATGAGTTCTCCTTCATTCCCTTGCCCCTCCTTGTTAGGTTTTATCAAGCAAAGGGGGCTGCATGTTATCCAACTAAGCTAGTTAAGTGGAACTTAGGAGAGGAGTAAGTTCAATACTCCCTATAACACTAACACCACCAACACTTTTAACAAAAACTGAGTACTTTCTATGAGTCAAGCTGAAACTTTACATGCATTAGAAAACCAGCCACAGAATTGCTTTGCAGATTAAATAATGGTTTTTGTGGACACCTTTTGTAACTTTAAGAAGCTGGTACTTCTTCATTTTAACACTGCTTCTTTAGAACTTTTTTATTTAAACTACTCTAGATTAATTTTCCTGTTTTAAAACCTATATAAATGTGTCATACAGTATGTATACTTTAAAAATAGCTTTATGTGATATAACTGATATATAATAATCTGCACAAATTATAAGCATATAATTAGATAAGTTCTGACACATGTATGAAGTCATGAAACCACAACACAATCAAGACAAGAAACACATCCTTTACTTCCAAAGTATGTCATATATTTTTATGGTATTAAAATAGTATTTTTAAATTTAAATTTCTGAGTATTTGCTGCTAATACAAAGAAATACAATTTTTTTATGTTTATCTTGTATCCCACTACCTTGCTAAATCCAAGAGTTTGTAAATTTTGTAGGATCTTCTACAAAGACTGTCATGGTGTTTATCAAAGAGAAAAGTTTTACCTCTTTTCTAGTTTGGAAGTTTTTCATGCCTTACCAGTACTATACAATGCTGAAGAGAAGTGAAGAAAGTTGAACACCCTGCTTTTGTTCCTGATCTTAGAGGAAAGTATTCAGTCTTTCATCATTCAGTATAATGTTAGCTGGACAATTTTTGTACAAAAAACATTCAGGATGTTTTTTACAGGGTTGAAGAAGTTCTCTTCTACTCCTAGTATTCCAAGGGCTTTTATGATCAATAGATGTTGAATTTTGTCAGATGTTTGTGTGTGTGTGTGTGTGTATCTATTAAGGTGATCATGCTTTTTTCTTTCTTATTTTTACTAAAGTGAATTACATTGATTGGTTTTTAAATGTTCAACCCTACATTCTTGGTCATGTTGAATTATCCTTTTTATATATATTGTTGGGTTTCTTTTGCTAAAACTATCTTAAGAATTTTTGCATCTATTGGTCACCAGTTTTCTTTTAATTCTTTGGTTTTGGTAGTGCTTTTTCCTCTTTAGTTTTCTGGGATAGTTTGTATAGAACTGGTATTATTTTGTCCTTAAATGTGTGGTAGAATTCAACATTGAGGTAATCTGGCCCTTGAGTTTTCTTTGTGGGAATAGTTTTAACTAAAAATTCATTTTCTTTAATAGATCATCTAAATAGCCCTATTTCTATTTCTTCTTGAGAGTGCTTTGGTACTTTATAGCTTTTAAAGAATTTGTCCATTATATAAAGGTTACTAATAAATAAAAATAATATTTTTAGGAGGGACTACAGTAGCTTCCACTCTAGACTAGTTTTGCCCCTTTAGTATTCTGAGTACTGTGAAGCCCCGTTATACATGGTGCTATCCACTCTGGCTAGGGGAACAAGAATAGTTACAGGACCTATGCTGTACTCTTCGAGGATTATTCCCTATAATCTTTTCGGGTGGTTCTTTTCCCAATCTTCGTTAGTTTCCTCACAAATATATGCTGATCAGCATTCAGCTGAAGTTTTGGGTAGGACTCTGTAAGTCTTTTGTGTTCTCTCTCTATACAGCTCTTTGTTCTCTGGTACTCTGACTTACAAACCTAGCTATCTACTTGTTAGATTTCTTAAACGTCTAGCTGATGTCCTCAATTCAAAAGAGATAGCCAAGAAGGTCCCCCTCTATGTGCTATGGCCTGGAAATTCTCTACAAACAGTAAGATTGGGTAATTATGGGGCTCACCTCATTTAATTCTTATCTTACAGAGATCATTATAAAGAGACACCTTGGTAGACAAGGCATTTTTTAAAAATATTAAAGTTATCAGAAAAGCTTTAAAGCATCATTACTAGTGTATGATCCTCTGAAAAAAAGTACATGGCATCAGTTAGAAAATAAGAGCCAACTTATTTAGTTTTAGCTAAGTACTGACATTTTGAAAATTTATACTAAGAACAGTAGATATGATTTTTTTGGGGGGGAGGAAGACTAAACAATTCAACGTATATTCCCTGAGAAATATATTTTATACTTCACCGCATTTTAGAAGTAAAATTCTCCTTTTTTCCCCCTGGAGAAATGAAGATAGTTTATGTTTACTAGAGTATTCAAGGAGAAGAACAATGAGAGATGAGATTAAAGAGATTAAGCTCACAATACCATATTTACTTTTAATAATAAAACATGGTAACATTTTTATTTATTCTTATTAAATTTCATCACTCAACTGATATTTCCCAGTCTATTAAAATTTTTAAGTCTTCTTTGACATTCAGCCTATTTGATATTTATTAAAGTGTTGCATTATTTGCATTCTCTGAATCTGTACTATCTGTAAATACAACTTTATCTGAACCAATGATAGTTTACTTCAGCAAAGCTCAGGGCAAACACTGAGGCATATCACTAAAACTCCATTTATCAGCAGACTTTCTCCAACTGGTTCAACAGAATACCAAATATATCTAATTGGCCTTTAGCCAATATTTGTTATACTATAATCCATATTATGACAGATTATCTCAAATATACTATAGATCCACTGTTTATTGGTCTGCCTTTACAGGTATTATATATCTGTTGAAATAAATTCAAATGAATAGTAATCATACCAAAAAATTAAACATACATGACTTATAACCATGTAGGAGCATTTAATTTTACCACTTCCTCTTTTGGGTAGGAAAAAATGATATCTAATATAACCTATGTAAGTTCCAAACTTTAAAAAATTAATCATTTTTAAATATATGGATATAAATTTGAAATGTGGATATATATCTCTCTACATTTTTATTTTTTAAATATATATCTTAACAATTGTTAAGATGGTAAAATTATATTTTATTTATATATAATATATAACTATATATAATATATAATCTTACCAACTTAACCATTGTAAGTGTTCAATTCACTGACCTAAAATTCGTTAACAATGTTGTGCAATCATCCCCACTATCTACTTCCAGAACTTTCTGTCATCCCAAAAAGAAAGAAGCTTTGCACTCAGGAACAGTAACTCCCAATTCTCCTTTTTCCCCAGTGCCTGGTAACCACTATTCTAGTGTCTGTCTGTCTGTATGAATTTGACTATTCTAGGTACCTCTTATAAGTAAACCTCTGTAAAAAAAATCCAATAGTTGTTTATTGGAATATGGCTTATTTCGCTTAACATAATATTTTTAAGGTTTAATTATGTTGTATCATATATCTTACTTACATTCCTTTTTAAGGTTGAATAATACATTCCACTGTATGTACAATTGACACTTGAATAAAATGGGAGTTAGGGGCACCAACCCCACCTCCTATGCAGTTGAAAATTTTCATATGACTTTTGACTCTCCCAAAACTTAATTAGTAACAGCCTACTGTTGACCAGAAGCTTTACTGATAACATACAGTCAATTAACACATATTTTATATGTTTCATATACTATATTCTTACAATAAAGGAAGCCAGAGAAAAATGTTATTAAGAAAACCATAAGGAAGACAAAATACATTTATAGTACTGTACATTTTTATAAAAAAAATCCACATAAGTGGACCTGCACAGCTCAAACCCATGTTGTGCAAGAGTGAACTGTATTCCAGGTTAAGTTCTGTTTATCTATTCATCTGTTGAGGAACAACATTTGGTTTGCTTCTAATTTTTGGCTATGTGAATAATGCTGCTACAAACACTGGTGTACAAATATTTGAATCCCTGCTTTCAGGTCTTTTGGGAATATAAGTAGAAGTGTACTTGCTAGATCATATGGTAATAATTTCATGTTTAACTTTTTGAGGAACCACCAAATTGTTTTCCACAACAGCTGCAGCATTTCAATTCCCACCATCAATGCACAAGGGTTCTAATTTCGCCACAACCTTGCCAGCATTTGTTTTTTCCACATTTTTGACATTAGTCATTTTTGACATTTGTCACACTGGGTGACAAATGGTATCTCATTTAGGTTTTCATTTGCATATCTCTAATTATTAGTGATGGTGAGCATCTTTTCATGTGCTTACTGGATATCTTTTCTAGAGAAATGTTTACTTAAGTTCTTTGACTATTTTTGAATTAGGTTGATTGTTACTATTTAGATATATATTCTGGATATTAATCCTTTATCAGATATGTCATTTATAAATATTTCCTTCCATTCCATGTGTTGTATTTTTCACTTGCTTGATAAGAGTCCTTTAATGTACAAACTATTTAATTTTGATGAAGTCCAATTACCTTTTCTGTTTTGCCTGTGCATTTGGAGTCATTTTTTTAAGTGAAGACTATTTTTGTATCATCAGCGTTTTCCACAAACTTAATCATTTTGTGGCCTCTATTCTATTCCCATATATCTCTGCCAAACATTTAGCATTGTTTCTTGGTTTTATAAATGTTTTTCATCTTTCTTTCACATATGTCTTACAAATGCAAGCTCTCTTTACAGAGTTTTCTGTGTGCTCTGCAGTGTTTTTTTTAAAGTTCCTCCCATTTTATTCCTAATTAAGGTCATCTGAGATTATAAAGTCAGAATGAATTTTTATGGTATTCAATCCTCTCAAGTTATATTTATACCCAAAGTTTGATTCTTTGGGATCATACCTATCTTCTTAAAAGGTTTTAAAGTTTGTCTTCTTTAAGTCTAGAGCATTTATTTAAGTATTGCTAGTCTGACCTCTGACTACAAAGAACCCTAAGCATCAATTTCTCCCCCAAATTCTCAGACTGCCATGTCAATGACCAATTCTTTCATGTTATTTAAAGGGCTAGAGTAGTATTTTTCCTAGTTACTTCTTTACTCTTCAGAAAATAAAACTGGCAGTAAGAAAATCTGAAACATAGATTTTAGTCAAATGAGACTTATAGCAGATAAATAGGAGATCAAGGCTTTTACCAATATTTCTTCCCATTATGTTAGTTTGTGAATCATCAAGAATATAGCATCTTCTTTGACTTCTTTGCCTTGAGAGATATTCCTACCATATTCTTACTAAAAGTCACCCAGGCTGACTTTATAAATTATTTCCAGGTTAAATTTTATGTTATTCTGGGTAAACTATACAGTTATTTGATTTAGATACAAAATCAGTGAATATAATCAAACTATGTTAGAATCACAGAATTACAATTGGAATAGACTTCTGGGATAATTAATAGAATACCTTCACTTTATACATAAAGACCCCAAGACTAATGAAATTTAAGTGATATTGCCCAGATCACATGAAGATACATATACCAAAGGTCTCTTTCCTCCCGCCGATTTCCTGGATTTTTAAAGTATTCAAGCTAAACAGAAGTTATAAATTTAATGAACAAAAAATTATTTTCTACTAATTTAGAATTAAAGTATATTCTTGGTAAAAAGAATAGCTTGCAAAAGTTTAATTGAAATTCCATTCATCATCATCAAATATAACATATAAATATTAGCAAAAATGACATTATTAATAAAGAAATTTAATACAAATTACAGCATTTACTCAGAACTTATTAAATAGATTCACATTTTGAAGAGGTATTTAACTTCTTAAAACATTTATTTCGGACTAGATATCTCTTTCCTTAATCCACAAAAATTTCTAAGGAAGACATTATTTCCTGGTCAGAAAACAAATCAGTTCATGTCAAGGGCTCAGGATGTGGGGAAAGGTGCACTAAAAGGGGTGGTAAGGAAAGCGGTTTCTATCATGACTGTGGTCATGGCCATATGTGGCTTATGCATTTACAAAAGCTCATAGAAATGTACCATAAAAAGTGAATTTTCTGTGTGAAAATTATAAACCTCAATGACCTAACTCTTTAAAAAATATTTTTTTATTATGTAAGAAATGGGCATATACTGAAGGAAATACTGGAAAAATGAATTAGAGTGGTCCAAACTTAGGCAGTTTTGTTGCAAAATTCTCAAATATGTTTATGCAAATATTTCATTTTTATTTATGTATTTCTAAACTTATACCCTAACCAGAAAATAAAAAACCCCAGGTTCCTAAAAAAAAAAAAAAAAAAAAAAAAAAAAAGAGTTAACTCACCGTCTCATTTCCAAAAAGTATGTCAACATAGGGCATAACTTTCATCAATGGCTCCTTGTAGAACTGACTAATAAATGGTGCAGACAGGTTCAAAGAGAAAATTCTGTTGTTCTCAGCAGCATTGCGAGCCACTTTTAACACCGACTCAGGTGAAACAGTAAGAAAAAAACCCTGGATAAGACAAGAAGAAAAGTTAGAAATGCAATCTCCCCAGAGTCAATCTTAGTGAGAACAGAAGAAATCTACACAAAACACAAAAGTCTATGTAATACACATTTTAAAACATAGTTATAAAATGCAAGGCAGAAAATACCAGCATCTGATTAGGAGAAAAGTTTATCACATGAATACTATCTGCTTGATATGTGCCATTATGTTGGAGTATAACTCATTACTTATTTCATATTAAATTACATATACTAAATGCTAAAGAATTCTGCAAGTCTACATAAGAAAAAATATTTGAAAGGTCTCATTCAAGATAATAATTACATTTAAATTAGAAAAAGAACAATGAAGGCAGATTGTATTCTAGCTTCTTTGAAACACTTTGTATTCTTGTGACATGCTATTAATTTAAAAAATTAAATTAGTTAAAAAATAAAATTAATTTACCAAGATTAGTTTGTTACCTTATGAAACATCTGGAGACCCAAGATGGTGAAGAAGTAGGTAGAAGCTACACCAACCTCCTCCCAGGACCAAAAAAGAATTACAACTAAATTAAAGAAAAATCATCCTAAATAACCAAGTGAACACTAGCTGGAGAGAAGCCTTATGACCAAGGACTTAAGGAAGAAATCACTGCACCACACTGACACTGGTAGGGAGTGCGAAGGCGAGAGAGGGCTGGCTAGGCTCCCATGAGTGGCAGCTGAAGTGCCAGAGTGATATTTCAGTGGCAGGGGACCCCCCGGAGAAGTGTGGGGTCTAAACGCCAAGCTGGATTCCTCAGCCTAGAGCACAAGAATTAGGAAAGGAATCCAAAAAACATCTGGCTGTGAAAAGCAGCAGGATTTTTGTCTGCCAGGGAGAGACAAGTAGAGACACAGAGAGCCTACCAAAAGGCCAACACACAACATTTCATTTGCAGCCACTTAACCTGGGCTATGGGAGAGGGAGGGCAGAGTGGACTAGAGTCACGAGAGAAAAGTGTGGGATTGGTGGTTCTGAGGAGAGAGCTGAAGGGTTAGCTGCCAAGATCCCTGCGCTGAGTCATTCCTCATACTACAGAAGCCATTTTTCCTGGGCAAAGCACTCCCCTCCAAAAAGCATCAGCCTAAGGGGAAGCAATGGCTCCACCTGAATGAATTCATCTCATCCCATCATGTGGAACTTAAGCCAGACTGCGGAGTACAACTAGAGGCTATTTCAGTGATTAAGCCTAACAGCGAAGGGAGATCTCTGGGAGCTTTGAGACTTTAGCTGACGCTCCACTGGGCCTGATGCTGGTAAGAACCAGACTTGATGCACAGCCTAGTTCTTTCCGCACATACCTGGGCCCAGCAGAGGGAGCCACAAGTTGTGGATTGCTGATAGCTCCTAACAGGTTGTACAGGTCCAGTCACAGGCAGAGTCTGACAAAGGCCTACACTAGAGTCTTGTCAGATCTACCTAAAATATAGAAAAATACAAAGAAGCAGCCAAAATGGCTGAAACAGGCCCCAAAAGAATGAACAATAAAATTCTCCAGAAGAATAACTAAATGAAATGAAGGCAAGCAATCAGATAGAGTTTAGAGTAATGATTATAAGAATAATCAACAGCATTAAAAAAGACATAGAAACCGTAAAAAAGGACCAGGCAGAAATAAAGAATTTGATATCTACAATAAATAATACATTGGAAGGAATAAACAATAGGTTGGATAAAGCAGAGGATCGAATCAGCTTTTTGGAACACAAGGTAGAAAAAAGATCGAAAAGAAAATGAGGAGAACTTAAGAAATGTTTGGGACAACAAAAGCGTAACAACAACCATATCATGGCAATACCAGGAGAAGAGAGTGAGCAAGGGATCGAGAACTATTATTTAAAGAAATAATGACTGAAAATGTCCCTAATTTGGTGAAGGAAAAAGACACACAAGTCCAAAATGAAGAAAGTCACATATAAGATGGACCCACAGAGGTCCACACCAAGACACATCATAATCAAAATGGGCAAGCTTAAACATGAGAGAACCCTAAAAGCCACAAGAAAAAAATGTAGTTTCCTACAACGGAGCTCCAATTAAACTGTCATCTGATTTCTCAAAATAAACATTTTAGGCCAGAAGTGAATGCCATGAAATATTCAAGCTGATGAAAAGCAAGAACCAACCAAGGAACTTTACCCAGCAAAGCTATCATTGTAAATTGAAGAAGAGATTAAAAACTTCCCAGACAAGGAAAAGCTAAAGGAGTTTGTTAACACCAAACCAGTATAGCAACAGATGTTAAAAAACTTGTTCTTAAAAGAAGAAAAAGAAAAACAGAGGAAAATAGTTAAAAAATAAAATGGAAATAAATATATATTCATCAATGATCACCTCAAATGTAAATGGCTTAAATGCTCCCACAAAAAGACATAGGGTAGCTCAATAGGTAAGAAAAAAAGACCCATATATATGCTTTCTCCAAAAGACCCAAATGAGATCATAAGATACACACAGACTAAAAGTGAAGGGATGGAAAAAGATATTTCATGCAAATGGAAAGGAAAAAAAAGCTGGATAGCAGTACTTATATCTGACAAAATAGACACTAAAACCAAGACTATATAGTAAGGGACACAGAATGACACTACCTTATGATAAAGGGAACAATCCAACAACTAGATATAACCCTAGTAAACATTTATGTACCCAAAAAAGGTGCACCTAAATATATAAAGCAAATCTTGAAGGACATAAAAGGAGAAATTGATTGAAATATAGTCATTGCAGGGGATTTTAACACTCCATTGACTTTAGTGGGTAGATTCTCCAGATAGAAAATCAAAAAGGAGATAGCGGCCTTAAAGCAATACATAAGGTCAAATGTATGTAATTGTTATCTTCAGCCTTTCACTCCAAAAAGCAAAATATACATACTTTTTAAGTGCACATGGAACAGTTTCTGGGATGGACATGTTAGGACATAAAACAAATGTCAATAATTTAAGAAGACTGAAATCATATCAAGCATCCTCTTTGACTAAAATGCTATGAAACTAGAAATCAGTCACAAGAAGAACACTAAAAAACACACACAGAGATTGAAGCTAAATAACATATTAAACAATGAATGACTTAATAATGACTCATTGTTAACAATGGAGGAAAAAGCACAACAAATGAAGTAATAACACAACAATCCAAATCTTTGGAACAGAGGAAAAGCAGTCCAAAGAGCAATTCATAGCAATATAGGCCTTTCACAAAAAAAAAAAGAAAAAGCTAAAAAAAATCTAACTTTTCACTAAAAGAAACTTGAAAATGAACAACAAACAAAGGCCAAAGTGAGTAGCAGGAAGGAAATAAAGATCAGATCAGAAATAAATGAAATAGAGTCTAAAAAAAACAATACAAAAGATCAATGAATCCAAGAGCTGGTTCTTTGAAAAGATAACCAAGATTCACAAATCTTCATCCACACTCATTAAAAAAAAATAGAAAGGACCCAAATGAATAATATCACAAATAAAAGAGGAGAAATAACAACAGGCACCAAAGAAATACAAAGAATTATAAGAAAATATTATGAACAACTACATGCCAACAAATTGGACAACCTGGATGAAATGGACAAATTCCTAGAAACATACAATCTTCCAAAAGTAAATCAGGAAGAATCAGAAAATCCAAATAGATAGATTACATCTAGAGGAACTGAAACAGTAATAAAAAAAATTCCCAACAAACTAAACTCCTGAACCAGATGGCTTCACAGGTGAATTTTATCAAACATTTCAAGAAAAACAAACACCTCTCCTTCTCAAACTATTTGAAAAAATTCAGAAGAAGACTCCCAAGCTCATTTTATAAGGCCAGCATTATTCTAATTCTAACACTAGATAAAGACACTACAAAAAAAGAATATTGACAGCCAATATCCCTGATGAATATAGATGCTAAAATCCTTAACAAAATACTAGCACAGCAAATACAACAATACATCAAAAAGATCAAACATCATGATCAAGTGGGATTTACTCCAGGAATGCAACATTGGTACAACATTTGTAAATCAATAAATGTGATTCTTCACATAAACAAAATGAAGTATAAAAAGTACATGATCATATCAATAGATGCAGAAAAATCATTTAGTAAAATCCAGCACCCATTTATGACAAATACTCTCAGCAAATTGGGAATAGAGGGATATACATTAACATAATAAAGGCCATGTATGACAAACCCATGGCCAGCATCATGCTCAATAGGCAAAAACTATAAACAGTCCCCTTAAGTGTGGGAACAAGACAGGGATATCCACTTTCACCTCTCTTATTCAACATAATACTGGAAGTCCTAGCCACAGCAATTGGACAAGAAGAAGAAATGAAAGGCATCCAAATTGTAAAGGAAGAAGTAAAACTGACTTTATTTGCAGATGAAATGATACTGTACTGAGAACCCCAAAGATTCCACCCAAAAACTTATACAACTGATAAATGAATTCAGCAAAATAACATGATACAAAGGTAACATCCAGAAATCAGCTGCATTTCTATATGCCGATAATGAACTATAAGAAAGGGAAATTCAGAAAACCCCATTTATGTTTGCTTCAAAAAGAATGAATTACCCAGGAATGAATCTAACCAAGGATGTAAAAGACCTCTACTTGGAAAATTATAAGACACTGAAGAAAGAAACTGAAGAAGATAGAAATAAGTGGAAGCACATACTGTGTTCAGGGATAGGAAAAATTAAAATCATTAAAAATATCCATTCTACTGAAAGCAATGTATAGATTCAAGGCAATTCCTATCAGGTTTCCAATTATGTATTTCACAGAACTAGAACCAACATTTCACAAATTTATTTGGAATCACAAAAGGCCCCACATAGAACAGCAAATCTGAGAAAGAGGAACAAAGTTGGAGGAATCATGCTACCTATATCAAACTATACTCTAAGTCCACAGTAATCAAAACAGCATGGTACTGGCATAAAAACAGACATATAGCTCAGTGGAACAGAATAGAGAGCCCAGATAAAACCCCACAACTTTATAATCAATTAATGTTTAACAGAGGGAACAAGCATATACAATGTGTTAAAGACAGTTTATTCAATTAATGGTGTTGGGAAAATTGGACAGATATGTGCAAAAAATGAAACTAGACCACCCTCTTATGCCACACACAAGAATAAATTCAAAATGGATTAAACACTTAAATGTTAGACTTTTAATCAAAAAAATCATAGAAGAAAACATAGGCATAGAATCTTGATAATTGCTTGTAGCAATATTTTATCTGATACATCCCCTCAGGCAAGGGACAGAAAAGAAAAAAATAAATGAACTGGACTACATCAAATGTTTATAAAACATCTGAAATGAATTTTTAAGTTCTGAAGATTGGAATTGGAAGTTTTAAATAATGAGAAAATAATTTGAGAATGAAATACGAAAATATTTTAAATAAAATTTCATGTCAGGGAAGCTATATTTTAAAATACTATTTATTTATATCTGAAACATTAATAGAAGTCTTTAAAATATATCTATATTTTTAGATGAAAGAAAGCATAAGCAAAAACATGGATGCTTGTATAGGTAAATTGGTTTAAATGGTGAACGAGTGGAGGAATACATAAAGGGCAATAGACAAAAAGTTGGATAGGCCAGCTGATTAACCACACAAAGGGCTTTGAGTGGGTTAGGGGTGCATGATGGGTAATAAAGTTTTTCTTGAAAGAAAGAAGTAACAGCTTGTGAGAAAATTTATAGGAATGTTAATCTGGACAGCAACAATTTAGCAACAGTCATCAAAAGTCTACATTTGGCTTTGTAAAAGGAAATTATACTGTGGGAGACAAAAGAGAATAGAGCCAGAAGATAACTGAGATTTTGAATCAGGTTCTACCATTAATAGAAATATAACAGTCCAGAACTAAGACCTGGCTTAGATGGAAATAAACAGTGTTTAATTGTGTTGATACTATATTTGAGGTGTTATGTGATCCCCAATATATATCAGAATGTTGGCTTCAGGAGACAGCATGGAATAAGGAGAGGGTAAAGAGAGGTTATATTGTAATTACTGAGGAAAATAGAGGAAAAGAAGAGGGCAAAGAACAGAATGGAAAAGAACAAAAATTAGGGGATAGAGGAAAGGGAAAAAATAAAGGAGAGAACAAAAGAAAGGCAAATGAGGATAGAAGTGACTAAAGAAAAATTGAACACAGGAAATTTCAAGAAGATACTTAAAGCTACCCAATGCTATTACTGGGTAGGGAAAGAAAGGACTGAGCAAAAGCCATAGGATTTGATGATTAGGAGAAAGTACTTGTGGTATGAAAGTAAAAAGAGACAGCTGTTAAAGAAGAAGTGAGAAAGTAAGGGTAAGGATTATAAATCATTTTGGGAGATTTATCAGTGAATAGTAATAAAATCATCTGAGATTTACTGAGAAATTCTTATGTTCCAGGTACTATACTAAAAGCTTTATGTATATTAACTCAGTTATTATACTTTTTCCTTACATCAAACCTATGAGGTGGATACTGTTATTATTCTTATTTTATGAATAAAAAAGTCAAGATAGGAAAGTTAAGAAATGTCCCTCAGGTCATAGTTTATTTGTGAGGGAGTTTGGCTGGATTCAAATAGCTCCAGAGATAATGCTCCCACTTTGAGTAGACAATAGAGAAGAACAGAAAGATAGTTGTAGCTGAGGGAGAGAAGTGGAAGCATTATTAAAAAAGAAACAACAAAGAAAGTTTGAGCATTCTGACTTTTCAATGAAAAGGATCTAGTGGAGAAACAGAAGAATGAAGAAGCAAGAGGGAGGAGAATAATTAGAGCAAGGAGCCAGAGGAAGTGAGGGCAATGGGAACCACAAGGGGAGAAGAGCAGCTTATAAACTGAAGAGTAACTTTGAAAATTTAAAGGAAACTTCCTTTAAAACCTGACAAAAAAAGCTACTGAAATATTCACTTATAACTAAGGGACTAACAATTTCCATCATGTAAACTTAAAAAAGTTTTAAAACAAAAAAGATATTTTCTATTACTTTCAATTTTTAAAAAGATTTTATTTATTTATTTTAGAGAGATGGGAAGGGCGGGAGAAAGAGGGAGAGAAACATTGGTCAGTTGTTTCTCTTACACGCCCCAACTGGCACTGAATCCACAACCCAGGCCTTGACCTAGAATTGAACCAGTGACCTTTTGGTTGATGGGGCTACACTCAACCAACTGAGCCACACTGGTCAGGGCTGTTACTTTCCATTCTAAAATTGAATACTGAAAAGTTAATTTTGTGGCAGGAGTCATGTGTACTGGGATTTATCTTTGAAGGGTGTACTGCCCCTATAAATTCTGAGATATTAATAGATAATTTTATACTATAATGGTCTTTTATTATTTTAAGGTATTGGTAATAAAATTCTAATAAAATTTTTTCCTATCACAAAACATATTTTATCATCATCTGAAAACTCCAATCCATTAATTCTTATTAATATTCAATTGTTCTAAAAGGTAACAAGTGTTCATCTTAGGTAACATTTTTTAAGTGTTTACATCTTACCTTTTTAACCAACTACCACACCATTTGCAAACTATAAGCACCCAAGCTGCTTCCTTTGCTATTTCTGTCACTTGGAGAATTAAAACGAACAGTTTATATAGCATCTTGTCTCCATAGTAATATGTATGTACTTGCTTTTTAGTCTTTCATTTAATGAGGAGAGTTTAAAGCCCCCCAACCTCCATTTCTCCCCAAACTGTTCCAGCATGAAACAAAAACCTCCCAGAGCTAGCATTCTGCCAGCTGTGGATTAACCACAGACAGCCATAGAACGGTCTACATAAATAGTAACCTGGTCAAATAATTAGGCTTCTCACCAACTTCAGACTGAAAATTTGATCTGTGCTAAAATACATCTGATTGTAATTTACGGTACGGAACAGTATGCCCCTGGAGTCTAAATTTGGCCTCATTCCAAATGTGTGCATGTTGTATGTGTGTTTTACTTTAAAATGCAACACAAGAGTATTGTGATGTGGACAGTACAACTTCTATTTTGTAAATTTTATAAAGAATATACAAAAAAACTATAAGCTTTTGAATGGAACAAATTCACAATTTAAATTAATTCCATTTTGAATGGTCTCTTATTTTTCTTTAAGTAAATATTTAGTATTTAAACAATTTAGGATTTGTGCTCTGTCAGAGTGCAAAGACTTAAAATTGATGCCAACCATAATTTTTCTTCCTAGATTTATATCCTTTGCTAGGCCACATGTTCCAGACTGTAGTATCACCGAAAACAAAAACAGTACCATTATAAAATTTTTCCCCAAGTGTTAGATTTGCAATAAAAATAGGCCAATAGTTTATATGGCTATAGTTTAGAAAAATACTTTTTAATAAGAAAATCTTGTGATTTTTAAAATTAAGGATTTCAGTATACAACTTAAACCTTGTTACTCTTTGTCCCTATGAGCAACTAAGAGTAAAGTGAATTCTAACACTTAGAAGTTGGATAATGTTAATCAAAATTGAGAATGAAGCAAGCCAGTTTTATCCATTAAAATGGAAAACAAAACAAAAATGTGAGAGTAGGAGAGCTGGGGGGAAGACTAAGGCAGAGACAAAGGACCATTTTAGCAGAGCCAGACTTAATGTTTGGAAATCTCAAATACATAGATTTGTGATTGGACCACTCTAAGGATTTCTCAGGGTAGTTTAAACACAGGAGAATGGAAGACATTAAGCTGTTTAATATACTAAAAGGAGATGAATTGCTCATTTTGCTCTTTACCAGAGTTTACTTTAATTCACGGTGATCATTTGGGGTTCTTTTTAGCCGTCCTTATTAAAGAGCACAAACTATTTTTATTGTTTCCACTAACAATTATCTGAGGAATAGATGTGTATGCACGCACATACACACCTATGTAAATTTTGGGTATTTGTAATCTTGGAAGTATAAGAATATCGATTCAAAAGGACATAAAGCTACACACAATAACCATGCCTTACAATGAAGAATTGTGAACACACAGTGATAAAAAAAAAACAGTCCTTTGTTTAGAAAAATATTCTGAATACAACAGGGCAGGAATAGACCATATTATTTTTAAACATTCGGATCAGTGGATTTTAACCTATTTGGGTCTATCTAGACACACATACGCATAAAATTTTATATGCAGTGGCAGTAGGAGTGGGTCAGTAATCCCTTGAGGCTCATCTATAAATAATGGGTAAGCACTGGATTTGACTGAAGGTTAAGAACTTGTAATTTGGTTTCTTTCCTGAAAATACAGAACCACATAAATGCCAGTTTGATTAAAGAGTTTTCTTTTTTAAAAAATGTACACAATCTATAATAAAACAGAAGTAAATATCAAACTTCTGGAGTGGGAATGACTTTCAAGCCTAGAGAGGGAAGATTAGCTAAAGATTTACTACACAAAAATTAAAACCTTTAGTTGGTTGTCTTCCATTCCCAGAGGGGAGATGATAGGGAGCAAACAAGGGACCAGGGAAAATGTCTACATAAGTAAGAACTTTAAAATAGATTAAAAGTTAAACAAATATTAGGACAGCAACAGATAAACCATGAACATGAAAAAGTATTCCATTGAAAGTAAGGTAAATACATAAATAAGTAAATATATAGACAAATATTCCTCTCTTGCAATTTGAGAAACAGCATGGTAGTACTCAATGATGAAGAAAGGTTTGGGAAATTAATATAGTACTACTACTGATGGGAGTGCAACTAACACTATTTTTCAGAAAATAATTTGAAAGTATACATGACAAACCATAAACAAATTCATATCCTTTCACCCAATAACTGTACTTCTGAATTATCTTATGAAAATAATCCAAAACATGGGAAAACATACATTCATGAATGCATCAGTATACTATTTATTTCATTGAAAATCTGGAAGCAATATAAATATTCAATGACAGAGAAATAAATAGTCCGGTAAGGACTGGCATACAGACCTATTCTAAACCTGGATATTGATCATTTAAAATGTGGCTAGTCTAACTGAAGACCTGAATTTCAAATTTTATTTAATTCTAATTCATATATAAGGAACCACACAGAGCTAATGAAGCACCTGCAATGTAGCTAGTGTGACTGAGGAACTGAATTTATTTTAACTTAAAAACAGAATCAGTGTAAGATATTTTTCTGTTAAACACAATTTTATTGTTTTGGTAGGACCACATTCCACTTTTTAACAATTGTCAGTGTAGTGAATGAATTGACTATGTTATAAATGTTAAACAGACACCATTCCAAAGATTTAGTATGATAAAAAGAAGATTTAAAAACACAATTTTTTATGATTATATGTTGAAATGAGAAATATTTCAGGTTTATTAAGTTAAAATATATTATTAATATTAATTTTACCAATTTCTTTTTATCTTTTTAATGAGGCTACTAGAAAACTTGTAATTTTATATGTGGCTTGTATTATATTTCCATTGGCTAGTGTTACTCTAGAGAACAGTTTGAAGATATTAAAAGTGTTATTTATGAAAAGTAAGTTACAGAATAGAAAATGTTTATAGTACACAAATGTTAAGTGAAACATAAGACATACAACTAGTGTGTACGAAATATGGTTATAAACTACACAAAATCAATTGGAGAAAAACTGGAAGAGAATACACCAAAAGTAAAAATGTCTGAATTTGAGTTTAAAGATTCTGGATAATCTGCCCTGGCTGGGTGGCTTAGTTGGTTGGAGCAGTGTCCTATAAACCACAAAGGTTGCGGGTTCAATCTTGGTCAGGGCACATACCTAGTTTTAGGTTTCAAACCCTGGTCAGGGCACATATGGGAGGCAACAGATCAATGTTTCTCTCTCATATCGATCTCTCTCTCAATTCAATAAAACATATCCTCATGTGAGGATAAAAAATTATGGATAATTTAAATATTTTACAAATTTTAGAAATGTGGTTCAATTACTATTCTGATAAAAGTTGCTTAAAGATAAAAATATTTTGTTCACTTAAAGAAATCGCTATACAAACAAGAGATGTACATAAAAAGTGAGAAGATTAATTCAATAAGCAACAAACAATAAGAGCAGATAAACTGCTGGGAATAAGTCTACATTTTTCAAGTAGATAGATGGCTGAAAAAGGAACAAACTAAATATGAGATTAATGACTTTTGTAAATACGAATCACTATTCCTAGAAGCAAAGGTGAAAATAAAGAAAGATGTGTGGTAATAAAAACTGTTTGGACAACCAGAGCGCCTCACCAAACCTAGACTAGCACTGATGAGAGAGGGCTGAGAGTACCAGGTCCTGTGTCTCAAGATATAACACTGATGTCTGTTCTAAAGAACACAATTAGTCTGTTTTCCATGCCATATCGAAGGTGCCATAGTAACACTAGTTAGAGAATGAGGTTGAGAGAATGAATAAATTATAGGTCAAAAATAACAAATTTGACATCAGATAGCATATTTATCTTCCTCTTAATGGGTCCTACATATTTTGAAAATCTCCCAGAGAATGTAAAATGTATTTTTGCAGGAGTGGGAACCAAATATGAATTATGACAAAACACAGTTTGTATTTGCTTGTAAGGAAAATACTGACTTTGACAACCATTAAGATAATGTGTAAGTCATTTACAATTACAATGTTATGATATGTACTACTTTGTATCAATGGCAGCAATAGAACCACTGGAAGAAAACCAGAACAAATATGCTAGTGAATGCTGTAACGCTTCTGTCACCACTGATGGAATGTAATGCATCAATAGAATAGAATAATTCACCCAGATCTTCCTGCCTATGTGGCTGTTTTTGGAAACATCAATGAAATCACCCATTTCACATATATTTTAATCTTTTTAAGAACTAAAATGCTTGCAATCTTAACTATACCATGAATGTAGAAGTCAGCTTTCCTTTTGTCCAAAATAACCCCCTCAAAAAGCATGTAATAGGAAGCAGCAAAACAAAGTGGAAAGAAGGTGGGTCTTAGGGAAGGCCTTATGCACATAGGAGCATATTTATCACAGCTTTACTAAAAGTGAGAGGAAGTGTGAGGCGTCCTGGACATCCATTTCTAGGGGAAAAGATAAGGAAAATGTGGTGAATACACACTGTTCCACAGAAATTAAAAGCAATAAACTAGAAATATATACGTCAGATTGGAAAACCTATATAGTTCATACTTTTATATATATATATATTTATGTAAAATGTAAACACATGTGCACACATCTAAATCAAGATACATTTCCCAAGGATATAAGGCTCATCAAACACATGAGCGTGCCCCTGGTGGGGAAAGGAATGGTATGAAAGTGATATGAAAAATAATATAATAAAAGAGGAGCCCTGCCTAAGACAAATGATAATAACTTGACAAGATCTGAGAAGGATTCACTCAATTTTCAGCACCAGAGAGTTTAAACAAACAATATACTTATTTTTAACAATTTTGCCAAACTTACTACTTACTAACTATGTGATCTGGGGCTACTTAACTTTTCTAGGCCTCACTGTTCTCATCTGAAAGACGGAAATAATAACACCTATTCAAGGTTGCTGTGAGAATTAAATGAGTGCTTAATACAATGTCTGGATATCATATGAACTGCATACATGTTTAAATTTTATTAATATTATTTCTGTAGTAATAGCAAGAACATTAGAAAGTTTTGTTTTGTTTTATCCATGAATGGTGAGTTTTATGTTACAGCTGTTAGTTACAATGCTGAACCAAAGTATGTTCTTTAACTTCAATATACAGTTTGGCATTTGCTTTGAAATACAAATACATAAAACAAAATCCATCATTCCCTTTACAAAAGCTCTCCCTGCCTCCTCTCTCTCTCCTTGATTTAATCATCCTATATCCTGCTGACAGATTAATCACCCTAATCACTCTTCTTTTCCTAGTAAATTAAATCCAAATGCCTCACACTCCAGCATTCAAAGCTCTCCACAATATTCCACTTACATAGTAAACCAGCTATAACCTCTATTACTCCACAGCACATGTCTGTGCTTCAATCATACAGAATGATTTGCTTCTCCCAAAATAAATCCATGTATCTGAAAGACCCACTACCTCCACTTGTTGGAATTTTACCTCCATCAAGGCCCATTTAAAATCTAACTTCCAGCCCATAAAGACTTATTTGCATTCCCACCAACACGTGTATTCACTCCTCTTTTAAACTCCATAATATGTAATGTTATGAAATAAAGAATCCTGAGTGTTTATTCATTTTACTTAATGTTATCATATAAGCAACTTGCATTTGTCTTACCTCTCTAATTTGACTGTAACCTTTGCTACAACACAAAGCACAGTTTACAGTGTGCCAATAATTTAAAAATACCTGATTAAATTTGTACTCAAACCCTGCACATATTCCCACGTAACTAAAGTGCTATTTAAAAAATAGCCTGTTGCATTTTCACATGCTAAAGTAAGACTGTATTCATGTTAGAGTTGGACAACTCTCTAGTTCAGAGGACCTGAAACTTTCTGAATTCACAGAACTCTTAGTGTATAAATAATTTTTTATGATACCCTAAGGAATACTCAACAGTTCTGTTTTTTGTTGTTGTTGTTTTGGTCAGGGCCAAACAACTCAGGAAGTATTGCACTATAATCTTAATACCTGGTTTAAAAAATAATACATATAAATTGAAAATTTTTTATTACATTCAAAAATAAACCAAAATATTTACTAATGGGATATGGTGCTTCACACCTCTTCAAGACCGGGATTTGAATTAAATAGTGCAACCCTCGTTCTCTGCTCCACACTGCTTTTCAGGAGCCTTGTATTTGTGTGTGTGTGTGTGTGTGTGTGTGTGTGTGTGTGTGTGTGTGTGTGTTAATCACAGCAACTATTCCCAAAGACAGGACATTATCCCAAAGGAATGTACTGCAATTTAATGTTGAAACTGTGCATTACCCTGAGATCAAATATTCTATGGCACTCTTCTGAGTCTGCTGTACTGCCCTGGGGTATCTCAGTACACAGTTTGGAAACTGTAATTTTAGTTGAAGAAAATGCCTTGACAAGAATTTTTAAGAGAGCTAAAGTTCTTCTTGGCTTCTTGTCTTTAAAACATGGAAGTAATTTCTCCCTGAGGTAGCAGAACTAAATCTGAGTGTAGGGGTAGCGTTCTGGAGGGCAGAGGTGAGGATTCCATAAAGAGATGGACCCTGACTAGCTAGATGATGCAGTGGCATGCCCTAACAACTTTAGTGAATTTGATAACTAGTAATAAATTTTTGCTTCCTATCCTATGTAGTGTTTGTTATAATCCCTTTTTATTAACTTAAACTTTCCATAAAAATGACCTCTTTCTTTATCTCCCAAATATGTGTAAATAATTTTTACTTTTCTGCTCAATGAAGTTTGAATCTAACCACTATTTTCTTTGTCACCAAATCCAATGTCTAATGTCCTATTAATTTTAACTGTATAGCAATTTGCAACTCTGTCATCTTTCCTATTAATACAACATTAGCATTAATTTCCCATTAATACAATCCTCATTACTTTGTAAACCCTATTGCAACAGTTTCCTGTTTTGGCAAAGCTCCTCTGCTCAAAAATATTAAGTGTCTCATTTCCTAAACAATCTGTCTAAAGTTCCTGACATGGCATTAAAAATTCTCTAAATCTGACAGCAACTGATCTTTCCCACATTATCTCTGATGCTTCATCTTCATGAAATTCTTAATCTGACTACAAGGGGCTTCTACCTAGCCTATTCATGCTTACAGATCTTATATCTACCTATCTTTTCCTTTGCTGGTAATTTTACTCATCTAGAATCTGTTCTTCACGTCCCATTAGGTCAACAAAAGTAAGGATTGGCAAATGTTTTCTGTTTAAAGGCCCAATAGCAAACATTTTAGGTTTGTGGGCCATATGATCTCTATTGTTGTTATAGCACTTAAAGCAGCAATAGACAGTACATTAAAAGAGTAAGCATGGTGTGTTCCAATAAAACTTTATTCACAAGAACAGGAAGTGAGCCAAATCTGGCCCACAGGACATACTTTGCTGACCTCTGAATTAAAGGTACAGAAGAAAATTAAAACAACCACTCAGACAAAAAGAATGTTGGAGAGGATATTGACAGGAAATCCAATGTAGAGGGGTAATGAGAGTTAGCTTCCTCTTAGTATTGGGTTGGCCAAAACGTTTGTTTTGCTTTTTTCTGTAAAATGGATCTAATAGAGCTAGTTGTCTTTAATTTCATTTGAAACAATTTTCTTACATTGTATTGTGACAGCTGTCATATCAGCATGCATTTTAAAAAACTTATCAAAATTGGTGAATTGTTGTGAAGCCATTTTAATATTGAAGATGGAAGAAAATATGCAACATTTCTAGCATATTATGCTTTATTATTTCAAGAACGGTAAAAACACAACTGAAATGCAAAAAAGGATTTGTGCAATGTATGGAGAAGGTGTTGTGAATGAACATGTTAAAAAAGTGGTTTGCAAAGTTTCGTGCTGGAGATTTCTGGTTGGACAATGCTCCAAGGATGGGTAGATAAGTTGAAGTTCATAGCTATTAAATCGAGACATTAATTGAGAACAATCAATGTTCTACCAAGCAGGAGATAGCCGACATAACTCAAAATATCCAAGTCAATAAAATGAAAATGAAAAATGTGTCTTTTACTTTACAGAAAAAACTAAATGGACTTTTTGGCCAACCCAATAATAGAGAGCATGAAGAAATTGAAAATTAAAGTGGGTTTAGAGAGAAGGAGACTATGTAATTAAATTTTTAATGTCCTTTTTTGAAATGAGAACATCTGTTTTCTGTGACTAGCACTAAATCAACACAAGTCCCTTACATTTATACAACACCCTATTTTCAGAGGGTACTGTGTTATCTTGTTTTAGTTGCTGCTGCTCTGCATCTCCACCCCTCAGTCCCATTCATTGCTTCTCCCTAGATGCATCTGAAGAAACAGATCCTCTAGCACCCAGGAGCAGAACAGGATCATTTATATAACCTTTGTACCTTGCGTGGTCTTGTCTATTGGAAGAAACAAAAAATTGTCAAGTGGTTAAATGCAATAACTGATTTTTTAAGGCAATTTTTGAATTTTTAATTGGAGTAGTATATCTTCCTAAAACATTAAAAATAACAACAGATAAAGCAGCATGTGATAGTTAAAACAATGACTGGACTAGAAATTCATATATTCAAATTCTGATCTAGGTTTTATTAGACAAGCTATTTTGAAACAGTTGAGTGATATACTTAATCTTGATGCAATTCAGTTTATTCATTTATAAAAACAGAAAGGAGATTGGGTAGATGATCTTGAGAGGCCCTTCTATCTAAAAAATTCTAGAATTCAGTTAGGTTTTAAATAAACTGATCTTTAAAAGAAATTGTAAAATTCTCGTAACAGAATTAACCATTTTAAAGCAAATAATTAAATGCCATTTAATACATTCACAATATTGTGCAACCATTACCTCTATCTAGTTTCAACACATCTTCACCACCCCAAAAAGAAACCGTATACCCATTAAAAAGTTACTCCACATTGCCCCTACCCACTGGCAACCACCAATCTGTTTCCTGTTTCTATATATTTACTTGTTCTGGATATTTCAAATAACTAAAATCATATATTACATGATCTTTTATGTGTGGCTTCTTCCACTTAACATAACATTTAAGTTTTCACATTGTAATACATAGTATATTTATTCCTTTTAGGGCCAAATAATATTCCATTGTGTTCCACAATGTGTTTATCCATCTATCTGGTTATGGACATCAGGGTTGTTTCCACAACAGATATTTTGCATAATATTTATAAAAGTAAGTAAATAACACAAACATGTATGTATCAAAAGTGTACTTCAAAACTGATTTGAAGGGATATTCTGAGGAGGGAGTACTTTTTATTCAGAATTTAACAAGTCTTAGTGAATAAACAAAGCAATTACCTTTACCTTCTGATTCATGTAACTAATTCACTGAGGTTTTAGTAAAAATTTTAAAAATATAAAATCTAACATTAAAAAGTTTATGAAATACATGGGTTAGGCCCTGACACAGAGGTAACAGGGAACACAAGTGATCTTTAAGAACCTACACTGAGAGGGTTATTCCTTTTGGCCATATTTATCTTGAAGTAATCTAAGTAGTTAACTAACGGAATGCAAAAAAGTGATTTATTCCCATTACTACTAGACACAGTTGTTTTAAATCTGAGTTCAAGAATGCCAAAAATGTAACTATTTGTTTAATTGTTATTGCTTTCTGAAGTTTGTATTGTTTATTTTTATGAAAGTATTACTTTATAAATAGAAAATGACTAAGCTAAAAGCTATTATTTTACCATTCAAAGTGGTCAATGTTTCAGATTTTGATAAAATCCAAATTTCAAACCATTTTCTGTGTCATAAAAAAAGAGCTAAACTGTCAGCAAATGCACTTACGTTGACCTTGATATTTTCTTCTTAGGTGCTGCCAGCACATTGAAAGAAAGGATTAATTGTACACTTGAACAATTTCTTCATTGCTGAAGCCAAACCTGATTGCTGCTGGATTAGCATCTATTTGCTCACAACAGTAGCACAAGAAGTCAAAAAGGTAGATACCCCTTTACAACAGATATGAAACCTTCTTGACATCCAAAGCTCTTTGTATGTTAATTATGTTTTTCAGATATCATATATTACTTAGACACTAATCGTCTTCTGGATATTAAGTTACATGATTTGCTATAATTTTTAAAATAAGAAAAGTAACAAAAAATGCATCATTAACACTGATATAGGACCATAGGTCTGAAAGTGTAATCAGCAGCTATGGTTTCACTGGGAGCTTGCTGAAAGTGAAAATTTTTGGTCCCATCCTAGAACTATGGAATCAGAAACTGTGGGTGGGACATAGCAATCTGTGTTTTCACAAGCCTTCCAGGTGATTTTGATGCGTGTTAAAGAATGAAAAACACTGATATGGAATAATGAATTATCTATTCATTATCTTTAGGACTTTTTTCAGCATAAAGGAACTCAAAATCTTTATGAAGGTGGTGAAAAGGGGGTGCACTACAAAATATATAACTTTGCTGTGGGGAGGAAAAAGAGGTTGTATTTCTTTGTTCCAAAGAGATAGTTCTAATATTATTGAAATAAAAATTAGAATTAGTTTCCCTGCAACTATTGCACTAGTCTGAACACAGCCATTCTGCTATTATTTAGTTTATATATTAGGTTTCCAAGTTATTACCCATGCTAACAGGGTATGGCAGTTTAAACTATCTGATCTATTAACCCATTTTGCAGATGAGAAAATTAAAGCCCAGAGAGGTTGCCCAAGCTCATACAACTAATGATTTGAGGAGAGACTATAATTCCAGTCCACTAACTCATATGTCTGCTTATTTGTTTATACATACCCCTGTCATATTTCTCAGTTAATAAGACAACTTAAAAAAACAATCAGGGAGACTATATCAGAATAGGTTAAGTTTTGGGAGAAAAGAAACATGGCACAGGGGTTTTGTATTAGCTCTGAATTTTTCTAAGTTTTTTTTTTTTTGACAGCCAAAGCAAAAAGTAAGACATCCAGTTATCTAGCTTTCATTTTTGAAAAGATGAAAAATACCTCTTTCACATGAGAAACATCTGGTTCTAAACTACACTTCTGATATGGTGCTTAAAATATTGAACACTGATTGATACAGAAGAATATGCTGTCCTCAACCACTTTTCAATACTAAGTTCAGTCTATTTACCATTTATATACTATAGCATTTGTCAATGAAAAACTAAGGCATTGATATCAAAACAACTCAGTAAAAGTAATGCAGATGAGGATGAAGACCAAGCAAATAGCTTTTTGATGGTTCAAGCCTAAAATGTGGTGTTTTAAGAGAAAAGGATAGACTGTATGTTCCTAAAATAACTATCAATATTGGTTCTCTCAAGTAGGGTGAAAAACAGGTGACAGTAGACAATTTGAGGTTTAATTTCTGTAGGATTCTTCTCATTTGGTACATGTTCCATAATCCCATGCCACTGACTATATTATAAATGTTTTAAAATTAATCAATTTATTTGTCATGGAAATCTCATTAGTAGTAAAACCTTTATGATTTACATGCAGTAAACACTAACCTAAGGGGATGTACTTGACTATTCTAGTAACACAATTTGCTCAAATAACACTTTCTCAAAGAGGTCTTCATTAACTATTCTAGGCAGTACTATAACCTCCTCAACCTTGTTAATTTTATCTGGCCTTATTTATTTTTAAACATGAAATTCATCACTACCTAACACTATTATTCATTCAATTATTTCTTTTATTCTTCAAGTATTTATTTTATTTTTTCTCTCTACTACTAGAATGTAATATCTATGAGAGCAAGAACAAGTCTAGTCAGATTAGAAAGATAGAAGAAGAGATGACATATAAAGTTAAAGCAAATTAATTTTAAGAATATCAGGTGGCCAAAACAATACAGAACAAGGATGGAAAATAAATCAGCAAACACACACAAATGCCCTACCCTCAGCATAACTTAAAGGCAAAAAGAATGCCCCACATTGAAAATAACTTCAAATAAAAAGAGAAAAATCAAATTCCATTGCAAGATCTCTTATATTCATGTCCCACCCCCAACTCCATCATGTAGCAAAGGTAGTTTGAGAAAAATTGTTGGGTAAAGAGAAGGAAGCTGGTAACTGGGTCTAAGGTAAATTAAAACCACTGTCAGAAAGATGATGTCCATCCTAAATATGAAACTATTAAATAGGTATCCAGGTAGATCAGAGGAGGAACTTAAATGTGTACAAATTTGAAGGGGCACTCTTTAAAATGCATTCTTCCTGTGGGAGAAATAAGGCAAAAAATAAAAATAAGTCCTTTTGACAACTGAACCATTGTGAGAAAAATAATCAAAAGGGGGAAAATTCAGGGTTTTGAAACAAAGTACAAAGTTGGAGAATTGACAATCCCTATCCTCACCTCCTCCCAAACAAGTCCACTAAAACATCTGCACTTTGATGTGATGTGCACTTTTACACTAATGGGAGAGGGCACTATTATACTGGGAATCATTTAAAGCACAATAACACACACACACATACACAGCCTGAACAGGAAAAAGGTTAACAGAAGGCCAGAAAAACATCAGTAATGAAAATCAACACATTAACTGAGGAAAACACCAAGGAAAACCAACTACAAGGCTAAAGAAAATACGACAGGACCACAAATTGAATTAAATATACTCAAGCATGCATTTGAAGATATGAACACTACCATGAATCTGAAATTCAAAAACTAAAAACAGAAACAAGCAAAACAACAAAAAGAGACTTGAGTGACCTCAAGAAAGAAAAAGTAAGACAGGATAAAATCACCTTAGAAGAGAATAAATTACAGAGTGCCCAAGGAAGAATAAAATCAAAGGAAAATGTACTATGGAACACCATAAAAAAGCAGGAAAGGAAAAGTAATAAGGAAATAAAAAGAGTTGGAGAAAAATTATGGAAATAGAAGACAGGGAAAGTAAGAGTAACATTCACACTTTCTGAGATCCTAGAAAAATGATAAAAGGAAACAGAAACACTGTTTAAAACTATGATCCCAGAAAACTTTTTTAAAAAGTAAGAGATAACTGAATCTATACATTGAAAGGGCCTGCCAGTTACCTGGGAAAATTAACCCACAATGAACAAGCTGGAGATCTATCAGAGTAAATCTGTATAGATTTGAAGAATACAGATAAAATCCTTCAGACCTCCATGTAGAAGAATCAAGTAACTTATAAAGATAAAATAATTAGACTGGTATCAGACTTTTCAAAATCAACACATAGACTTCCAGCCAAGATGGAGGGATAGGTAGATACATTGTGCCTCCTCGCACAAACAAAAGAAGGACAACAACAACTTAAAAACAAAAAATAACCAGAACTGACAACAAATCAAAATGTATGGATGTCCAACAATGGAGGAGTTAAAGACACATTCATCCAGACTGGTAGGAGGGGCGGAAATGAACAGCCAGGCAGAGAGGAATCCCAGCAAAATGGCAGTGGAGGACTGTGGTCTGGCAAGGCGGCAGCTGGCAGGCCAGCAAGGCAAGACTGGTGGAGCAGGGGGGTCCCACATTCACGTGTGGATAAACCAGGAGGAACACCTAGGGAGTGAGAAAGACCTTGCAACCCAAGGTCCCAGCTCAGGGAAATAAAGCCTAAAACCACCAATTGAAAACACCTGTGGGGGTTGAGATGGCAGCAGGAGAAACTCCCAGCCTCATAGGAGAGTTCCTGGGAGTGACCCACAGGGTCCTAGAATGTACACAAACCCACCCACCCAGGAATTAGCACCAAAAGGGTCCAGTTTGCTTGGGGGAAGTGGCGGAAATGACTCAAATCCAGCAGAGAGCAGAACAAGTGCCATTGTCCCCTCTCGGACCCCTCCCCCACATACAGCATCACAACGCAGCGACCTGGGTTGCCCACCCAGGTGAACACCTAAGGCTCCACCCCTTAAACATAGCAGGCCTGCCAAGACAAAAAAAAATGACCCAAAGGAAAGAACAGATCAAAGCTCCAGAAAAAAATACAACTAAGCAACGAAGAGATAGCCAATCTATCAGATGCACAGTTCAAAACACTGGTAATCAGGATGCTCACAGAAGCGGTTGAATTTGGTCGCAAATTATATGAAAAAAAAGAAGGCTATGCTAAGTGAAATAAAGGAGAATGTACAGGGAACCAATAGTGATGGGAAGGAAACTGGGACTCAAATCAACGGTGTGGACCAGAAGGAAGAAAGAACATTCAACGTGAAAAAAAAAAGAAGAAACAGGAATTCAAAAAAATGAGGAGAGGCTTAGGAACCTCTAGGGCAGCTTTAAAAGTTCCAACATCCGAATCATAGGGGTACCAGAAGCAGAACAGGAAGAGCAAGAAATTGAAAACTTATTTGAACAAATAATGAAGGAGGACTTCCCCAATCTGGCAAAGGAAATAGACTTCCAGGAAGTCCAGGAAGCTCAGAGAGTCCCAAAGAAGTTGGACCCAAGGAGGAACACACCAAGGCACATCATAATTACATTGCCCAAGATTAGAAATAAGGAGAGAATTTCAGAAGCAGCAAGAGAAAAGAAGACAGTTACTTACAAAAGAGTTCCCAGAAGACTGTTACCTGATTTCTCAAAAGAGACCTTACAGGCAAGAAGGGACTGGAAAGAAGTATTCCAAGTCATGAAAGGCAAGAACCTACATCCAAGATAACTCTATCCAGCTTTCATTTAGAGTGGAAGGGCAGATCAAGTGCTTCTCAGATAAGGTCAAGTTAAAGGAGTTCATCATCACCAAGCCCTTATTATATGAAATGTTAAAGGGATTTATATAAGAAAAAGAAGATAAAAAATATGAACAGTAAAATGACAGCAAAGTCACAGTTATTAACAATCACACCTAAAACAAAAACAAAAGCAAACTAAGCAAACAACTAGAACAGGAACAGAATCACAGAAATGGAGATCACATGGAGGGTTAGCA
>CM052542.1:108751217-108766459 GCA_028533065.1 Trachops cirrhosus
TGACACATGGACTGAAGTAAAGGGGGAGAATGTGGGTGGGAGAGGGTGTTCAGGGTGGAGGGGAATGAAGGGGGGATAATAGGACAACTGTAATAGCATAATCAATAAAATATATTTAAAAAAAAAAATCAAGGCTATAGAAAAACAGTTTTCAATGCAAAGAATTTAGGGAATTCTGTACTCATCTGTTTTTTTGAGGAAATTATTAGAGGAGTTTTAAAATGATAGTAAACATTTAAAAATATATACATGTACATTTACAACTAAAATAAAGATAAGAATAAAAAAGAAATGTACAAATTTTATTTGTTGGTATAAAATAGAAATAGTGTAACTAAAAAAGAAAAAAAGAGAAGAAAACAGAATAACCTTAAGGGTTGTTATACAGATAATAGATGAGAGTTAAAGATTCTGACTAAAACAGATAAACTGGATAGTAAAGATTAAATAAAATAAGAGGACTTAGGAAAGGACATTTTAAAAGTTGTAAGTGTAGCCTGGCCAGGTGGCTCAGTTCATTGCAGTATCATCCCATACACCAAAAGGTTGTGGGTTCAGTCCCCACATTGTACTGGGGTGTGTACTGGAGGCAACCAATCAATGTTTTTCTCTCACATTGATGTTTCTCTCTCTTCTTCTCTCTCTAAAATCAATCAACATATCCTTAGGTGAGAATTTTTTAAAAAGGTAAAAATATGTTAAGTAACCACTAATACAAAAATGAAAACCCCAGTAAACACACACAAAAATACATTTTTAATTTAAAAAACTGTATTTTTCACAGGTGAACTAGGCAAATGAACGGAGTGATACCATTCAAAAAGGCATTTCTCTTGTGTTTAAGCAGGACCACACATGCTCAACAAGCAATGAATATCATTGTTTCTGGCAAATAATGGGTGATTAATAAATGTATATGGAAATGAGATGAATCTTCATTTATGGCCAAATGTTAATAGCATGTTATTGTTTTAATCTAGAAGTGCTGTTAAACATAAGGCCATGAATTTGCTCTCATCAAGCAGAATATTATCTATCTCAGATCATAAAACATTGTTGACTATTAAATACTTATTTAAATGGATTAGATTATTTAAAAGTCAGAGATTAAAACTTAATTTATTATAGCTAGTTCTACCTATTGATAGATTTTAATGAGATCATTGAAAAGTATGAAATTTGTTTTAAGATAGCATTTCTGATGCCAGAGTATAAACATTTCTGCACATACTGTTCTCAAAATTACGTCAAAACAATGTAGAGGATGAGAAACTAAAACAAAATTCCTTTATGAATAAAACTGGAAGATACTGACAATCATAGATTACAGTATGTGAAGGCAGAAAGCACACAGAGAACTGGTATCTAGAACAGCAGATTAAAGAAAGCTGAAGTACAAATGCCTACAGGAGATTCCAACAAGAAACAATCTGAGTCATCCAACGAACCCTGGGAAGTTGGGAGGAGGTAGAAGTGGGTGTCAGCGGGGCTACAAATTAGGGAAGATGATGAAGAGTTGAACTTTAAGATTCTCATTCATACATTATATATAGCCTGCATTACTGCTGTTTCTCTTCTCTGTAACTAATAAACCTTCTATGAGGAGACATTTTAAGACTATGCAGCCCTGGCTGATGTGGCTCAGTGGACTTAATGCTGGCCTGTGAATCAAAGGGTCACCAGTTGGATTCCCAGTCAGGGCACATTCCTGGGTTGCAGGCCAGGTTCCCAGTAGGAGGCATGCAAGAGGCAATTACACACTGATGCTTTTCTCTCTCTTTCTCCCTCCTTTCCCATCTCTCTAAAAATAAATAAGTAAGCTCTGGCTGGTGTAGCTCAGTGGATTGAGTGTGGGCTGTGAACCAAAGGGTCGCCAGTTCAATTCCTAGTCTAGGGCACATGCCTAGGTTGCAGACCAGGTGCCCAGTACAGGGTGCATGAGAGGCAACCACACATTGATATTTCTTGCCTTCTCTTCCCCTCTCTCTAAAAATGAATAAATAAAAAATCTTTTAAAAAATAATGAAATAAAAATAAATAAGTAAAATCTTTTAAATATAAAATAAAATAAATGGCTTCAGAAGCAAGGTCTTCAGGCAAATAAAAAATAAAGCAAGTTGAAAATTACTATTACTTGCTCTAAAATACAACATATATAGAGTAAAAGGCAAGAGCCAAGTATTGTAAAGCAAATCTTTCAGTAGAAAATTTTTTTTACATTAAGATAGCAATATCTTAGTAATTGCTGAATCTCAGTAATGGTTAGATGGGGATTCATTATAGTGTTTTTGTATACTATTAAACAAACATACTTTGTGTATGTTTGAAAATTTTTATAATAAATTAAAAATTTAAGATAATAAGATGAAGCAAGTAAAGACATTTTATTCACTCAGCACTCACTGTGTATCTGTTATGTACCAAACACTGTGAAAAAAAGCACTGTGTGGTCTTTATTTTAAATTAGAACTATCAAGATTTTTATAAATAGCTTGAGTAGTTAAGGGAGGTTTTTAATCTCTATGTCAATGTTAAGCTGATATAGTACTTAATATTTAACTGACAACTGCTTGTATATTATGAAAATCTTACTATTAGAATTTTATATGGTCATTATTTCGGGTGGCTCAATGTACATTTTTCAAATAAAAAGACATTCCATTCCATAGAGAAGTACACAAGTAAAAATTAAAATAATCACAGACCTATGGTTGCCAATTTGATCTAACACCTGATATCTCAGTGTGTACAGCACTATTTCAATTTTGGAAAGTAATTTGTGAGTTGCAAAGAGAAAAATTAACAGAATTTTTAAGCTACAAGAAGCTTTTACGATCATCTTACTCAACTCTACCAGAAGAAAACAAAGACAAAGATCAAATACCTGACTTGTCCAAAGATTTTTTTTAAAAAATTAAAAAAAAAAAGATACCTTGTTGTCAGGCAGAGATGAATGGTATTGAAATCTTTGGACTTTTGGGTCATTTCAATTACAAGATCTAGGCTGAGACATTGCATTGGATTAAAGTTGTTTTTATCTCACTTACTAGCAGTACAGAAATAACTATCATTATGTAAGCTTAAATTAGGCTCCGAAGTTTGTCCCAATTGTGGCATGCATTTTGAAGAATACAATGTATAAGTGGGAAACCCCAAAAACTGGAATTATCTTCAGGATGGCTGGTCCCTGTAGTACAGGCTCCTTGTAGTAGGTGGAATGTAGTACCCATTCCACGACTGGGTGAGTATTCTAGGAACCCATTTGAGTCAGTGTAAGGTCTGGCGTTTTTGTGAGAGGCTGCATTAGGGTTCAGTGAATTTTGTTTGAAGACTCAATGCATTTGCCCATTTCATGATGGGTGATTTATGAGTGCACCTGCACATACTGTACTGAGTGTTCAGCAGTTTTTGACCAAAACAGCATGACCCCTGTGCTCTACCCTCCCTACTCACCCAATCTCATCTCTAGTGACATTTTTTTTGCTTCTGCAGATGGAAAAATGTCCTCAAAGAAAAACGTTTTGCTGATGTGAAAGAGGTGAAACAAAAAATGGCAGAAGCACTAAAAGACATGAATTGACAAGTTCAAAAACGGTTCTGAGCAGTGGAAAAACCATCTTGATAGATATATTACATCAAATACTACTTTGAAGGTGACTGAAGTTTAAACATGTAAGAATAAATACACAATTTCTTTTATAGATAAATGTGTTTTGGTAGGCTCCCCTCTTGTATACTGCATAAGAATATAATATCTCTCATGCAATCTAGACATAGAGAATGTAAAAGGACAAAAACCTGCACTTTCAAACTCCAATTTTCTTCTGTATAATTAAATTTGTGGCTGTTGGTAAATCCCTAATAATATTTTGTGAGACAATATAGTTCTATACTATCATTAATTATATAATATAAACCATATGTTGAACCTATTCAAAGTTAGTTATCTCTACAGAAATACTTTGATAAAATCAATATTCAATGAATGCATAAAAAAGTTTTTATTTCCTCAAATATTTTTATAACTTGGAAAATGTTTTCTAAAACTCTTTTTCAAAGGCTAATTTTCTTCTTTATTACCACATTTTCCAAATTTGGATGCTGTGGATTTGAAGATATGAAATAAATGGAAGAACATCATTTTAAGTATACAGAATATCATTGGCACAATGATTCATTGTCAGAATTATTGGATAAATGCTATAACACTTTCAATAATATGGGATTAAATATTATTATATTAAGATAAAATTGATGTGGGCTATTTGTGATTCAAACTTATAAAAAGTCAAATCATCTTATATGATTTTAAAGAATTTCTTAGAGACTCCCAGTCAAGATGGAGGTGTAGGTAGACATGCTTGGCCTCCTCATGGAGCCACAGAAAAAATTACTACGGATCTCCAAAACACATAACACCCAGAACAGTCAGAAAATGAAGCTATATAGAAGTCCAACAACCAAGGATTTAAAGAATCCACATTCATCCAGACAGGTTCCATTTCTATATACACCATACTACTAAGTCAGGGAGTAAAAGCAGTTCTACCTCATATACAGGAACAAAGACAGGGAGGCTTCCCTATCAAGGAGACAAAGAAATATGACTCAAAACCCCAGAAAAAGAACTCAACCAAACAGAGAGACCAACCTATAGAATGCAGAGTTCAAATCACTGGTGATAAGGATACTCAGAGAACTTATTGAGAATGGCAACAAAATAAAGGAAGAACTGAAGGTTACACTAAGTAAAATAAAGAAAAATCCACAGGGAATCAACGGTGAAGGTAAGGAAGCTGGGATTCAAATCAATTATTTGTAACAGAAGACAGAAATAAACATTCAACCAGAACAGAAAGAAGAAATAAAAATTCAAATAAATGAGGAGAGGCTTAGGAACCTCTAGGACAACTTTAAATGTTCCAACATCTGAATCATAAGGGTGCCAGAAGGAAAAGAGCAAGAGCAAGAAATTGAAAACTTATTTGAAAAAAATAATTAAAAAATACTTCCCTAATTTGGTGAAGGAAATAGACATACAAGTCCAGGGAGCACAGGGTCCCAAACAAGTTGGACCCAAAGATGAACACACCAAGACACATCATAATTAAAATGTCAAAGTTTAAAGATAAAGAGAGAATCTTGAAAGCAACAAAAGAAAATGAGAGTAACCTACAAAGGAGTTCCCATAAGACTATCAGCTGACTTCTTAAAAGAAACTTTGCAGACAAGAAGGGACTGGCAAGAAATATTCAAAGTGATGAAAAGCAAGGACCTACAACCTAGATTACTCTATCCAGCAAAGCTATCATTAGAATGGAAGGGCTGATAAAGTGTTTCTAAGACAAGGTAAAACTAAAGTAATTCATCATCACCAAGCCATCATTATATGGAATGTTAAAGGGACTTATCTAAGAAAAAGAAGATCAAAACTATGAACAGTAAAATGACAACAAACTCACAACTATCAACAACTGAATCTAAAGAAACAAACAAAAACAAAACAAACTAAGCAAACAATCAGAACAGGAACAGAATCATAGACATGGAAATCATTTGGAGGGTTATCAGCTGGGAGGGGGGAGAAGGGAAAATGGGAAAAAAGAAATTAAGAAGCAGGGGTTAAGAAGTATAATAGGTAGGTACAAAATAGGGGGATGTTACGAATAATATAGGAAATGGGGACTTTAAATGTATGACCCATGGACATGAACTAAGGTGGGGGCATGCTGGAGGGAAGTGCAGTCAGTACTGGGTAGAGGAGGACAAAGGGGGAAAAATTGGGACAACTGTAATAGCATAATCAATAAAACATACTTAAAAAATAAAAAATAAAAATTCCTGCATCAAAAAAACTAAAGAATCTGTTAAAAGACAGTGTTCAAACCCTATTATATTCTTTTCTCCCTGACATTGGTGGTTTCAGTAATTTTGATATAATATTGGGTTTTAGGTCTACAATAAATCTATGCATGCCATTTTAACTAAATAAAATGGAAATCTGTTGACCTCTTGAATTAGCATTTACTAGTTATGCATAGAACTTAGGTTGATCCACCATACTATAATGCATTTGGAAAATAATCAGAAAATTATCCCATTCTGCTCTGAGTCTGGCACTATAACAGCATCATTTTTAGGACTATATATATCCCCATTTCAAAGTATGCTGGAGGAAACAGAATGCTATCAAAAACAGGATGCCGAGGGAAAGTAAATTCTTAAAATCAGAATTTAATTCAAATCTAAACATTCCAAAGATTTCTTTCCCTATGTATACACATACATGCACACACACAGTCTAGTCCAATGTATATGCCACATGTATCTGTACCCTTCAAATCATTATCTTAGCTGGAACTAAGTCTCTTTCCCTCACTTCTCTAATCTCCACCCAAAATGCATGACCTTCCTTTATTGATCTAAATTTGCAGAGTTCTCTGAGAAGTATTATTTTGACACTTATCACATAAACTCTCTGCTAAGTATATTCTTATGTGTCTCTTAAACTAAAATCTACCTTTCATATTATAGAACTCAGTATCTGACTGAAAAGATGACTATACATATAAGTGTTCTATATGAACATTGTTTTAATAAAAAATGTGTAATTACCTTGTCTGTGAGTCAAATTAACAATACATTGTTAACTCCTTAATGCCATCCAGTCTTACACTCTTTCCCTTTCTTAGCAAAGATCCAGCTAATGAACAATAAGAACAACAGCAGCAGCAGTTAACTATATTTTGTAGACATTATGTGTGCCAGGCTTTTTTCTAAGTGCTCCAAATATATTAACTCATTTAATCATTACTAAAACCCTAAGAGATAGGTATTATTATTACCCCATTTGATAATTAAGAAAATGGAGGCACAGATATGTCACATGACTCATCCAAGATCACACAGTTGTTAAGTGGTGCAATCAGGGTATAAATCTGAACAATCTTAGAGAACATGTAAGATCGGCTACTTTACACAGTACCTAAAATGTTGAATAAAGCTAAACACTGAATCTCAGATTAAATGTCTTTAATGTTTTAAAAGGCCAGTTTTCATTAACATTTAGAAATGAAGTGTAAAAACATTTTTTATGTTCCTCCATTTCCAGTATCTGAAGGTTAAAAAATTATTTTTTTAAAGTTACTAAAATGTACAGCATAGGGAATATAGTCAATAATATCAAGATAACTATGTATAAGGGTTGGTGTTTATTTGAAGTAGCAAGTGACCACTGTGTAAAGTATGTGATTTTCTTTCTTTCTTGTTTTAATCCTCACCTGAGAATATGGTTATTGATTCTAGAGAGAGAGGAAGGAAAGAGAGAGAGAAAACATCGATGTGAGAAATGCTGATTG
Organism: Trachops cirrhosus; assembly: GCA_028533065.1. Lineage (NCBI taxonomy): Eukaryota > Metazoa > Chordata > Mammalia > Chiroptera > Phyllostomidae > Trachops > Trachops cirrhosus. Next base: position 108,758,576 of record CM052542.1, read on the forward strand.
GTCCTTTCCTGTATGTGCCCTGAAGGAGATTGAAACTGCAACCCAGGTATGAACTCTCTGACTGGGAACTGAACCTGCAACCTTTTGGTGTACAGTATGACATTCCGACCAACTGAGCCACCTGGCCAGGACCAAAGTATGTGATTTTCTAACTACTTTCCTGTACATCTGAAACTAACACAGAATAATACTGAATGTAAACTTCTATTAAAAATTTTGTAAATTAATTTTTTGTAAAAAAAGATAAAAAAAACAAAAAGTTACCAAGAGAGAAAAAAGAGCTCTGCCAATCTCAGTAAGCAAGATTTCTGAAAAGGATAACTTATGAAAGATATAAAAAGTGTATTTGGTATATTAACATTATTATTACCATACTTAAAAATTTGATGCTTGTAGGTCATTCCTAAACTTTTCAGTTTGAAAAATAACAAACTTACAGAACAGTGGAATGAACAGTCTTGGCCCTATATTTACCAATTGCAACATGTTCTGTAACATGACTTTTTTCCCCACTGAACCAATGAAAATTAAGTTCCAAACATCACAACCCCAAAATCCTTCAGTATGTTTCTTCTCAGACCAAACACATTTTCCTATACAAACACAAAATACAAAAGTGAAACAATAATGTTACCCAATATATAACCCATATCTAAAATTTCTCAACTGTCTCAAAATGCTCTCTTTAGCAAGTTCCTTTCCTCCATTTAAAAAATTTTGGATGTAGTTTCAATCACGGGTCAAGTGGTATATTTCCTTGTTAAGTGCTTCTGTCTCTCCTCCCACCCTCTCATTTTGTCCTTTCACGACAGTGGCAGTTTTGAAGATTCCAGGCCATTTCCTTGTCCAGTGTTTCATAGTCAAGATTGGTCTGACACTGTAGTATTTTTAGCAGGAACGTAAATAGGTGATATTTTTACTTCTTACTGCATGCTATTAGTAGACACATAAAGTAATTTTTAATTGAGATGTTATATTGAATCACTTGCTTAAGGGTGGATTATGGCCACTTTTAAAATCGTTATATTTAATGACTAAAAGTCCTGGTGGGCTAAAAATATATGATTTTTAGAAAAGCCAAATAATAGGCTGAATGTGAGAGATACTTTTCTATTAGGGTTTCAGTCTGCTCTTTTCAATTATTCTACTGATTCTTCTTACTCTGGCACTCCTTTAATTTGCATTATTAAAGACCTGATACTTTTCAGCCTGGGACATTGTATAATACTGTGAGGTCTTTCTCCAAAGATCTGACAGAAAGCTAAATACATTATATTTAGATTAAAACACATGTGACTTGTTTCTTCTACATTTAGTGTGGTACTTACAAATAAAGTGCAAAACATTGTGCATATTTTCTATGGGTCAGACAGTCTTAGGATTCTCAGGAAAATACTACTCAATTAGTTTTAAAAATCAGATAGGCTTAAAAAATAGCCCACAATTTAAATTGACATAATCTACCATCTCTTTCCAAATTTTAGTGCTCAGAAAAAACCCAAAATGAAATACTTTATATATAAAATAAATGCTGAAGATTGCTTTGTAGCTCATTCTGGGTGGGCCCGGGGAGAATACAGGTGGCTGCTTACCTTGGCTTCAGAGCCATTGTACCTGGTGGACAGCTTCAGATCACACTGAAGCACCACCCAACCACCACCTTCACAAGTGCACACTCAGGGGATGACTCAGCAGGCACCAGAGCCCCACTGAAGTAAAGTCCTGCTCTACTGGGTGTGCACCTGCACAAATGATCCTCCACAGGGGTCCTTGGGGATGATCTGGGAGTAAATCCTTCCAATTGACCTGCCAATAGCAATAAAGTCTCAACTACAACAGGAGGGTGTACACGGCCCACACATGGGGGCACACCTGGAGCACTCAGCTCTAGTGAATGACAAGGCTGTGCCACTGGACCCTACAGGACACCTGCTACCAAGAAGGTCACTCCACCAAGCCCAGGAGACCTTGCAGTTCTACCTAATACAAAGAAACAAACTCAGGGAGACTGCCAGGATGAGGAGACAAAGAAACATGTCCCAAATCAAAGAACAGAACCAAACTCCAGAAAAGAACTAAACAAAATGAAGATAAGCAATCTACTAAATACAAAGTTCAAAAGAGTGGGTATAGCCCTGGCTGGGTAGCTCCACTGGTTAGAGCATCATCCCCATATGCTAGGGTTGTGGGTTCAATCCCCAGTCAGGACACATGGCTGGAACAACAATCAATGTCTTTCTCTTTCTCTAAAAAAAAAAAATCAGTCAATAAGAAAAACACCACTGGTTACAAGGATGCTCAATTACCTTAGGGGAAGAGTAGATGAACTTAGTGAGAACCTAAACAGCATAAAAAAGGACATGCATACCATAAAAAAGAGCCAGTCAGAAATGAAGGATACACTAAATGAAATGAAGAATAATTTACATGGAATCAACAGCAGATGATATGAAGCTGAAAATCAGATCAGCCATTTGGAATATAAGGATGCGAAAAACATCCAATTGGAACAGGAAAAAGAAAAAAGAACTTTAAAAAATGGACAGTGTAAAGAGCCTCTGGATGACTTCAAATGTGCCACATTTGCATCATGGAGGTGTCATAAGACAAGAAAGATCACAAAATTGAAAACCCATTTGAAAAAATAATGAAAGAAAACTTCCCTAACCCGGTGAAGAAAATGGACATACAAGTCCAGAAAGTACAGAGTCTCAAACAAGATGAACACAAACAGGCCCACATCAAGACACATCATTAATTAAAATGCAAAAGGCTAAAGACAAAGAGAATCTTTTAGCTCCTAACTACGGAGAAAAGCAGTTAGTTACCTAGAAGGGAGTTCTCACAAGACTGTCAGCTGATTTCCCAACAGAAACTCTACAGGCCAGAAGGGACTGGTGCAAAATATTCAAAGTGATGGAAAGCAAGGACCTGCAGCCAAGATTACTCTACACAGAAAAGCTGTCATTTAGAATAGAAGGACACAAAGAGCTTCCCAGAGAAGAAAAAGGAGTTCATCACCTCCAAATCAATATCACATGAAATGTTATAGGGTCTTCTAGAAAAAGGCAAAAGAAGAACGTGAAGGAGAGAGAAGAGAAAAGAAATACGAACAATAAAATGGCAATAAATACATATTTATCAACAACTGAATCTAAAAAACAAAATAAATGAATAAGCAGAACATAAACAGACTCATATAGATATAGAGAATACTTTGGCAGTTGCCAGATGGAATGGCGGTTTGGAGGATGGGTGAAAAAGGTGAAGGGTTTAAGAAGTACAAATTGGTAGTTACAGCATAGTCATGGGGTGTGAAGTATGGCATAGGGAATAAAGTCAACAATATCCTAGTAACTATGTATGGATATGAGATTTATCTGGATGATCACTTAACAAGTTATATGTCTAATCACTGGGGTGTATAACTGAAACTAATATAATGTTTTATGTCAACTGTAATTGAAAAATAAAAAACAATTTGAAAAATAAATAAAATAAATGTGAAAGATTTTAGAGGTAAAAATCATTTTAATTACTTAAAACTCATATTAAAAATCTAATAAGTGCTACATTTTAAAAATATTTTCCTAGCTAATATTCATTCCTAAATTGAAGCATTAATTCACATAAAAACAAAATTCTTAATAGCAACTATATCATTAGTGTGTACAAAAATTAGGTTCTAATCACTTAGTTTAACTACTAAAAAAGCATTAACTATAAAATATTTATAGCTAGCCCATTTTCTATATTTAACTAAATTGTTTAAAAGAATATTACTGATTTTGAGGGCTTTTAATTTTTCATAATGCTATGATAGTCAGTGTTTACAAAACCACTGAGTACAAGACAACAACTGGACTCATTTAAAAACCACAAAAACTAATCATGGTTAGAAAGACCACACATAGGAATTCCAAGTTATAAAAAGATTCAATGGCAACCATGACAAAAGACGCAATTTGATAAGCTTAAACATAAAAATTAGTATATGCAGATTTGTGAAACATGAACTCTAATCAGGAATAAAAAATGTTTATTGTTCCTGTAAAATATACTAACAAGTACCCATTATCAAAGGCCTAGCATGTGCTGGCAGAAATACATTTGTACTTCTGTCACCAAAATCCTAGGAGGGTGGTTTTATTATTTCATGTTACAGATAAAGAAGTTAAGAGCCAGAATTGTTAAATAAGTGCTTTCAGGCTTTTAGAAAACAGGTAATGAGCAAGACTGAACTGGGGCCCAAACTCAGATTTGACCCTAAAAGCAATAATTCACATCACTCTGTCTCTCAAGGAAACAGGTTTTGATCAAAGAATATAAATATGTGTATGACAAAGTTTTAAACATTAAAAATGGCATGTTTTAAACACCATTAGTTTCAAACACTAATCAAAATAGAAGACTGTATCTGTTGGTGTATTTCTAGATTCTCTACTCTCTTTCATTAGTTCTCGTCACACCAATATCACAGTACTTTTATTACTATAACTTTATATATAAGGAATTAACTTCTTCCTTCTTGTTTGTCTTTAAGAGAGTCTTGGATACTATTGATTCTTTGAATTTCCAAAAATATTTAAGGTTCAGATTGTCCATTTACACACATACCCTTACTTGTTAGTGGAGTTTTACTAGAATTGCACTAGATCTACAAATCCGTTTCAGAATTGACAAGATCAAATCTGCACAATATTGAGTCTTCTAATCCATAACTTCTTAAAAATATATTTATTTAAGATTTCTTAAAATTATCTCAATATGTCTATAATTTTCTGTGCTGAGGCCTTGTGCATGATTCATGACATAAAGTTCTAGATATCAGAAACAATTAGTGTCCAAAAGTAACAAAATTTGGGGGTTTTGCATAATTCATATCTGCAACTTTAACAAACAATGTAATAGTGTTTTCCAAAGTATGTACAAGTTGTTAATCCTAATCTTGGGCAGCACTTGAAATTGTTACACTTTAAAACACTGTTTTCCTTTATGTTATTTGTGTCCTGCTCAAGAAATCATTTCTTACCCCCAATGTCATACAGATATTCATCAATACTACCTTCTAGAAGGTATTATTTCAAATTAAATATTTAAATCTATGATACATTTGAAATTGGTTTTTGTATGATGTAAAAGAGGAATTTGGTTTCATTTTTTTAATGAAAAAGTAATTATCCCAACACCACTTATTGAATAATCCACCATTTTCTCAGTGAGCTGCAACACAGCTCTTTCGTAAGTCAAGTTACTATGTCTAGTATGAAGGGACTTTCTCCTCTCTATCTTATTCCAATGGTCTACCACTGTGCCAATAATGCACAGTCCAAATTAAAAAACTGTAAAATGTTTGAATATATGGTAAGATATATCTCACCTCCCCTTATAGTGCTTCTTCAGAAGTATCTTGATTACTCTTGGCTTTTTACAGTTACAGAGAAATGTGGTAAAGTTTCCTACAATCTGATTTGCATTTTAATTGGAATGGCACTGACTTGATATCTCACTGTAGAGAAAAATTGGTATTCTTAATAACATTAAAATGTTCTATTTATGAATATGGCATAAACTGATATTTTTGATATTAGACTCAAAATTTTAATAATCAAAAATAAGTGTATTCCCTAGTAGCTTTAAGTGTCTAAAAAATGGTAAAATTTTCCTGTATGTCACCAAGGCTTAATGAAAAGGAAATGTCATATTCAGTGCTTCAGGATAGCTGTAAGAAAATACAACCTACTTCCTGTTTGTATTCTACTTAGTTCAGACCATTAAATAAACTGGTATGCCTGTACAATAGAGAAAATACCTGCTAGTGTGAAACACTTCCCTAAACCCTTACTTATTTGATCTTCCTGTAAAATAGCTGGCTTAGAGAAAACACACCTTATTCAAACAGAAGGAATCAAAAGGGAATCAGCTTAGAATGTGTACATAGATCCAAGAGAAAAATATAAAGACTCATGGACATGGACAACAGTGTGTGGACTGCTGGGGGGAGGGGCATGGGTAGTATAAGAGGACTAACTAGTAATGGGAAAAATATAATAAAGATTAAATTTAAAAGAAATTAATAAAAAATAAACTGTCAAAAGAAATGATACATGAAAGACATTTAACAGATATATGTGGCAGTGGAACATGTAAGAAGCATAACCAAATGCATAGGCAAATTTTATGAGGCAAACATACCTACTAATCAGAGATACAAAAGCACGGAGAAGGTGAGGTTAAAGATATTAACAGAAGGTGAAATGTAACTGGTTAGGTTCAAAGGAGAAATGTAAACTAAAAATAACGCTATCACAGAGGTCAGGATTGGGTAAAGTAAGCAAAAATGATTTGGGAATTAATGAAAATAATAAAATAAATTAGTAAGAAAATGATTAAAAAACAGGTTTTTTTCAGTTGTGAAAATACTCTGTATGATACTACAGTGATGGATATATATATCATTATACATTTGCTCAAACCCATAGTATGTAATACCAACAGTAAGCCCTGTAGGTTCATCCATTGTAAAAAATGAACCATCCTGGTTGGGGATTTTGATAATGGGAAAGCTATGCATGTTTAGGGGCAGAAAGTAAACAGTAATCCCTGTAGGTTCTTCTCAATTTTGCTGTGAACCTAAAACTGCTTAAAATTTTTTTTAATCAGTAAGTCCAGAATTTACAATTATTTTTAAAAAAGTAAATCTAAGTAACACAATGATGTCCTTCAGTTAGTGCAATAAAATATTAGCAGAATAGAAAAAAATCGTTTAAAATGTATTTAAAGATAAACAGCATTCACTTTAAACTAAAGAGGACTTTTTTGTGCATTATTATTTGAGTTCTTCACCTCAACATCAAAAATATTCCAAAGATGTCCCTAATGGGTAGCCTCAAAAATAAGAATAGCAACAAGTCAGTTAAAGCATAGCTTTTGTCTTGAGGCAAAGATGAGAGAAGGCTCTCTTTAAGAGTCACAACTGTACATCTAATCACTTTCCTAAGGGCCTTTTAATACCACCAGCTACAATAACACCCTCTCCTTCTCCCCCATCACAATCATTGACCACTGGGGACCCCTGAGTAGACACTGTACTGAATAGAAAAGGGCATTCGAGAAGAGAAGTATAGTTGTACTTTAACAGTGTAATAAAATAAAAAAGTTAAGAGGAGGAAATTGCTTATACAGTATAGTGAGAACTAAGGAGAAAATGTGGTATAAAGGGAAAGACATGGGGCACCTGGGTAACTGGCTGTCAGTGACTAATGAGGTATGTGATCTCTATCTAGTTCCATAAAGATGATAGTTATCCTACTCAACATAAATGATTTGAGACTGCGAACTCAATAACTCTATATAAATTGTGAATCTGGGACAATACAAGATCAGTTAATGTTTAACATACAGCTTTAAATAAAAATGTAAAATGAAAATTAATATTGTTCCTATGAGAAAATATTTGTCATGAAAAATGCAAATAGAGAAAAACATGTATAACAGAAAGTGAAAAGTTGCCCATAATCCCACTTCCTAGATATAAAAATAAATAATTTTCCTACTAATTCTCAACTATCATAAAAAAAGAAAAGTTTTAATATATTACTGTTCTACTATAAAATTATCTGGGTAATTTCCATGAAAAATTTTTATTGTAATGCAGCACTAAATATGGTTAAGTAAAAGTATTTTATCTCATTTTTTAAATTATTTTTTATTTTTTAAAATATATTTCATTGATTATGCTATTACTTGTCCCATTACCCCCCTTTCACTCCCCTCCACCCTGCACACCCTCTCCCACCCACATTCCCCCCTTTAGTTCATGTCTATGTGTCATAAGTTCTTCAGCTTCTACATTTCCCATACTATTCTTACCCTCCCCCTGTC
>CM052542.1:108766959-108790138 GCA_028533065.1 Trachops cirrhosus
TCCTTGCCTTTCATGACTTGGAATACTTCTTTCCAGCCCCTTCTTGCCTGCAAGGTCTCTTTTGAGAAATCAGCTGACAGTCTGATGGGAACTCCTTTGTAGGTTATTATCCCCTTATCTCTTGCTGCTTCTCAGATAAGGTCAAGTTAAACAAGTTCATCATCACCAAGCCCTTATTGTATGAAATGTTAAAGAGACTTATCTAACAAAAAGAAGATAAAAAACATGTGTAGTAAAATGACAGCAAACTCACAATTATTAACAATCACACCTGAAACAAAAACAAAAACTAAGCAAACAACTAGAACGGGAATGGAACCACAGAAATGGAGAACACATGGAGGGTTAGCAACAGAGGAGTGGGAGGAGGAGAGGGGGGAAAGGTATGGAGAATAAGTAGCATGGATGGTAGGTAGAAAATAGACAGGGGGAGGGCAAAAATAGTAGGGGAAATGTAGAAGCTAAAGAACCTATGACACATGGACATGAACTAAAGGGGGGAATGTGGGTGGGAGAGGGTGTTTACGGTGGAGGGGAATGAAGGGGGGATAGTAGGACAACTGTAATAGCATAATCAATAAAATATATTAAAAAAAGCAAGAAAACTGAAAAATCAGTTTACTATTCCTTGTTCAATTACATAATACATTTCAAATACTTTTGTTTCTCTAAGTCTCAAAGATGTATTACAAAACTAAGTTTGAATTTCTTCTATATGTTTTAAATTAATTCAGCAAGTGATATTTATTAAGTCCCTTTTAAGTGCAAAGCAATAAAGCATTGAGAAGAAATCAAAAATGACATAAAAATTCTTTTCCTTAAAGGGTTTATATCCTTGTGTGGGAAGATGTATCAGAAAATTACTTCTTCCCAAATTAGGAATTGAGACTGTATTGATTCTTTTTTTTTAAAGATTTATTTATTTATTTTTAAAGAGAGGGGAAGGAAGAGAGAAAGAAAGGGAGAGAAACATCCACTGGTTGCATTTGCACTCTCCCACACTGGGGACCAGACCTGCAACCCAGGTATGTGCCCTGACTGGGAATTGAACCAGGAATCAATTCAGAGACATTTTGCTTTGCAGAACGATGACCTACTGACTGAACCATACCAGTCAGGACGAGACTATACTGATTCTTAATACTAATTTAGATATGGAGTTTTGACTCCAACTATAATCAGATATGGAGGCATATGATGGATCACATGTAACACAGGTTTTAAATTCTGCTTTTGTTCATTACTTAATCCCTTAAACAACAAATGGTTGTTAAACACTTTTTTTCCAGGTACTATGCCAGGCCATAGGGATACAAGGATAAATAATACAGTAACAGCTTTTAGAAAGCTCATGGTCTAGTTATACTCTTTATATTAAAATTTTTTTATCCTCTTAGTCACCATGCCTCAATCTATGCTTAATTGCACACTGGAACAGATCACTCCATATCTGTCAATCTAAATCATATTTATAATTCAAGTTCTACCTCTTCTATCAATCCTTACAATAATTTCAGGCGAAGTGTTTCACTGAACACTTTGTTAAGATTTGAAAAAATCTTGGAAAACCTGTTTTCTTTAAATTCTTACCAAAATAAGGCACATAACAGATTCTTCAAAAATTAAAAGTAAAAAAACACAAAACCCAAACTGATACAACATGCATAATACATAAAAATAAAGACCAAATATTTTAAACTTGCTTTCTTTTACAAAAATTTATTCTCTGTGATAGTGTTTTTGACCTGACAAGTTGGCTAGAATAACAGACTCCAATTATTCAATCAAACTACAATTTAGGTGTTGCTGTGAAGGTATTTTCAGATGTAGGGAAAATTCCTTATCAGTTGACACCTAGTAAGGAAGTATGCCAGATAATTTGGAAGGATCAGCTGAATCAGTTGGAGGCCTTAAACCATCACCAAGGTTTCCCTGATGGTTCTATGTATGGAAGACAGTTTCAGCCCATGCCTGTGGAGTTCGAGCCTGCTGGGGATCTCCTCTTCCTGGTTGCATGCCCTATGGTTTTTGGACTGCTTAGCCAGCTTCCACAATGATGCAGGCCATTCCTTGAAATTTTAATCTCTCTCTTAATCTCTTTCTTAATATCTCTCTGTCTCTATCTAGCTCACCAATTGGTTCTGCTTCTCTGGTTGAACCTACACCAATACAATTTCATTATTCCAATTACATAATAATTATACTAATACATTTTAAAAGAATGTATGCCTCTGCTTTGTAATTGGACATTTTATCAATTATAGAAGTTAGTATATATTATTGTTTTTGAGTATACAAAATAAAATGTATGAAAAAGTTGGAATTGAGGTGAATAAGAAAACTAGTATAAACCTGAGTATGGATTTTAACAACACTTGGCCTAAACTTCAGCTTTCAGTTAAAGGGGTCTAGTTATAGAGAATAACTGTAGGAGTTCTAAGCAGTTCATCAACATACATTTGTTTTCTTTGTGAACAGAGCACTCATATGCAATGTAGAGTGTGATATGAGAAAGAAATATGGTTTTATGTAAAAGTTGCTTAAATGTCCTGAAGCAAGGCAACACTAGCGGTGTCCAACCTGTGGCCTGCATGCAGTCCAGGATGACTATGAATGTAGCCCAACAAAAAATCGTAAATTTACTTAAAACCTTTTTTAAGCTCATCAGTTTTTGTTAGTGTTTGTATATTTAATGCATGGTCCAAGACAACCCTTCTTCTTCCAGTGGAGCCCAGGGATGCCAAAAGGTTGGATACCCCTGGAAGAGGTGGTGACATATAATATTCATCATATGCCAGACAATACATCACACACACACACACACAGCCCATTTAAGCCTCATAATCTGATAAAGTAAACATTATTATTCATATTTCCAGATGGGAAAGCTGAGGCACAGAGTTGCCCAAGATCACATAGCTAATAGGTGGCAAAAGTAGAATTTGAATACAAGCTTATCTAACTGTAAAGCTGTGACCTTTTCTTCTGCATCTGAGATTCTTAGAGGGCAATGATTTGCTAAAAGTACAGTGAATCATTTATTACACACTTACTATATATTAGAAAGTTCTATTAAGATCTACGTTAGATAATTATATATTTACATTTACTATGTGTTAGACCATTATAACACTGTGTTAGACTTTATATTAAGCACTTTTATTTTTCATTGGCATTTTACAACTCTTTGAGGTAAGTACTATCATTAACTTCCATTTTACATATGAGGAAACCTAGGTGGGAAATTGACACCAAGTAATAGGGTAGCAGCCAAAACTTAAGAATCACCTTAAACAGCACCTGCTATCTGAAGTAGTTTGTACATAATCTACCCTCTTCTAGAACGATGTTTAGGTAAATATGGCAAATAGTATAGCTGTTAATTTAACAATCAGCTTGAACATAATAAAAGATGTTTGATAAAAACTATTACTGGAAGGATAGAAGATTTGAAATGCATTCAGTAAAGCATTAAAAAGGGTAAACAAAACCCAGAGCTTTCTTAATGCAAATCATAATGAGGAACATACCATGCTTTCATATATACTTTGTCTTTTTTTGTATATAACCTTCATTAAATTAAGGCAGCTCTCTTAATCTACATTCAAAGTGATTTTTTAAAAAAAAATCATTAACTAAATCAATGTGTTTTTTTTGGTTTGCTAATGGTTATATTTTTTCACTTTTTTAAAAAATATTGATTATGCTATTACAGTTGTCCCATTTCCCCCCTTTATTCCCCTCCACACTGCACACCCCCTCCCACCCACCCACATTTCCCCACTTTAGTTCATGTCCATGGGTCATACATATAAGTTCTTTGGTTTCTTCATTTCCTATACTATTCTTAACCCTCCCTGTCTATTTTCTACCTACCAATTATGTTACTTATTCCCTGTACCTTTTCCCCCTCTCCTCCTCCCACTGCTCCACTAACCCTCCGTATGATCTCCATTTCTGTGATTCTGTTCCTGTTCTAGTTGTTTGCTTAGTTTGTTTTTGTTTTTGCTTTTTTAGGTTCAGTTGTCAATAGTTGTGAGTTTGTTGTCATTTTGCTGCTCATATTTTTAATATTTTTTCTTAGATAAGTCCCTTTAACCTGCTATTCATGTCCATGAGTTCTTTTTCTTATTTGCTCAAGTGACACTCACTCCCCCAATAGAGCCATCAGCCTGCGCTCTATCTATGAGTCTGTCTCTAATATATTTGTTAGGTCACTGTGTTCATTGGAGTCCACATATGACGGAAATCATATGGTATTTGTCTTTCTCTGAATGGTTTATTTCACATAGCATAATGTTCTCCAGATCTATTCATACCTTTGGAAAGGGTAAAATTATCTTCACTTTTATGGCCTCCTAATATTCCATAGTTTACAAAAGCTTTTCTTATCCACTCATCTACTGATGGACACTGGAGCTGCTTCCAAATATGGGTTATTGTAAGTAATGCTAAAATGAACAAAGGAGTGCATATATTCCTTTGAATTGGTGCTTCAGGTTGCTATGGATAAATTCCCAGAAATAGAATGGCTGGATCGTAACGCAATTCCATTTTTAATTTTTTAAGAAAAATCCATACTGCTTTCCACAGTGGCTGCACCAATCTGCATTTCCACCAAAAGTGCAAATGGGTTCCCCTTCCTCCACATCCTAACCAGTATGTGTTTGATTTATTGATGATAGTCATTTGATGAATGCATTTCTCCGATCATTAGTGATGTTGAGCATCTTCTTTTTTTAAACACAGTTTATTGATTATGCTATTACAGTTTTCCCATTTTTTCTCCCCTTTATGCCCCTCTGCCCTACATCTCCCCTCCCACCAGCATTCCTCCACCTTAGTTCATGTCCATGGGTCATACTTATAAGTTCGTTGGCTTCTACATTTCCTATATTTTTCCTAACCTCCCCCGGTCTAGTTTGTACCTACCAACTATGCTTCTTCTTCCCTTTACCTTTCCCCACATTGTCCTCCCTCCCCCTCCCTACTAATAACCCTCCATGTGATCTCCATTTCTGTGATTCTGTTCCTGTTTTGATTCTTTGCCTAGTTTGTTTTTGTTTCTTTTTTAGGTTCAGTTGTTGATGGTTGTGAGTTTGTTGTTATTTTACTGTTCATAGTTTTGATCTTCTTTTTCTTAGATAAGTCCCTTTAACATTTCATATAATAAGGGCTTGGTGATGATTAATTCCTTTAACTTGACGATATCTGGGAAACACTTTATCTGCCCTTCCATTCTAAATGATAACTTTGCTGGATAGAGTAATCTTGGATGTAGGTCCTTGCCTTTCATGACTTGGAATACTTCTTTCCAGCCCCTTCTTGCCTGGAAGGTCTCTTTTGAGAAATCAGCTGACAGTCTAATGGGAACCCCTTTGTAGGTAACTGTCTCCTTTTCTCTTGCTGCTTTTAAGATTCTTTTCTTCTCTTGGGTAATGTAATTATGATGTGTCTTAGTGTGTTCATCCTTGGATCAAACTTCTTTGGGACTCTGTGCTTCCTGGAATTCTATTTCCTTTGCCAGATTGGGGAAGTCTCCTTCATTACTTTTTCAAATAAGTTTTCAATATTCTGCTCTTCCTCTTCTCCTCTGGCACCCCTATGATTAGGATGTTGGAACATTTAAAGTTATCCCAGATGTCCCAAAGTCTCTCCTTATTTTTTTGAATTCTTGTTTCTTCTTTCTGTTCTGGTTGAATGTTTATTTCTACCTTCTGTTCTAAATTGTTGGCCTGAGTCCCAGTTTCCTTCCCTTCACTGTTGGTTCCCTGTATATTTTGTTGTATTTCACCTTGCATAGCCTTCACTTCTTCCTCTATTTTGCTTCCTCTATTTGATACTCAATCATTTCTGTGAACATACTGATCATCAGTGTTTTGAACTCTGCATCTGATAGGCTGGCTACCTCCTCATCACTTTGTTCTTTTTCTGGTCTGTTCTTTTACTTAGGCCATATTTTTTTGTCTTGGTGTGCCTGTTATGTTGTAAGGGGTCGAGTTTACATCACTGTGATGTGGTACTGAATGTGGGGGAGAGGTCAGAGAGGTAACAATGCTTCTTGCTCCACATTCGCCTGGCTTTTAGTCACTTCCCCTGCTATCCACAAGCAAATTTGGTCCTTCTGGTGCTGATTCCCAGGTGAGTGGGTTTGTGTACGTTCTAGGGCCCCATGGGTGTTTGCAACGGACTTTCCTGTGAGAGTGGGAGTTTCTCACACTGCTGCAACCCCTGTAGGTTTTTACAGTCAGAGGTTTTAGAGCTTTATTTCCCTGTGCTGGAACCCTGGTTTGCATGGTCTGTCTCGCCACCAACTTGTACTTCTGGCTTATCTGCCTGCAAATGTGGAACCATCCAGTCCACCAGCTGCTGCTGCCTCACCTGCCCAGTATGCCAGCCACTGCCTTGCTGTGTGTCCTGTCCGCCCTGGCTGCCTGTCTCCTCCCCTCCTACCAGTCAGGATGAAACATTTCTTCTTAAACTGCTTGGTTGTTGGACATCCATGCAGTTTGATTTTCTGTCAGTTCTGTTTGTTTTTCATTTTAAATTTGTTGTCCTTCTTTTGGTGCTGCAAGGAAGCAAAGCATATCTACCTATACCTCCATCTTGACTGAAAGTCATGTTGCGCATCTTTTCATCTGTCTATTGGCCATCTGTACGTCTTCTTTGGAGAAGTTGTCTGTTCAGGTCCTTTGCCCATTTTTTAAATTGGATTGTTTGTTTTTTGGTATTGAGTGTGATAGAATCCACACCCACTTATGATAAAAACTCTCAACAAAGTGGGAATAGAGGGAACATACCTAAACACAATAAATGTCATATATGACACACCCACTGCCAACATTATACTCAACAGGCAAAAAACTACAAGTATTCACATTAAGATTGGGAACAAGACAGGGATGTCTGCCTTCACCTATTTTACTGAACATAGTACAGGAAGTCCTAACTACAGCAATCAGACAAGAAGTAGAAACAAAAGGCATTCCAATTGGAAAGGAAGAAATAAAACTGTCATCATTTGCAGATGACATGACACTGTATATAGAGAACCTTAAATATTCCACCAAGAAACTACTAGTACTGATGAATAAATTCAGTAAAGTAGCAGGATACAAAATTAATATCCAGTAATCGGTTGCATTTTTATATGTCAATAATGAACTATCAGAAAGGGAAATTAAGAACATGACCCCATTCATATTGCTTCAAAAGAAATACCTGGGAATAAATTTAACCAAGAATGTAAAAGACCTATACTTGGAAAATTATAAGACACTACAGAAAGAAACTGAAGAAGATACAAATAGTGGGAGCATATACTGCTCCCACTGTGGATGGATAGGAAGAATTAACATCATTAAAATGTCCATACTACCCAAAGCAATCTACAGATTCAATACAATTCCTATCAGGATACCAATGATGTAGTTCCCAGAAGTAGAACAAATATTTAAAAGAGTTATATGGAACCACAAAAGACCCTGAGTAGCAACACTGATCTCGAGAAAGAAGAAGAAAGATGGAGGAATCATACTACCTAATATCAAACTATACTATAAGGCCACAGTAATCAAAATAGAATGGTACTGGCATAAAAACAGACATATATTATAGATCAGTGGAACAGAATAGAGAACCTGGAAATAAACCCACGCCTTTATTGTCAATATATGAAAGAGGAGCCAAAACATACAATGGGGTGCCATGGCTGGTATAGCTCTGTTGGTTTGATGTCCTGACTGGTATGGCTCAGTTGGTTTGTCATCATCCTGAGAACCAAAAGTTCATGGGTTCAATTCCTGGTAAGGGCACATGCCTGGGTTGCAGGTTTGGTCCCCAGCAGTGGCACATGTAAGAGGCAACCAACTGATGTTTCTCTTCCTCTTTTCCTCCCTCCCTCCCTTCCTCTCTCTCTAGAAACAATAAAAGAAAAAATATTAAAATAAAATAAACATACAATGGGTTAAAGATAGTTTATTCAGTAAATGGTGTTGGGAAATTGGACAGATATGTGCAAAAAACGAAACTATATCACCTTCTTACACCACACACAAAAATAAGGTCAAACTGGATTAAAGACTTAGATGTTAGACTTGAAACCATAAACATCTTATAAGACAACACAGGCAGTGAAATCTAGGACATTCCTTGTAGCAATATTTATTCTGATATATTTTCTCAGGAAAGGGAAACAAAAGCAAAAAGAACTGACAAATAGGACTACATCAAACTAAAAAGTGTTTGCATAGCAAAAGAAACCATCAACAAAATATAAAGATATCCCACTGAATGGGAGAATATATTCACCTATACATCTGATAAGGGGTTAATACCAAAAATGTATGAAGAACTTTTAAAACTCATATATATGTTGACTAACAAAAGCAATATATAAATTAGAGCAAATATAGTTAATGACACAAATTTACAATTCTCTCTATCCTCTCCCCCTATCCCCTGCCAAGTTTAAGTAATTAGAAAGAGTAAGGAGTTAGGAGAGAGAAAATGGTGGCCAAATAGGAGAAAGCTGAGTCCACTGGCTCTTGCCCCCAACTCAGATACTTAGCTGATCTGCCAACAAATAAATTGAACAT
Source organism: Trachops cirrhosus (assembly GCA_028533065.1). NCBI lineage: Eukaryota > Metazoa > Chordata > Mammalia > Chiroptera > Phyllostomidae > Trachops > Trachops cirrhosus. Next base: position 108,775,557 of record CM052542.1, read on the forward strand.
TCAGTGGATTCTTAGTTGATATGAAGTTTGGAAGCCAAGGAGAACAGAAGATGCTTCACAACCGGTGTGTACAAAACATGGCAGGGGTTGTGACTCCCAGTCATCCAGTGTCAGGGGAGAACCAACCAATGAATTAGACATCAATAATCAAAGCCCAAGTACAACAAGACAACCCATGTAAACTGAAAAAAGGGCAATCCTAGAGCATCCAGCATAGAAGATCAAAGACACTGCATCACTAAGCCCCACAACACTCCTAACACAGAAGTCCACCCCATGAAGACAGGTAGGCAAAGAAGAGCAACCTGAGACACAGAAACAAACAAAAAGAGTCACCTAAAAGGGAAAGATAAAAAATAACCACCAACTGAATGGAAAAGTGGAATCCCCCCAAAAAGAGCTAAATAAAATAGAGGCAAGCAATCTATTAGACACAGAATTCAAAATAATGGTAGTAAGGATGCTCAAGGAACTCAATGAGAACTACAAGTAACTTTATGGGAGCTACAAGGAACTTAGTGGGAATTACAGGAGCATGACAAAAGACAAAGAAATTATGAGTAAGAATGAGGAAGAAAGGAAGAACACAATATCTGAAATGAAGAATACATTAGAAGGAATTAAAATCAGGCTGGATGAAGCAGGGGACTGATTCAGTGAGCTGGAAGACATGGTAGAAACAAATAACCAGTGAGAGCAACAAACAAAACAAAAAGGGATCCCAAAAGACTGAGGATAGTTTAAGGGAGCTTCAGGACAACATGAAATGTAACAACATTTGCATCATAGGAATATCAGAAGGAGAAGAAAATGAGGAAGGTATAGAAAGCCAGTTTGAAAAAATAATGACAGAAAACTGCCCTAACTTGGTGAGGGAAAAAGTCATGGAAGTTCAGGAAGCACAAAAGGTCCCAATCAAGATGAACCCAAAGAGGCCCACTCCAAGACACTCACAATTCAAATGGCAAAATTTAAAGACAAAGAGAGAATCTCAAAGGCAGCAAAGCAGAAACAGCTAGCAACATACAAAAGAGCACCAATAAGGCCATCAGCTGATTTCTCTAAAGAAATAATGCAACCCAGAAGGGACTGGCACAAAATATTCCCAGTAATGAAAGGCATGGACCTACAACAAAGACTACTCTATCCAGCAAGGCTCTCATTCAAAATAGAAGGCAAAATAAAGAGTTTTACCAAGAAAAGAAGACTAAAGAAAGTACATCTCCACCAAGCTAGCACTACAAGAGATGCAAAAGGGATTACTATAAAAAGGAGAAGAAATGGAGACAGAGATACAGACAGAGAGACAGACAGAGAAAGAAAGGCATGGCAAAATGACAATAAATAAGTAGCTGTCAATAATAACCTTAAATGTAAATGGATTAAATGCTCCTAACAAAAGATATAGGGTAGCTGAATGGATAAGAAAACATGACTCACATATTTGCAGTTTACAAAAGACCCACCTCAGAACAAAAGATTTACACAGGTTGAAAGTGAATGGATAGAAAAAAATATTTGAAGCTAACAGACATGAAAAGAAAGCTGGGGTAGTAATACTTATATCAGACAAAACAGTATTCAAAATAAAGGACATTAAAAGTAACAAAAAAGGTCACTACATAATACTTAAGGAAGTGCTACAACAGGAGGATATAAACCCTTGAAACATATATGCACCAACATAGGAGCTCCTAAATAAAGAAAATCTTGGAGGACTTCAAGGAAAATATTTAAAACAATACAGTCATCATAGGGGATTTTAACACCATACTGTCAACAATGGATGCATCTTTCAAACAAAGAATCAACATGGATATTGTGGTACTAAATGACATCAAATGGACTTAGTAGATATATATAGAACGTTTTACCCCAAAGAAACAAAATATACATTCTTTTCAAACACACATGGAACATTTTCAATGACAGACCACATGGTAGGACACAAAACAAATATCAACAAATTCAAGAAAATTGAAATCATATCAAGCATGTGCTCAGATTACAAAAGATTGAAACTAGAAACCAACCTCAAGGAAAACATTCAAAAGCATTCATATACATGGAGACTTAATAAGATGTTATTAAAAAATGAAAGGGTCAACAATTAGATCAAGGAAGAAATCAGAAAGTATCAAAAAACAAATGAAAGTGACACACAACTACAAAAACCTGTGGGACATAGCAAAGGCAGTACTGAGAGAGAAGTTCCATAGCAATACAGGCCTACCTAAAGAAGATAGAAAAATCTCAAATGGACAACCTAACCACACATGTAATAGAACTAAGGAACAACAACAAACAAAGCCTACAGCAAGTATAAGGAAGGAAATAATCAAGATCAAAGCAGGATTGCACAAAAAGTCTGTGTGATTTTTTCTGTAAAATAAAAATTTTCATTTTCAAAAAAAAAAATCAAAGCAGGATTAAATGACACAGAAACAAACAAACAAAAAAATTCAATGGACCAGTCAATCCAGGAACTGGTTTTTTACAAAGATAAACAAAATTGACAAACCTTTAACCAGAATCATGAAGGGAAAAAGAGGGAGGACCCAAATAAATAAAATCAGAAATGAAAGAGGAGAAGCTAAAACCTATACCACAGAAATACAAAGGATTGGAAGAAATTACCATGAACAACAACATGCTAAGAAACTGGACAACCTGGGTAAAATGCACAAATTTCTAGAAATATACAATCTTCTAAAACTGAATCAGGAAAAAGCAGAAAACATGAATAGAAAAACATGAATAGTTGAAAACAACTAGCAAAATTGAAGCAGTAATTTAAAAATTCCCAGCACACAAAAAGCCCTAGACCAGATGGCTTCATAGGTGAATTTTACCAATCATTCAAAGAAGAGCTAACACTAATCCTTCTCAAACTATTCCAAAAAATTCCAGAAGGGGGAAGACTCCCAAACTCTTTTTATGAGGCCAGGATTATCTGAATTCCAAAACCAGGTAAAGACACAAGGAAAGAAAATTACAGGCCAATATCTCTAATGAACACAGATGCTAAATTCCTCAACAAAATATTGGCAACCTGAATTCAGGAATACATTAAAAAGATTATACACCATGATCAATTAGGATTCAGCCCATGGATGCAAGGATGGTACAATATTCGCAAATGAATAAACATGATACACATTAGCAAAATGAAGGACAAAACTCACATGATCATATCAATACATGCTAAAAAAACATTTGATACAATCCAGCACCCATTTATGATAAAAACACTCAGTAAAGTGTGAATAGAGGGAGCATACCTCAACATAATAAAAGTCATATATGAGAAGCTTACAGCCAACATTATATTCAACAGGCAAAAACTAAAAGCTTTCCCCTTTCAGATCAGGAATCAGAAAAGGATGTTGGCTTTCACCACTTCTATTCAACATAGTACTGCAAGTTCTAGCCACAGTGATCAGACAAGAAAAAGAAATAAAAGGGACCCAAATTGGAAAGGAGGAAGTAAAACTGTCATTATTGGCAGATGACATGATAGTGTACATAGAAAGTCCTATAGTCTCTAACAAAAAACTACCCAATCTAATAAGTGAATTTGGCAAAATAGTGGGATAAAAAGTCAGTATTTACAAATAGATGGCATTTTTGTACACCAACAATGAAATATCAGAAGAGGAACGAGGACAAAAATCCCATTTATTATATCAACAAGAAAAATAAAGCACTTAGGAATAAATTTAACCAAGAGGTAAAAGACTTGTACTCAGAAACTATAGAACACTAAAGAAATAAATTGAGGAAGATACAAATAAATGGAAGCATATACTGTATTCATGGATTGGAAGAATTAACACCATTAAAATGTCCATTCTACCCAAAGCAATCTATATGTTCAATGCAATTCCTATTAAAATACCAGTGGCATATTTCAAAGACATAGAACAAATATTTCAAAAATTTATATGGAACCAAAAAAGACCCCAAATAGCCTCAGCACTCTTTAGAAAGAAGAAGAAAGTATAAGGAATCACAATACCCAATATCAAACTATACTACAAGGCCACTGTAATCAAAACAGTCTGGTACTGGCATAAGAAGAGACACATAGATCAATGGAACAGAATAAAGAACCCAGAAATAAACCCGTCTATATGGTCAATTAATATTTGACAAGAGCGGATGAACATATAATGGGGTAAAAATAGTCTATTCAATAAATGGTGTTGGGAGAACTGTACTCGTGGTATATGGGGGAAAAAAGGAAGTAGATCACCAACTTTCACCATACACCAGAATAAACTCAAAATGGATAAAAGGCTTAAATATAAGTCACAATACAATAAAGTCCTAGAGGAAAACATGGACAGGAAAATTTCATTTATCCCACATAGCAATATTTTTGCCTATACAGCTCCAACAGCAAGAGAAATAAAGGAAAAAATAAACAAATGGGACTCTATCAAATTAAAAAACTTCTGCACAGCTAAAGAAACAACATCGAAATGAAAAGGGAACTGACTATGTGGGAGAACATACTTGCCAATGATACACTGGACAAGGGTTTGATCTCCAAAATATATAAAGAACTCAGATGACTTAACACCAGAGAGACAAACAATCCAATTAAAAAATGGGCAAAGGACCTGAATAGGCACTTCTCCAAAGAGGACATACAGAGGATGTATAGACATATGAAAAGATGCTCAACATCACTAACCACCAGAGACATGCTAATTAAAACCACAATGAGATTATTACCTCACACCTTTCAGAATAGCCAGTGATGGCTATTGATAAGCCATGGTGGCTGCTGACTGGTGCAGCCACTGTGGAAAACAGCACAGAATTTCCTCATAAAATTAAAAATGGAACTGCTTTTTGACCCAGAGATTCCACTGCTGGGATTATACCCTAAGAATACCAAGTTACCTATTCAAAAGAATTTATGTACCCCTATGTTCATAGTGGTGCTGTTTATAGTAATGAAGTGCAGAAACAGCCTCAGTGCATACCAGTAAATGACTGGATGAAAAAACTGTGGTACATTTACACAATGGAATACTATGCAGCAGAAAGAAAGAAGGAGCTCCTATCTTTTGCAACAGCATGGATGGAATTGGAGACTATTATGCTTAGTGAAATAAGCCAGGTGGTGAAAGACAAATACCATATGATCTCACCTATAAGAGGAATCTGGTGAACAAAATAAACTAATGCACAAAATAGAACCACAGACTTGGTAAAATGGAACAGACTGAAAGTGACCAGAGGGGTCAGGGGAGGGGGACTGTGGTGGAAAGAAGGGGTAGGACTAGACAAAGAACATGTCTGAATGACCCAAGGACATGGACAACAGTGTGGGAATTTACTTTGGAAGTGGGCAGTAGGATGAACAGAGGAGGGCAAAGGGAAAAATGGGGACAACTATAATAAAATAAAAAAAGAATGAGTAAGGAATTAAATTATCAGTTTTGAATTGGAATAAAAGAAAAAATTTTAAACCCTTTAAAGAACATATGATCCATTTTAGCATTTATCTCGCAGAATCTATTCCCAAATTATTTACTGGGTTTTGGCTAACCAACTATTTAAACACAAAACAAAACAAAAAAATGTTAAAGCTCTATGCTTCAATTAATTCAAAATTGCTACTGAAGTAACATTAAAACACTATATATATTCATTTATGTATTTATATTTATGTGGTCCTTTTTAAAAAAAGGTAAAAGTTTTAAAAATTATAGAAGTTCAATAAATGAACTACAATTCTTTTGACAGAGGAGAGCAGTTATAACTCTTTCATTTATACTTGACATTTTCCATTACACTTTCTTAGAATTCTCAGTAAACAATTACTTGCACTCACTTTATGATTTAGGTAAGGCTCAACAACCACTTCCTCTAAATAAGGAAACCAAGGTTAAGAGAGGTTAAATGCTCAGAGCAGATCAGAGGCAGAACTAGCTATATAACTGTGGGGTTCTCAGGAAATAATTTACTCTTTCCTTCAAGCAGGTGTAAACATACAAAGACACATGATATTACAGACATTCCAAGTAGCTTCTTATATATTTCAACCACTTTTCTTCACTCAAATGCACTTAAAAACCATAGCACAGAAGTAGATAAATATATTTAAAAATGGTATGAAAGCAGGTTATAAACAAATATAAGAATTATTAATACTATCAGTAGCACTTTATTCTTTATTAAATAAAAATTACATAATAACTGCCACTTAGTTGTAAATTGGGAAACTCTTCATTTCAGGGATGAATAATAAGAAACATAAGGTGTTAAATGTGAATTATTTATAAATACATTAATGATATTCACAGTTATCATTAACATGATAATCACTAAGTACTCAGGATTAGTCTGGCTAAGGGCAGCTAATTTTAACTACAGGTTTTTTCAACAGAGGCTGTGAACTTAAGTTTCACATCTAAATAGGAGGAGAAAAATTTTGGGGGAAAAATTTATGGGAAAGTGTGTAAAAACTAAATGTGCATGTAATGAATTAATTCTTTAGGAAAATACTGAACTTTTTACAGTCCTATTGTTTTCATTTGTTTTTCTAGTTTTCTGATTATAACATTAAAAATAAATTCTATTAGGATCTTTACTCACTGTTGTCTTATTCTTCTTTTCTAACCCATATCTTTAATCTTCTCATGTGCCACTATAATCAAATGTTGTGAAAATGATAATACTGTCACAAGAAATGGATGTTGTGATATCTGGTGGGAAATAAACCAGTCAGACAAATGAACCATTACAAGGAAAAAAATTGTATCTTTTATGAAAAGTAATGGATCTAGATGTTAATGACCATCACTCTTGAACTCACTGCTAGGTGCTAAAGCAAAAGCAACTAAACCCCTTAATCTTCTGTTTTAAAGGGAATAGCTTCTTTAAGAGACAAACCTTCTTTTTTCCGTATTATAAATCATATGTTTATACTACAGTCATAGGAAAGCTGTTGCCAGATGGAGAAGCTGCCTTACAGTACATTTTCTCCATCCCTCACTACTTTCCATGTCTACTTATTTTAATAAACACTTCAAAATACTCCAGAAAGTGAGAACCATTTCTTTTTTAACAGAGAAGGCTAGAGAACAACTTAAAGATGTTTATCTTTAAAGACTCGTATCAGCTACATGATCAGGATGAAAGAGAAGATGAAGTCTACTAAATCTCAAGTATATGTTTATCACAAAACAGACAAATATGCCCCATTAAAAGTACAAAACCTCAAGTCAGGATTTACCCTCAGGGAAGAGACCTTTCTTCCTCCTCTTTCACTAAAGGCACCTTGCTTCCTACCTAATTAATGCTTCAACTTAGCTATATAAAGTCTTAAGTGTCTATGGAATATTGAAGGAAATTAACCAGCACTTGTACATGGGGTTAATTTCTGTGGGGAAATGTATGTTAAGCTCCAAATAACTAAATTACAAATAATCTTTGGGCATTTTACTCATTTGTTCACATTGGATGGTCTAGCAAAGGCCTGATGAAGTGCCAAAGAGATAATCGTATTATTAGGTAGGTAAGTTGCAGATATCTAAAATGGAGAGGCAAGTGATAGGTGATATATAACATTCTGATATAGATTCATCCTCTTTGGCTTACCAACATTTGACTTTCATTCTAAATACTATAATGTATTTAACCAATAGGGACTACAGTGGAATGAATAAGCTAATAAAACCACAGTGTTTGATGAAAATAATAAAACAGTAATAAAAATACTTTTACATTATACACATTTCTTCAAGGTGTCCCTCTCTAAGTCGATGCCTTTAATACTACAAATAAATATATTTCCAAGTATTGATTTATCAGATGCTTTGTTCTTGGGTGTGCCAAGTGGTCTAAGTAGTCTAAAAGTTCTATAACACCATCTATTTTTTTTTAAATAACAGCTTTACTGAGATCTAATTCACACACCATACAATGCATGCATTTAATATGCACAATTCACTGATTTTTAGTATATTCACAGAGATGTTCAATCACCACCATCATTAATTTTAGAACACTTTCCTAACCCCTAAAAGAAATCCTGTTCCCATCAGCACCACCACCCCTGCCCCCCACCTCCAATGCACAAATTTTCCAGTCCCGGGCAATTATCATTCTAACTTTTACCTTTATGGATTAATTGTTCTGGGCTTTTCACATAAACAGAATTATACAATATGTGGCCCTTTCTAAATGGCTTCTTTCAAAGTTTATCCTTGTGACAGTATGTGTCAGTACTTCATCCACTTGACTGCAGAATAATATTCCATTATATTAATATAATGAGTTTTATTTATCATCCCTCCATTGACAGACATTTGTGTCTACATTTTCATTATCATGAATTCTGCTGTTATAAACATTCTTCCTTGGGTCCAGCTTCTTTGGGACTCTCTAAGCTTCCTAGACTACATGGAAGCCTATTTCCTTTGCCAGACTGGAGAAATTCTCCTTCATTATTTTTTCAAAAAAGTTTTCAATTTCTTGCTCTTCCTCTTCTCCTTCGGGCACCCGTATGATTCAGATGTTGGAACATTTAAAGTTGTCATGAAGGTCCCTAAGCCTCTTCTCATTTTTTGAATTATTCTTTCTTCATTCTGTTCTGGTTGAATGTTTATTTCTTCCTTCTGCTCCAAATTGTTGATTTCCTTCCCTTCACTATTGGTTCTCTATATATTTTTCTTCATTTCACTTTGCATAGCCTTCACTTTTTCCTCTATTTTGCAACCATACTCAACCATTTCTGTGAGCATCCTGATTACCAGTGTTTTGAACTCTGCATCTGATAGGTTGGCTATCTCTTCATCACTTAATTTTATTTTTGGAGCTTTGATCTGTTCTTTCATTTGGGCCATTTTTTTTTTTTGTCTCAGTGTGCCTATAATGTAGTAAGGGGTGGAGAAACCCACATTGTTGAATTGTGGCACTGTATGTGGGGGAGGGGTCCAAGATGGAACAATGCCACTTGCATTCTCTCAGCTGCCTTTCAGTCACTTCCCTCAGTACCCACCAGAAAATTGGGCCCTTCTGGTGCTGATTCCTAGGTGGGTGGGTTTGTGTACTTTCTAGGACCTTGTGAGTTTCACCAATGAACTCACCTGTGAGGCTAGGAGTTTCTTGCGCTGCCACAACCTCCACAGAATTTTATAGTCAGAGGTTTTGCAGCTTTATTTCCCTGCGCTGGGACCCTGGGTTGCAGGGTCTGTCTCTCTCCCCAGTTGTTCCTCCTGGTTTATCTGCATGCAAGTGTGGGACCACCTGGTCCACCAGCTGCCACCTCACGTATCCTCGCCACCCTAGCTGCCCATCTCTACCCTTCCTACCTGTCTGAATGGATGTTTCTTCTTTAATTCTTTGGTTGTCAGACTTTCATACAGTTCAATTTTCTGTCAGTTCTGGTTATTTTTCATTTTTAAATTTGTTGTTGTTCTTTTGGTTGTGCAAGAAGGCAAAGTATATACCTACACATCCATCTATTGTTCTAAACATTCTTGTACAAATTTTTGTGAAGACATAGGCTTTCAGTTCTCTCTCACACACATTCTCTCTCTTTCTCTCTCTCTCTCTCACACACACACACACACACACACACACACACACACCCAGGAGTGAAAGAAACAGCTGGGTCATATGGTAATGGTATTCAGTCTTTTGAGTTATTGTTAACATTCCCATCAGCGTGTATGCAGGTTCCACATTCTCTACATCCTTGTCAATACTTGCTATCTGTCTTTTTGATTATAGCCATCCTAGTGAGTGTGAAGTTGAATTTCATTGTGGTTTTGATTTACATTTCTCTGATGGCTAATGATGTTGAGCATCTTTTCAAGTGCTTATTAAAACCTTAGCTTTGTGTATATGTGTATGTCAGCATTTTCTGAAAGTGGATATAAGGTCTTGAGTTTGTAAAGCCATAAGATTAACAGTAATGAAATTACAGTTAACTTGCTAACTTTGACAGCTGAGGAGACACTCACAATGCTAATTTATATTGTAATAAATCTTATCCTTTCTAGAAGATCGGTAGTTCAATAAAGACAGCATCCATGTTTCTTCAGGTTTGTATCTGTCACATTAATGAACAGGATATACACATTGGGCAGGCTAAGTGAATGATGTGTAAATTAATAAATTTAACATCTGATCTCATATTACCTTCACAAATCTCCCTCTGACATAGAATGGACAGATAGTATTCAATCCCCTTTTGAAAAGTGATCACATACAACTATGTTTTCATTAGTAAGAGCATTACAAAACTCCAAGTTTCCTAATTCCAAATTTAGTACTCAGTATACCTTTGCTTGGACCAAATATTTTTCATGTTCAAATGATCTAAGTTTTAAAATACTCATATCTACAATAAAGCAATGTCTTTACTTTGGTTATGAACATGAATAGGTAGTTCAATTATTTTAAACAAACTGAACATACAACTAGATATCATTCCATTAGGATATGGTAAAGCTTAATTAATTTTCTCATTAACTGTGAAATAAGGGATCAATGAAGTCTTTTGTTTCTCTCAAATATAGGAGGCAGAACTGGAGAATCACTGTTTACTGATATGAACCTGTAATGAGGGCCTGAGTTCCAGTCCCAAATCGACTACTTATGAGTTAGGTAACCTTGAGCAAATTATTTAACCTCTCTGAGCTTTAGTTTTGGCATTTTTCAACATGGTTGGATAACAAAATATAAATCAAAGGGCTATTGAAGGACAAAATATGCAATATACTATCATGTAGGAAGCATTATTAAAAATATTCAAGGAAACATTGCTAATATGTCCAATGTGAAATCAATTTTCAAATAAAAAAATTATTTTAACCTATACCAAGCCACTAGAATTTATCTCTCCATGTCTTGGTTTGGTGGGAAATTAGGTGACAGAGATGGGAAAAAGATGACTTATACCTTTTCAATTACATATTATTTACATATATTATATTCAAAATAAGTATTAAAAACCCACAAATAACTTTGATACTTGACTATTAAAAGAAGTATCTTGGCATGAGAAAGTTATTTCCATATTTTAAGTATTGGGTTGGCCAAAAAGTTCATTTGGTTTATTCTGTAAGTTTGCTCTAATAGTGGCTAGTTGTCTTTAACTTCATTCCAAACAATTTTGTTAGATTGTATTGTGACAGCTGTCATATCAGTGTGCATTTAAAAAAAATCTAAATTGGTGAATTTTTGTGTAGCCATTTTAATATTGAAAATGGAAGAAAATATGCAACATTTTTGGCATATTATGCTTTATTATTTCAAGAATGGTAAAAATGCAATTGAAATGCAAAAAAAAGATTTGTGCAGTGTATGGAGAAGGTGTTGGGACTGATCAAACATGTCAAAAGTGGTTTACGAAGTTTCGTGCTAGAGATTTCTTGCTGGACAATGCTCCTTGGTTGCTTCAACTGGCAGACCAGTTGAAGTTGACAGTGATCAAATTGGGACATTAACTGAGAATAATCAACATTATACCACACAAAAGATAGTCAATAGCTAAAAATATCCAACTCAATAAAGTTACTGGTGAAAATGAAAAATTTGTCTTTATTTTACGGAAAAAACATACAATCTTTTTGGTCAACCCAACAGATAGAAGAGTTTATGTGACCTAATAACATCAGGTACTAATACCAAACATATGCTTACATGAAATTATGCATATCTTTAGACTGAAATTAAATCATGCTGATTTGTAAAGCGAGTTTGTAATTATTTTGATTTAGAACATTAATTTAAACATTAAACAAATAAAATGGTTTAACCTTAGAGATTTAATTTTATATGATGCCCTTAGTATGTTTATTTAACCTGTATATTACACATTTTATAAACATGAAAACCATATTTGCTATCTTAAGTAAACATTTTTAATATGAAGGCAAACTTTCTTTTGGAAGCCAAGACATTATAATCCATTAATACATCTTTCACAAAAAGAATGAAATCTTCCACTGGTTAGGCTGATAAACTCTTTCCTGTCAAAACTAAGCCTCTTTATCATGATAACCCAGAATAATGGGCGGCTGCTCTAGGCACTTTATCTACTTTACAGATGAAAAATCAGCTCTACTTTCATGGAATTAGATTAATGCCATAACAGGAAATACTTCTGGGGCTGAACTTGCTTCATGCCTTCAAAGCTGCCTGTAAATTTAAAGTACTTCCTGAACTCAAAAGATAAGACAGGAGAAGGAAAAAGAAAAACAGTACAGTGACCCTTTTACTGAAGGAAAATATTGCTTCCTGAAAAAGCTGTTGAAAGCTACTTACTAAGGGCATTATGCTCTAGAAAGCCTAGGGCAAGTCTGTTTTAGTTGAACACGGGGATTTTGGTCATATATCAGACAGTTGCTATAAATCTGTTCTTTCTATAATCCTTTTTGATAAACTTTCTTTAAGTCAGTTTGGCGAAAGCTAAAGTAATAACCTCTCAGCTTTTAGTACATACAAAATTGATCAATATTTTACATATAACATTTTATAAAGGATTACAGTTTAACACATTTGGAAAAATGTTGACCCCAAGCTCTAGAATTAAACTTTGGTTCAGAATGTATACCAAGGCAGAAAATCATCCAGTTTATACCTAATTGGCAGTCTAATCAAACAAACCAAAAAAAGGCAATATTTGGAACATACAAAAGAGTTTTTTTAAGAAGTGATCATTATATGAAGATGACAATTTTTATACAGAAGACACAAACCAAGGGGAAAAAAAGAATACTGGTTATAGGTATGCATTTGAACATGATCACATGAAATAGAAGAAAAATCCAATAAAACAAAATGATTCAATAATCTAAAAGGGAAAGGAGAAAGGAGGAAATGGGGTCCACTAAGGAACACAACAAAGAAAATCAAGAGAACACAGTATCTATCAATTTATATATACATATCTGGCTAACTTACAATATGCTCAACACTGTGGAATACACACACACATGCACACAAGAAGAAATATAAGGTTCTACAGATGCATACTCAACATACATTAAATACTGGGCATATGCTAGTTGTTAGAGATAGTAGTTATTAAGGCAGGCAAGGACTGACTTTACTTTCTCATCTAGTTAGTATTCTAGATTAGACAAGACAATTACCATTGAGATAACTCCATAAAGGCAACAAGCATGGCTATATGACAGCTGGGAGTGAGCTAGAGGTATACAGTAATAGTTCATGGAAAACCAAGAGAAGCAATTTTAGATAGTCTTGCTGAGAGCATATTCCCAGTTGAAAGCTTAAGGGTGTGAATGAGCCAATCGTTAACAAACTTGGATCAAGAGCATTCCAGGAAGAAGGAAGAATGAAAGACTTGAAAACGAAAAGTACTTGGATTTTTAAAATATGGTCAATGGAGGAGTGAGTGAAATAATATATGGAGACTTCCGGCCAAGATGGAGGCATAGGTGGACACACTGTGCCTCCTCGCACAACCAAGAAAGGGACAACAACAATATAGAAACAAAATAACAACCAGAACTGACAGAAAATTGAAGTGTATGGAAGTCAGACACCCAAGGATTTAAAAATAGACACGTTCATCCAGACCGGTAGGAAGGGTGGAGTCGGGCTGGGCAGGAACCTGGAGCTGAGAGCTGAGCAACTGGGGTGGCGTGCAAGTCCACAGCAGGCAGACTCTGGGTACACAAGCTGCAGTGGCTGGTGGGCCCTGGCCAGGGGGTGGCGACCCGCAGACCCAGCGAGGTGGCCATTGTGAAGCAAGGCACTGCGTGCAACTCAGGGTCCCAGCACTGGGAAATAGAGCTTTGGGTCACTGACTGAAAAGGAAGGTCCCACAGGGTGCACAGGCCAACCCACACTGGAATTGGTACCAGAGGGGCCCAGTTAGCTTGCGGAAAGCGGCGGAAGGGTCTGAGGTCCTACAGAGAGCAGAGCAAGCACCACTGTTCCTTCTCAGACCCCGCCCCCACATAGAGGTGACAACCCAGCCACTGGGGTGCCCCACCCTGGTGAACTCCTAAGGCCCCGCCCCTCACTACAGGACCTCGACAAGACCAAATAAAAAAAAAACCCAGCAAAAAGATGGCTCAAATGGAAGGGGAATTGAAAGCCCCAGAACCCATCCTTTTAAGCAACCAAGAGATAGCCAACCTATCAGATGCACAGTTCAAAGCACTGGTTATCAGCAGGATGCTCACAGAATTGGTTGATTTTGGTCACAAATTAGATGAAAAAATGCAGGCTACAATGAGTTTCATGAAGAAAAATGCACAAGGAACCAGTAGTGCTGTAATGAAAGATGGGTCTCACATCATTGCAGTGGACCAGAAGGAAGAAAAAAATATACAACCAGAAAAGAATGAAGAAATAAGAACTCAAAAAAATGAGGAGAGGCTTAGGAAGCTCCGGGACATCTTGAAACGTTCCAACATCTGAATTATAGGGGTACCAGAAGGAGAAGAGGAAGAGCAACAAATGGAAAAGATATTTGAACAAATAATAAAGGAGAACTTCCCCATTCTGGCAAAGGAAATAGACTTTCAGGAAGTCCAGGAAGCTCAGAGAGTCCCAAAGAAGTTGGACCCAAGGAGGAA
>CM052542.1:108790638-108822937 GCA_028533065.1 Trachops cirrhosus
AGAGATAAGGGGACAGTAACCTACAAAGGAGTTCCCATCAGACTGTCAGCTGATTCCTCAAAAGAGACCTTACAGGCAAGAAGGGGCTGGAAAGAAGTATTCCAAGTCATGAAAGACAAGGTCCTACATCCCAGATTGCTCTATCCAGCAAAGCTTTCATTTAGAATGGAAGGGCAGATCAAGTGCTTCTCAGATAAGGTCAAGTTAAAGGAGTTCATCATCACCAAGCTCTTATTTTATGAAATGTTAAAGAGACTTATCTAACAAAAAGAAGATAAAAACATGTGTAGTAAAATGATAGCAAACTCACAATGATTAACAACCACACCTGAAACAAAAACAAGAAGAAACTAAGCAAATAACTAGAACAGAAACGGAACCACAGAAATGGAGATCACATGGAGGGTTAGCAACACGGGAGTGGGAGGAGGAGAGAAGGGGGGAAGGTACGAATAATAAGTAGCTATGAAGGTAGATAGAAAATAGACAAGGGGAGGGCAAGAATAGTAGGGGAAATGTAGAAGCTAAAGAACTTATGACCCATGGACATGAACTAAAGGAGGGGAATGTGGGTGGGAGGGGGTGTTCAGGGTGGAGGGGAATGAAGGGGGGATAATAGGACAACTGTAATAGCATAATCAATAAAATATATTTTAAAAAAGGAAATAATATATGACTGGTAAGAGAAAGTCATAAAATATGTAGGGTATTATATATCATTGCATGAAGTTAGACTTTATTCTAGGAGCAGCTACGCAAGGGATTTAAACACCAAAGTGTTGTATGCTGACTTGCATTTTAAACTGGTAAGAGCAGATACTACACTTGATCTTAGCCCAAAGGCTGAGAAGTGATTTGACTTGCATCTTAAAAAGATCACTCTAATTATTCTGTTGAGAATGGCTTGGAAAGAGTTAAAAAGTAAAGTAACAAGACAAGTTATTGCAGTAGGTCAGGAGTAAGAAAATAATGTCTTAAAGTAGAATGGTAATTGCTTATTAAAGAAGAATAAATAGATTCCAGATATACTTTAAAGGTAGAAACTTCCTGAAGGAAAAGTAATAATCAAGGACAGTCAAGAAAGTCCTGGTCCAAACCCTACAGTGACGCCATATACAGAAATGAGGGAGAAACAGGATCGACAGTGCACACCAAGACATCTGTTTGCACACAATCAAGTAACCAGCTGAACATTATATTTGGAGATCAGAAAAGAAGTATAAACTAAAAAAATACATTTGGAAATCATCACCCTATGAATGGTATTTATAGCCATGACTATGGGTAACATCAACTATAAGGATAATACATGAATAAATGAGAAAATTCAGAATATATCACACTTTTAAATTTAATGGCCCAAATTTCTTCTTAGAATTGTTTACTGAGTAAACATCCTTTTCATTTCTAATATTACTAATGGGTGCATTTTCATTTTTTCTCTTGATGAATCTTATCAGCACTTTGTCTATTTGATTAATCTTATTTAAAAAGACAGATTTTAGATTTAAGTCTCTGTCTCATTTACTATTTCACTACTTTCTGTATTTATATTTATCATTTCTCTTCCCTCTTTTTATTCTTAGTGGATATCTTAAGATTTTCTATTTGAAAATTTTATCTGCAAATACTGTCTTGGTCCATTCAAACTGCTTTAAGAAAAATACCATAGACTGTGTTGCTTGTAAACAACAGAAGTTTACTCCTCACAGTTCTGGAGTCTGGGAAGATCAAGATCAAGTGTTTGCTAAGGGCCGCTTTTGGTTTCATAGATACCCAGCTTTTGCTGTGTCCTTATGTAGTGGAAGGGGCAAGGACTCTCTCTGGAGCCTCTTTTTTTAACAGCACAAATCCCACTTATGAGAGCTCTGCTCTCAATCTACCCAAGGCCCCAACTCCAAGTACCAAAACCTTGGGGGTTAGGTTTCAACATACGAATTTTACAGGACAGGCTACAGTAGATCGACTTTTACTTAGCAGTTTCACTTCTTCCTTTCTAATGTAGATGCTTTTTATTTTTCTTGCTTAATTGCTATGTTTAGAACTTCTAGTGCAACATAGAATACAAATTTGCTTAGATCTAGATCTGAAAGATTTTCTCCCATGTTTTTTTTCTTAGCCGATAGTTTGCATTTTACATGTAAAGCTGTGATCCCTTTTGATTTGATTTTTGTATAAGGTGGGAGGTTTGGCCCATGGATGTCCAATTCCTAAAGCGACATTTCGAAAAGGCTATCCTTCCTCCACTGCATTGGTTTTGTACCTCTGTCAAAAATCAGTTGGGCATATTTGCATACGGCCTATAATAATTTTACACTATAATTTTTAGTTATTTTCTCATATGCAACTTAGCATATTATAATCTACTTCAGATTCACATAAACTTAATTCCAATATAGAAAAGTCAGTCCTATATAGCTCTATTACCACCTCCCTCTTGTGCTATTATTGTTATACATACTGGATCTATATGACTGTTACAAACCCAGCAATAGATTTTTATATGTATTATCTTATTTAATTTCATGTCTTTTAGGGAATGGAGGGCAAATATGTATTTATAGAATTTGTTATATTACCCTTCTTATCTAATATTCTGGTTCTACTTCTTCCTGTGGATTTGGGTTACCATCTACCTCTTTTGTGCTGTTATTGTGATATATGTTACATTCTGATATGTTATAGAACTAACAAGACAATTATATACCTATTGTTGTGTGCACTTGCTTTTAAATGAGTTAGTAGATGAAATATGCAATTACATTGTCTTTTACAATTATTTATATAATTACTTTTATTGGTGCTTTTTATTTTATTGTATGTAAATTTGAATTACTGTCTAAGGAAGTTTCTTTGGTATTTCTTGTAAGACAGACCTGTTAGCAATAAATTTCCTTGGATTTGCTTGTCTATGAAAGTATTTCACCTTTAGAAGATTATTTGTTAATAATATTTTTCTCTTTCAGCACTTTAAATGTGTCCTTCCACTGCTTTTATCTCCATTGATCTTTTAAATGTGTCCTTCCACTGCTTTTGTCTCCATTGATCTCGATGAAAAATCAGCAAAAAATCTTATTGGTGCTCTCTATTACATGATGACTTATTTTTTCCTTGCTGCTTTCACAATATCCTATTTTTGTTGTCTTTCAATGTTTTGACTATTTAATGAGGGGACACCCCCCAAAAACTGGAATTATATTCTGGAGGGTGGGCCCCTTGTAGTATAAGCTTCCCCCACTAGGTGAGTGTTCTAAGAACCCATCTGTATCAGTGTACTAGATGGTGTTGTTGTGCGAGGCTGTGTTTGGCTTTAGTAAATTTTTTTTGAAGACTCTTTCAATATATTTGCCCATTTCACAATGGCTGATTTATGAGTGCACCTGCCCACACCTCACTGAGTGTTCAGCAGTTTTTGACCAAAAATGGCATGACCCCTGTGCCCCACCCTCCCCTACTTACCTGATCTTGCTCTGAGAGACTTTTATTTTTGTTTCCCCAAATGAAAAAAGTCCTCAAATGGAAATGTTTTGCAGATGTGGAAGAGGTAAAACAAAAAATGGGAGAAGCACTAAAAGGCATCAAAATTGACGAGTGCAAAAACTGTTTTGAGCACTAAAAAAAATGACTTGATAGGTGTATTGCATCAAATGGAGGGCACTTTGAAGGTGACTGAAGTTTAAACATGTAAGAATAAATATATAATTTTGTATAAATAAATCCAGTTTTTTCATGGTCTCCCTTTCTATGTGTTTGCATTTATCTTAGTTGGCATTCTATGAGATTCTGGCATGTGTAGATTAATGTTTTCCATTAATTTGGGAAGTTTTCAGCCATTATATGTTCAGATATCTTTTTATCCTTATTTTCAAACATGATAGTAATTGTAGTATAGAACTACACAAGTTATTTCCATTCTCTAACTGCGTGATCATAAATAAGATGCTTAACTTTTTGTCTCAATTTCCTTACATGTAAAAAGGGATTAATTATACTAACTATATTCCACCTGACCCACTAGATTCCTGTGAAGATCAAATTAAATGCTATCTAGTAAAAATAACACACAAAATATTAAGCAAAACTTTCCCCCCAAGGGTAAAGCCTTTATCTATATGCCTTTGATCTCATTCCTTCCATTAATTATCATTTTTCATACTGCATCATCAGACTCTGCTGTTCTATCACATATTCTTCAGCCAATATACAAACTCAAATCTTCTGTGTCTTTAAGCAAACCTTCTCTCTCAGCCAACACTCTTTAACTCTATTTAACCTGCCTACTATTAGCATCTCTCCCCTGGCACTGATCCTCCAAAACTCTCTTTTGCATGACTTGCTCACAAATTATACCGCAGGAAACTCACTGCAAGTGTTTCCCAACACTGAATTGTCCGTTCCCTGTTCAATGAGGAATCTAGTAACCATGCACTCGATATTGGGGACAATGTCAACTTGCTAAAAAGTTGCTAAATACTTACTCTAGATTTCTGTATTTAACTAACTGCAGACTGGGATCAAATGTCTCCCAGACCACATTCCTAGTGTTTTTTGTTTTTGTTTTACTTTCACAAGTAACATATCAAAGTCTATTAGTTGGTTCACTCAGTGATGAACTCTAACCTTTCAGAACCATCCTTCTCTATCTCCTCTCTTGGTTTTAATTTCTTCCTTCACCATTTAGGAATTATTCCCCAAAAGGCTGCTTTTGGAATTCTTCATGTGTTCTTTCTTATTAGTAATCTCCATACTCCATAAGCTTTGCCAAATCCATCATACAGCTGACTCCCGAATCAGTACCTTTAGCTCTGTCTCACTTCCCAAGAACCAGAATTGCATTTTTGATTACCTACAGTATTGCAGTGGCATTTCTATTTCAATATGTTCAAATCAAACTCACTGTGTATCTAGACAATCATTTGCTCCTCTGGAAATGGAGCCATGATTCTCTCACATTTTTTGAGATGGTAAGTAATTTCTAACTTGTTTTATTCTGCCATACACATCTCTTTCCAAAGACACTTGTATTATCTCCTGATTTTTCACTGGTATCTTGGTTAAGGTTCTTGTTCTCTCTTGCTTTGACCTAGACTAATGTAGTCAGCACAGTTTTGATCATATTACTTTCCTACCTATTCAAAAACTGTCAACATTACTTCCTTTTCTTAGCACACCATGATATAGCACTCATTTCAAATTTTACCACTAACTTACAGTAATCAACTTTGGCAAGTCAATAATTCCCTTAACATACCTAGCAACTGTTAACATCAGTAAATAGTTATTGAATAAATAACTTAAATAATTAAAATATTTGGAGTCAAAATAATTTTAAAAATAAAGCCATTCCCTGTATTGTTTATATGATTATATGCTTTTATATAACTATTCTTCTTTTACTAAAACCATTCCATAACCAATGCTATTTTCACATGTTTAATAATATTGGCTGCTGGTTTTACTCTTGGATGAACTTCATTCTAACCTCCTGCTGTTACTGAAAAATGCATTAAAGCAGGTCACATGGTTTTCCACGAATGTCAACAAATGATGGCTCAATTAAGCAGATAAGTATCTACAGCCCTCAGCAGAATCTTCAGTCCATTCTCAGCAGTTTAGAAAAGCACTCTGGTTAACATTTGCGCTAAGGAAAGGAACACTTGTAATTCTTTAAGCATTTAATTAAATTTTTAAATTCAAGACTGGCTATTGAATGTTTTCAAACACAAACAGTGTGGAAGAAGACTTCCATCATGAATGAGCACTGTGAAATCTGTTGTGTATATAAATTTCTTAATGAAATGAGATTATGACATTTCTGATGCACTGTTTGCAGTTTAAACTCTTATGGATAATCCATTTTGCTAATTTTTCTCATCAACAGAAAAAAATCTAAGTCAGGTTGCTAATTAATGGGCAGTGTTTGCTTGCATTGAACCAAAGGAGTTCCAACTAAAAGACACAGGAGCTATTGCTCAGTCACCTTATACACAGAAAAAGTCAGGAATGCAGAGTATAAAAGAGAACCAGGAAGCTGGAAAGGCCCAGAGTAGTCAAATGCCTAAACATTTAGTACTCAATTTATTTACTATTTTCTTCTAAACATACTACCTATCTATTTAGATTTTTCATACCTTAAAAAATTAGAAATAAGAAAACAAGGAGGTTGTTTGAGGATGATACATTATTAGTTCCTAAAGTGATACAAATTATAAAGTATCTATATGCACTCAAAATACATTGCAGTTTTGAGCTACTTAAAATAAAAGCAAATAGATGTACCATAGACTAGACCGATATAACAGCCTAGTAAATAATGCTGTAGATAATGATCTTGAGACATGAAGAAAATCTGAATTATAGTCATAGAATTAATGTAGACTTATGAATTTGAAAGATTTCTATATAGATACACCTGAAAGAATAAAATTTAAAGAAGGTTCAACTTAATATTTCATGATTCACTGCTGTACTTGATAATTCCGGATAAGTGATATATCACTAAGCAAAGTTTCGATAATGGTAACAGCAGTGCTAAATTTACCTGAATGAAAAAATAATTGTCTACAGTCATTTATCACTGTTGCCAGTACAAGGCTACAACATGAGACATCCCTCAATAACATGGAAATAAGGAATATTAATTAATACTGCCTTTTAGGCAACCATGAAACAGCAAAGTAAAGTGAGATATGCAGTATGTCCTGTTTGACCATGTTAATAAATCTGGAGAAAGATTATGTTGAGGTTAGGAGTGGTATTGGTGATGATAGGTCATGAAAGAGGAACAAAAGCAAATGTTAGCACTACCTAATAAAGGAGAGCTCAGAAGGCTTTGGTCAATGGACTTTGATTTTTCAATTTCTATTGATGAGATACACTTATCATATTCAAGAAATAAAAATATTAAAGATTAATTTATTCAAGTCCCTTTTTTTCTAACTCCATGTCATCATAGAGACACTATTTAACTTCCAATGCAAGTTTGTTTGTACATAGAGAATTGCTGATTAAGCAAATACAATAATTTGGTTTTATGTGATAATTACATTTCCTACTATAAATTGATAAGGTGACTTACTTGTTTTTGTATATCATTCTAACTTGATCTATTGATTGGTCCTTGCCTCTTCTCCTCTCACATCCAACAATCAATCCATCGGAAACTTTTGTGAGACCTACTTCAAAATATGTCCAGTATATGTCCCATCTTTAGTAACTCCACCACTAGTGTGAGCCAACATTTCTCATTGCATGTACTATTGTAACAAGCCTCCTAATTGTTCTCCCTTGCCTAAGTACCATCTATTTCCTATACCAAAGCCACAGTGATTTTAAAATATAATTCAGAAAGCCCTAGTTGGGTAGATCAGTTGGTTAGAGCATCGTCCCAATACACCAAGGCTGTGGGTTAGATCCTAGAGGTCTGGGCACAGACAAGAATCAACCAATGAATTCATAAATAAGTGGAACAACAAACCGGTATTTCTCCCTATGAAAAAAGTCAATAAATACAAAATATAATACAGAATATGCCACTCCCTTACTGAAACTCTGCAATGCCTATCTCACTTTGGGAATAAATTAAAACCTACATGTCTTATAGATCTGACTCACAGCTGCCTTTCAGAGCTCAATTCCTTCTGTCCTTGCTGTGTGATTCACTGTCCTTTTTGTTTCACAAAAACTCCAGACACAATCCCATCTCAAGACCTATGCCCCTGGTCCCTCTGCTTGAAATGTGCTTTCTCCAAATACTTATGTGGCTTTTCCCCTTAGTTCCTTCAGACCTCTTCTCAATGTCGCCTTACCAGAAAGTCATTCCAAGTTCTATTTATTGAGAGATAGAAGCAGCTTAGAAAAATGAAAATATAGACAAATGTTCATAGCAGCTTATTTGTAATTGCCTCAAAACAGAAACAAGCTATATGTATTTCAATGAGTGATTAATTCAACAAATTGTGGCACAACCATACCATGAAATACTATTTATCAATAAAAAGGAATGGACTACTGAAACATCCACCAATCTGGTTGACTCTCCAGAGGATTATGCTAAGTGGAAAAAGCCAATCTCAAAAGATGACATACTGTATCACTACATTTATACAACATTCTTGAAATGACAAAAGTACAGATTAGTAGTTGCCAAAGGTTAAGAGGGGTGGAGGGTCGGGGCAGCAGGAAACAGATATGGCTATAAAGGGTGCTATGGGCTGAAGGTCTGAGTGTCACCCACCCAGATCCATATTTTGAAGCTCTAATCCCCAATGTGGTATTTTTGGAAGTGGGGGTCTTTGTGGTTAATTATGTCATGCAGGCAGAGTCCTCATGAAGGAGATTAGTATCCTTATAAGAAACTAAAAGAGAGATGATCCTTTCTCTCCAACATGTAATGCTATAGCCAGGAGGTGGCCATCTGCAAGCCAGGAAGAGGACCATCATCAGATATCAGCCATGCTGTCATCCTGATCTGCCTCCAGCACTGAGAAATAAATTTCTATTGTTCAAGCCTCCCAGTCTATGAAAACATTATAGCTCCCAAACTAAGACAATGAAGGATTCTCATTATGGATATGTTTGGTATCTGGATTATATTAATGCCAATGTAATGGTTGTATACTACTGTTTTTTAAGAGTTACCTTTGGGAGAAACCATGTAAAGGGTACATGAGAGTCCTCTGTATTATTTCCTACAACTGCATGTAAAACTTCAAGTATCTCAAATTAATTTTAATTTAAAAAAATAGGCTTGGACATAGGAGACAACCTGATAGATTCAAATTCTGGGCTGGCTACTTACTAGCTGTGAGACCTTAATATCTCTGTGGCTCTGTTTCTTAACCTATGAAATGGAAGTAGTAATAGGACCTACACTCATAGGGTTGAGGTAAATTAATTAATATATGTAAATATCTTAAAATGGGGGGTAGTACTGAGTGATACATGCTATCTATTATTAGTAATTCCTCCAAGAATGTTGTCTATTATACTATTATAACATATGAGCCTATTCACAGCTATATTCTGAATGCCCAGAACACGATCTAGCACATGATAAGCACTTAGTATTTGTTGAATGAACAAATGAATGCCCCGCAAAGATGTACTGACTTTTAAATCTTCAAGTTTGAGTACACTGCTAGTCAAACTTTCTGCTTGCCTTTGTGTAATTGATTATGGTTGATGACAAAAAAATTTTCTCTGTATTAGAGTGCTTCTTATCCTCCTTTTTCTTCCTATCTCATGAGACATTTCTTGGGTTAAAGTCCATAAATATTATATCCAAAGTGATCAAAAAAGCTGATAGATATAGTTTTAATCTCTCCTTCCTTACTTCTACTATACATGTAAATTATGGTAATAATGTGATCTGTGTGAAGATTTTGCAGGTTTCTTCAAATAATTCTAACTTTTACATGCATATAAAAATTGTGCAAAATTAATTGAAAGAATTAAGATATTTTGTTGCAAGTTATCACTATATATTAACTATACATATAAAAACTATAATTATATGTTAACTATAATAACTATACATAATGTATATTAACTATATATAATATATAAATGATATATTAAACCACTACCATGTATTAAATCTTAAGGAGATTCTAGGTCACATAATTTAATGTTGTGAGAGGCATAAGGTAGGTCAATGTAATAAAACAGTTCACAGTTAACATAAAATTGTTTTCCTAATTAAATATTGTGAATTATAGTCACTTCAACTAAGTATACTTTAAGATATTTTTCTTTAAAAAAAAAAAAGAATTTATTTTCATTTATTTTTTAGAGAGAGCAGAAGGGAAGGAGAAAGAGAGGGAGAGAAACATCAATCGGTTGCCTCTTGCACACCCCAACTGGGGACCAGGCCCTGCAACCCAGGCGTGTGCCTTGACTGGGAATCTAACCAGCTATCTTTTGGTTTGCAGGACAATGCCCAACCCACTGAGCAATACCAGTCAGGGCTTCTTTGAAATGTTTTTCTCAATTTTTTCTCTACAACTAAAGGACAATTTATCTAAATTTTCAGTTGGAAATAATGTCAAATGTACAAAAAGTTCCCAAAATAAAAGTAGTACAGGAAACACCCATACACGTACACCCTTTACCAAGATTTTCCTGCTAACCTTTTTACCTCATATGCTTTATTATTTGTGTTTCTCAGTACTCTGTCTTGCTATGTATTTGTGTATTTTTCTAAAATTTCCCAGTGATTAGACTGAAAGTATGCATTCTGAGCCAGACTACTGCCTAGGTAGTGCTGAGTCCTTCTCAGCGAACCTCATCAGGAAGAACAAATGTCCCTATGACCTTCACTGATGATAATAATTTTGATCACCATGTCAGATGTTGCCTCACTCCTCCATTGCATTACTGCTGCTTCTCTTCTCTACAACTAATAAACCTTCTATGGAGAGACACTTGAAGACTATACAGCTCTGGCTGGTGTGGCTCAGTGGACTGAGTGCAGGCCTAGGAAGCAAAAGGTCGCTGGTTCAATACCCAGTCAGAGCACATGACTGGGTTGTGGGCCAGGCCCCCAGTAGGGGGTGCAGGAGTGCAACCACACATTGATGTTTCTGTCCCTCTCTTTCTCCCCTCCCTTCCCCTCTGTCTAAAAATAAATAAAATCTTAAAAAAAAAAAAAACTATGCAAACATCCTCATCAACATGTCCTCTCAGGTATTGCAACCACTGATGATTTTTGCCTGATTTAATCTTTACCCTGGTAATTGCAAAATAATGTTTTTGTTTTCATATTAATTTTTTTCCAATTCTGGCACACCCTCCACATTTGTCAATCAACCTTTGTCATCTGCTATAGGCAAGATATCTTCCCTTCTCTCTCCCTCTCCTCTATTACTGGTAAAGTCTCATAAAGCTCTCCCTCCCCCACCCCCACAATGGTTTATATTTCATTGCTGTATTTAATTATTTCAATGCTTAAATTGTCCCAAATGTGGCTAGTGGGGAAACCCCTCAAGTTAGCTCTCCTATAGTTATGATAAACCACCCATTATTGTTTTGAGCACTTCATTTGTCACATTACAAGATATTCATCTTGTATTTACTTGGCCTTAGACCTAGAGCCAGCCATTTCAACAAGGAGTCCTGGTTCCTGTTATCGGGTGTTATAGGTTGTATTGTGTTCCACAAAAAGGTAAGTTTCAGACTTATGCCCTGTTATCGGTGAATGGAGGCTTTTTCTGGAAATGAGGTTTTTTGCAGATGTATTCAAGATAAGATCACACTGGATTAAAGTGGGCCCTAACCCAATTATAGGTGCCTTTATAAGAAGAGATTTGGACACTGACACATGGGGGAATGTCATATGACAATGGAAGCAGAAACTACAGTTATGTTGCCACAAGCCAAGAAAGACCAAGGATTGCAGGCCACAAAGTTAAGAGAAAGGCATGGAACAGATTCTGTATCTGCCCCTCCAAGAATTAACCAATCCTGCCAACACCTTCATTTGAACTTCTGGACTCCTGAACTGTGAAGGAATAAAATTTCTGTTGTTTTAAGTTAGTGGTAATTCGTTATGATGCCCCTGGTAAACTAACAGAGTGGGAAATGGTGTTAGCTGTATCATTACTACTTGAGTGACTTTGCTTCTTTGCCATTTCTCAACAGAGCTAGGAAATATATGCGTTAGTATTCACATATACAAACACACATATGCTGATACACATAAACGTATATATTTACAAATATCTCTACCCCAATCCATCCCCACAGTATTCTTTCCTGTCTTCTCCCATTCTATATTTGTATGTCCTTTTTTCCACAGTGAGAACACAGGTTCCTAACAATACCCAGTCACTTAGTCATTTGCTCAAAATAGTTTGAGAATTAGTTTTCCCATTTCACTAAAATAAACCTACAAAAAGAGTTCAGGATTTCTCTGTAACACTTTCTTCCTCTCCTACTCTGCCTCAAACTGAGGACAGTCCAATACCATGTTCACAAATTACTTGGATTAGTCCTTCCTTCTTCCTTCACTTCTTTTTTATCTTCAGTGTGGTTGTAGTATTTTTTTGACAATAAAGATCATTGTTTCAGTTTGCTTACAGTTTTAGGTCCCTTCCCCTATCGATACTATTTCTATTTAACTTTTTAAATAGGTGAGAGATTAATATACTATCAAAATTTGGAAGAGTACCCCAAAAATATACTCCAAGAAGTGTCATGCTCTCCTGTATCTCATCTGCTCCACATTCTTTTTACCTGGTGTAGGTTACTGATTTTATTGCTTTCTGCTTTAGCCTTCCTGTATATCTGAATATTTTATTTCCCCTTGTTCTTACATAAAAAGTAGCACTATCTATGTATGCTCTTTTGTGCTTTCCTTTTTGTGTATTATCTCCTAGAAATCATTCCGTATCTGTTCATTCAACAAAACTCCTGATTGAAATTATTTATAATTTCTGATATTTTGCAGTTATTAAAAATGTTGCAAAAATAATATTAGTAAAATTATTTTTATATGCCACAGGAATTGGATTACTGGATAAACTATAACTTTTATCTGCACAGGTTTTTACCTTCACTCTTATATGAATTAGGTATGGGGGTATATAGTGAGGAATATTTAATTACATAAGCAAACATTAAATATTAAGAAACAAAAATCACATTATGAAATAGTGTAGTGTGATGAAAGTTATATAAAAACTCAAAGATACACACATATGCACAAAAATAAACACGTGTGAGGGTATTACGAGGATTTTAATATTCTCCTTTGTGCCTTTTTATATTTCTCAAGTTTAATGTAACCATTGTGCTATGTTTACAATAAAAAAAACAAATTATATTTGCAAACAATAAGGAGGAATTCTATTTCTGGCAGTAAAACTGACTTTCGCACCTTAACACAGCTCTTTTGCTGAAAACAACAAATGATGAGGTAAAATAAACAAGAAACAAAATAATCTATTTTGGTTTGAAATACATTGTTGGGTTGACAGAATACTCACATAGCTAAAACAAGGTAAATATGGCAATACAGGGAGGTAAGCAAACACTCAAATGTCTTTCATTCTGGAATACGCCAAACCCTATGAACTGAGCTTCAGTTTTCACAGCCATGTACAGAGCAGGCAGTGGTATGCTGGAGCCAGCATGTGAAAAGCTAACTATACATATCTTTACCCAAATTCATGTTCAGTGACTTTATGTTGGTAGCCTAAAAATCAGCCATAATATGAAACTGGAAAATATTACAAATCAGGACTTTTTCTTTTCTTTTTTTATTTCATGAGAGTCAGTTTTAAAATGTTTACCAGCACACTACTGAGCCCAAGTTTTAGGAGAAAAATCCCAGGTATACCAAAGATAGGGAGGCTGACTGGAGATCTCCTCATAAAGCTGGGACTCTAAAGAGCTGCATACTTAGTGTAAGAGTAGAACTAAATTATGCCAAGGAATCAGTGAGGAAATTTGCCTGTTTTAAATTTGATGCTGGGTGGAGGTAAAAATATCTTCCCTGAAAATTTAACCACCAGCCCACCCTCATGAAAGTTTATGGATCTGGAACTCATGCTACCTATGCAGGCCACAAAACTTTAAGCCTAAAATTGATTTCACTGTGTTCCCAGGTTGACAGTATCCCCAGGCTTCTGGCAGATTCAAATGCAAATCCTTTCTTTGGAAATGTATCTTCTTAGCCTCAGAAATTATAACAAATAATGACTATGAGCTCACACACAAAAAATAAGGCAGCCTGAGTGAGAACTGGCAGAAACAACATACAACAAAATCAAAACTGCACAAGTTTTAAATACCTGCACAAAATAGAAAATAAGTTTAATATATTTAAAGAAATGAAAGGATTATAAATAGGAGAAAGGAGTGAGAGTTTACCAAAATAATGAAACAAGAAAGTTTGAGAGAAAAAATGAAAATGAAAGATAAATTAATGAATATTAAAACTCAAACAACAGATAAAAATATTACACTGCTTAAAAGACAATTAGAAACATCATAAGGTAGATCTGAAGAAATTATCTAGAATGTGACAAAGACAACAAAGATAGGATAACTATGTAACAGGTGAAGAGATAGGGTGGTAGAATGATTAGGGATACATATGCGGTTAAGCTATAAAGCAAAGCACAGAATAATCATAAAATTAAAGAAAAATGGTTACCTTTAGGGAGGAGAAAAACATGGGATCATGAGGGGCATAAAACATGCAAAGATTTTGGTAATGTTCTGTTTCTTAAGATGGGTGGTGGGTACATAGGTCTTTTGTCTTTAAAAAAAGTTATTATTTGGGAAGACTTCAAGAATTAAAGAAAAACTATGAACATAATAACGAGAGTTCCCATATACCCCTCATCCAGTTTGCCCTAATTTTAACATTTTATATTAGCATGGTACATATGTCCAAACTAAGAAACCAACTTTGGTGCATTACTATTAACTAAAACTAGCGTTGGCCAGGGGCTCACTTGGTTGGACCATCATCTCCAGCACCAAAAGGCTGTGGGGTGCGTACCAGAGGCAACCAATGATATTTCTCTCTCACATCAATGTTTCTTCCTCTCTCTCCTCTTCTCCATCTCCCCATTCCTGTCCCTCTGTCTCTCTCCTCCTCCCTCCCTCCTTCCTCCTTTCCTCTCCCTCTGGAATCAATGAACATATCTTGGGGTGAGGATTTAAAGTAAATAGATAAAAAGTAGCCCTGGCTGGTGTGGCTCAGTGGATTGAGTGCCAGCCTGAGAACCAAAGGGTCACTGGTTCGATTCCCAGTCAGGGCACATGCCTGGGCTATGGGCCAAGTCCCCAGTAGAGGGCATGTGAGAGGCAACCACACATTGATGTTTTTCTCCCTTTCTTTCTCCCTCCCTTCCCCTCTCTCTAAAAATAAATAAATATTTTTAAAAAAATTTTAAATAAATACAAAATTTAAAAAAAACACAAAAACTACGCTGCTGTGACAATAAATTAGAAAACTATCTTTACAGGTTATTCAATTTGCTATATCAATTATGTGATTATCTGGTCTTAATAGATAAGCTATGCTAGCTGTGTATCATAGATCTAAAGCATTCAATTTCAGAAGGATTGCTCCTCAAATTGACTGACAGATACAAGAAAAAATTCTTCAGGTTGCTTATTTGCACTCTTAAAAAATACAACATGAGGTTTGGAAGTGTTCATTTTATTTTAATTTAAATAGTGTGTTAAGTCTGTACAGATTTCACATACAATTTGAGAATCATGTCCCCAAAGGCAATGTCATCTGGGAAAGTGGTTAACTATATAGGTCTAAGCAACACAATCTACTTGCTGGAAGTATCACCATCAGCCAAGGACTTTTAGTTTAGCTTTCTCCCCCTGGTGGTAGTGTCTGTATTAATAACATTTTAAAAACTATGAGGATAGTATCTTAATGTTTATGGCTGCTACCATCAATTATAGGTAAGCAATTTTGGGAGAGAAGTAGATTTAAAAGAAATAGAAGCAGATCTCAAAACTCTTCTAAAAGAAGCACTTGTCTCTTATAGTTTCTTTTCCTCTAAAATGCAATTATAGCCATTACATCATTGTAAATTACATGCTGGGGTTATCTCAGTAGGTATCTGCTAAATGTAAAACTTACAGAGGGTCTCAATGTAATAATGATGTTTTATCATTTTAATTACAAACTCTTTAAAAAAACTCCCTAAAGTGTACCAATTGTGGTGGTCTAAATTAACAGTATCTTTGTAGCCCAAGGGTAGTAAAAATAGATTGAACTACAAAATTTCATCATACTTATAGCAGCTGTCTTCCTGCCTCTAGGAAGCTAAGTATTTAACAAAGCAGACAGCTTGGCACTGGCACCTGATTAGCAGTGTGTGGGTACTGTCAGATAGAACCGCTTAGCTCTTTTGTTCCACGGTTTATTAGAAATCCAAGAAGCAGTGGCATCATGTAACTTTATTCTTAAGTCTCCTGAAAGGTAAATAAACTGCAATGTTTCCTCTGGTATTGTACATGAAAGCTTGATCAATGCTTTTTTGGTAATACGCTTTATCTAACCCTAGAAAATTCAAATAAAATAATACTTTTCTTCTTGAAAAATCACATCAAAGATTAAACAGGCAGATTTTTAAATCATTTTAGTTAAATATTTTATATATTAAAAATATTTTCACAATAGGGTACTTTGAGTCATACTGAATCCTGTAATGAAAATACTGTTGGTGGGGAAGAAGAATGCTCATTTTAAAGCACATAAAGATAAGATTCTATTTCTAAAAAATACCAGCAGTCTAAATGAAGATTCAGAAAAAAATTTTAAATTCATATGAACATCTCACTGGAAAAAATAACACTGTTTTATAGGAATAATACTGTTTTCATGCAGATGCCCAAACATTAAAACTATAAAAGGATGACTCTAATTACCTTCTCCCCACAAATTTCTTGGAAAATTTATTACAAATGATTTGCTTATTGGCAGAGTTTAAAATCAGTAGAGTCCATGAAAACAATCTACTTCAATGAGAAGTACATTCTTTTACTCTATCAAATCCATCGAGGTAATCAGACTGGATGTTTTATTCAACAGGGCTGAAGAAAATTGTTCTACAATAGGTTAATTCAAAATGGCAGCATAGAAAATGCATCTGTCAGTGGGGATCAAATTACAGGGCAAGCTCCTCTCAATGCTTAGAAAAACAAGTCTGCAGTTCTACAGATTATGTGCCTGTGTGTGTTTAAAGGGGTGGGAAAGGAGCTAAATATCTGAGCTAACCTCCAATTAAAGTCAATCATAAAAACAGCCAATTTAATGAGTGCGGATTTCTTTGGGTAATTATAACACCAACCACTTTTTTCTCTTTTAAATCTGTAATTCTGCCTTCTTGTTATTGCTTGCTTTGTCATTAATCGCCTCAGGACCTTGATTTCCTAGCAACAGACTGCCACCAAACATTTGGCTCCTGTTCAACATTTTCTTTGTGAAAAATGGCACTGCTGTTGCCGCCTGGGCTGCTGCAGCTAGACTGGCTGTGTAAGTGCTCTAATAATGTATTCCACTGGAAAAAAATCACATGATATGGGGTGCAATGACTGAGCTCAGTTAATTACTGAGCTGGGAAGTTTATCTACCATCTAAAAGCTGTGTTGAGGGGAGAGGGGATGTAAAGATTAAAAAGGTGCTCCTTCTATTATCAATGATTTGCAGATGAAAATTTGCAAAGAAATATTTTATTCCTGAATTGACAGGTTTCTGTTTAAGTTTATTTAGAAAAAGGTACAAAAGGCCAATGTCCCTCAAATGTTGCTTGACAAATTCTTTCTCTACAAAATGAAGAATCACAGAACATTTAGCTGCAATTTTTAAAAGGAAATTAACCTATGTATCTGCCAGCTGTTTCTTTTCTACTTATGGCAAAAATCATGTGAATATGCAAATATTCTGACATGGCAGAATGAGGTTTTCACTCACAACATGAACACTAGACACAATAAAAACAGAATAATTCAAAATATTGTTTTGATATATTATACACTTAAATAACTATAATCTATGATAAGAGGAAAAAAGATATTTATTATTATTTCTAAAATGATTCAATTGGGATTGAAAGAAATCAGATTCATAATTGGAAATGTACAGATAAAGTGAATATTTTGCCACTTTTTACTTGGTAGATTTATCAAGATTCTCCTTGCTTTAGAAATACTACCACCCCCAGTAATGATAGTTATAAAAATTAACACGGCATATCAGATATGCTTCACTGACACTCTGCTTTAGCTCTCCGAAATATGGCTTTTTAAGACTGGCATGTTTCAGAATTGCTGTCAGGATATGATAATTTGATATACCCAACAGTACACTGAGTATCATGGAAGCATCTGTGAAACTGGTAAGTCAGTGGACATTCTGATTCTTACTGTCTACTGTATAAAAACTTCCCACAAAGTACTGTCCAAATTTAGCTCAGCTGAGGAAGTGAAAATACTGTAGTCTCCCTGAAAACATCACAGTGACCACCCTGATACACTGAAATAAAAATGACATTAGGGGGTACTTAGGACAAAGGAGCCCTGAGCATTATAAGGTCTTTGGTTACACTCAAGTAGTTAAAATATACAGGCATTTTTAGAAGACAGCAAATAAATTAAAGATATTTAAAGGATTTTATAAAATTTTGCTTATTGCTGGCACTAACCTACATCATTTCATCATTGAGTCTGATTTCCAGTTAAATATATTTTTACAAAAACTGATTGTTGGTTGATATAAAAAAGCAAGCATACACATATTCATAATCATAAAAGTTTTAGAAATCCAAAATAGATTTTTAAAAATACCATATTTTCTAATATGGAATCACAACTGGAATTATATACCAATTTAATTCACTATTTACTATGACAGAGGTTCTTGACCTGGGCTCCATGAATAAGCAAAAAGTCTTTTAAAATATATGAACTTCAAAAAATTATATGAAAATTTTGTGAGTAAATACATTTTTCTGGGAGGATTCAAAACTCAGAAAAGATTAAAAACCTCTACACTAAGCATATCAATCTACCTGAGAAATACTAGTTGATACTTGTAAGTAAAATAGTATTTTAAAGATTCAATTTAGACTATTATAGCTGTCAAATGTTAGCCTTACAAGAAGCTACATACCTATAAAAATAACTGTTTTTGAGGGATGAATAATGGAATATGGTGCTCTTTTACTTTATTATACATGCATCCTTCTGGAAAAATGAACTAAAATTTTTGGTGGGTTATTCTCCATTTTATATTTTATTTGATTGTGACTTTCTGTAATGTCCTTTAAACTTAACAATAATATAATAATACAAGGTGATACTAAATTCTTTATAAAAAAAATAAATACTCAGAAAAATAAATACACAAAATGACTACTTAGGACAGCAGAATTGAACAGGGTTGGGAGGTTGAATGAAAGTTAGATGTTTGGGTGACAGTATTACGGGGGAAGAGGGGTCACAGAGAAAAGTATTCAAAGGGTTCTCACAATTTAAAGGAAACCTTGTGTAAAAAATCTGTATAAAAGACTAGAGGAATGTAATTTGTAAAAGCAGCAAGCTATCTTTTGGAATATCTTCAATTATTTAGGATTTACTAATGTTCCCTAATAGGACAATGTTAGTAAAAATAATATCAATATGCCCTAGAAGTCTAATGGGTTCCCTATAGCTGCCAGAAGCTACTTGCCAGGAGTAAGGAGAAAACGCTTGGTAAACACAAGAGATTAGAGTCAAATGAGCCCTATTATATAGCTGAGAAACCTACATTATTTTGAAATTAGGGAGCAGCAAATATGGGTTTATATATGAACTTGCCTTCTTAAGTAAGTACTGAAAAGGAAGAAACCTGGTTTCTCATTTTTTCATCTACTTTACCAAATATGTATTTTTAAAAATCTTCATCTACCACATGTCATGCACCCAAATCGGGGTGGGGGGGCAATAATTGGCATTTTAAAGAACTGACCCCAAAACATGGTAACATGAAGTCTAGTAAAAATAAATAGGAACATAAGCTTAAAAGACCCTCTTTTGAGCACCTGCAAAAGAGAAATGGGTAAAAGCAAGAAATCAAAATAGATTTATTATGACTTCCATTACATATGTCATAGGACAAAGACATACTTCATTATTTGTCTAATTAGGAGCAATTATATTATTTGTAGCAATAATACCTAGATACCACTGAAACTATTATGAGAGCTGTGGATATAAAATTGAATCCAGGACTTCTGGTCAAGATGGCAGAACTCAAATCTTCCTGTAACCACATCAAAATTACAACTAAACTACAGAACAACCATCCTTCATAACTGCTGAAATATAGAATGGAAGTCCTAAAACTAGGGATGTAAAAAGTAGCCACAGCCCAAGCTTGGTTAGAGCTCACACTGATGTACCAAGGTTGCGGATTCAATCCCTGGTCAGCACATACAAGAATGCATAAATAAGTGGAACAATTGATGTTTCTCTCTCTCTCTCTCTCTCCCTTTCTAAAGTTGATAATTAAAAAAAAAAGGCACATTGAGACTGGTAGAAGGGGGTCTCAACCCCAAAACAGGCCCCCCAGCACAGGGTTGTAGAGCCAGGAAGAGAGGTCACTGTAACTTCTGGTTGTGAAAACCAGCAGCAATTTATGGCTGAGTGAGACAGAAAGCTTCTTGAATCCTAGGCAATTCCTCTTGATTGCTTGATTTTAAGAAAGGGGAAAGAAGGGAGGGAGGGAGAGAGAAAAAGAAAGAGAGAGAGAGAAACATTAATTTGTTGTTCCACTTATTTATGCATCTGTTAGTTGATTCTTGTATGTGCCCTGACGAGGGGGTAGAATCTGCAATCTTAGTGTCTTGGGATGATGCTCTAACCAACTGAACTACCCAGCCAGGGCCCATGCAGTTTCTCTTAAAGGGCCCACATAGACTTACTAGGACTCACTCCCATGAGCTCCAGCACTGGGATGGCAACTTGAAAGGAACCAGAAATATATAGGAAGGAACTGAATTGTCTGGCATCATGGCAAGAGCTGGGGGTGAGGGGACAGCATTTTGATAGACAAAAGTACTGGTAGAGGCCATTGTTCCTTTTCTGAGACTGCCTCCACCCCCTCACCATAGAACTGAGAGGCAGGCACCATACCTGAGTCCCCATCAATCTGGCTCACAGTGTTTGATTTGCCCCAGCATGGTGACTCTCTGAGACCCCACCCCTCCCCACCTAGCCCCACCCACCTCACCCAACCTGTGGGCCCATCCAAGCTATTTCCAGTGGCTTTTCCATATAAATAGCCTCCTTGCCTCATGCTTCAAACTTTCCTAAAATCTTTCAAACAAGCAGCATCTGGCCTCTGCATACCCCATATCTCTTGTTAAGTGGCCCCAGGCCCAGCACTAGCAGCAGTTGGCCTCAGTTTGCAGCTTGGCCTCTCCTGGGCGCCCTCAAGCCCAGCACAAGTAGCAGCCATCTCCATAGCACTTTGTAGCCATGCCGGGTGGTCCCAGGCAGGGCACAAGCAGTGGCTGATCTTGTACTTCCCAGGAGGCCCCAGAGCCAGTGCTCCCAAAGGATAGCTTCAAACCATGCTGGATAACAGCTCTACCACCTTCACAAGTGACACACTCAAGGAGAGGACTTGGTGAGCACCGAAGCCCCATTGAAGCAAGTCCTGCTCCATAGGTTCTGCTCTTACACAGCAGGTCCTCCACTGCACCCTCCCAATGGTGCCAACAGAAATCAAGGCTCAACTATAACACAGGGGCATTCACCCAACACAGAGAAAACCTGGAATGCCCCACTGGGGTGTCTGAGGAGTCTGTGCCCCTGGGCCCTACAGGACACCTACTACACAAGGCCACTCTACCAAGTCCAGGAGATGTGGCAGCTCTACCTAACACATAGAAACAAACCTAGGGAAGCCGCCAAAATGTGGAGACACAGAAACAGGTCCCAAATGAAAAAACGGAGAAATCTCCAGAAAAAGAACTCAATGGAATGGAGACAAGCAAACTGCCAGATACAGAGTTCAAAACAATGCTTATAAGAATGCTCAAGGAACTTAGTAAGAATTTCAGGAACTTAGTGAGAACTTCAACAGCATGAGAAAAGACATAGAAACCACAAAAAAGAACAAGTCAGAAATGAATCATACACTAACTGAAATGAAGAATAATTTATAAGGAATTAACCATAGAGTAAATGAGGCTTACCATCAAATTGGCAATTTGGAATACAAAGAAGCAGAAAACACCCAATCGGAACAGCAAAAAGAAAAAAAGAATTTTAAAAAATTAAGATATTGTAAGAAGCCTCTACACCAACTTCAAGCATTCCAATATTCACATCAGGAGTTGAAGAAAGCAAGAAACTGAAAACCTATGTGAAAAAATGACAGAAAATGTCCCCAACCTGGTGAAATAAACAGACATACAAGTACAGGAAGCACAGAGTCCCAAACAGGATGAACCCGAAGAGGCCCACACCAAAACATATCATAATTAAAATGCAAAAGGTTAAAGACAAATAGAGAATCTTAAAAGCAGCAAGAGAAAAGCTGCTAGTTACCTACAAGGGAGCTCCCATAAGACTGTCAGCTGATTTCTCAACAGAAACTTTGCAGGCCACAAGAGAGTGGCAAGAAATATTCAAAGTAATGAAAAGCAAGGACTTACAACTAAGATTACTCTACCCAGTAAAGCTATCATTTAGAATCCAACGGCAGATAAAGAGCATCCCAGATAAGAAAATGCTAAAGGAGTTCACCAAGCCAGTATTAAATGAAATGTTAAAGAGTCTTCTTGAAGAAGAAGAAATCTAAACAATAAAATAGCAATAAATACATATCTATCAACAACTGAATCTTAAAAAACAAAATAAATGAACAAGCAGAACAGAAACAGACTCATAAATACAGAGAACATTTTGATAGTGTCAGATGGGAAAGGCACTGGGGGATAGGTGAAAAAGGTGAAGGGATTAAGAAGTACAAATTTGTTGTTACAAAACTGTCATGGGGATACGAAGTACAGCATAGGGAATGTGGTCAGTGATATTCTGGTAGCTATGTGTGGGGTCTGATGGGTGTGGTATTTATCGGGATGATCACTTGAAGAGCTGTATACTGTAGAGTCTCTGGGGTGTACACCTAAAACCAATGTAATAGTGTATATCAACTGTAATTGAAAAAAATGATGAAAAAAAAAAAAAGACTGAATCCAGGGGCCATGGGAAGTAACTGCTATGTCACAAAGTTTCCTTTTGTGTGGATGCAAATGTTCTAAAATTAGATTATGGTAATGGATGCAGAACTCTGTAAATATTCTAACAACCACTGAACTGTATACTTTAAACAGGTAACCTTTATAGTATATAAATATATCAAGAAAGCTGTTATAAAAAGATTAAATTCAGTTTTATTTATCTAGGATAGAGACAACAGAACATATGGGTTAAACCATATTAAGCTGTAGAGATTCTATGTGTACAGTAAAATATGTTGGAAAAACAGATACACTTCTACAGATACTAAACTGTTTTTGTCCTGTTTATATACAATTTCAAAGAAATGACAACTAGCACATAAAAATGTACATTGCTGTCATAATATTTATAAATTATCCCTCTCTTAATCATGTTTATTAAAGAGATTTAGTAAACATTTCATTTTCCCAAGCAATTACTGGTTGGTCTGAAATATATAAATAAAGTAAATGAAGTGGAAACATTTCTGTAGATGGTTTGTTAATTCATTTAGGGCTCTATATAAGGACCTACTATCTTAACAACTAAGTGCCATACATATGTTTATTTTCTTACCATTCTAAAGCAATTAGCACATAGTGTGGTTTGGGTTCCAACTTCACATAAAATCCAAGACTTCATTATAATGCCACAAGTTTAAAACACAAAAAACAAAAACTTCCAATCTTTATCTTTAGAGCTCAAAGCTTCTTTAACCAATGCTATCTTACTCCTAACAAGTAAAAAGATTATGCGGATTAACTAAAAAGAACTTTAGTATTGTACAGATTTCCCACATCTTAGGTAGAATTTTACTTTTGATAGCTTCCAAAAAAAAACTTAAGAAAAGTTACAGAAATATAGGAGTAATTTGCCCATTTTGAATAAAGTTATTTGTCTATAAAAATTACAAAGTATTAGTATCACTAAAAGTGATACTGTTAGAATTTAACCTGCCAAAAAAAGAATTCTAGACAAACTGGAAATGAATACAAATATAATTTCTGTAATCACATTCTCATTTAAAAAATTTTCTAGCAAGAATCAAAGACTGTCCCTGTTAAGGATGAAGTAAGAACAATACTCATTTGTGTGACTCACTGAACATTAATAGCATAAGGAAATTTGTTTAAAATTCAAAATTGAACTCTAATGCTAGTATTAAAAAGCAACATAATAAAGTCTTTTTTTTTGTATCTCTCCATTTTCTGTCTGAGTTAAAGAAAAATGTCTTTACCACATTATTTTGGGCTTTACATGAAGGAGTGTCAAATTGGCATATAAAATTCTAAACCCATGTATGACCAAGATGTGCATACACTAAATGTCAGGAATTATAAACAAACATGAAATGCTCCAGATAGGAAAAAATATATTTCTTCTCATTTACTTTTTTTAAAATCTATAAATATAATAGTTAAGGTCACCTGCAAGGACATTTTCATATAATGGCTTAATGAGTAGTCCAAAACAGGATGATCAAATACATGAGCAAAAAATACAAGAGCAAAGTCAAATATGGTGATCAATATAATAGGAATTCTAATACATTAGAGTTCAAAAATTGAATTTAGAACACAGATAAAATGAAAAGTCAGAGGTAGTTCAACCACCCTATCTCCTTAACTAATAATCTCAGAATATCGTAAAGATTAATAAAATCCAAAAACTGCTTTGAATTCTATCTAAATGTTTCATAAAGACCTGTGACATGCTAAATCAATTGTCATTCACAAAATAGCTTACATTAAAAAAAAATCTATCAGTTTCCTTACTCTGACAAAGTATATTCATTATAATAGTACAGATTTAAAGGGTAACATTACAAGGTCATTTCCTATGGTCTAATATTATTTAAGGCAATGAGTTTAAGTGACTGTCAATATTTTATTAAAATTTCTTCAACTATAAATAATTTGGGGGGGTAGAGCTTGATGGGGTAGTAAATCTCAAATATACATATAAAGTAATCACTATCTTTCCTTTCTTTTTATGTTATTCCAAATTTCTACTTAGGTTAGCAATATAGGACAAATTCATTCACTTTCATTAGAACCTTCTTAAAAATTTTTCATGACAGAGGTAAGATCGCCAGATGATACATACTAATTTTTGAGCATAATCAAAACCATCTTTCATAATTTTTTATTTCTTTTTTTATTGTTGTTCAATTACAGTTGTCCCTATTTTCTCCCATTACTCTCCCCTGCCTTACCCACCCCTCACCTCCCACATTCAATCCTCCCCACCCCATAATCAAGTTTTGTATAAGCATATCTTTTTGTAAATATTATGAAAAGGTAAACAAATCTGTAAAAAATAGCAATTATACATTTCATAATATATTAATCCTAATTCGATATTCAATGTTTTAGTTTCTAACAGTAAAATTTCAAATACATGATTTCTTAGACTAGATTTCTTATGGTTTATCTTAACACCTCATTTATGGACTTTAGTTATTGCTTACAGATTAATGACAAAGATATTACATATAACTGAGTCTAAATAACAGTTCGAATATACATCATTACTCATGTCAGTAAGGATTTTATTAGAAAACCCAACCACAGCAAATAGTTATTACTGATCAATACCTGTCCTTTATATACAAACATTTCTTTTTTTCCCAAGTATTAACTCTATTCCTTTCCTCTAAGTTTGTACACTTCTCCAAACCATATTTCCTCCACCTGCCTATAATCATACCTTCCTTTACCCCAAAAGCAAGCTTTAGTAACACCTGAAAACCCTACCCTCACAAAAACCCTATTCCCCCAAATGGTAAGATTCTAGGCTAAGAAGAGATAAAATCAGTCAAGATGGAGTTATAAAAATAAATACAGACAGGTAAACAGAAGATCTGTAATAAGCCATTGGAACTGGAAAAATCACAAAAAGAAGGAAACAGGCATAGGTGCCAAAGGAAAATTCAAACTCCAAGCCCAGTATTCTCAAACAATTATTGACAATTCACTACTCTTTCATTTACAGTAATTAATTTCATTTATTTTTTACTTCTTATTGAATTTATTGGGGTGACATTGGTTAATAAAACTATGTAAGTTTCAGGTGTATAGTAATTCATTTCAGTGAGTAAGAAAGAGTACACATGCAGCTGACTTAGTTTATGCAAAATAAGTCACAAGGCACTGAAAACACTTGTTCAACTTGTATCTTGTATTAATCTCCAAAGTTTAAAATTCTCCCTATAATAAGTCTAAACTTGCAAGCTGATTTGTGCTTTCCAGTGTATCTGAAAAGTGTAAGGACACTTTTTCTCATGGAAAAAAGTTATTAGAAATAATGCATAGATTTCTACACAAAATCCTACTGTATTCACAATGTAGTCCAAAACATTATAAAAGTTTGATTGAAAATATTAGAAAAAATTATTGCAACATTAGTAATTATACATAGATGAATAGCTAGACAGTATTAGTTGAAAGCTCTTAAAATTATTTTTAAACAACAATATGGGAGCTACAGGATTTTATAGAATCCACAAAAACATCTTGGGGAGCTTTTGAGGTTGAGTCAACACAAGACTAATATAAGACTAATTTAAGGCTAATTTCTCACCACAGTTTGGGATTTCCGCTGTTACTTGATTACTCTCTGTAACATATTTATTAGTAATGATTTTGGTCATTCAGACATTGAAATTGTGTAAGGGAGAAAAATAAAATTTGGGGATAGGGAAAGAAAGAATAACTACGTTAACTGACAACTGAATGTGCAGTTTAAAACAAATAACTTGTTCCAGGAAAAATCAGTATAGAACAGTGGACACAGAGATAAATCATGGTAAGTTATTAACAGGTTCAAATTCAAAGAAAAAAGGCAATTTTGCAGAAAAAGGGAGTCATCTAAAAAGGGAAAAACAAAGTCAACCTGGGGGTTTCCACTTCCAACCAAGTTAGAATAAATAAGGAATGGATTTACACTTCCCTATAAAAACCAGCTATAAAAATGGACAAAATACATGAAACCATAATATTCCGATACTGGACAATAATTAAAGAAA
Organism: Trachops cirrhosus; assembly: GCA_028533065.1. Taxonomy (NCBI): domain Eukaryota; kingdom Metazoa; phylum Chordata; class Mammalia; order Chiroptera; family Phyllostomidae; genus Trachops; species Trachops cirrhosus. Next base: position 108,817,415 of record CM052542.1, read on the forward strand.
GGACCAAATAAGGTGATCCCTACAATTACTCAAACTTGCTCCCTGGAGAGAGTTGCAGGCTGCAGTGCAGGCAGAGAGAATGTGAACAGAGCCCACTGGTCCCATATTCAGGGAGACCAAGGTGCCTAGCACATGCAAGGGCAGAATACTGAACAGGAGAGAGCTACAAAGGGAGAACTGTGGAGATCTACAGGGGTTTCCCACTGAGTCTTCAGTACATGTGTATGAGGAAACAACCCAATGCCAAGATAAGAGCCAGATAAAAACACATATGTGATAGAATTAGTGGACAAGGACATAAAAAAGTTTTTATAACTATATTCCATAATTCAGAAATAGCAGATGGCAACATGAGATGTAAAGTAGACATGGAAGGAGTAAAAAAGGCCCAAATCATACTTTCAGAGATAAAACTATGCCTGGAATAAAAATACACTAGGTGGGATTAATGGTAGATGCAATAGAAATGATCAGTAATTATACAAAAAGAAGGACAGAGAGAAAATAGAAAAAATGAAAAGAGCATCACTGAGTTATGGGATAGCTTCGATAAGCCTAATATTAAATGGAGTCCTCTAAGGTGGATAGGTATGGACAGAGAACATTTATTTACAGAAAATTTTCCAAACTGAACAAACCCCAATAACAAGAAACAAAAAGAAATCTCTACCAAGGTATATCATAACAAAATTTCTTAAAACCAATAAATAAGAGAATATCTTAAAAGCCAACAGAGTAAAAAATGATCTATTAGATAAGGAGGAACAATGATAAAAATAACAATAGACTTCCTTTTAAAAATTAACGCAAGGCCGAAGACAGGAGAGAACAGGAACTGGATTTATCCTCCAGCCTGAAATGACAAAAACAGACTCGATGAATGCAACAATGATTCTCAAAACAGTAAACATCAAGAATTAAAAATAAGCATCTTTGAGAGATGGGAAACAATCTCTCAAGGTGAGCCAAAAAGTTGAATTAGCTTACTGCTTTGAGAGAGTTCCCAGGCTAAAGCAGGTACTGGAGTGGAGCCCAGAGGAGATAAAGCTGACGGGGAAGACCACAGTGGTGAGAGTACAAAAGCCATCATCACCAAGCCCTTATTATATGAAATGTTAGGGACTTATCTGAGGAGAAGTAGATGATCAAAACTATGAACAGTAAAATGACAACAAACTCACAACTATCAACAACTAAACCTAAAAAAAAAAACAAAAAAAACTAAGCAAACACCTAGAACAGGAACATAACCACAAAAATGGAGATCACATGGAGGGTTATCAGCAGGGAGGGGATAGGAGGAGAATGAGGGAAAAGGTACAGGGAATAAGAAGCATAAATGGTAGTTACAAAATAGACAGGGGGAGGTTAAAAATAGTATAGGAAATGGAAAACCCAAAGAACTTATATGTATGACCCATGGACATGAGGAAGAATGCTGGTGGGATGGGGGTGCAGGGCAGCAGGGGATAAATGGGAGAAAGAAAATGGGACAACTGTAATAGCATAATCAATAAAACATTTAAAAAGATAACAAAGAAACCCAATTAAAAAATGGACAAAGGACATGAACAGACACTTCTCCAAGGAGGACATATAGAGGGTGAAGAGATATATGAAAAGATGTTAAGTATCACTAGCCATCAGAGAAATGCAATTAAAACCACCATAAGATACCACTTCACAACAGTGAGAATGGCCATCATAAACAAAGCAACAAACAAGTGTTGGAAGGATGTGGAGAAAAGGGAACCCTAGTGCACTGTTGGTGGGAATGCAGACTGGTGCAGCTACTGTGGAAAACAGGATGGAATTTCCTCAGAAAACTAAAAATGGAACTGCATTTTGACCCAGCAATTCCACTGCTAAGATTATACCCTAAGTATTCTGAAACACCAATCCAAAAGAACCTATGCACCCCAATACCAGCATAACAGCATAATGCACAATAGCCAAGTTCTGGAAGCAACCTAAGTGCCCATCAGTAAATGAACAGATCAAAAACCTGTGGTACATTTACACAGTGCAATTCTATGCAGCAGAAAAAAGGAGCACCTCCCTTTTGTGACAGCATGGATAGAACTAGAGAGAGCATTATGCTAAGTGAAAAAAGCCAGGCAGTGAAAGACAAATACCGTATGATCTTACTACCTTCTACTGGCACCTAATGAACATATCAAAGCAACAAAATACAACCAGAGACACTGAAATTAAGAACAAACTGACAGTGACCAGAGAGGAGGTGGGATGGGTAATGGGGAGAAAAAGGGGAGGGTTTTCAGGTACAACTATAAAGGATATATGGACAAAACCAAGGTGGGGTGGAATCAGGGGAGAAAGATGGGGATGGCTGAGGTAAGGGGGAGTGGTGGGAGGAAAATGCAGACAACTGTACTTGAACTACAATAAAAAAAATACAAAAATTTAAAAAAATAAATAAAACATTTAAAAAAGAAAGAAAAGTGGGGGAGACGAAGGATGGGAGGATTGAAAGAGAAGTAAATGAAATACAAAGTAAGTAGAAAAAAACATGAATAAAGAGAATTAAATCAACCTAGACTTAGATTTCCCATAAAAAGCTCTAGAAGACACTAAAGCAATGTCTACAAAGTACTTTGTTTCAAAAAATATTATACCAAACATTTGTCATTAATGGACAAAAGCAACAAAAAGTAAATAAAAACTCATGGGGCAAGTGGAGGTGGGCAAAAAGGGGGAAAATAGGGATATCTGCAATAGTGTCAACAGTAAAAATAAAGTTAAAAAAATCAAGAAGACAGGGGCTCTGAGGCCTTCCTTAGAGGAAAAATGATGATAAAATGCAGCCAATCATAATAAATAATAAAGGAATGAGGAAAATGGGGTAAAGTACTTGGAAACCACTTAATCATTTAAGTGTAGAATTAAGACTTTAGGAATTATGTTATAAACCATAATGCAAATGTTTAAAATCTGAAAATGTAAAAATAAAGTAAAAATGTAACTACCCAAAGTCAAGAGGCAAATTGAAACATGGAGTGCTAATTTTCTCATTTTTCATAGCACATTAATATTGTGTTAAAAAAGAAACAGGAAAATCTAATGTCTCTAATTTCCCAATCTTGTTCATAAACCTTGTAAGAAATATTTCTTGTAAAAAAATAAACAGGATATATGCCAATCTGCTGCTAATGTAAAGAGTACCTGAGATTTTTAAAAATATAATCAGCTACCACATAACCAGTGATCCTTAATCACCTACTAACAAGGAATTTGGTTTAAAAATGGACAAACTGAGTTTACATGCCATAAATGGGACCACCTGCCATAAAGGTGGTAAAAAAAAGCCAACACTTTATTTAAACCAAAGGAGAATACTGAAATATGCATATTCAATTTCAATTTATCAGGCCATTTTTGATGTGAACTCTGCATTGCAGCTTCAATGGATTATGTGACAAAGAAAATTATCAAGGTTTTGAATTTTCTTGATGCTCATCACTGTTACTAATTTATAGAATAGTGAGAACAAAAACTGCTGAGTATGTAGATGATCTGGTTTACTTTACATAATACAGACAGATGTCTTAATTTTGGAAACTTATTGAATAGACATACTGAAGTGCTCCCTTTGATCAAGAACTTTGTGTAATTAGAGCTCCCAGAATTTCAACTCGTTAAAACATCAGGAGTTTATGATGATGATTTGAGAAGACTGCTGACCCTATAGACTCTGAAAGTACAGAGCAGTATACTTGATTTGGTTAAGTGCTGATATACTTACTCAATCTGATCCCTTAATCCTTCTCACCCAGAATAAAAAGAAAAAGGACATAGACAACAAAACAGTATGGTGACTGCCAGAGGGAAGGGCAGTTGGGGGAGGTAGAAATGTTTAAAGTGGGGATAAATGGTGATGGAAGGAGACTTGACTTGGGGCGGTAAACACGAAATCTACATATAATTTTACTAACTAATGTCATCCACATAAGTTCAATAAAAATAAAAAGCAAAATAAATTTACAAGTAACATTTTGTTTTGAGAAAGTGCTTAAAAAAAAAAAGACTAGACTGGATCTGTGTTCAAAGGGAATTAAAGATTTAAAAGAACTACAGAATGGCCCTGACCGGTGTGGCTCAGTGGGTTGGGCATTGTCCTGCAAACTGAAGGTTACAGATTCAATTCTGGTCAGGGCACACACCTGAACTGCAGACCAGGTCCCCAGTTGTGGGCATGTGAGAGGCAACTGACTGATGTTTCTCTCGCACATGGATGTTTCTCTCCCTCTCTTTCTCCCTCCTCCTCTCTCTAAAATTAATAAATAATCTTAAAAATAAAAAATGCAGAATGTCTTCATAGAAATAACATTACATTTCAGAAGATATTTCACAAATTTTAATAAGCAAAAATTATGCTCTTAGTTGTTAGCAAAATGAACATTTGTTGAATATCCACCAATAATAAAAGCATCCAAGATATCTAATATGAGTCTATGATTTTCAGAACTATTTTAAAATAGCTAAATTCTGAGCAAATCATAGATTTATCTAGAAATGTAAAAGAGCATTGTTTTGATGAAACTGGTGAAATAGAGACTTCCGGCCAACATGGAGGCATAGGTAGACACACTGTGCCTCCTCGCACAACCAAGATAGGGACAACAACAATATAGAAACAAAATAACAACCAGAACTGACAGAAAATTGAAGTGTATAGAAGTCACACACCCAAGGATTTAAAAATAGACACTTTCATCCAGACCAGTAGGAGGGGCGGAGTCCGGCAGCCAGGAAAGGGACACAGAGTGGAGAGCTGAGACCCGGGGCGGCACGCAGGCCCACAGCAGGCAGACCCTGGGCGCACAAGCAGCAGGGGCTGGTGGGCCCTGGCCAGGGGGTGGCGACCCTCAGACCTAGCAGATCCTGGGCACACAAGCAGTAGTGGCTGGTGGGCCCTGGCCAGGGGGTGGCGACACATAGACCCAGCAAGGCGGCCATTGTGAAGCAAGGCACTGCACGCAACTCAGGGTCCCAGCACTGGGAAATAGAGCTTTGGGTCACTGACTGAAAAGGAAGGTCCCACGGAGTGCACAGGCCCAGCCACACCGGAATTGGTACCAGAGGGGCCTGGTTGGCTTGCGGAGAGTGGCAGAAGGGTCTGGAGTCCTACAGAGAGCAGAGCAAGCGCCATTGTTCCTTCTCGGACCCCGCCCCCACATACAGGTTACAACACAGCCACTGGGGTGCCCCGCCCTGGTGAACTCCTAAGGCCCCACCCCTCACTACAGGAGCTTGACAAGACCAAAAAACAAAACAAAAAAACAGCAAAAAGATGGCTCAAACAGAAGAATTGAAAGCCCCAGAACCCATCCTTTTAAGCAACCAAGAGATAGCCAACCTATCAGATGCACAGTTCAAAGCACTGGTTAATAATATACTCACAGAATTGGCTGATTTTGGTCACAAAGTAGATGAAAAAATGCAGGCTACAGTAATTTAATGAAGAAAGATGCACAGGGAACCAATGGTGATGGAATGAAAGAT
>CM052542.1:108823437-108842902 GCA_028533065.1 Trachops cirrhosus
TTAATTTGCATCTCTCTGATAGCTAGTGATATTGAGCATCTTTTCATGTGTTTCTGGATCCTGGGTGTGTCCTCCTTGGAGAAATGCCTATTCAAGTCCTTTGCCCACTTTTTAATTGGGTTTCTTGTCTTCTTTGAGTGGAGTTGTGTAAGTTCTTTATATGTTTTGGAGATTAAACCCTTAATACAGGTAATTCATATACATGGAATCACTAGTATTAGCCTTTTGTGACTGACTTACTTCACTTGGCATTAACGTCTTCAAGATTCTTCCATGTTTGTATCATGTGTCAGAATTTCCTTCCTTTTTAAGGCCGAATAATATTCCATTGTGTATATACACACACACACATACCTATATTCATTCACCCACTGAAAGACATCTGGGTTGCTTCCATCTTTGGGCTATTGTGAATAATGCTGCTTTCAATTCTTTTAAAGTAACCTATCTTCATCTGCTCAGGCTTCCATTACAAAATACCACAAACTAGATGACTAAAACAACTGAAATTTATTTCTGAGAGTTCTGGAGGCTGAGAAATCCAAGATCAATGTGTAGAAAGTTAAGGTCCTAGTGAAAACTCTCTTCCTGGCTTGTAGATGGCCACCTATTCAATGTGTCCTTATGTGGCGGAAACGGAGAAAGGGATGGGGGAGAAGGAGAGAAGAGAGAGAGAGAAAGAAAGAAAGCTTTCTGGTGTATCTTCTCATAAGTGGATCCCTTATGACCTCATCTGGCCATAATAACCTCTCCAAGGCCACATCTCAAGGCATTTGCTGATTAAATACCATTATTTTGAGTGTTAGGGCTTCAACATATGTATTTAGGGGACACAAACATTCAGTCCATATCATACTCAGAAGTGGAATAGCTAAATCAGGTATTGATTTTATTCGTAATTGTTTCAGGAACAGCCATACTGTTTTCCATAGTGGCTGCACAATATTTACACCCCCACCAATAGTGTACAGGATCCCAATTTTTCTACATCCTTGCCAACATTTGTTATTTTATGTTTCCGTGATAGAAGCCATCCTAATGGATGTTGTATGAGCAGTGAAACCTTTAAAAGCTAGTATACAAAATAGGGGAAAAAAAAACAGAAAAAGCAGAATTACTCTGCTTTTAAAGCAAAAAATCTAGATCGAATCTAGCATTACCCTTACTTCCTTATGACAGTTTCTGAGAGGCTCCACAAACAGTTTAAAATCTTTAGAAAGCAGACCGATAAACCAGTTTTATGCTGAGGTGGGGGGGTTCAAGTTGGGTAGAGAAAAATTGCTATTCAGGGTATCTCTTTCAGTTTTCCTAGTTCAAGTTTAAAACTTCCTAAAATCTAGGACATGAGATATAAATCCTACTGAGAAAATTGAAATTATTATGATTCAGCTAGGAATAGAACATCATGTTGGAGGTGTACTTGGGAAGATATTCAGAGTTTTGCCTTCAAGTTCCCAAAAACTGAAGAAATCAGATATATATCACATGAGTACTGATACATTTTTATTCTGGTTCTTATAAATTTTTTTGTTTGTCTTTTAGAGATAGAGAGGATTGCTGCTATCACATTATATTGTACTTAACAGTTTATGGTTCTCTCTCTGTACCCCAACACTCCCATTCTCCAATGCATTTTCACTCAACAAAAGCTTCAAGAGTATGGGCCAAGTTGATTATTAGCTTTTGCAACACCAACATCTAACTGATTACCTGGCACACAGTAGAAATTTAACAAATGACAAGGAATAAAGGAAAAAAGAGAGAAAGAGGAACATTTCTTGTGCATGTTGGCTGAACTGAACCAAACTGAATTTCAGCACTCCATTTGATATAAAAGATTGTTAGTCTGGCAATCAGGACAAAATTTCAACTACAAATTCTGGTCAAGATGGAAATGTACGTAAACAGGCTTTACTTCTTCTTGCAACTACAGAAAGAATTACAACTATAAGTCAAAACAAATAATACCCAGAACCATCAGAAAATCGAGCTATATGGAACTCTGACAACCAAGGACTTAAAGAAGCCCATTCATCCAGACAGGTGAGAGGGGTAGAGACACAGAAACATGGTGTGGTGAGGAGAGGCAGCAGAGGTGGAACAGGCAGTCCCACATTCACATGTGGTGAATAAAAATCAGGAGGGATACCTCCGGAACAAGCAATCCCAGCTGCAGGCCAGACCACAGTCCAGGGTTCCAGCACCAAGAAGATAAATACCCATAACTTCTAGCTGTAAAATCCAGTGGGGATTGGGGTGGTGCAAGAAACTGCTGGACTTTCAAAAGACTCTACTTAAAGGGTCCACACAGACTTAGAACATACACAGATCCACACCCTCTGGGATTCAGCATCAGAGCAACAGCTGGAAGGGCACCAGTCACATACAGGTAGTAAGTGAATGACTGCAAACAGGGTGAGTGCCAGGCAAACCTCTAGAAGCCAGGCAGTGGCACTGCCCTCTCTCCCAGCCCTTCCCCAACACAGAGCCACAAAGCAATAAGGCAGGATGCCCCACCCTGGCAATTACCTAAGGTTTTGCCCCACACAATTTACAGGTGTCTTTTCTACAATAGGCCATACTACTAAGACATGGAGTCAAAGCAGCTCTACCTAATACATAGAAACAAACACAGGGAGGCTGCCAAATTGAGGAGACAAAGAAATGTTGACCAAATGAAAGAACATAACAAAACCCCACAAAAAGAACTAAATGACACAGAGATAGTCAACCTATCAGATGCAGAGTTCAAAACACTGGCGATCAGGATGCTCAAAGAACTCACTGAATATGGCAACAGCATAAAAAAGGCCCAGGAAGAAATGAAGTGAAATAACAAAAAAACAGGGAACCAACAGTAGAGTGGATGAAGCTGGGATTCAAAACAATGAGTTGGAACATAAGGAGGAAATAAGTATTCAACCAGAAAAGCAAGAAGAAACAAGAATTCAAATAAACAAAGACAGTATAAGGAATCTCTGGGACATCTCCACACATATCAACATCCGCATCATAAAGATACCAGAAGGAAAAAAAGGAAGAGCAAGAAATTGAATACTTATTTCAAAAAATAATGAAAGAAAATTCCCTAATTTGGTGAATGAAATAGGCGAGCAAGTCCAAGAAGCACAGAGAGTCCGAAACAGGATGGATGCAAAGAGGCCCTCTCCAAGACACATCATAATTAAATTGCCAAAGGTCAAACATAAAGAGAGAATCTTAAAAGCAGCAAGAGAAAAGCAGAGAATTACCTATAGGGGAGTTCCCATAAGACTGTCAGCTGATTTCTCAAAAGAAACTTTGCAGGCTAGAAGGTACTGGCAAGAAGTATTCAAAGCAAGGAAAAGCAAGGACCTACAATGCAGATGACTCTATCCAGAAAAGCTATCATATACAATGGAAAGGCAGATAAAGTGCTTCCCAGATAAGGTCAAGTTAAAGGAGTTCATCATCACCAAGCCATTATTACATGAAATGTTAACGGGACTTATTTTAGAAAAATAAGAAGGTCAAAAATATGAACAATAAAATGACAACAAACCCACAACTATCAACAGCTGAATATTAGAAAACAAACTAAGCAAACAACCAGAACAGGAACAGAACCATAGACATGGGGATCAGTTGGAGGGTTATTAGCTGGGATGGGGAAAGGAAAAAAGGTGCAGAGATTAAGAAGCATAATTTGCAGGTACAAAATAGACAGGAGGATGTTAAGAATAATATAGGAAATGGAGAAGCCAAAGCACTTACATGCACAACTCATGGACACGAACTGAGAGGGCAAATTGCTAGAGAGAATGGGGGTACTGCGTAGAGGGGTGTTAAGGGGTAAAATTTGGGACAACTTTGATAGCATAATCAATAAAATATATTTTAAGAAAAGATTTCAATTGCAAGTATATCACTAATAAAATTAAAATGTTTGATGAGCCACTCCAAACTTTAAATTCCATGTACTTCCTTGCTAAAGATAGAAACAAATAAACCATTAATAGAGTAAGTACATTGTTACAATACAATGCATGTAAAATATTATAAAAATTGCAAAATAGTAATAGTTGGGAATCGCTGTTTAATTAATAAGACCAATATTATCAGGTAGAAATCTAATAATGTTGATATTAATTATTTATGTAATAAAATATGAGAAGGTAGAAATTGATGAGTATGCTCAAGAAAAAAATAGAATTTATTAGTGGACAGCTAATAGTTTCCCAAATCTTCAAAGAGAAACAGCTGAAGCAGTAGTAGAATGTGCTTTGATAGACTGAAGCTTTAAAAAAAAGGTATCTTATACACACAATTGTGTCCCCTCCCTGGAAATTTATAATTGAAGCCCCAAACCAGTGACTGTCTTTGGAGACAGGGCCTTTCAGGAAGAAATTAAGTTAAATGAGGTCCTAAAGGTGGGGTCCTCATACAATATGATACATGTCCTTATAAGAGGAAGAAAGATCAGAGATATCGCTCTCCATGTGAACAAGGAAGAAAGGACACGTAAAAACACAGTGAGAAGGCCGCCGTCTGCAAGCCAAGAAGGATACTGCTCCAAACACCAACCCTGATGGAACCTTGATCCTGGACTTCAAACCTTTAAAACTGTGAGAAAATAAATTTCTCCTTTAAGCCAACCAGTCTGTTGATATTTTATAATGGCAGCCTGAGCGAACTAATACATTTATCCTTTTTCTGTTTACCTGAGCTCACAAAGTAGCCAGCAGGATTCTACAAAAACAACACAAGTCAACTGATAAACACAAAGACTCCTCAAGCCACTGCAAACCAGTGGCCACCTTAAAGATTAATTTTTACAACCAAAACTATTTTAATACAGTGATTAAATGTGAGCTTTGTCAATATACAAGAAAATTATAGTGTGTCTAAATCAACTAAGATTTATTTCAAAAAATAGAAATTGTTCAACTTTTATTTGTCATTTTCCACTTCCCCAGTCCTTAAAGATAATAAAATTCCAAAGAAAAGCATTAATCAATGAAAAATAAAAATGATCCAGGTCCACCATAATTGACCTATGACTGCAGTGAGTGGGATTTCCAGCTAGTTTTTAAATTACAGAGGTAAGAACCAAAGCTGTGTAAAGTTTTTTCATGCCCTTTATAATTGGAAGTTTAAACAGAACACTAACCCTCTCACTCAAGATTAAGTTAGGTTGGTGACTTGAAGAGTATATGTCAAATAAGTTTATCCAATTACCCACTAGAAAATATAGATATGGGTATAGACATAGATATATAAATTACACATACATACAAATGTATGTATGTATATATGTATATAAAGATATACCCAGATATAGACACACAAATATAAATATACCTATTTTCATGCATACAAATATACGTATCCACATGTAACACAAGAAAACTTATAGTATCTCATTATTGAACTGTCATTTCTAAGCACTATATGAAATGCAGAAGCCACAAGGTTTAATTGTATTAAAAAAATTAAAAACTTCAGCACAGCAAAAGCCACTATAAACAGAGTTAAATTACAAATAAGAAATACTTTCAATTTAAAGAATAAAAAGCCATACTATCCACAATATGAGGAATTGTACAACCCAACAACATGCAAAATAATAAACAGTCAAAGAATCTGACAACTAAGAAAGAATAAATGTAAATAAACAATAAACATTAAATGATGTTCAGGCTTACCAATAACCAAAGAAATGCCAATTAAAATAAAGTAATTTTTGTTGATTGGATAGGGAATGACTACTAAAATCCTAATTCAAAACCAATAAAACTATTCCATAGCAACAAAACATAGATTGGAGCAATTATGTACAGTAACCAAAAGTCTAGAATCATTCTGAATCCATTTATTTATAACTTTAAAAATAATTAACCAACCTGGGCCACTTTCATTGAATTCTGGGTAGAACCACCAGCATGATATTCGACTTTGAATTTTTTTACAAGTTCATCAAACCTATAAGAAATCACAGTAGAAAAAGTAAGTTAGCATCTGTCAGTTTTCACAATGCAAATTTTTCTGATTAGAAGCACATTAATGACAATTAGTGGAAATTTTGAATTATATAATTATGTTGCATAAATGAATTAAAATACTGTATAAAAATCTTTGCTAAATATCCATGCTTAAGATATTTATTATATTAACTTACAACTATAAGAATTTAAAATATGTAGGCTTTCCATTATTAATCATTAAGCTAAAATTAGAAATAAAAAATCATAATTATAAGCAATACATATTTTCCTACATTAAGTGGTGCTCTCTAGAATTCTTATAAATATATATTCTAATAAGATTTAAAAGTCTTAGATATCATGAGGACTAATGGTTTATAATTTAAAGAATCAGGAAACTACAGTGGGTTGTGTGATTCTAGGCAAGTTGCTTGGTCACCATTTCTGTATCTGATGAATAAAGGCATGGAGCAAGATAATCTAAGTTTTGAGACTTCATTATTTACCTGATAAAAGCTACAGAACTTCTCTCCAGGAAAATACATATATTCACTATGCACGGAACTTTTCTTACAAGATTATTCATGTACACCCTTCCTCAGCCAAGGGACTATGGACAGTGATTGAAATAAGGGTCAAATTAGATGACATTTACTAATCTGGATCACAAATCAATATTCCCTACTACATGCCTTTAACTTGTTAGATGCTGTGAGAGATATCCAAGAGGCATGTACTTTAATTTCAAGGGATTTACAAGCTTTGGAGGGAGGGACAAAGAATGAATACATATGACAACATAGAGAAAATTAGAAAATACCAATTTATCAAATAATGACATGTAAGCAATGTAGACAGTAAGTGCTACAAGAGGTCAGTCAAAGAAGAGAGAGATTAGGATGTGAGTAAAATATTCAAGGAAGATTTCAGTTTTGAAAATATTTTCAAAACTTTAAGTACAAAAGTAGATCCTGCTATTTCAGTGAAACATGCACAGAATAAATACACTCACACACACGATAAATTCAGAGAGGGTTAGATTTGGGGTAGAGAAAATGGAGTTATAGTCAGTTCTATACCTACAACTGCCTTGGGATTCCACCTGTAAAACCCCGAGATGTCAATTAACACAATCAGCAAACCTGCTCAGAACTTTGACAGCTATACTGTGTGTCACTAATACTACTAATGGAATAACAACAGTAGAGAAGACGAAGTACATAGGACACAGATACAGATAGGTGGACAACTTTGGTACTTTAGTAAGTTGTCTTCTAATTACTTTATTAACTAGGTATCAGCTAAGACTGATGTTAGAGCTTGGAGGACAAGGCGGGTAAGTGGACAAAGTAAATACAGAGTGGTCAAATGCTAGGTTCATTTGAGGTCCTTCTACTTCCAAAAGCTAATCCTCAAAAGCTTTTAGACCACATTTGTAGTGCGTTGAATGGTGGTCTCCAAAAAGATATGTCCCCTCAGAATCTGTGGATGTAAACTTATTTAGAAAAAGAGTCTCTCCAGATATAATTAAGAATTAATTAATAATTCTTAATTAACCCTCTTGTATTACCTTGGGAGGGCCCTAAATCCAACCACATGTCTTCTTTTAACAGACAAAAGAGAAGACACAGTGAAGAAAGGCATGTGAAGACAGTGGCATAGATTAGACTGATGTGGCCATAAGCCAAATAAGCCAAGGAATGCCAACACCCACCAAAAGCTAGAAAATGAAAAAAAGGATTCTGCCCTAGGGCTCTCTGGAAGGAGCACAGGCCCTCCAACACCTTGGTTTCAGACTTCTGCCCTCCAGAACAGAGAGAATAAATTTCTGTTCTTGTAAACCATCAGGGTTTGTGCTGGTTGTGACAACACCATCTTTCCTCGCTTTTTTAAGAATCTCTTTCCTGATGTTACAGCCCCCTCTTCATCATCATCAGTTTGTCCCTTCCAGCTAAGAATCAAATAGCTGTAATGTTTTGGGAAGAACTAGATGGGCCTAAATTTGTTATAGATACTAAAATCACATAAACCAACTATACTTTTAAAAACTTGGGAAAGTACAAAAAATGTAAAATAAAATGTCTATGTTGGAAGGCATACAGCATACTGCTCATTGCACTACTTGTATGACCTTGTAGCCATGTCAGAGGCTTTGGTGTTTCACTTTTCTGATTTAGTAAGAAGGGGCTTATACTACCCACCTCATAAACTTGTAGTGAGCCTTAATGGGAGGGGTGGGGATGAAGGAATGAGGGACATCTGTAATGTGTCAACAATAAAAATAAACAAACAAACAAATAAATAAATGATTTGGATTAAATGTTTAAAATAGTAACTTTAGGCATATAGTAAATACTATATATAACTATGGAACCTAATCCTTAAGCCTCAGAAGGTTCTGAGATTATGTAAGTTTTAGAAAAACTGAGTAATAGTTACAGCTTCCTTTGTTTCGAACTATCTCAAGGCCTTTAACATGCTGATAGTCACTGCAAAAATACAAGATGGAGATAGAGCACACACATGTCCTAAACTTACTTGGTCACGTAGTCCTTTTACTCTAGAGCATCAAGCAAAGGTAAGATGGTAATAGTCTAGAACCATACTGGTCCAATAAGGTAGCTCCAAGCCTCATGTGGCTACAGACATTTAAATTTAAACTAATTAAAGTTAAACAAAATTTAAAATTCTGTGAATCAGCCTCAGTAGCTATATGTTCAATAGCCACTTGTGGCTAGTGGCTATCATACTGGGCACACAAATACAGAATATTCTCACATTGCAAAAAAAGTTCTGTGGGATGGTGCTGAGAGTTCAATAACAAAAACAAAGTAAACAGAGTAAACATGATCAATTTCACAGCTGAAAGGGACCTAGTAGAACGCTTTCATTTAATGAATGAGGGCTGTGAGGCATAGTGTACCGAAGTAGATTGCCAAACGAAGGTCATATATGGTACACTGCTGAGTCCAAATCAGAACAACAGACTCACAATTACTTGTTAATTAAAACACACAGAAATTAGTGTATATTTCTCATCATTCTAGTCAACTAAGAGTTTTCTATAAGAAACCAAAATTTTGCTCACTAATGTTACCTTTGCAATCAGTTGAAGAGGTATAAAAATTACAGGACCTCACATTTCAAGACAATGTAGTGTAGGTTCAATTCTTTTATTAAGTCTTACTGGGTATCAAAAACCATGTTTTACATATGTAAAAATAAACAAAAGTATAACAGCATCACATAGAAAAGATGCCACACAGACCACAATTTTGAAAAATAACAAATTCTAGTTTAACAGAAAGCAAATATAATACATTGACACAGCAGTGATATGAGACATAATAGTAGTAGTACCTTCTTCAAACACTAGTCTTTGGAATACCAATGTCGCTGCCTAACCACTCCTAATTTACCACAAGAGTAAAATTTGTTTAAATGTTCCAATCTATCATGGTAAAGTCCTCCATATTCTGGCAGTTGTGTAGACTCTTAGCCCACCTGACAATTTATTTATTTATTTATTTTGGTAACGGCTTTATTGAGATGTAACTCATGTACCATATAGTTCATCCATTTAAAGTCTACAATCCAATCATTTAAAATATATTCATAGTTGTATAATCATCACCATAATCAGTTTTAGAATATTCTCAAAAAGAAATCCTATATCCTTAAGCTATCAAAACCAAATCTTCCCATCATTCTCCCCCACCTTAAACAACCATTAATCTACTTTCTATTTCTATAATTTTGCCTATACTGGACATTTCATATAAATGGAATCATATAATGTGTATATGGTTTTGTTGATTGGGTTCTTTTTACTTACAATAATGTTAGCAAACTTCATATGTGCTGTCATACATGCTGTAGAATATATAAGTACTTCATTCCTTTTTATGGCTGAATAACATTCCATTATATGGGTATATCACATTTTGTTTATCCATTTATCCATTGATGAACACTTCGGGTTGATTTCACCTTCTGTCTATTGTGAATAACGCTGCTATGAACATTTGCACACAAGTCTTTTTGTGGACAAAATATTTTCATTTCCCGTGACTATATACCTAGGAATAGACTTTCTGGGTCAAATGTTAACCCTATGTTTAACTCTCTGAGGAACTGCCATACTATTTTCCACTGGCTGCCTAGTTTTTTCTAAGAGACAATACAGGGAAATGTGCCTGTCTAATTACTATATGAAAAAGAAGCAAATTGGAAGTAATAAAGTTTCCATACATTAACTTTGCCAGTTGAGTAATAAAAATGGGCATAAATAAAAAAATTAGGTGAAAAAAATCAAGTTGAAGTTAAGAAAAATACCAAAATAGTGGATATAAAAAATAAAAGATGGAAAGTATAAAAGATAAATTAAAAGACACAGGAAATGAATCAGGTGGCCCAAGAACCCCTTAAACAGAATGATAAAAAGGGAGAATAGGGATAATGAAGGGTAAGAAGGAAATACCAGAAAAAAAAGTTTTCAAAAAAGAAAAATATTAGTCTTCAGATTTGTCCAAACACCAACCAATTCTGCTTTGCAGTGGGGATTAAGATCCATACTTGGACATACTTGTTACATTTCTTAACTCTCAGATAAAGAGAAAAATCCTTAAAGTTTTAGAGTAAAAATATCACATTAACTAAAAAGGAGTGAGAATCAGAATAATACCTGACTTCTAAAGAATACAGAATGCGAGCCCTGACTGGTGTGGCTCACTGGGTTGCATCATCCCACAAACCTAAAGGTCCCAGTTTGATTCCTGATCAGGGCACATGCCTGGATTGCTGGCCAGGCTCCCAGTTGGGGTCATGTGAGAAGCAACTGATCAATGTTTATCTCATACATCAATATTTCTCTCCCTTTCTTTCTCCCTCCCTTCCCTTCTTTCTAAAAAAAAAATAAATAAAATCTTTTTTAAAAAGAATATAGAATGCTAAAAGGCAATAGAATATTTTATCCTATGCTAGGAGAAAAGATTTTCAAAATAGAATTCACTACCCACTCATATTATTAAATTCACTGGTAAGGGAAAATATTTTCCCATCCTTTACCTTATATGAAAATTTAAAAATTACTACAGAGGAGGTATACCAATCAAAAACAAACACAAGAAAGATAGAGTGGGATTTTTTAAAACAGAAAAACTGAGAACTGTGTATGGCTTTGGAAAAGTAAAGGAATCCAGAAAAAAAATTAAAGAAGATCCATTAAACTTTATTACATGCAATATTCTTCCTTAAGTAGCAAAAATTTTAATAACAAATAATTGTATTTTCTATAAATCAATCCAATCACACCACTGGGTTCTACAGAGAATAATATTTACCTAGTTATTTGGTAATTAAGTTTTGTTAAGCTTTTTACTTTAGAATCTATGCAACTATAAAATATATAACATTTAATTATAGTTGTGAAACAGAATGTAAAAACATTATATATAAAATCATACAGATTTCAAGTGTACAACTCAACAACAAAACCTTAGATATTAAATTAAACATAAAAATGTATCTTGGCCAAAATGTTGAGATTTTTGGTGACATTTTCATACTTTGGGGATGTTTCTTTCTTTTTTTTAACTTTCTAAATGTTTAACATTAGCTTAAGATAATATAACTCCAAAAAAGAAATCTAGGTAAATATTCAAAATATCAAAATAAAACATTATATAAAACAGACATTTTAAAATTGGAAAAGTAGAGAGATGAAAAGCATTCTAATTCTCTTTTAATTGAAAAGAGTCTGTAAGTAACTCAGATGTTAATAATCAATTTTTAAAAGGGATTTTAAGT
The DNA here is from genome assembly GCA_028533065.1 of Trachops cirrhosus. Taxonomy (NCBI): domain Eukaryota; kingdom Metazoa; phylum Chordata; class Mammalia; order Chiroptera; family Phyllostomidae; genus Trachops; species Trachops cirrhosus. Next base: position 108,835,209 of record CM052542.1, read on the forward strand.
ATATTGTTGAGAGTCAATCAATAGAAAAAATATATAAAATGATGTAAATAAAACAGTAAGAAAGGAAAAACAAAAAATAATATACATTATAATCTTCATTTTCAAGATGAGTGTGAGCAGACATTTAAATCTGTTAATTCAAGGATGAGGCATAATTATATTACTTAGATTTATGGTAAACTTAGATGATGGTAAACTAAAAACATTAACTGTTAGTGTTTGCAGCTCTCTAGAGTGGAAGGAAGTTTTATTGTTTTTTTTATTTTATTTTGTTTTAATAAATTCCTTAAGGGTATCTACAATAAATGTCAATTTATAAAATACAGTCATGTGCTACTTAGAGATGGGATACTTTCTGAGAAATGTGCTGTTAGGTGACTGCCTGTTGGAGCAGTAGTCAGATTAAGGAACTTTCTGATACTTACAAAAAAAAAGAGAGTGTTTAACATGGAGAGGGTGCAGAACTGAGGAATAAATATTTTGACCTTGGAAATTTGTTTTTGGTTCCTCTGACCTTGTCTGGCACAAAAGGGCTCTCTATGGCATTGAAATGATAGAAGAAATAAAATTTATCTATGCTTTACATCATCATTACAACCTGAAAATTCTTCCAAAGTACAAAGACAGACTGGCTTCACACTACCACAGAAAACTTTTACTAAAGTGGCACTTCATATTTGTTAAGGTAGCTCCTATGGACCTGTGTTCTTGTACAAATCTGAGGTCCTCAACAAAGTATTTACAGCAATATTCCGAAGACTAATGTGTTAGATCTGTGAGGACTGTAGCACCCTCTGAATATGCACCACTGAGGGGACCAGCCTGTGTGCTGAGCAGGTTAGCAGCTCACTGATGCTGACACAATCTGCACCCAAAATTGAGGTGCTGTTAGTGGGAGGGAATCAACTGCTAAACCTCACAGATATTTCTCCTTTCAGATGGAAAAAAATATCCTCCCAAACTGCATATGCTTCCATTTGTTAGAGGAAATTCAGCTCCATTATAATAATCTTATGGGACCACTGTCATATATATTCAGTCTATTGTTGACTAAAACATCATTATGTAGCACATGACTGTATTTGTAAAGTGAGCACCTGTGTAACCACCACCGATAGACAGACAGATTAGATACATGACAGATAAATAGATGGATAGATAGATAGATAGATAATTATATATATGAGCTTAACCATTTCTGGGCTCTTCACTCTGACTCTGTATCTGTACCTATATGCCTACTACTGCACAAACTCCATTTTGTCTTATTACCATCACTTTGTTAAGTCTTAATGAAAGGACAAGTGTTTTCAACTTGATCTTCACGAGTGCTTTGGATATTGGTCCTTTTGTACCTCCACATTGACAAACTAGTCAATTTCTTTAAAAAAAAAAAAAAAAAACTTGCCAGAATTTTGGACTAGGATTACATTAACTATACACACACAGAAAAAAAGTGGTACCTTTCCAATATCAAATTGTCCAATCCATGATCGCATATATTTATTGAGGTCTTTAATATCTCTTAAATAAATTTCATAATCTTGCCATGAATCCTGCATAACCTTTATTTTAGAGTCACTACCTCATGCTTCCTATATTTTAATACTATTGGAAGTAATGTCTGTTTAAGCCTAATTTTATTTGTTGCTGGTATTTAGAAGTATAATTATTTATATCAATTTTTTTCTAGCCAAGTTCCTAACATCTCTAATTAATTCTAATGTTTTATCTGTTTTTGCCACACAGAAATAATTATCATTTGTGAATAACGACAATTTTCTCTCCTGCTTTTTTGCCTTAGTGCAGAGACTAAGACTTGCAATATTAACACGCATAGAGAAAAAAATAGTAGTGACCTGATAAATTCTAGTAAATCCTCATGAATGACAGGGTAGGTCCATTTCCCACAACTGAATGTTTTTGACAGAAGTGTTTAATTTTTCAGTCTGATTAATTTTTACTGCATGTTTATATTGCTTCCACCAAAGAGTTAAATTTTTTTAAATGTCATAGACATATCTTCTATTAATAGATATTTTCCATATATTACAATTTAGAAATCTTAAGCTATCAAAATATTTACATAATGTAATTCAATAAAATTACAATATACATATGTAAATTACAAACAAAATTATAAAATATATATGTACTAAAAAAAAACAAGAAAAGTACAACCAAGATGTTAATAGTGGATAGCTCCAAAGTAGAAGCAATTATGGATCTTATATACATTTATTTTGATTATCTGTGTAATAAGCATAAAAATTGTTTTTGTAATAAAAACATTTTAAGTCTATTTCTTTTTATAATGAAAGAACATAGTAATTTTCCATACAGTTATTTAAAAAGAACTACATATAGAACAAAACTGAATAAAAAACACAGAGCAGAAAAGTAAATGGTTCTGAATGAAACAGGCAAGGAAAGTTTAACATTTGAACTGGAATTTGACAGATAAGGGACAAAAAAATACTCAGGGCTGAAGGTAAAACAAAAAATGACATATTCAGAAAACCGATTTAAACACAGACTAAAATATAGGTCAAAATCAAAGTAGTAAAAACTGACAAAGAAAAGGTGGGTTATTCTCTCTGCCAGGCTAATAAATTTAGACATTATTCAGTACACAACTAAGAATTATTAAAAATCTGTTTACTACTAGTGTGAAAGGCAGTTTTAAAATGATGATAGCACTGCTTGGAGGACAAGGTGGAATAAAGAAAGTAACAAATGTAAGATTGTATACCAATTATACTTAAATTTAAAAAATTAATTAAAAAAAGGTATGACTTTAGTTCATACCAAAGAAGATCAGATGCTGAGCTAAAAAGGGCTAGAGAGAAGTGATCAAGCTAAGGAATCACTGCCTATGCTAAAGAAACAGCATGTGACAAATAACTGCAAATGAATATGTGACAGAGGGATGACAGTTCAGAGATTTCTAGTTTGGATGACTAGTTGGACGGTGGTAGGAAAGGAAACAGAGGAGAGAAGAAAGACCATATGGACCAAAGGGAAATCCTAAGTAGCTGACTGATGAACCAAGCAACATTTCTGTTTAGGGAACTAACTGAAGCAAGATTTGTTCCCTTTTATTTTTTGCATGAATTGGGTACATAAGTCGTATCTTGATTTTCTTTTTATAATTTCTAGCTGTTAAGTTTGTCTATGAATGGTCTACTTTGTCAAAACTATCATATGATAGTTTAGTCTTATGATAGTTTTGGAAAATACTTTAACAAAACACAAAGTTCAGGCTAAAACATTAATAACCTCAAAACCATGAGTACAACTTTATAAGGAGATAATGAACTATGTAAAAACCTTAAATATTTTTATCTGTTTAGGGATGAAAGAGTTTATGGTATATTTATATTTTAGGGAAAGCTAAGTACTTCTACTATGTAATTTCTTTTCTAGAGGGAATGACATGTAGCAATTTTGTACTTTATAGATTTATTCTAACTTTCTCCTTTTGGTTGAGCTCCTTTGTCTGAATGGAGAGGATATATGAAACACCTCAATCAAAAGGCTGACAATTAAAATGAAAGTAGCCAATCCATTTTCCTACTACCAATCTATCTGGAAAAGCCAAATCAAAACAGTACATAGTTTTATGATGTTAAAAAACATTCCAGAGGCCAAGTAACTTAAACTACTAGAGAAAAATTGAATTCAGTGTTTTATCAAACTTCTGGTTGAGTTTACAGTTGACAGAAGTAAAGAATATAAATAACTAATTTCATTATATAAATATATTTAAAGCTTCTCTATATTAAAACAAAAACAAAAATGTTAAATATAAATGTTTAACAAATGTGAAAAATGATTATTTTTACTTAAAATATTTAAATATTTTATACATTAATTTAATTTTAGATGATTTTATTAACTTAACATTTTTGGTTTTTACTTATATTTTATTATGTTATTACGCTTGTCCCAATTTCTCCCTTCTGGCTCCCTTCCACTCAGCACCCCCTCAAGCAATCCCCCCACCCTTGTTCATGTCCACTGGTCATGCATATTAGTTCTTTGGCGACTCCCTTTGCTATACTGTACTTTACATCCCCAAAGCTATTGTGTAACCATCTATTTGTACTTCTAATCCCCTCACTCATTCTCCCACCCCCCCATCTCTTTATTTTTAACCTTTTGCATTTTAATTATGATGTGTCTTGGGGTGGGCCTCTTTGCATCCATCTTGTTGTTTGAGACTCGCTGTGCTTCCTGCACTTGCATATCTATTCCCCTATTACCAGATTAGGGAAGTTTTCTTTCATTATTTTTTCAAATAGATTACCAATTTCTTGCTCTTTCTCTTCTCCTGGCACCCCTATGAAGCAAATGTTGGATTGCATAAAGTTGCCCCACAGGCTGCTTACACTATCTTCATATTTTTGGATTCTCTTTTCTTCTTGTTGTTGTGATTGGTTGTTTTTTGCTTCCTTGTGTTCCAAATCATTGATATGATTCTTGGTTTCATCCACTCTGCTGTTGTTTCCCTGTAAATTGTTCTTAATTTCAATTAGTGTAACCTTTGTTTCTGACTGGATCTTTTTTATGCTTTTCAGGTCCTCACTAAGTTCCTTGAGCATCCTTATAACCAGTTTTTGAACTCTGCAACTGATAGGCTGCTTATCTCCATTTCATTTAGCTCTTTTTCTGGAGTTTTGGTCTGTCCTTTCATTTGGGTCATGTTTCTTTGCTCATTTTGGCAGCCTCCCTGTGCTTGTTACTATGTATTAGATAGAGCTGCTTTGACTCTGGTCTTGGTAGTGTGGCCTAATATAGTAGGTGTCCTATAGGGCTACAGTGGCACAACCTCCCCTATCATCCAAGCTGTGTACTCAAGGTGCACCCTTCTTGTGGGCTGAGTATACCCTCGTCTTGTAGTTGAGGCTTGGTTGGTGTTCGAAGATCAATTGGAGGGATTTACCCAGGTCAGTCAGCTGCAAGGACTGGATATGACCACTTACCACCAACCTCTACCCTCTGTGGATGATCAGCTGTGCTGCGTAGGTAGGATGGAGGTGCTCAGACCTGGTCTGTAGCTTTCCAATAGGTGTGCTGGCCCTGGGGATTCCCAGGAGGTTCAGGCCAAGCTCAGATCCCACCTGTGGTTTCCCTGGGACACCCTGCCTGGGCTACAAAGTAATCTGAGATGGCTGTTACTTGTACTGGGCTTGGAGATTTCCAGGTGAAGTCAAGCTGTGAATCTAGGCTGCCAGTTGTGGGCCTGGTGCTCACTGACACCAGCTGCTGCTTCTTTGTTCATCTGGAAAAGCAGCTTGAGTTGGCCCATGAGTTGAGTGGGATGGAGTCTCTGGGGATCTCCAGGGAGGGTCAAACAGTGTTAGTGAGGCTCATGGAATCTTAGATACGGCCCCAGACTGCAGGTTCTGTGGGGGGAGAGGTCAGAAAAGGGAAAATGGTCTCTGCTCACCTTGATGTCAGACACCTCAGCCTCCCCTTGCATGCCACGGGTGCCCCTCAAGTTACCTCCCCAGCGTTAGAGCCCAGAGGGAGAGAATCTGAGTAGATGAGTCCATTGGGTTCTTTAAGAGGAACTTTTTGGGGCTCCAGCAGTTTCATCCATTGACTCAGTTCCCACTGATTTTTGCAGCCAGAAGCTGTGGGAACTTATCTTCCTGGCACTGGAACCCTGGGCTGGTGGGCCTGGTGTGGGTCTGGGACTCCTTGCTCCTGAAATATCCCTCCCTAATTTTTATCCACCACATGTGGATGTGGGACCAGCTCATTCTGTGTCTGTGCCCCTCCTACCAGTATGGATGGATGTGGTTTCCTTAATTCCATACTTGTCAGACTTCCATTCAACTTGATTTCTGTCAGTTCTGAGCAGTGGTTGTTCTATATTTTAGTTGTCATTTTGTTGTGGTTGTACAAAGGGGCATGCCTATGCTACCATCTTGACTGGAAGGTAATTTAATATTTTAACAATATTACTGTAATATTCTCAAACAAAATAAAAATAAAATTATGTCTCAGATAAATGAACAAGAAAATAAAAATGACAACTGTTGAAAACACTCTCACTCACTAATAAAATACATATAGAGATTTCTGTACATTAAATTAGTTGAAAATATAAATTATAATACTCAGCATTAGTAGAGATGTGTAAAATCTGACATAACCACACGGTGTTAGTGACAAAACTCTTTTGGAAAGTAATTGTGCAATACATACCCAAAATCATAAAAATGGACAGTTACGGCCACGATGCAGGCATAGGTAGAAACCCTTCACTTCCTCGCACAACCAAAAGGAGGATAACAACTGACCTAAAATCAATAAACAACCAGAAGTGCCAGAAAATCACACTTCATGGAGCTCCAACAACCAAAGAATTAAAGAAAGAGTCAAACAGAACAGCCAGACTGGTACGAACAACAGGGGAGGCAGCGGACCTCGAGGGCCAGGCTGGGTGGACAGGAAACTGAGACTCAGGGCTGACTGTGGACTACAGTGGTTGCTGCGGTGGGAGAAACTCCCAGTCTCACACGAGAGTTCACTGGAAAGTGCACTAGAGCCCAGCAGGAGAGCTAAACTGTTCCCTCTCTGGCCCCTCCCCCACAGGCAGCACCACAGCGCAGAAAGGAGGGTTGCCCTGCCCTGGTGAATACCTAAGTACCTGCCCCTTTACAACTTAACAGGTGAGCTCAGACAAAGAAATAGGGCCCAAATGAAAGAACAGAGCAGGACTTCCGGCCAAGATGGAGGCATAGGTACACGCACCATGCCTCCTCTCACAACCAAGATAGGGACAACAACAATATAGAAACAAAATAACAACCAGAACTGACAGAAAATTGAAGTGTATGGAAGTCAGACACCCAAGGATTTAAAAATAGACACATTCATCCAGACCCCGGTAGGAAGGGCGGAGTCCGGCCGGGCGAGGGACTGGGAGCAGAGAGCTGAGCAACTGGGGCGGCGCGAAAGTCCACAGCAGGCAGACCCTGGGCGCACAAGCGGTGGTGGCTAGTGGGCTCCGGCCACGGGGTGGCGACCGGCAGACCCAGCAAGGCGGCCATTGTGAAGCAAGGCACTCAGGGTCCCAGCCCCAGGAAATAGAGCTTTGGGTCACTGACTGAAAAGAAAGGTCCCATGGGGTACACAGGCCCACCCACACCAGAATTGGTGATAGAGGGGCCCAGTTCGCTTGCAGAGAGCAGAGGAAGGGTCTGAGGTCCTAGAGGACGGAGCAGGAGCCATTGTTCCTTCTTGGACCCCACTCCCACATACAGCGTCACAACCCAGCCACTAGGGTGCCCCACCCTGGTGAACTCCTAAGGCCCCAACCCTCACTACAGAGCTCAACAAGACCAAAAAAAAAAAAAAAACCGACAACAACAACAAAAAAACAGCAAAAAGATGGCTCAAACAGAAGAAGAACTGAAAGCCCCAGAACCCATCCTTTTAAGCAACCAAGAGATAGCCAACATATCAGATGCACAGTTCAAAGCACTGGTGATCAGGATGCTCAAAGAATTGGTTGATTTTGGTCGCAAATTAGATGAAAAAATGCAGGCTACAATAAGTTTAATGAAGAAAAATGCTCACGGAACCAATAGTGATGGAATGAAAGATGGGTCTCACATCAAATGAGTGGACCAGAAGGAAGAAAAAAATATACAACCAGAAAAGAATGAAGAAATAAGAAT
>CM052542.1:108843402-108896019 GCA_028533065.1 Trachops cirrhosus
AAAAGAAAAAGAAAAAAATGTCTGAGATACTAGGGAGCTTTATCAAGTCAGTCATTTAGCATCCTATCATTTTAAAGTCCAAACTTACCATCTTGGAAATGGTGGAAACTGATGTTCAGAAAGGCAAAGTAACTTTTTTCTAGTCACATAGCTAAGCGGTAGCTGAGATTAGAAGTTAAATTGCCTGACTCCTATTCCGTGATCATTCTATCACACTATAAAGAATGACAGTTTTCTTGAGTTCTTCCATTTCCGAGATCTATTCTCTTAGATAGAAAAGATAATGCCCTGGAGGACTCTAAGTGAGGGAGAAACCAAAGTAGGTCTTTTTTCCTCCACTTTTAACACTTTTCTACTTTTTGAATTTTTAAAAAAGAAGCATATGCTAATTTTTAATTAAAGAAAATATAAAAACTGAAATTAACACAATTCTCAGACACAAACTTCTGAACAGCTAGTTCAGGCATAGCCTAAATTGGACATGAACTATTTTATCGTTTTCATCTTCAGGACATTTTTCATCTTAGGAAATCCCATTTCTAAAAGCTTTTAATGACTTCTCACCACCAATTCCAGTTTTAAGATGTATCTTGTCTTAAGGTCAGATTACAGTAGAGATTCAGCTTCTGCCCATGTAATATCTTTCACTTTGACCAACATCAACTAAAATGCCAAAAAGTCAGAAGAAAAGTACAAGTGACTTCATTTTGATCAGTAAAAAATTTTGGACCCTTTCCCTAAATGTTACTGCCCTCCTAACATGAAATAAAAAAAACAATTCATAGGCCTTCTACTGGCTATGACACACTTCTTTTCAAAGACATTTTTAAAAAGTAAATGAAAGCAATGCTACTATTCTATTATAAAATCTAGAGATAACTACTGGCAACATCTGTATATTCCCCTCTACACATTTATACGTACACACTTTTACATAAAAATGGGATTGTACTTTACAGTTCTGAAATCTTTTCTGCCTTAATGTCTTTCTATTGACATCATTTTACCTCAAATACAACCATCATTTTTAAGAGCCGCAAGGTATTACATAGCTATACTTTATCATCTATTTATTTTTCTCCTAACGGTTTATTGAGACATTTAAGTCACTTTTATAAATTACCAAATCTGCAATGAAACAGGTAACGGATCACTTTTAATATATTTCAACCACTTCCTCGTACAATAATTATGTTGATAAAACTCAAGGATTGAACAAGTATGTTTTACCACAATCCTCATTTTAACAAAGGCAAGACATTACATGTAAGGTAACGGACTTTTACGGAAACGATTCATTTACACAGTTCAGAAACAGTAGAGCAGAAAGTGTTCTTTCCTTGGGAGTACTGCATGAAGCACAAATAAGAAAGAGAAGATACAGGATTTCTGAAACAAACTCTTTCTACATCTTTTCCCTTTTAAGTTAATTGCAGCATACTGTCAATACAAGAAACAGATGATGTGATTAAGAGGGCAAAAATGTATTTGTAACAGGATCCTCCGAATATTTCTTTGGGAAAAACAGCTTTTCAAAGTCTAGGGCAAGTTACAAAAGTTAATAAAGAAAAATTTCATCCCAATATACAACACAATCGGTGGAGAGGTTTTTTTTCCTTTGTTTTTTTCCCCTTGAAGCATGCATTTATATTAGTTGCTATAGTAACACTATTATTGAAAACAATACTGGAACAGAATCTATAATCACTAGGCCAACAGTCATCAAAATGAGGTTTAAATTACATCCAAATGTGTACCTTTACTTTTCTTTGTCTAAACTTTATTTTTGCCTTAAATAAGTGAGAAGGCTTACAAGCTGGGAAAAGCATGGGCTATATTCTAGCTAACAACGTAAATTAGTTTAAGCTTTAAAAATGACTAGTTCAATTAATAAAACAAAGTTAATGATAAATTAAAAGTTGAAGTTAATTTATTTAGAAGTTTAAAGTATTTGGCAAGCTGACAAAAATTCCCATCTAATTAATTCTGAAATTCAACCTTGAAAATAAAATTTTTAAAAAACAATCAAGGCTTTGCCTGGGGGTGGGGGCGGGGGTTTGCCATGTTTCAAAATATTTTGCTTGCCATCACTTTGAATTTCAGTTTTATAATATCTGGAAATAAAATGTCACTAGAATACTTAAGTGCCATAAGACCCACTCAAAAAGCTATGAAGAATTCCTTTTATTACCTAAATAAGTCTAGATTCTTAGTAAAAAAAAAAAACAACTTAATATTACTGGTGAAAAAAAGTTTCTCCTTTCAAATTGAAGCCTGTTTCTTCCCAAACTACACTGGAAAAAACTGCAACATATTTGATAAGTAACTGCAGAGCTATTGCATGAAGTTCACACAGCAGCTCACATCAGATTTTCAGGTCAAGAGCACATAACCTTTGCCGAAGAGCATTTATAAATATATCCAGATTCCCAAACTGTAGATATGAATAAGATAGTGACAACTATAGAACTTGTCACTTCCAAGGAAAGAAAAGGCAGGAATGACTTTGGTGAAGGGTAAAAGTCAGAGTCTCCTTTGATAAGAATGTTTTGTATTCAATTTAACATTTAAAGAAGTAGATACTATATTTAGCATTTAACCTTTAAAAATTAATTATCCATTATTACAATACATGCACATACCAGTCACTGTGAAGTAGAGTGTTGGTCTAGACTTTAAATGACTGTACCTTTCGAGAGGTTACAGCTTTTCAAGCAAAGCCTGAATTGGAATTCAATTCTCAGGCTATACAATCTGCAGTTCATGTTATCTCTGCATTTCATAAACACTTATATCCTCTAACTCAACTCTAAGTGTGCTATAAACAGGAAATGGAAGATATACAAAATAGGCATGAATGCAGCTATTTGGCAGTCCAAATTATATCTTAAAGAAAACATTAATATTATATGAAATGTTAAAGGGACTTATCTAAGAAAAAGAAGATAAAAAAACATGTGTAGTAAAATGACAGCAAACTCACAATTATGAACAACCACACCTGAAACAAAAACAAGAAGAAACTAAGCAAACAACTAGAACAGGAACAGAACCACAGAAATGGAGATCACATGGAGGGTTAGCAACAGGGGAGTGGGAGGAGGAGAGAGGGGGGAAAGGTACGAAGAATAAGTAGCATGGATGGTAGGTAGAAAATAGACAGGGGGAGGGCAAGAATAGTAGGGGAATTGTAGAAGCTAAAGAACTTATGACACATGGGCATGAAATAAAGGGGGGGAATGTGGGTGGGCGAGGGTGTTCAGGGTGGAGGGGAATGAAGGGGGGATAGTAGGACAACTGTAAGAGCATAATCAATAAAATATATTTAAAAAAAGAAAAAAAACAAAAAAGAACAGAGCAAAGCTTCAGAAAGATAGCTAAATGATGAGGAGATAGCCAACCTATCTGATGGAGAGTTTAAAGCTCTGGTAATCAAAATGCTCACAGAACTGACTGAGCTTGGTTGAAAAATGAAAAAACCAAATGAAAGATACCCAAAATGAAATGATCAAAATATTCAGGAACCAACAGTGACAGGAAGAAAACCAGGAATCAAAGCAACAATGTGGAACAAAAGGAAGAAATAAACATCCAACCAGAGCAGAATGAAGAAACAAGAATCAAAAAAAAATGAAGAGAGGCTGAGGATTCTCTGCGATAACCTGAAACATTCCAATATCTGAATTAAAGGGGTGCCAGAAGGAGAAGAACAACAGCAAAAAATTGAAAACTTATTTGAACAAATAATGAAGGAAAACTTTCCCAATCTGGTGAAGGAAATAGACTTCCAGGAAGTCCAGGAAGCTCACAGAGTCCCAAAGAAGTTGGACCCAAAGAAGAACACACCAAGGCACATCATCACTAAGTTACCCAAGATTAAAAACAAAGAATCTTAAAAGCAGCAAGAAGAAAGGAGACAGTTACCTATAAAGGAATTCCCATCAAGCTGTCAGCTGATTTCTCAAAAGAAACCTTGCAGGCAAGAAGAGGCTGGAAAGAAGTATTTGAAGTCATGAAAGGCAAGGACCTACATCCAAGATTGCTCTATTCAGCAAAGCTTTCATTTAGAATGGAAGGGCAGATCAAGTGCTTCCCAGATAAGGTCAAGTTAAAGGAGTTCATCATCGCCAAGCTATTATTATATGAAATGTTAAAGGGACTTATCTAAGAAAAAAAGATAAAAAATATGAACAGTAAAATGACAACAAACTCACAACTATCAACAAATGAACCTAAAAGAAAAGAAAAACTACAAAAACAAAAACTAAGCAAACAACTAGAACAGGAACAGAATCAGAGAAATGGACATCACAAGGAGAGATTTCAGTGGGTGCGGGGAGGGAAGAATATGGGGGAAAAGGTACAGGGAAGAAGAAGCATAATTAGTAGGCATAAAATTGATGGGGAGAGGTCAAAAAATGGTATACGAAATAGAGAACTCAAAAAACTTTTATGTACAATCATGGACATGAACTAAGGGTAGGGAATTCTGGAGGGTTGGGAGGTGCAGGGCAGAGGGGGGATAAAGGGGGAGAAGTTGGGAAAACTGTAATAGCATAATCAATAAAATATACTTAAAAAAGAATCATAAAAATGTTTATGTTCTATTGTCATAAAATTCCATTTCTAGGACTCTATCATAGGGAAGTAATCCAAGTCATAAATAATGCTACATGTAAGAGCTGCATATCCTACCATAATATATAATAAAGTAAAAACAACATAAATATCTAAAAATAGATGAATGACTAAGTAAACTATGGTAATTATCTTAGAAGAAATATAATAAAGCTCATATAATAATTATTTATATTCTACATTATTCCAGGAAGAAATTGATGGCTTATGAAGATATCTATAATACAGAGTGAATAAATACATTAAGTAAATATCTGAAAATGACATTAAAACAGAAGTAACAAATTAAGAGGAAGTTGAAAGAACACAAAATATAAAACATGAATACTTTTAGTTTATGAATACCAAAATATAACATGGAATACCCTTATATTTACTATTCAAAGGCAGTATCAGAATATAAAATATATTCAACACGTTTAATAGTTTTCTTTAGAAATTTTTAAAAATGACCAGAAGAAAATACATTAATTAACATGCCAACAGTATTTTTATATAAGCCTTTCCATTTTTTATATTTTCTATAATTTGATCATGTGCTTATTTGAATTTACAATGGAAGTATTTTTGTTAATAATTTTTAAATAAAAATTAATGTCACTAGAGTTTAATTCAGAATTTCTTGAAGAGGAACTTTATGGAAAAATGCAAAAATAATAAACTACTTCCACATAAGTTTTCACAGTTATTCTGATAAATGTACAGGAGAATTTAAATTCTAAATAATGCTTCCCACTCTTAGATATTACTAAATAAACAATTTAGAATTCCTGACAATATGGATATATATACAGATATATATATGTGTGTGTGTGTGTATAGATATGCTTTACTTTTGAGAAAAACATTAAAATACTGAGAAGTGGAGAAGGTTTCAAATACTAATGTGTTGGGTGAAGCTGTAACTAAATACTAGGCTTTGTTTCTGGTTTAGTATTAAATCTCTGGAGATACCATCCCACCTCAGAGTGGTATTATGCACAAGAAAAGGCATCAGATATGGAAATTTAAAGTCTACTAAGAGATAACATCCCTTCTGGTAAAAATAACAATAATACTGATGGTCATAAGTTACTACTAGCAGCAGCAAATAATTTCTAATTGAGGAACAGCTGGTCAGTGACTACATGACCAAAGTAAACATAGGCAAACTAACATAATCCATCCCTTAGAATAAAAAGCTCTTTTGGCATTGAAATCAAGGTACAAGTGTTAATGGAAATAAGTGTAGGTAGTATATTACAAAGATATCACCTTTTCAAAAGCAATAATTGTTATAGTAACTACAACCTGGGCAGATAGGTCACAGGGAGAAAATTTTAATGGAAGAAACTTAGGATGATTTACTGAAGAGAGAGTAGCTAGAATTTGCTGCTTTTCATTAAAGTGTACTGATCATTTCATAAGCTTTCCAGCAAGTTTCCACTTTATATAGTTTAGAATGTGCAACAAACAGTAAATTTTTCAATGAGCTTCAAGAGAAGCTCAGAAACAGAGCCTAACACAATATATCCAATGTGACAACGCAATAAGCCTGTTCTGCTTAGAAAACTTAACATTCAAGAATGAAGAATATCCAGCACACAAAAGTAAAGAAAATCAGGAGTGTAAAGGGTAAGAAAAACAGTATTTTTTGGAAGATGATAGTATAACAATGTATATTCACTATACCTTACAAAAATAATCACAGTCCTCTTAATTCCACTGACTGAGATTCACGCATAAGGATCTGAATGAAAAAGTCAGTCTGAGGGTCAAGTATCATCTAGTTCAATCTGTGAGATTTAAGGAAGGTTTTAAAATCTAGAGCATTTTGAATTCCTATCTTCATTTGGTTTTTACATTAAGAAATTTCTTCCAAAATACCTCCTTTTTTTAACCTTACATAAACTATCCATAAATCAGCAAGACAAATGACAAAGTTACATAAATATATGAAATTTAATTAAAAATTTAAGAAATACAAATTTTTTATTTCCTGACATTTCTGAAAAAACTAAGTGCCTGACCAGTGACGATATTTTTCATACTGCATAAAGTTAATCCCTGACAAGTCTGACATCCTGTGTTCACTCTGAGTATGTCATAGCGAGCCTAGTGATTAAGGATACTAAAGCACTGTTCATAGTTTCTAACTTAAACATGCTTTATCTATCATTTTACTTGTTGTTATAGAAATATTTTTTAATATTTACTATAAATTATTAACTTCGAGAATGTTATACTATCCAGAATATATATAAAGAACTCTCAAAATTCAGTGATGCTAAAACAAACAATCTAGTAAAAAACTGGGCAAAAGATTAATAGAAACCTTACCAAAGAAAAGGTACAGATGGCAAATAAACATAGATTTAACATCATTAGTCATTAGAGTCATTACATTTTAATTTGGGTTAAATGTAACCCAAATTAAACCATAAGAGATACATCCATTAAAATGACTTTAAAAATTGACAACACTAAGTGCTAACAAGGATGTAAAGCAACTGAAATGTTCATACATTGCTGATGGAAATGAAAAATGGCACAGCCTCTTTAGAAACTAATTTGGCAATTACTTAAAAATTATGCATGTAGTTACCAGACAATTCAGGTACATGACTGTTTGTAACAGCCTTATTTATAATCACCAAACACTTCAAACAACCCAAATGTCCCTCATCTAGTGAATAGATAAATGAATTGTGGTACACACATACAAGGAATACTATTAAGTAATAAAAAGAAACAACCAACAATTCAAGAACATGGATGAATCTCAGAAATATTAGGCTATGTGAAAGAAGCCAGACATAAAAGGGCTACATACATTATGATCCCATTTATTTGATATTCTGAGTAAGCCAAAGCTATGGGGAAAGAAATCAGAGTAGTGCTTGCCAGCAGCTGAAGGCAGAAAAGAAATTGACTATAAAGAAGCATGAATTTGGGGAGCAGTGGAAATGTACTATTTTGGTGATGGTTACACAAACTATATAATTTGTCTAAACTCATAAAATTTTTCACATAAAAATGAATTTCAACCTATGTAAATTATAGCTCAATAAACCTGACTTATTAAATACACGCATGCACAATCTAGGTAACCAATTAAGGAAATTCAAAAAAATCACTTCTCCCTCTATGCACTTATGTATATGCATATGCACATATACACCTGTGTGCCTCCACAGAAAGGCATAAACATGGACACACAGAGACATATGCAAAGCACATTAGAAACTCAAAGCAACCTTATAAGTAAGATTAATACAATTACCCCAATTTTCTACATAAAGGCACAAATTTAGAGTTTTAGTGACTCACTTTTAAACTTGTCATTTTGAAATAGTTTCAAAGTATGAAAAGGCTGCAAGAATAAGAGAACTATACACCTACCAAAATTCACCAATTTTTGCACATTTTTTCTTTTTCTCTATAGATACATAAATGTTTAGTTATTCCAAATCACTTTGGAGTAGATTGTGTATATGCATATAATACACTTTTATTATTTATAATACCTCAATGAAAATTTCCTCAGGAGATAAAGTTTATATCTATGAAATCATTTGATTTTATGGGTTGCTATGTTTATGTCCAATTACCCAACACAACCCAAAGCTATTGTCTGACCTCATTTCTTGTCATCTCCCTTCCCATTATGTATCTCTCTCCCAGTGAGACCCCCCTGCTCTTAAATCCAGAAGAGAGGTCAGTGCCCCTACTGGACAAGCTCTTTACAGGACAAAAAAGAGGACTCTAAATGAAATGGACTGAGGATGATACACTGGGAAGAGGGCTTGATTCATCCTGCTCTATGCGCAAAACATAGGTCTCGGATCTGTGATGGCCTTTTTCTTTTCAGGAGTGATTGTGTCTGTCCTTGAACTACACTCTCCACAATTGCTGTATTTTGCTATATACAATGCGCTCCTGGGTATAGTGCACACCCAAGTTTTGGGCCCAAACTTTCAAGAAAAAAAATCTTCCATTTTAATTGTCTAATTCAATTTTTATTTATTTATATTTAGAAACAAAATCATTATCATATTCCAGGCTATTTTTTCACATACAGATATTGTTATTGCTTTCTAGAGTTACTTGTTTGACACATAAGCATAAATAAAAGACCTAAAAACATTTATATAGATACAGAATTAGTACTACCCATGTTTAATGCACCTCCTTATTTTTCCCTCAAAAATTTGGGCAAAAAGTACACATACAGAGCAAAATACAGTAACTTCTTTTTCACAGTCTCTTAAAGTCTCCCACCCACCTCTATTGTCCTAAGGTACAGACATATAGAAGCAGTAAGAGCTATATTGGAATATGATGCTTCTTCTACTTATAAGAAATTTAAATTCTTAATACATTCTTTCTCCTAACAATTTTAAAGGTGCAGGTTATATGTGATTATATTTGTGTCTCTTGTTTTAATAAAGATGAGGACCTAGCTGGTGTGGCTCAGTTGGCTGAAGCACCCTTCCATAACCAAAGGGTTGCAGGTTCAATCCCCAGTCCATGTGCATAAGATCCCCAGTCTAGGAGTATACAGGAGGCAGCCAATCCATGCTTCTCTCCTGCATGGATGTTTCTCTCTCTCCCTTCCTGTCTCTCTAAAAGCAATGGGGGAAAAAAAAAATGTCCTGGGGTGAGGATTTTAAAAAAAAAGGAAGCATAAGGAAATTCATGTTGATTATCCTCCAAGCCCAGTTTGTGATGTTTGATGGATTTCTCACAATTATTAAATGACAGACTTGGTATATATTAAAGATCTCGCCAATAATTAAGAAAACATTAAAACCATATAAAATAAATATGGCCTGGAACTATATGAATTACTTTTTAATAAAAGACAGTTGTTAATTATTTTTAAGATGCACCCAGAAGGCATTCTATAAAGCCAGAAAGACAAGAAAAAGAACAAAGAAAAAGGGAGAGAAGAAACTGAAGAACAGAAATAGCTCTTTAAATTTTAACGGCAACGTTTTCTAGTTGTCTGATATGAAGTAAATACTACTTGAAATGAGATTGTATAACTTCACACCAATAATTCTTGTATTTAAAAAGTTTTTATAAATAAGATATAAGAAGAATTATGAATGGAAAAATATACACAAAACCACCCTCTACATTTTCTAGTTCTATCTTAGGGCAAGTGCTTCCCATCTTTATTTACAGTAACTAAAGCCTTTTTATTCCAGTCTTGGGGGTGGGGGGTGAGAGTTCAGAATATATTGGTAGACAAAGAATATCTCACATTGTGCTAACATCACCACAGCACAAAAATAAACATCAACAATTTTTAGTATTTCACAAAGGACGACATATGAAAAATAAGACACAAGTAAAATCTTTACAGTAAAACAAAAAAATTAACTTCCTTAAGAATGCATTCATAACTGCCAAGTAGTGTTTTGCATGAAGTTCTTTTCTGAACTTCTCATCTAAGAAAATAATAAAAAAAACAAAAAACGCCTAATTCTAAACAGGTTATACTTATTAGGACCAAATGCTAATAGAATAACACGGGGTGGGGGTGAGTCCACAGGCAATTTTAAGATTCAAAGCTTTGAAATCTTTTACCATAAATGTTTAGTGAAGTAAAAAAAAAAATTCACTTAAATGTCAGTTTGATAAAAGCCAAAAGAACATTTCCCACATGTGTTTACACTTAAGCATATTTTAAAAAGATGGAAAAAGTAACAGTCATTCAAACCTAAGGTTAAGCTATTAGTTCATAAAGATTGTAATTTAAAGGTATTTCTCCAACCTCTAACTTTATTTGCTTTGATAAGAGTTTTAAGCATGTGTTACTTACATTAAGTCCTTATTCAATTCTAAAGTGTTTCAAGGTTTAATTACTCCCATTTATAACACTAAAGATGAATGAAGATTTTTGCACATGAGATAAAAAAATACTGTTGACAAACTCTTTGTATATAAGCATAGATGATTAAAATAAAATGAATTATTCCTAAATTCAGATGCATGGTATGTGCATTAGGCTTCTACCCATTATAAAAATGCACAACACAATTTTATTTAACGAATTTAGAATTTTTATTAAATAGTAAAATTGTCTGTATTTACTTTTAAATCCTACAAGAAAAAGCCATATATAAGGAAAAGACCAATACTGTGGGGCAGGGGTTCTCAAAATGAGCTGTGTAATCTTCTGGTAAACCTAAACCATCTTCCGTATGTCTGCAGTCAGTTCCGAAACATAAATTATACCTTCCTTCTCCTATATTGGTTTTGTTTCAGCTGTTTTTTCTCTAGCACAGAATCCATGGTTTGTAATCCATGGCCTTAGTGTCTCTGATCACAGAAAAATTTAGAAACATATGTTAACAGATTGAGAAAAAGTATTCAAGCAATAATCTGTCATTTTTCCTACACCAATTTTTTTTAAAAAGCACTCATCAGAAAGTCAAACTTTTAAATCTCTTATCACATCATAACATGGAATTTCTGATTCTAAATAGCATATACAGAGACACAGCCAGCATTCCTACTGATAACAACTAGAAAAATCATATAAATTATAATCATTAAAGATACCAAAGAGCTATGGAAGCAAAAAGGACCAAATGAATAAATTTTCAGGGAGGTGAGAACTGTTCAGAGGGCAGGCTAGACTGGCAGCTGTTTGCCTGATCTGTCCAAATTTGTAGTGAGTAGCATGAGGTTAGAGAGACAAAATTTGATGTATCGGAGACCGCAAACATTTTGCATATGGTTTGCCCAGTGATACATTTGCAAAATTCTGAAAGTGAATGGTAAGCTAAGAAGGGTAATCAAAAATCACCTAAAAAGCAGAAAGTTCCCCCAGCCAGGCAGTGCTTACAAAACAAAGGCTGGGAGAAAAGGAACTAAAAACATAATGGGCAAGAAATGAAAGCCCTGGGAGGAGTGGAGATTAAAAACTGAAGATAAGCCCCAATATGCCAAGGTTGTGGGTTTGATCCCTGGTCAGGGCACATACAAGAATCAGCTAATGAATGCATGAATAAGTGGAACAAATCAATGTGTGTGTGTGTGTCTCTGTTTCTCTCTCTCCCTTCTCTAAAAATCAATTTAAAAAAATACTAAAGCTACATGGACACTTTTCTCTTGTGCACTGAGAGAGTACATATATCTATACTGATTACGTCTAGAATTTGAAAATTCAGATTTTGGTCTTAGAACCCTGGGATAGAGGTGGAGGCCAAGGTTAAAAAGAAATAAAAGGTAGAGATTTCAGCCATTACATATTACTAAAGGGATAAACTGGAAGCTGAGGGCCTAAGCTGACAAGAGGTCACTCTCCCACTTGAGATATTTGCCACATTTTGAAAACGGATAGGGCAGAAGGATGAAGAATTAAAGCTGTAAACCTCTTAGAGAAGTTCTGGTGCCCTTGTTCTTAGCAGACAGTTTCAGAGCTGATAAGACAAAGACTCGATGATCTCAAAAGTCCTGGAGGGTTAAGCTCTAGGAACAGAGACAGAATAGATTCAATCTATCAAAACTGAAAATCAACTTTGACCTACCTTAATCCTTGATTATTGACCTCATAAAGAAAAAAGTGAACACTCTAGTAGAAGATAAAATCTGAGGGATCTACAGTTCTTAAATAAACAGTGTCTAGAGAACAATAAACAACTGATAGTTATGCAGAGACAAAATAATTAGACTTAAAAAATAAATAAAATAAATAGTTTCAGAAATGATTCAGAACTGGAAATAAAGGGACTTCAAAAGAACTATGATAATTTTCAAGGAAACAAAGGAAAGGATGCATAAACTAGATAAAAGAATGGAGAATTTCAACAGAGTTGAAATTATAACAACAAGGATAAAATAAACATCTGGAACTGAATGATTTGATATATGAGCTTAAGAACTCACTCAGTAAGTTTAAATTTAGACTATTCTCTCTGTATCTTCCTACTACTTAGCCAGATATAGGCTCAGTCATGGATGTATATGGCAGATATGGGAAAATAAAGTGTCACTTCTCTGGCCAGGGGAACAAAAAGAACTGCAGGGAATCACAAAGTACTAGGACTCTTGAAACAACTAAAAACAATGAAAGAGTCAGCAAAAAAAATAGAAGATATAGAGAAGACTGAGGAAAAATTAAGTGAAATTTTAAAACTCACTAGATACACTCAATAGGAAAATGAAGAAGACAGATCAATAAAAATGTTTCAGACTGAACAACAGAGGCAAAACCAATTTCCAAAAAAGTGAACAAAGACTCAGACAGCTATGAATAATACTAATGGTCTATTATTTGTGTCGTTAGAGTACCAGAAGAAAAAATAATACAATACATAAAAATTTTTTGAAGAAATAATGTCTTAAAACTCCCAAATTTGAGTAAAGGCACACTGCTACAGGCTTAAGATGATCAGAAACTCCAAACAGAATAAATGAAAAAAAAAATCCATGCCCAGACACATGAGACAAATCCAAAGGGTGGAACTGGGTAAACTATCAATATGTAAGAGGAAAAGGTAGTGGCAGAAAGGAAAAGAAACAAACACCCACCTACCAAAAAAAAAAAAGAAAGAAAGGAAGAAAAAAAGAAAAAGAATCAGGAGAAAATGAGATTTTAGGAAGGAAAAAAGGAATATCCAGCATCACCAAATACCTTACTAAGAACATGTAAGACAAATTTGATATTAATATGATAAAAATATATCATATTATAATCCGTCAGAGTAGACAGAATTTCTTAATGCTGTCAGACCTGGTGTTACTATCATGTTCATCTAACTGTCTGGTCTAACATCAGGCAAGTAACTTAAATTCTTTGAGATTAGGTTTCTTCCGATTTTCTTTCCTAAGGTATCCTTAGTTTTTCTCAAATATTTTTTAAAACAATTTCAAACTGATTTGGATTTTGCCTATGTCACAGATACATACTGGACACTAGGTAGAAAGTTAAGGCAAAAGAATTCAAAAAAACATGAACACAGAACATAGTTATTAGAGAGAAAATCAATTATAAGATATAAATTTTAGGTTAACACTTAGATGTGATGCTACATGGTGAGAAAAAACAAAATCAAATTGTTTCTAAACAAATTAAATTAAATAAGGTGCTCCTAATGGCTTCCTCTACAAGGGACTCTAGATGAGGAAAAAGTGTGCAGTTGTGTGTGGTGCAGGACCTGTGTGTGTGTGTGTGTGTGTGTGTGTGTGTGTGTGATGCACCACTTCACTCTTTCATCTATTAACCCCTTATTTTTCAATCAACACAAAACGCCACCACTCCGTTGTGAGGATTATGCCAGTGCACTCAAACATTACCAATTATGTTTATAATTGTGAAGGAATAACTTAGTTGCTGATCTTGTGGAGAATATTCAATGTGGCTATCCTTTTAAAAAGAAACTAAATGGTTGACATTTTTACAATTTTATATTCAAACTTCCCAACATCTTGGAAAATACTTGATGCAAAACATTCTCAATTCTTACTTTACTAAGTCATGAAGAGTAAAATATATTGCATAAACCATTAAACAATTAACCAAATGTTATAGCTATAAAATGCCTTTTAAAAGCAAGGATTTTGAAAATTTATCAGTATAGAGGTTTTATCTTATGTCTATGCAGCACAAGATATTAACATCAGTATGAAAAGGGTTTAGATACTGAAGTGATGTTTTCTTTCATGTTCTGAATACTACAAACAGAGATTACAATAAAGAAAACCACAAGTTTGCTAAAGTTTAAAACATCTGGGGAATATCTTAAGCTATTCATTCTTAAGAGCTCCATGTAAATGAACAGCCTGAAGGGTAGATGATAAATCTGCTCTAAAAGTGGAAGTGTGTTTTTAATCCCATTGAGTATAAACAGATTTAAGAAAGAAAAGGGAGAGAGAAGGAATTGAAAGGAAGGAAAGGGAAGGGGAAGGAAGGGGAAGGGCAGAAGAAGGGGAAAAGGAAAGGGGGAAGGGATCGGAAGGGGAAAAGGAAAAGGAAACTAATGCAGGAGAAAAGTAGCAAGAAAGAAAAATGCACTATAAAAGAAAACTTTAAAAATAAATCTGGAGTTTGGGGGAAGGAAGGTATAAGGGAACTAAAATGGTAATGGAAAAATACAATAAAAAATAAAAATAAATACTAGGACTCAAATATAAAATATATAGGACTTTAAAATAATCATGAGACTACAATGATTTCAGAAATATCAGCAACTAGATGATTGTCAATAATCCTTTGTATTGCTAACTGAAGAATATAGGGAGATGAATTCTGATTGCAAACATTCTTTTATGAAAGATATTTCCCCCACTGTAAATTCTCAGGAAATAATAAACTCTCAGAAAGCTCTTGTAAGGAATAAATGACTTAACTTATATAAAAGAAAAAGTGAAGATGTATCTTTCTTTTCTGTCAACTTAATATTAATGCAAAAGTTTATTTCAAAATATATAATATATTAAGACATGATACATGAGATCCTAAAGCTCATATTTCCCAAAGAATTTAAAATAAAACTACTCCAATGTTTATTAATTTGAAGAAACTATTCATATTGTTTTCTGTAACAGCCACCAACACTGGACTCAGTACAATGTAGAATATAAATTATTTTCAGTAAATACAAAATTCCAGAAGAACATTGAGCAAACAAACCATTCTCAGTCAATTTGGAACCAAAAGCAAATAAAAAAAGGTTAAAAAAAAAGGTAAATCCCCTAACTCCGAAGTTATTCAGCTACTATGGGAGAAGAGGTTCGTTGCAGGATATCCTACAGGATACACTATACTGACATGTACATAATTTGCAGGGCCATGGCTTGCCCAACACTTCAACTGGTTGCAGGTGGGTGGAGGTGAAGGGGTAGAGGGATTGAGCAAAAAGGAAAAAGGACTCAGGGACATGGACAACAATGTGGTGATTGCTGGGGGAAGGAGGGTATAAGGGGACTAAATGTAATGGAAAAAATACAATAAATATTAAATTAAAAAATAAAAATAAAAATAGAATCAAAAAGAATATGAAAACTATAAAACATTTGTTGAAAGAAATTAAAGAAGATCTAAGTAAACAGAAAAACATCTCATGTTCATAGATGAAAAATGTAATATTTTTAAGATGGTAGTACTCCTCAAACTGATCTATGGATTCAACACAATCCCCTCAATATTCCAGCTAGCTTCTTTGAAGAAGTTGATAAACTGATCCTAAAATCTGTTTGAAAATTAAAGAGGCCCAGAATAGCCATAACAATCTTGAAAAAGACAAAAGTTGGAAGACTTACATTTCCCAATTTCAAAACTTACTACAAAGCTAACTAAGACAGTATTGTACTGGCATAGAAATAGACATAAAGATCAATGGAATATAATTGAAAGTCTAGAAAAAAATGAACATATAACTATGGTCAAATAATTTATAACAAGGGTCTTAAGTCCCTTCAATGGAAAAAGAATAGGCTTTTTTTTTTTAATTTTAGATTATTCAGTACAGTTTCAATCTTTTAAGAATAGGCTTTTAATGGAATGATGCTACAACTGGATATCCACATGCAAGAGAATGAAGTTGAACCCCTAATAATACCAGATATGAAAATTAAATCATAATAAATCAATCACCAGAAGCTAAGAGCTAAAACTATAAAATTCTTAGAAGAAAAACATAGGTGTTCTTCATGACCTTCGATCAGGAAATGACCTTTTACATATAATGCCAAGAGCACAAGCAATAAAAGAAAAAATAATTAAATTGGACTTCACCAATGAATGTTTTTGTATCTCAAAGGACATGATTGAGAAAGTAAAAGAATAACCCACAAAATGGGAGAAAATATCCACAAATTATATACCCAATAAGGGACCTATAGTTAAAGTACTCCTAAAACTCAATAATAAAAAGACAAATAATTTAATTCAAAAATGGGCAAAGGATTCAAACAGACATTTCTTCAAAGATATACAAATGACCCAAAAGCACATGAAAAATGCTCAACATAATTAGTCATCAGAGAAATATAAAAACCATGAAGAGATACCACTTCACAACCAATAGGCCAGCTATCATCAAAAAGACTAATAACAATAAGTGTTGGCAAGGATGTGAAGAAATTGGAACCTTTGTACACTGCTGGTGGCAATGTAAAATGGTGCAGTCGCTTTGGGAAACCATATGAAAGATGCTCAAAAGGTTGAACACAGGAGTTACCATGTGACCCAGCAATTCTAATTCTAAGTGTATACCCAAGAGAAATGAATACTTATGACCACACAAAAAACACTATACATGAATGATCACAGCAGCATTATAACAACCCCAAAGAAGAGACACAAATGTCCACCAACTGATCAATAAATACATATATAAGTAAAATGTGGTATATTTATACAATGAAATACTACTACTCAGTAATAAATGGAACAAAGCACTGATACATGCTACGACATGGGTGAACCTTGAAAACATTAAGCTAAAAAAGAAGCCAGTCACAGAAAACCATATACTGTATTGATTCCATTTATTTAAAATGTTCATGACAGGCAAATCTATAAAGACAGAAAGTGGATCAGTGGTTGTAAAGGGCTGGAGTAGGGGGGTGGGGGGTAGAGGGGTGGGAAGAACAGGGAAGTGATTGGTAATGAGCACAGGGATTTTTTAGGCAGGTGATGAAAATGTTCTAAAATTATTTATAATGATGGCTGCACTCTGTGAATATACTAAAACCCATTGAACTGTACACTTTCATTAAGGGAAAGATATGGTATGTAAATTATATCCCAAATAAAGCAATTATTAAAAGATTTAAATTACATTATAAAGGCAATAAAATTTTCCAAATTTTAAAATTTTTAGTATTTCATAAATGCAAGAACACTAAATGAGACTAAAAGACAAATCAATGTGTAACTGGTTTCTAATTAGGCATAATATTATTTTTTCAGGAAGAGAGGGAGTCCAGAAACTTTTCTCTATAAAAGGCCAGGTAGACACTAAGATGGCTGAATAGGTGGAAGCTAAGTCTACTTGCTCTTGCCCCCAACTTGGATTTTCAGCTGATCTACTGACAATTAACCCTGAATAATCAATGAAACCTTAGCTGACATGAAGTTTTGAAGCCAAGGAGTACAGAAGATGCTTCGTACCATCTGGTAAGGAGATAAGTTGATGGGAACATACCTGGTGTGTGGTGCCTGCAGCAGCCAAGAGACCAGAGAGAAACTGCAGCTTTAGAGCTACCTCCCATCTTGGAGCAGGGGGCTCTAGTCCCACACAGGGATCCCCAACCCTAACTGAGAGTGACTTGGGAGGATATATGGAGTCTGGGAGACCCAGGCTACACACACGCAGCAAGAGTACATGCATAATGGTAGCGCCAACCTGCAAAGTTCCAGAAAGGGACTCAATCTCTTGAAACTATCAGGTTGCTGCACCTGGGTCTGTCAGAGGGACCAGCAGGTTATACCAGCCGTGACTGTGAGAGACAAACGCTTTCTGGGGAGGAGATATGCAAAGAGAATCAGACACCAACTCAGTACTGCAGCGTAGGCACCACATAGAGACTGTTTAAAAAGGAGTTGAAATGTGGCTGGGCAAAGAACTCTCTTCCAGCAAGACACCAGACTGAAAGCAGTGTTTGTTTCCACTGAATCCAGCTGGGCAGGGAGATCAGAGAGATGCACAACAAGGGGTTTGCTGGGCCCTACCCAGCTTGGCTAGGAGGCTGGGGGCCGTGCAAAACACAGAATTCTGGACTATGCCTCCTGCAAAGGCAGTGGACTAGGAGTTAGACAGGCAAGAATTGAGTAAACTACAGATTCTTTGAAGCCAGGCAGACCCCACTACCTGCAGAGTAAAAACATCTGAGAAGGGGAAGGCATGCCCATTCCCCTCCTGTGGAATAGTCCGGCCAGGCTCAGGAGCCACCTGCAGGGTGCACGTCCACAGGGGAAAGAAAGGGAGACACCAAGGGGTACCTTTCTGAACTTTTCTCAGCTGCAACTAGACACACTGGTTCCTCAGGCCCTGTTCCACTGAAACCAGCTGGGCAGAGATTGCAGAAATTGGCACAGCAAGGTGTATTCAGGGCCTTGCCTAGCCTCGCTTCTCACACAGAGCTGCCATCAGTGCCAGGCAGAAAAGAGCTGACCCTTTTACACAGGTTGGCCCCTCACATGAAACGAACAGCTAACTCATCAGAAGCTGTACATTATTGGAAATAATCTGGGACCACCAAGACATGTGGCAAAGGGGCAGTAGAACACACCTACCCTCTTCCCTGAAGTCTGAACAGCACTTCCCAGGGGAGACCAAAGGGCTCCATTCTCCCAATCGCACCAGAAACCCTCTCAGAAACAGACATCAGTCGTAAGGCTAAGACTAACAGCAGGACTGCACATAGAGGCAGGTGGAAGTGGTACCATGTTGCTCTCAGATGTTGGATGACTCACCCTGGGCCTTGTGCTGATGAAAACCCAGCAGGGCAGAGCAGCAAGGACCATCTCAGATGCAGGCAAGCCTGAAGGAGACAGCCGCAGACTGTGGATTGCTTCTAGCCTCAATCAGGCTGCCTAGAGCTAGACAGGGATAGCGTCTGAGATTGACAGAGTTGGATCCAGAAAGAGAGGCCTCCAGGCAAGCACTGGACTCTGCTGAGATGAATCCCATCTCATTCTTTTTCATTGTTTGCATTGTTTTTCTTTCACATAGTTTTTTAACATTTTTATTCAATTTTGTTACTATTAGTTCACTACCTTTTAATTTCAAATCTCATATTTTACTCTTCCCCTTTCTTATGCTATTTTGCCTTCTTTCCCTTTCTTATTTTTGTTTTAAAATTTAAAAACTCCCTCCATCTTCTCAAACTCATTTTTCTTTCCTTTGGTCATCTCATATTCTTTTTTTCTCCCTTATAATTTTTTTATTATCTTTCTACCTTTGTGACCTTTGCTCATTTGTTGTTGATATTGCAGTGGCTGTTGTTTTTCCTCCATTTTGTTCCTACTTTTACACAATTCTTCCTTTTTTAAAATTATTTCAAACTTCATATTTTACTCTTCCCTCTTCTTACTCCACTTTGCCTTCTTTCTTGGTTTCACTTCTTCCCTTTCTTTGCTTTGTTTCTATTCCCTACTCTTATTATTTCTCTTCCATCTACCCTCTCAAAATCATTTTCCTTTCCTTTAGTCATCTCATATACTTTTTACCATTCTTATAGTTCTCTTACTCACACTCCACTTTAATCAATCTCTGCTCATTTGTCATTGATACTGCTGTTGTTGCAGGGCAGTATTTTTGCTTGTGGGAGTTTTGTGTTCTGTATTGTTTTGTTTTATTCTGTCATCACCTGTACAACAGCATAGGAAAATCAAGGAGACTGCACCACTGAGTCCCACAGGACTCCTTCCACAGAAGGCTGCCCACAAAGACAGGGAGTCAAAGCTGATCAATCTAATACATAAAAACAAACAATAAGAGTCACCTAAAATGGGGAGACAAAGAAACAGCCCCCAATCAAAAGGAAAAAAGAAATCCCCAGAAAATAAGCTAAATGAAATTGAGACAAACAATCTATCAGACACAAAGTTCAAAGTAATGGTTATAAGAATGTTCAAGAAACTTAGTGGAAACTACAAGGCCCTTAGTGGGAACTATATAAGCATTAAAAAACATAGAAGCTATGAATAAGAACTAGAGAGAAATGAAGAATACAATATCTGAAATGAAAAAAACAACACTAGAAGGAATAAAAAGCAGGCTAGATGAAGCAGGGGATCGAATCAGTGAGTTGGAAGACAAGATAGAAGAAAACACCCAGTCAGAGCAACAAAAAGAAAAAGACTCAAAAAGAATGAAGACAGTTTAAGGGAGCTTTGGTACAATATGAAACATAACAATATTCACATCATAGGATACAAGAAGAAAATAGGCAAGGGATAGAAAATCTGTTTGAAAAAATGACAGAAAACTTCCCTAACACAGTGAGGGAAATAGTCATGGTACTTCAGGAAGCACAGAGGGCTTTAATCAAGATGAAGCTAAAGAGGCTCACTCCAAGACACATCACAATTAAAATGGCAAAAAATAAAGACAAAGAGAGAATCTTAAAGGCAGCAAGAAACAGTTAGTAACATACAAGGCAGCTCCAACAGGCTATCAGCTGATTTCTCTATAGACACACTACAAAACTAAAGGGACTGGCACAAAATATTTCAAATAATGAAAAGCAAGGACCTGCTACCAAGATTATTCTATCCAGCAAGGCTGTCATTCAAAATGGAAAGAGAAACAAATACCCTGCCAGACCTGCCTCCCCACAAAAGGCTAAAAGAGTACAACTCTACCAAACCAGCATCGCAAGAGATGCTAAAGAGTCTGCTTTAAGAAGAAATAGAGAGACAGGGAGAGAGAGAAAAACAGATAAAAAGGAGGAAAATGGCAATGAATAAAACACCCAGCAATAATAACCTTAAATGTCCCAATCAAAAGACAAAGGGTAGTAGAATGAATAAAAAAACACAACCTGCACATATGCTGTCTACAAGACCCACCTCAGAACAAAAGATGCACACAGGCTGAAAGTGAAGGGATGAAAAAAATATTCCAAGCAAATGGACAGGAAAAAAAAAGCTAGGGTAGCAATTCTTATATCAGACAAAATAGACTTCTCAACAAAGGCCATAAAAATAGACACAGAGAGCTACTACATAATACTTAGGCAGTAGTCCAACAAGAGAATATACCTTTTAAACATATACGGCACCCGATATATAAAGAAAATCCTGGAGGGCTTTAAGAAAGAGATTGACAGCAAGACAGTCACCATAGGGGATTTTAACACCCCACTATCAACAATGGATAGATCTTACAAACAAAATATCAACAAGGAAATTGCAGAATTAAAAGACACTCTATATCTAATGGACCTAATTGATATTTATAGAACATTTCACGCCAAAGAAGCCAAATATACATTCTTTTCAAATGCACATGGATCACTTTCAAAGACAGGCCACGTGGTAGAACACAAAACAACCTTTAGCAAATTCAAGAAAATTGAAATCATACCAAGCATTTTCTCTGATCACAATGGCTTGAAACTAGAAACCAACATCAAGATAATAAAACCCAAAAACATTCAAATACATGGAGACTGAATAATACTTTATTAATTAATGAATGGGGTGATGATGAGAGCAAAGAAGAAATCAAAAAGTACCTGGAAACAAATGAAAATGAACACACAACAATCCAAAACCTACTAGACACAGAAAAAGCAGTCCTGAGAGGGAACTTCATAGCAATACAGACCTACTTAAAGAGGATAGAAAAATCTCAAATAAACAACCTAACCATACATGTAAAAGAACTAGAGGAACAACAACAAACAAAGCCTACCGCAAGTATAAGGAAGGAAATAATCAAGATCAAAGCAGGATTAAATGACATAAAAACTAAAAAAAAAAAAAAAAAAAATTTCAAAGGACCAATGAATCCAGGAGCTGGTTCTTTGAAAAGATAAACAAAACTGACAAATCTTTATCAAGACTCATGAAGGAAAAAAGAGAGGACCCAAATAAATAAAATCAGAAATGAAAGAGGAAAAGCTACAACCGATACCACAGAAATACAAAGGATTGGAAGAAATTACTATGAACAACTACATGCCAAGAAGTTGGACAATGTGGGTGAAATGGACAAATTTCTAGAAATATAAAATTTTACAAAACTGAATCAAAAAGAAGCAGAAAAGATGAATAGACTGACAACAACTAATGAAATTGAAGCAGTAATCAAAAAACTCCCAGCAGACAAAAAAGCCCTGGACCAGATGGCTTTACAGGCAAATTTTACCCAACATTCAAAGAAGAGCTAACACCTATCATTCTCAAACTATTCCAAAAAATTCCAGAAGGGGGAAGACTCCCAGATACTTTTTATGAGGCCAGGATTATCTGAATTACAAAACCAGGTAAAGACACAAGGAAAGAAAATTACAGACCAATATCTCTAATGAACATAGATGCTATAGTCGTCAACAAAATATTAGCAAACTAGATTCAGCAATACATTGAAAAGATCATACACCATGATCAAGTGAGATATATTCCAGGGATGCAAGGATGGTACAATATTTGCAAATCAATAAATATAATACATCACATAAACAAAATGAAGGACAAAATCATGTGATTACATCAATAGATGCTAAAAAAGCATTTGATACAATAATCCAGCACCCATTTATAATAAAAACACTCAGCAAAGTATGAATAGAGGGAGCATACCTCAACATAATAAAAGTCAAATATGAGAAGCTTACAGCTCAACAGGCAAAAACTAAAAGCCTTCCCCTTTAAAGTCAGGAATAAGACAAGGGTGTCTGCTTTCACCATTTCTATTCAACATAGTACTGAAAGTTCTGGCCAGAGCAATTAGACAAGAAAAAAAAATGAAAGGCATCCAAATTGGAAAGAAGGAGGTAAAACTGTCATTATTGGCAGAGGACATGATAGTGTACATAGAAAATCCTATAGTCTTTAACAAAAAACTAATCAATCTAGTAAGTGAATTTGGCAAAGTAGCAGGATGCAAAGTCAATATTCAGAAATTGATGGCACTTTTGTGCACTAACAATGAACTAACAAAAAGAAAATTCCATTTACCATAGCAACAACAACAACAAGAAAAAATAAAGTACCTACAAATACATTTAACTAAGGAGGTAAAAGACCTATATTCAGAAAACTATAGAACAATAAAAAAAGAAATTGAGGAAGATACAAATAAATGAAATCATATACTGAGTTCATAGATTGGAAGAATTAACATCATTAAAATGTCCATACTACCCAAAACAATCTACAGATTCAATGCAATTCCTATTAAATTACCAATGTCATATTTCACAGATCTAGAACAAATACTCCACAAATTTATATGGAACCAAAAAAGACCCCAAATAGCCTCAGTACTCTTGAGAAAGAAGAACAAAGTAGGAGGGATTCCAATCCCTGATATCAAACTATATTACAAGGCCACAGTAATCAAAACAGTCTGGTACTGGCATAAGAACAGACACAGAGATCAATAGAACAGAATGGAGAACCCAGAAATACACCCAAGTCTCTATGGTCAATTAATATATTACAAAGGAGGCATAAGCATACAATGGGATAAAAATAGTCTCTTCAATAAATGGTATTGGGAGAACTGCACTGGTATGTGCCAAAAAATGGAACTAAACCATCAACTCACACCATACACCAGAATAAACTCAAAATGGATAAAAGCCTTAAATATAAGTCATGATACCATAAAAATCCTAGCAGAGCACATAAGCAGTAATTTTTCAGATATCTCACGTAGATATACATTTGCCGACACACCTACTAAGGCAAGGGAAATAAAGGAAAAAATTAACAAATGGGACTATATAAAATTAAAAATCTTCTGCACTGCTAAAGAAACCATCATCAAAATGAAAAGGGAACAGACTGTATAGAACATATTTGCCAATGATATACATTAGACAAGGGATTAATCTCCAAAATATATAAAGAACTCAGATGACTCAACACCAGGAAGACAAAAAAATCCAATTAAAAAAATGGGCAAAGAATTGAACAGACACTTCTCCAAGGATGACATACAGACGGCCCAGAGACACATGAAAACATGATCAACATCACTAGCCATTAAAGATGTAAATTAAAACCACAATGAGATGCCACTTCACACCTGCCAAAATGGGTATCATTAATAAATAAGCACAGAAGTCTGGCAAGGATGTGGAGAAAAGAGAACCCTAGGGCACTGTTGGTGGGAATGCAGACTGGTGCAGCCACTGTGGAAAACAGTATGGAATTTCCTCAAAAAATTAAAAATGGAACTACCTTTTAAGCTAGCAACTCCACTGTTGGGAATACACCCTAAGAATCCCAAAACACCAATTCAAAATAATTTATGCACCCTTATGTTCACAGCACTGCTCTTTACAATAGCCAAAAGTTGGAAACAGCCTAAGTGCCTGGATTAAAAAACAGTGGTACATTTACACAATGGAATACCATGCAGCAGGAAGAATGAAGGAATTCCTGCCTTTTGCAACAGCATGGATAGACCTGGAGACTATCGTGCTAAGTGAAATAAGTCACTCAATAAAAGACAAATACCATATGATCCCACTTGTAGGAGGAAGCTAATGAACAAAATAAATTAATGAGCAAAATAGAACCAGAGGCAGAGAATCATGGAACAGAGTGACAGTAAGAGGGGGGAAGGGGACTGTTTGAAAGAATGTGAAGGCATTAATCAAGGGACATATATAAAGGATCCATGGACATGGACATGGACATGGACAATGGGGTGGGGATTGACTATGTAAGTAGGGGCAGGCTGGGCACAGAAGGGCAAAGGGGGAAATAATTGGAACCGTAAAACATGAAAAAAAAAGGCCAGGTAATAAACATTTTAGGCTTTGGGGGAAAAATGCCTCAAGGATATTACAGTATTTAGGTAACTGTAAAACAAGAGAGAAAACAAATTTCAAAAAATTGCTAATAAAATATAACTGAGTAATTTTTGTTTAGTTGTAATTCAAGTCTATTAATAAGAAGAATGTAATTAGGAGGGTGCTAATAATATTTAATTGGTGTTCAAAGTTACTGTTCCTTATCATCAAAAATGATTATAAATGTTCATCTGTTAACATTGATCTATAATGAGATTTTACATGTTTCGACTTTGAAATGTCTTTTCACACAGAGAGATACTGCCAAATACTGATTTCTATCCAGAAGCATATGATTTGAATTGAGTATATTAATCACTTAGAAGGCATTTATAGAATTCTCTTACAGCGGCCTCTTGATATTTGCCTTTTAGAATGTCACTACATTGTAGATTAATCACTTGAAACACTTTAGGTGGAGGCTCTTCAATTGCACTCTTTAGAGGATTTTGAAATTAAGTTTCCTTTGCACTTCTATCAAGATTTGAAAAATACTGCTGGAACTGTAGTTTCAGCCAGGAAAATATATCTGTTACACATGTATGTGGGAATAGAGATAACACTTCTTGTTTTAACTTCTCATGGAATGAAACATATATAAAGTAGTCTGGTATTATTGGTGATTCAAACTACATTTAGTTGCTGACAAATAACTACCATAGTATAAGTTTCACACCTAAGTGCTGTTTTTCCTGCCAATTAACAAACAGTATCAATTATATCATTAAGAACCAATACAAAGACTGAAACAAAAGGTAATTTTCAATGTCATTCAATGTTCCATACAAGTAGTTATCTTGTCTT
This sequence comes from Trachops cirrhosus, assembly GCA_028533065.1. NCBI lineage: Eukaryota > Metazoa > Chordata > Mammalia > Chiroptera > Phyllostomidae > Trachops > Trachops cirrhosus. The sequence continues at coordinate 108,869,323 of CM052542.1, forward strand.
GAAAAATTTGAACCTTGACTATGAGCTAAACAATTGCAATAATCAAACAGGTAAGTGGCAGAACAAGTCAAAAACCTCAAACTTCTGCAAAAACTTATGAAATTATCTCTTTATGCGAGCAAATGAACTCATTGTTTATTTTACCAGTTGAATAATAAATGACAGATTCAAGCATTTTCTACAGTTTTTAATTGTAATAATGCAGTAACCATAGGCTTAAAAATCATTTTCACAATCTTTGTAAATGTGTCCAACTAACTCTTTTTCTGTTCCACAAATTTTTACCATCAGTTGTATAACACATATTGACTGACTCCACTTCACACTACTTTTTTTTTCATTTCTTTTCCTCACCTGAGGACATTTTTTTCCCCACTGCTTTTTATAGAGAGAGGAGGAAAGGCAGACAGACAGACATCTATCAGAAACACTGGTCAGCTACCTTCTCGTATATGCCCTGATAAGGGACTGAACTCACAACCTGGGTTATGTGCCCCAGCCAGAAACCGAACCTGTAACCCAGCTGTGGGGCAATACTCCAGCCAGCAGAGCCACAACAGCCAGGGCTTTTTTTTTTTAATTAAATTTATTGGGGTGACATTGGTTCATAGGGTCATAAAGGTTTCAAGTGTACCTTTCTGTGACACATGATCTGTGTATTACATTGTGAACCCACCACAAAAGTAAAATCATCATCCATCACCATATAGTTGGTCCCCTTTACCCTTTACTACCTTCCTCAACCCCTTCCCACTGGTAACCACCGTGCTGTTATCTGTCTGTGTCTATGAGTTTCAGTTTTATATCCCACATGAGTGAAATCATATGGTTCTTAGCTTTTTCTAACTTATTTCACTTCACATAATATTCTCAAAATTCATCCACATTGTCGCAAATGGCAGTATTTCATTTTTTTTATGACTGAGTAGCATTCCATTGCATTTGTGTACCACATCTTCTTCCACTTCTCTATCAAAGGATACTTTGGTTTTCTCCACATTTTAGCCATTGTGAATAAGGTTGCAATGAACATACAGGTGCATATGTCTTTGAGAATAAATGTTATTGATACCCAGAGGAGGAACTGCTGGGTTATATGGTAACTCTATTCTTAATTTTTTGAATTAAGAATAAAACTTAATTCAAGTTTCATGAATAAACTATGATAACATAAGAATTATGAATAAGCATCATACTCTTTTTCATAATATGTTTCATAGTATGTTTTTCATAGTGGCTGTACCAGTCTTTGAATGAGCGTTCCTTTTTCTCCATAACCACTCCAACACTTGTTATTACCTGTCTTGTTGATAATAACCATCCTAACAGGTATGAGGTAGTATTTCATAGTAGTTTTGATTTGTATTTCCCTAATAGCTAGTGAAGTTGAATATATTTTCATGTATCTGTTGGCCATCTGTATATCTTCTTGAGAAAGGTGTCTCCTCAGGTCTTCTGTCCATTTTTTAATTGGATTGTTTGTTTGGTGTTGAGTTATAAAAGTTCTTTATATATTTTGGATGTTAACCCCTTGTCAAAGCTGTCATTTGCAAATGATTTCTCCCATTCAGTTGGTTGCCTTTTTATTTTGTTTCTTCTGCTTAGCAGAAGCATTTTAGTTTGTTACATTCACATCCATTTATATTTGCCTTTATTTCCCTTGCCTTTGGGGTCAAATTCATACCCTGACTGGTATAAATCAGTTGGTTGGGCATTGTCCTGCAAAGCAAACAGTAACACGTTCAATTCCCAGTCAGGACACATGCCTGGGTTGTGGGCTGGTCACTGGTCGGGGCACATGTTCTCAATGTTTCTCTCCCTCTCTTTCTCCCTCCCTTCCCCGACTCTAAGAATAAATAAATAAAATCTTTTTTAAAAATTATAAAATGTCCTCTACAACCAGGGTCCATAAGTTTAGTACCTATGTTTGGTTCTATGTGCTTTATTGTTTCAGATCTTTTATTTAGGTCTTTGATAAATTTTGAATTGATTTTTGTACAAGGGCACAAGCTATAAACTAGCTCCATTCTTTTGCATGTGGCTTTCCACATCACCATTTCCATCACCATTTATTGAAAGGGCTTTCTTTTCTCCACTGTGTGTTTTTGGCTCCTTTGTCAAAAATTATTTGCCCATATACCTGTGGTTTTATTTTCGGGCTCTCAATTCTGTTCCTTTGGTCTGTGTGTCTGTTTTTCTGCCAATACCATGCTGTTTTGATTATTGTAGCTGTAGTATAATTTGAAGTCAGGTAGTGTGATACCTCCGGCTCATTCTTTTTTCTCAGGATTGCTTTGGCTATTTGGGGTCTTTTGTGGTTCCATACAAATATGAAGATTTTTTACTCTATTTCTTAAAAGAAAAAAAGGACATTGGGATTTTGATGGGGATTGCATTAAATCTGTGTATTGCTTTAGGTAATGTGGACATTTTAACTATGCTGATTCTCCCAATCCATGAATACGGAGTACCTTTCCATTTTATTGTGTCTGTTTCACTCTCTTTTAACAATGCCATGTAGCTTTCAGTATATAGGCCCTTTACATCCCTTGTTAAGTTTATTCCTAGGTATTTTATTCTTTAGGTTGTAATCGCAAAAGGAATTTTTTTTTCATTTCTTTTTCTAAAGTTTCATTGTTAGTATATAGGAAAGCAGTGAATTACATTGATTTTGTATCCTGCAACTTTACTGTATTTGTTTATTGTTTCTAATAATTTTTTGGCAGAGTCTTTAGGGTTATCTACATACAGAATCATGTCATCTACAGACTGCATATATTAAAACAGTGTTGCCTAAACTTTTTTGAAAATAATGTTGCCTGCAGTTTTTCTACAGACTTTTCATGTTCAGTCACTTGAAACTCAGCATTATCTTTTTTAATAAATAAAAACTGAGCAGCATCAGTAAACACATGTTGACTCATCAAGAGCCAAAGAAAATCACTCAAAATCATTATATTCTTTAACTGATTATTGCTGTTGCTACCAATGTTCTCAATTTTTAAAGTCTTATAATCTTAAACAAATTTATTTTCTCCGAACATATTTCTTAGGCTGCTACAATATGACACAGTATAATTAACTCATTGGTAAATGGCTCTCTTTGTCTAGCTAACCCAATGAGCCACTCCAAACCTCACTTTGGTTGCAGCCTCATTTTTACTTTTTTGGTTTGTGAAAAGCTTCTGCTGTGATGAGATATTTTATATTTTTGAATTTTTATGAGGGCTGCTCTTCTGTGAGTTTGTAATGACATAAGTACTTAGCTTTGTAATGACCATGTATATTGTATTCTTTTAATTGAGTATAATAAGCCAAATGTTTTACCATCTAACTTAATCTAGGGTCCCCATACCATTAAAACTATGAGATTCAAAGTCTCTTTACTCTCCCTTTCTTGTTTTGACATATGGGTATGAATTAGTAATAAAAATCAAGTGTTATAGCTCAGCAATACATGTGACATTAGAAACACTACTGAATTACAACTGCAGCACTGAGATGTGTGGTGTGCTAAGTGACAGTGTGAATGAAGCAACTACTCAACACTTCCATGGTGGTGGGAAATCAGCCATAGGTAACACAGAAATGAATAGGCATGAATATCTTCTAATAAACTTTAATTACAAACAGTGAAATTAGGACTTAGTATAACTTTTATGTCATGGAAAAATACTTTTCCCTTAATCATTAAAAAATAAAAACTATTCTTAGCTTATAGACTATACAAAAACAACTGGTGGGGAAGATTTGCCCCATAGACTATAGTTTGCCAACCTCTGCTTTAAAGAAGTTAATTATCCACTTGGGCTCACTTCACTCTTCTGTAACATGTAAATAAAATAATGACTGTACCTATCTACCATAGAGGTTATGAAAAAGATCATCAAAGATAATATGTCAACATGTTCTGAAACTGTAAAACAAATGAAATGTTTGTCAACTAATTCTAATACATTCATAGTACATTCATAGTACATAGTACATTCAGTGTGTACTATGCCAGGAGTGTAGAGCACATCATATGCATACAACATAGTCCATATCTTCTATTTTCTATGAGTTCACAATGTAACTGAGAAAAATACAGTATAGCCAAAAGAAATACTGAATAGCCTGTGTTAAATACCAGAAGTCAATACAATTCCATAAACAGGAAGAAACCCACACTTACTAAGCATTTACCTGTTCAAAATGCAGTTAGGCATTTCAAAAGTTCACTGTGCACATACAAAACACAAATATTTCATCCATAAACTTTTAATAAAATATGTATTTCAGCAACCAATCCTTCCTAAAGTTTATTCTGTAACAACTAACACCTACAGCTTCCCTCTTTTTAGTCACTTCATAGTTTTCCATTAAATAGCTACAACTAATCTCTAGAATAAACATTTAGGTTTTGTTTAATTTTTTGCTTTTACATGTAATATGAAAACAAACATCCTCACTTATATATACAGTTCATAAATCAAAGGGCATTTTAAATTTTGATAAATAATATAAACTGCTCCTTCAAAGAGGTTCTGGCAATTTTTATGGAACCATATTATGAAAATGCCAATATCATATACTAGACTTGTCATACCACATTTATTTTGAATTCCCCTTATGAGAGAGAATGAACATCTTTTCATATATTTCATTGTCATTAATATTAACTTTTCTATCTATCACTTGTTTGCTTATTATTAATATATAATCGCTACTCTTTTCTTCTTGATTTCTAGCTCTTTATATATGATAAAGAAGGGCTCGGACTCTGATGTAACTGGCAATTCTTTTATTTTTATCAATTTGTGAATTGTCCTCTGACTTTATGAAAAACTTTTTTGCCATGTATAAAAAATTATTTTTATATGGTCAAGCATCCACTGTAAGAATATAAAAAAGGAAGGGAGGAAGGGAGAAAGGGAGGGAAGGAAATTAAACAGAAAGGAACAAAGAGATGAGATGAATGTGTAGAAATACGAGAGAAAATAAGCATGTTCTACAGTGGAACAACAAAACCAAACATGGTTCTTTGAGAAGGCTAATAAAACTGATAAACCCTTACAAAGAAGAAACAAAAACCATCAGCAGAAATGCGAAAGAGTACATCTCCATAGATTATATACATATTAAAAGATCACAGAAAAATATGATAAGCAAGGGTATGCCAATACATTTTAATGTTTAGACAAAATGTACAAATACTTATAAATACAAATCTTACCAAAGTTGATAAAACAATAACTGAAAAAGTCTACAGAGTCTTTTAACTATTTTTAATGAAATAATCTCACAGAGAAACCTCCAGGTCTAGAGAGCATTACCAATGAATTCTACCAAGCGTTCAAGAAAGAAGTAACACCAACCACAGGCAAAATCATCCAAAGAGTAAAAAAAAGATATGGGCAGCAAAAAGAGTATCCATGTTAAAATGAAGAACATCTGGCTCATTAAAAGATACCATTAAGAGGGTGAAAAAGCAAGTCTCAGGGTCAGAGAAGGCATTTGACAAACGGGTCGTAACCTGAATATATACAGAATTCCTATGAACTGATCAAAAATTATTAAATACCCAATCGAAAACTGCAAAAAGAACTTAAACATGTAATTTTTTAAAAAAGCGTATCGAAATGTTCAAAGTGAGTAAGAAAATGCTGAACTTCCTTGGTGGTCATAGTCAAGAAAATACAGTTAAAACTATGATGACGTAACTATTCACCCACTGGTATGGTAAAACAAGAATTTGAAAGACTGAAAAAACCCAGTGAAACAACTGAAACTCTCAGCCCTGCTAATGGGAATACAAAACTTCAGAAATCTTTTTGACAATATCTACTGAAGTTCAAGACAAGATAGATAGATAGACAGACTGGTAGGCAGGCAGGCAGGCAGGTAGGTAGGTAATAAATAAATTTGAGAAAAAGAAAACAATTCCAGTTCATGGTGTTAGTGATATATTCTTCTGTGCCCAAGACCTGACATGCTGAGCATACCTAGTATTTCCATTCCTACATATAACTCCAACAGAACTCTGTGTATATGAACACCAAAGACACATACAAGAATGTCTATTACTGTCATTATTTGTAATAAAGCCAAACTAGAAACAACCCAAATATCAATTAAAAGCAAAATATAAAAGTAAACTGAGATGAATTTATATGGTGGAATAGGACACATTAAAGAAAATGAACAAAGCAGTACTACATGCAATTATGTGGATAAGTCACACAAGGATGAGCCAGTGAAGCCAGAGACAAAAAATACACACTTATGATTCCATTTATTTAAAGTTCAAAAAAAACCACAGCTAATCTCTGGTGTTTTAAGTCAAGATAGTGGATACCTTTCAGGAAGAAGGGGGCCCAGGGGTACTTCTGGGCTGTTGGCCAAGTTCTATTTCTAGAACTGTATAGTGGTTAAACAAGTATGTTTACTTTGAGGTAATTCTTTCAGCTGTACACTTATGATTTGTATACTTTTCTATGTGTGCTATACTTCAGTTCATAAAAACTTAATAAAAGAAGAATGAATGTTGAATTTTGCAAAGGCATTTTTAGCATATATGAAAATAATCATATAAAATTTCTCCAAATATCTATTAACATGGCACACTGGTCTGAGTCCAATCAAAAGATTAAAACCACACAGGAAGTTAATAGGAAAAGCTTAACTTATAAGAATTATTAACTATGATAAGAGTGTCTATAAGATATAAGAAAGCTCCATATGGTACTCTAGGGCTGATTGAAGAGTATCCCAGGAAGGAAAAACTTGTGAATACTCAGACCTCATTTGAGAAGGTGTGGTTTAGCCACCAAAGTTCATTAGCAGAGTTCATTAGTTTAGCTAGTCTGGAGTTGCTAAGCAAATAATAGAAACCCTCTGGGAAGCAGCTGTGAGGAGCATGCTAAATCATATTAATAGATTCCCTAATTCTAAACTGTACTTTCATTTAAGAATAAACCTTACTTGTGCTAGTCACTTGATATGTGGCTGTATTCTGTTTATATTGTTGTTGATGTATCATTTGTGGCCCTTTGAACAAAGAAAAGTATAAAAATATATTGTCTGTATTAATTTTATAATCACCTAAGTAAATGTTCTTCTAATTATTTTTCATTTGATACTTTTTGAGTTTTACAAAAATACAATCGTTTCACCTGCAAATATTTCCTTTCTTCACCATTTCTATTCCTTACTTATTTTTATCAGGGTATTGTAATCTGACTTGTTTTTAAAAAGCCAGCCTGGCCTGTTGTGCCAAGGTATAAGGAGCAAAGGTAAAAGCAGAGAAACTAGTTAAGAGGCTTTTATAATAATGTAAGCAAAGGATGATGATGGTGGCACAAAGCAGGGGACAGATGAGTATAGCAGGATAGATAAGAAGTCATTGAATTCAGGGTATGTTTCAAAGGTGTTCAGTAGGATGTCTGAAAGACTGGGTAGGTTCTATAAGAAAAAGAGAAGAATTAAAAATAACTCTAAGGTTTTTAGCCTGAGCAACTAGATGGTAAAGTTGCCATCAAGTCAAACAGGGTAGGATGCGGATGGAACAAGTTTTGGGGAAAAGATTAGTTCAGTTTTGGAAATGTTGAGTTTAGGATATCAAAAAAAAAAAAAGACACATTCAGTAAATAAATGCTGAAAGAACAAATCAAAAGAACAAAAGTTTAGTCTTTCAGGGTATCCTGTTCAATAAATAACCAAACTATTGACAGACAGACACTTTGAAGGAATAACTCAGGAGTTTCAAAGTACAGAGTGATTAGTTTGGACAAGCTTTTAACAGAAACCACGAAAACCTTGTATTCCCATCCACTACCACCTCCTTAAATAGAGTGGTCATGTTACTGTATCTTTTGTATTATAGCATTTGGTCATCTATAGATGTCAGTCCAAGTTAGAATGGTAAGATTTTCAGGGGGATGAAAACGGTAATAAAGGGGAATGCTAGGCAAGTCAGAATTCATTTTTACTAATAAAAATAAACCCCAGTGCTATTTTCAAACCTTACTGATTAGGAGTACAAGTGGAAATGGATGAAAATAATACATTGGTCTAAATTTCATTGATGAGGATATTACACTGTGCAACTTCTTAGACGTTAAAAGGAAGAGTTATGGGTCAGGAGTTCAGTAAATGTTATTATTTACAATAATAATGATCAGTCCAGCCAAGATGGAGGCATAGGTAGAAACCCTTTGCTTCCTTGCAGAACCAAAAGGAGGATAACAACCAATCTAAAATCAATCAACTACCAGAAGCACCAGAAAAATCAAACTACATGGAACTCCAACAACCAAGGAATTAAAGAAAAAAATCAGCCAGAACAACCAGACTGTAAGAACCCGCCGCAAGGCCTACAGGTGGGGCTGGCTCAGAAAAAAACACAGCGAGGCAACAGACCGTGCAGGTGGGGCTGACAGAAGGTGAAATTGAGACTCAAGAGTTGACTCTGGACTGCCACGGCAGTTGCCGGGTGGGAGAAATCCCAGTCTCACATTCAAGTTCGTTCAAAAGTGGGCTAAAGCCCAGCAGGCAAGCTGCACTGTTCCCTCTCTGGACCCTCCCCCACAGGCAGTGCCACAGCGCAACAAAGAGGATTGCCCTGCCCTGGTGAATACCTAAGGGCCCACCCCTTATACCTTATCGGGTGTGCCCAGACAAAGAAATATGGCCCAAATGAAAGAACAGAGCAAAGTTTCAGAAAGAGAGCTAAGAGATGAAGAGATAGCCAATCTATCTGATGGAGAGTTTAAAGCCCTGCTAATCAAAATGCTCACAGAACTGATTGAGCTTGGTCAAAAAATGAAAGAACAAATGAAAGATACCCAAAATGAAATAAAGCAAAATATTTAGGGAACCAACAGTGACAGGAAGGAAACCAAGAGTCAAAGCAACAATTTGGAACGAAAGGAAAAAATAAACATCCAACCAGAACAGAATGAAGAAACAAGAATTCAAAAAAAAGAAGAGAGGCTTAGGAACCTCTGGGACAACTTTAAGCATTCCAATATCTGAAGTATAGGGGTGCCAGAAGGAGAAGAACAGCAGCAAGAAATTGCAAACTTATCTGAACAAATAATGAAGGAGAACTTCCCCAATCTGGCTAAGGAAATAGACTTCCAGGAAGTCTAGGAAGCCCAGAGAGTCCCAAAGAATTTGGACCCAAAGAGGACACACCAAGACACATCATAATTACATTACCCAAGATTAAAGATAAAGAGAGAATCCTAAAAGCAGCAAGAAGAAAGGAGACAGTTACCTGCAAAGGAGTTCCCATAAGGCTGTTAGTTGATTCCTCAAAAGAAATCTTGCAGGCAAGAAGGGGCTGGAAAGAAGTATTCCAAGTCATGAAAGGCAAGGACCTACATCCAAGATTGCTCTATCCAGCAAAGCTTTCATTTAGAATGGAAGGGCAGATAAAGTGATTCCCAGATAAGGTCGAGTTAAAGGAGGTTATCATCACCAAGCCCTTATTATGAAATGTTAAAAGGGACTTATCTAAGAAAAAGAAGATCTAAAATATGAACAATAAAATGACAACAAACTCACAACTATCAACAAATGAACCTAATAGAAAAGAAAAACAACCAGAACAACTAGAACAGGAAAAGAATCAGAGAAATTGACATCACATGGAGGGTTTTCAGTGGGGAGGGGAAAGGGAAGAATGGGGGGAAGGTACAGGGAAGAAGAAGCATAATTAGTAGACATAAAATAGATGGGGAGAGATAAAAATGGTGTAGAAAACAGAAGACTCAAAGAACTTATATGTACAACCCATGGAAATGAAATATAAGGGTGGGGGGGGAATGTTGGAGGGGTGGGAGGGCAGGTTGGAGGGGGAAAAGGGGAAAATTGTAATAGCATAATCAATAAAAATACTTTAAAAACATTTAAAAAATAATGATGATGGTATCATATAGCATGTGAATGAATGTTCAAGCTTAGTACAAACTAGTGGATAAGGATTTTCTCCCCTCTAAGTCATACAGGTTAACCCATGAGCTAATGCTAGATCTGAGAGAAAGTGAAGAGAGTTGTTTCTGTTGTGTAGCTTCTCATAGTCCCTATTTAAAAACTGTTCTTATCTGAGGTCAGCAGACCCTCCACTGTGAATCAAAACATTTCTAATATTGTAAAGCTTTCATACTAAATTACATATGTAGTAACAAAGAAAACCATAAAATTTAGCACATTTTCAAAATCCCAATGACTTTTTTTTTCAGAAATGGAAAATCCCATCCTAAAATTCATATGAAATCTCGAGGGAACCCAAATAGCAAAAACAATCTTTAAAAAACCTACAACTGCGGATTTAGACTTCATGATTTCAAAACTTACTACAAAGCTACAATATTTACAACAGTGTGTCTGACATAAGACATGCTTACAGAACAAAAGAATAGTATAAAGAGGCCACAAATAAACCCTCACATGTATGAGGTCTATCTGGAAAAGTCCAACCATTGTTAATGTAACGAGAACAGTTTGTGTGACATCGGTGTAACCTGGCAACCAAGGAGAGTGGAATGAAATGTGCATGTGTGAACAATGACAACTGCACTGTACTGGGGCCCACAGTGCAGGGGGGCCCACAGACGCTCTTGAGTGAGCGTATGTACTGTGTGGCTGTCACATTCAAAATGACTGAGTGAGTAGAGCAACAAATCTGCATCAGATTTTGTGTCAAATTTGAACATTCCCCACAGAAACTATCTGGATTATTCAAAAGGCCACAGGTATGAGCAAGTGGTGACTGGCAGCTTCATCACAACAATGCTCCCATTCACAGATCATGTCTGGCGCAGTTTTTGGCAAAACTCAAATCACCCATGTGATTCAGACCTCCTACAGCCCAGATTTGGCACCCTGCAACTTCTGGCTTTTCCAAAAACTAAAATCACCTTTGAAAGGGAAGCGATTTCAGACCATTGATGAGATTCAGGAAAATAGGACAGGGTAGCTGATAAAGATTGGGAGAACTGTGTGAGGTCCCACGGTGCCTGCTTTGAATGGGGACAGAGGCATCATTGTTCTATGTATAATGTTTCTTGTATCTCCTTCAATAACTGTCTCCATTTTTCACAGCACATGGCTGGATACTTCCTGGACACACCTCGTAGTCAAAAGATTTTTGACAATGGTGCCAAAACCATCAATAGGAAAGGGAAATCTTTTCAAAATACGGTGCTAAGGAAACTCAGAATTTACATGCAAAAGCATGAAATTAGACCCTCTCTAACATCATATACAAAAATTAACTCAGACAAAGACCTAAATTTAAGAGCTAATATTATAAAACTCTTTAAAGAAGCCATATGACAAAATCTTTACAATTTTGGATTTAGCAATTATTTCTTGGATATGACACCAAAAGCACAGGCAACAACAACAAAATAGACAAACTGGACTTTATGAAACTTAAAAACCTTTGTTCATCAAAAGCAGTATCAACAGAGTCAAAAGGCAACCCACAAGATGGGAGAAAAATACATATTTAAAAATCGTATCTCATAAAACATTAAAATCCAGAATATACAGAGCATTCCTAAAACACAACAACAAAAAAATCAAACAGCCTGATTGAAAATTTGGTAAAAGACTTGAATAAATAGTTCTCCAAAGCACATATACAAATGGCCAACTAGCACAAGAAAAGATGTTCAACATCACTAATCATTAGGGAATGCATATCAAAATTATAATGAGATACTACCTCACGTCTATATGCATTACAAAGGCTACTATCAAAAAAGAAAGGAAGAAAAATACTTACATGGCAGGGGAAATAAGCCAATAAAAATAAATAAATAAAAATGTTGGCAAGGATACGGAAAAATTGGAACCCTTGTGTACCATTGGTTGGCATGTAAAATGGTATAGACATTGTGAAAAACAGTATAGTGGTTCCTCAAAAAATTAAAATAGAATTACCATATGATACAGCAATTCAACTTTTGGGTATATACCCTAAAAAATTGAAAGCAGGGTCTCAAAGAGATATTTGTACATCCATGTTCATAGCAGCATTCTTGACAACTGCTAAAACATGGGAGCAACTCAAGTGTTCATGGATGAATGAACAGATATGTAAAATGTTGTGTATGCATATAATAGAGTATTATTCGGCCTTAAAAAGGAAGGTAATTCTAACATATGCTACAACATGGATTAACCATGAAGTTATTATGCTAAGTGTAATAAACCAGTCACAAAAATAAAACAAATTGTGTATAATTCCACTTCTAGAAGGTACTTAAAGTAGTCAAAATCCTAGATACACAAAAGTAGAACGGTGGTTCCCAGAGGTTGCAGGAAATAGGGAAAGAGGAGTTATTGTTTAATGAATACAGAGATTCAGTTTTACAAGATGAGAAGAAGGGTTATGAGATGGATGATGGTGATGGTTGCACAGCATTATGACTGTATTTAATACCACTGAACTGTACACTTAAAAATGGTTAAGACAGTGGAGTGCCCTTCTAGTTACTAGTTGGGACTCTGATTCATGAAATAAAGCCAATTAGATCTTCAAATGTTTTTTAAAAAATGGCTAAGATGGTAAATTTTATGTTATGTATATTTTACCACAAATATTAGAGAAAAAATTAAACAGATGTAATTTTGACTTTTTAAAAAAATCAATACTTTAATACTCACAATACTTTTTCCAGTTACTAACAATTATCATTGAGAGTTGACCACTGTTCCAAATCTGTATATAAAAGAATTTCATAGAGCTTTTCCTGGCTTCCCACTTGTCTATAACTCATAACGATCTAAACAATGTTTTAATAGAAAATGCTTTCTTTTTATTTTATCTGACATCAGTATTATTATTTTTTATCAGCTGAAGATAATGAGCACAATGCTTGTATATCCTTTAGCATATATTTTACATATGGGCAATAAAATGTACTACAAAACATTTTCCATTTTAAGTTCGTTATTTGGCAGAAAATCTCTCACAGTGTTTAACTTATTATTTGCTACAGACTCTTCCTAAAAGCAAGAGGCAGCCCATTTTCTCCAGATGACTCATTATTAACTAAAGGCACAGTAGAATGAAGTGTTCCAAGTTAAAATACCACCAGCTAAATATAACCTCTTCTACATTAGAAAACTCATTGCCTCTCTTTAGTCTCTAAGGGCAATCCTAAAGAGTCACCTTAACAAAATACACTTATCACATTCAGTGATCAGGAAAAAAAAACTGGAACAATGTGAAGTTTTTTAAAAAAGCATTAAGCAGAAATGGAGAAAACTCTGTAAATCACACACAAAAAAATTTTTCTCATTCCTTAGGTAAAACACTTATCCCATTCATATATTGTTTTAATGCCTTAGAATAGGAATACTGGTTACAAATACTAAAATTTATCTACTGCCCTTTTGTGTGAAATGAAAAGTTTTTTCAGCCAGTAAGCAAATGAGAATCAAGTTACAGTTATTCATTTGAGATTATTCTTTTGAAGAAGAAGAGTGAAATACATAGTAAATTTTATAAAACTATTACACCAAACTATTTTTCTGGATATCTTGCATATAAATAAATTAAAAATGTAAAAACATCCAAAATTATTTGTTAATCAACAGTACTGACAGTTTTTCAAATGAGCAAGAAGAAAAACTAGCACAAGACCATTACAGACACAGTAAGTCAAAGTAAAGGGAAGAAGTATAAAGAAGCAGTCTGAATTGAAGATAACTCTCGGAGACAGACAAAGGAAAGAACTGAAGAAAGAAAAATCTGACAGCTTTTGAGTCCTTAGAATTTAGTCATCCCTAAGGCCCAACTGTACCCATACATGTGTCTGTATGTACAGTTTAGTGACTTGAGTTACTAAATTCCTTTTTCAGCCTAAGCAGTGCTAATGAGGTTTTCTGTCACATGTAGCCAAGAATCCTAACAGTATAAAAATATTTCAGAAAGTGTATACTACTAATTGTCCATACATCTACAGAAATGAATCAATTTTCAGGTGTACTATGCCATTATACATTACATCTTCTCTCCTTTTTCCACAAAGGAGAATATTTTTTTCCTTTATTTTTAGGAGAGAAGAAGGAGGCTTTTAAAAAATCATTTAAAAAGATTCACTACAGAAGATCACTTTAGAACCAACTTGTTTGAAAGGAGCCAATTTAAGTAAACTAATAGCAACTTTCCTGAAGTACTCATATCTTTTACAAATGTAGTACCATTTCTAACAGAAAAACTAGTTGAAAGGGAATACAAAATAACAGAAGTATTCTATTCATGGTGTAATTACTGGTGATCTTTGTATATTTTCATTTTATTTTAATGTATTTTCTCAATAATCAATTAGAAACATGGTTCTTAAGTAATTTTAACCTTTATCATAGTTCAAAGGAAATGTTTGGTTAGGCTTAATCTTCATATAGTTTTGAGAAGTGAAATGCTTATTTAATTCAATTCAACAAATATTTATCAAATACCTGCAATATATAAAACAGAGGGTCATAAGAAAAATGATATGTAGTTTATGGAAGTAGCCATAAGAAAGACTTCAGTAAATGTATATTTGTTTACATAGTTGTCTGTGTGTGTGTTGTCTGAGTTGCAATAAATTGGCTTAATTCAGGCTTTATGCTACAACATCATTACAGCTCGATTCAACTATCAAGTGTGAGCTGCTTCACTCTGGTATTTTGATTTTTCACCTACTGGCATAATTTTCAAAGTACTCACCCTCTCCTAATCAGCTTCAATACAGGCCCATAACACATTACTTACTTTTCATATAATCTCTTCAATAACTTAAGGCAAAATAACTTTCATAGATTTTAAAAAAGAAATGTTACCCATTTTAAATCCTAGTTATCAAGGTTTCACTCCAAAAGTACAGTTCAACTTCACTGCAATATTTTTTTCTCCTTTTTATTGAATTTCCCAAGATGACTCTGTTAACAAAATTATCAGGTTTCAAGTGCACAATTCCACAAAACATTGTCTGTATACTGTACTGTGTGTTCACCACCCCAAGTCAAGTCTCCTTCCATAACCATTTATTCCCCTACACCCTCTTCTACCTCTCCCACACTCCTGCATCACCACACTGTTGTCTGTGTCCATGACGTTTTTTAAAGGTTTTATTTATTTATTTTTAGAGAGGGAAAGGGAGAGAGAAAGAGAGGGACAGAAACATCAATGTGTGGTTGCCTCTTGCACGCTCCCTACAGGGCACCTGGCCCATAACCCAGGCAAGTGCCCTAACTGGGAATCGAACTGGAGACCCTTTGGTTCACAGGCTGGCACCCAATCCACTCAGCCACACCAGCCAGGTCTGTGTCCATGAGTTTTTTTTCTTTTCTTTTCTTTGCAACATTTTAATAGTTTATAAATTTGGACAAAAAAAATGAAACTTTCAGGTGAATGTGTCTATAGTGAAGTTTTAAAAATTTACTTCCAGCCCTGTCTGGTATGACTCAATGGATTGAGTGCTGGCCTGCAAACCAAAGGTCACCAGTCTGATTCCCCATCAGGGCATATGCCTGGGTTGTAGGCCAGGCCCCCAGTAGGCGGAGTGCAAGAGGTAACCACACACTGAGATTTCTCTCCCTCTTTCTCCCTCTCTTCACCTCTCTATAAAAATAAATATATAAAATTTTTAACAATTCACTTCCATATATTATGGTTATTTTTTTTAGCCACAACACTGACTTACATGATCTCTAGTAAAAGTTTGTTTTCTATGCTGGAAAATAAAAACTGAACATTCAGAAGCTCTTTACACTGAAAGATTCAACTACATGGGTAAGTTCTAGAACTTCTACTCTACCTCCTCCCAGGACCCAGAATATAACTGGGCCCTTGGGCACTTAATTAAGACTTGATAAATTAAAAGGTCTCAGTGTTCCAGGTGTCTGAGGTGTTTAAAGAACCAATTTCAATAAAAAACTGGGAGATGATGTAGAAAGCAGTTCATGTAGATTTATTCAGAGCCTATTAAGGCCTTAAGGATGTCCTACAATACATTATATACTATATCATTATTAATATGCTTTATCTCAGATTGACACAATTATTCTCCCAGGCTGAGTAACCTGAGAAATCATGTCTCTCACTCACTTTTTACACCACTAACTCTGTTGATAACACCTCCCAATTGCCTTAAGGTCCACCTCTTTCACCTTCAAACTCGTTGCCACATTTCAGGGCCTCACTTCTTATTTGGATTATTCCAATAGTCTAGCAGGTCATTTGCAAAAAGGCTTTTCTCTATTCCATTCTCTATACCATCTAATCAATTAACTCTCTTACTTAAATCATTCCCATTGTATACTAAAAAAAAAGAACACAACACCTAAACTTCTAAGCAGGGTATATATATACATAATACAACCTGGTTTAATGCCTTTACATCTACTAAAATCACTCTTAATGTCCCACTCACACACTATGCTTCAATCATATTTAGGTGTTCCCATAAAATTCTTTCACTTATCTATGCACATCTTTTTGCAAAGACTGTCTACAAGTATAACCAGGCCGCATACATAGCTTCCTACATGTCTATCACTTTCTTTGTCTACCTAACTTCACAGTTTGTCTTTAAAGACTCAGTTTAAGGCATCATCTTCTTTGAAGACTATCTTAACTGTCGATCTTCCAAACCCAAACCAGATATCTCTCCTCTATGCTCTTAAGAGATGCCTTTTCAAGTATTTTTTGTAACACTTATCACCTTAAATTTCTAGCTGTATGACTACTCAAAACTCTCTGAGATTCACTTTGCTCATGTGTAATGACTAACAATATCTACACTGAAGGACTTCTGTAAGGATAAGTGCAGGAAGTGCCTAGCACTTAATGAAAGTTCCAGTAAATGACAGATGTACTGTGTCATTAATATTTTTCTCAAAGGCAAACACCTTAGCATTAATCTTCCTTATTCCAGCAGCTAACACAGTATATGGTAAATGGAGGCAGTCTGGCTTCCTCACTCAGATGTCTGGGCAACTTAGGGAAGTGGTTTTCCATAACCTTGAGAATGGGCCTGATAAGTGGTGTTCTCATAGCCTTGAGACTGGGTCCGATAAACGGCATATGCAGAATCTCACTGTGTTACACAATGTATTCTGGCTCCCTGCCGGCTTTGTCTGTATGTAGTATATTAGGGGTTAGGGGCTTCCCACTGAGACACACGCAGCTGGCAGCGTGTGTGGATCGCCCACCCTTGAATATAAGCATGTCAACCATCCCCACAGCTCTGCACATTTTCTTCCATCTGCCCAAATCCAGAGTGGACCTGCCAGGCCTTGACAGGCTGTAAGACACCCAGCATTTGGCAAAAAATGTTACTATATATTTGTAAAGTGAATATGTCCACTTTTCAGAAATATGACTCCTATAGCACCACAGAAGATGGAATTGAGGAAGTCCTGCAACAGACCCTTTAGGACTTCGAAAGAAGGAAAAGAATCATTTGGGGTGTTCTTAAAACAAAATATACACTGCACAGAGACCCAGAAGATTTGGTGCCTCAAGTGAGAATTACTACTGAAGGGGGGCCTTCTCTTAACTAAGGGGGTAGGGGGTGGTTAAATGAGGATCTGGTCCCTCACATGTTGTTGGGATAGAAAAAGGCAGAAAGAGAGAACCACTGGAGAAATGGAGGCATATGAAGAGAGGGCTATAGTGCTTAATGCCAAATATGATGATTCAGGCAACAAACGTGAAAGTAGCAAAGAAGGATGAGATTTGAGAGCCATGTCAAATGGCAGTAAGAGCTGGAGAAGGTTTATGAAGGTTTAAGGAGAAGGATCAAAGATGGCTGGAAATGTTTACTATGACAAAGTTAATTGTTATAAAAAGTAGAGAAGCAAGGCACACAATTAAACTGACCCAGACTTAGAAATTGGCAGGGTCAAAAGGAAAGCAGAATTGAAGGAAATGGTAAAAGGTAATTGAAATAACTGACCATGCCACTCAGACTGGATAAAGAGAAATGTGAAAATAGGAAGGAGCTAACTAAACAGGAAGCTGACACAGACTTTTTCTTTAAAGCAGTTCTGGGTAGGAACTAGGTTCAGAATATGAAAAGAGGGTTGCTGTAGCAGAATGGAGATAAAGGCAGTTAAATAAAGGAGTTAAAGGAAGTGTGATAACTGGCGCTAGAAATGTTACCCACATAAGAACTAAGAAGATAGAAAATAGAATATTTGTAAAATAAGCACCAAAGTTTTCAAAAAAAAAAACATGAAGAGGTTTAAAAGGGTGACAACACTACAATCTTCGGTTCCCATTACCCAGTGTGTTAGCCTATGGATTAAACAAGTTACCTGAAGCTCGCTTCTACTTCTAACTTACTGCTGTCCTCCAGAACAAGACTTCCCTGACTACTTTCTGGTATTTTGTTTCAATAAATAATTCATACTCTATAGCTTATTATGGCCATGGCCATTTGACTTTCACATATTGTTTAAAAAAAACAACCTGATTTTATACTAAACCATGCACATTTCATAATCTTATACTAGAGGATACCAATGAACAATTATTCATTCTATAGGTTCTAGTAAGAGAATGGCTTAAGTGAAAACAAGAAAAAAGCTCATATATATATTTGATACATCTGTGAACACTTCTGCAAAAATACATGTTTCTGGAAAACTTGAACTGTTCTCATAACCATACTGTATCAATGACTGTTCTTATTACTATGTACAGCATTAAAAGCAACAAAACAATTTCTTATTAAGATGGTTAAATCCAACAAAGGAATAAAACTAAATCTCACAAGCTTAAGGGAATTATTACAATTGATGGCTATTCATAATATTTTAGTACATTTTAAATGATCCAACTACAGTGTCTTTCCATAAGTATGTTGGTATCACCATGCAATTTTAATCCATATGCTTTAAACCTCTTTCACAGTTTACAGAACAAAGCAGTTTTGATTCACAAACAATGCCCTGCAGTCAAATACGCTCATGAGGTATTAATTTACAACTTCATCTGTGATCAGTTAAACTGCATGTGAAATCTTAAACATCCTTAAAAAGCTCACCACAAATAGTTCAATAAGAGATTTTTTGGTTAACATTACTTTAACTAAAAACATGTAAGATTAAATTCTATTGTAAAATAAAACCAAATGCCATTTGCTTTTAAGGATAAGCCACTAACAAAACAATCTTTTAAACTGTCACCTTTGCATCTATAATATTAATTAAAAATGCAATGCAGTTTCAAAAACAGATGCTTCAAAAGTGTTGGCAAGACAAGTCACAGATAAAAAAGAAAATCAATTTAATGAAGAAAATGTACATATTTCAACAAAAACGCTGTTTCTGTAATCAGCCCTAGGAGCTAGATTTATTAAAATGTCAGGTCAATCTGAATCATACCAAAACAAAAGATTACAATTACCAGTTTTACCTAACAACTAAAATGTCAGATCCACACAAGTTATGGGCAAAAACAACAATAATAAAAGAACAGGATATAAATTTCCAATTCAGCTGAGTTTAGTGAAAAACAATCATCACTAACTTCTCAGAAACCTGCAGTTTTGAGCTTTAATATTTATGAAATTTGAGCCTTAGAATGTTTATTTACTTAGGATTTTTTTTAGCTAGCTACAAGTAATGGTTATGTTGATTGGTTTTCTATTACAAAGGAATTATGATGTCATGTAACAAAATGTCCAGAACTACAGCAGCTCAGGGATTAGTTAAGTTATAACTCAACATTGTCATGGACCTAACAAAGGTCCATGGTTCTTTCCAGTTTTCCCTGTACCATCCTTACTGTGTTGACTTCTGTCTCTTAACAGTTCAAAGTACCTGCAATAGTTGAAAGTTTTACTTTATCTAAAGTCCAATGATTCAAAGAGAGATTGCCCAAACTTCTCAGTGTTAGTGGACACACATAACTGAATCTGGCAAAGGGAATAAAATAACCATGATTGGCTTTGATTAATGTCAGATTCAGCCCCTGAAGGTAAAGCAGAACCCTGCTTCCCATAAAGCACATGGGGCAACTGATGAGTGATTAAAAACTAAAGTACTGTGCTGACTGGTGCAGCTCAGTAGATTGGGCATCGTCCGCAAAGTGAAAGGTTGCTGGTTTGATTCCCAGTCACAGCACAAGCCTGGACTGTGGGTTCAGTTGCGCGTGGGGGAGCATATGAGAAGCAACCAATCAATGTTTCTCCCTCACATCTCAAACTGAGCTTCACTCTCTCTGTTTCGCCCTCCCTTCCTCTCTCTCTAAAAATAAATAAAAATCTTAAAGAAAACTAAAGTATCAAATCAACCGTAACAAAAATGAAACATTAAATCAACACTATTTTCATGCATTGCATATAATAATATATAAGTCATTAATTTATTTACATGTTTCAAATGAAGATTATACATATCAATGTAGCAAACCCTTTTTGTAACCTTTAATGTCTAAATATCTCACTAGAAAATATAATTATATAATGCAACAGTTTTCCCACTAAAAGCAGTAATTCAAAGTATGTCTCACACTTTCAGTAAAAACCAAGGGATTGAACTTCTCATTCCTCCTGAACCCCACTAAAACTACTATCAAAGACAAAAATAAGAGAAAAGGACACAATGGTGACAAAATTTGGATACTGGAAAACAGAATGAGGAGTAATGATTACCTCAACAGACTCAAGGATGTTGAATCCTAAACAGCAATGGAGAAAGACAGAAGAAAGCTGGGAAGCAATTAAACTTACACTGTCATACCCCCAAAAAGGCACCAAACTGGTTAACATTAGGAACGTCTAGGAATGAGAGTAAAAGTAGGGCATAAAAGTTTCTATGAAGAAGCTAGATTTCTAGATGCTATCTTGTACTCTGCATATCAGAGCAAATATCTCTCTTTCTCATCCCAGACAGAAGACTGAGGTTCTTTTCTAGAGAGAATAAAAAAAGAGGGCAGGACATACTGAAAACATAAAGATTAATTAAAAGTTCACACAGTAAACTTTTAGACCCAATTTTCTTCGCTTTCTTGGCTCCAGAATCCACGAAGTGGGAAAACTTACTATATAAACAATCTAGTCTAAGAAAGAATCTAATGATATCAACATGGAATTCTGCTACAAAAAGCCCAGCCAGATCATTTAATAGTGACATATCTACCCATACACAGTTATTACCTTTCAACTTCCCACAGAGGCAAATATTGCCAGACATTTAAAAATCTCTACTGCTAAAAGAAAAAAAAAGAGGCCAAAAAACCACCAAAGTTTAAAATGACAACTTGGAGGAAAGGAAAATATGCATTAGGAAAATAGCCTAAGAAAAAATGTTTTTCTTACCATTTTTATTCTCAGACACATTAGAGAAAATACTACTTCCATGGACAAGAACAGATGCTACTAAAAAGAGTATCATAATAAATAAGAACCTTTTAAAATTATGAGTGGAAATAAAAATTTTCAAAAAATAGAATAAAAGTAGAAGAGAAAAAATAGTTTAGAAGACCAATCTAAGATGCCCATAACTAAATAACTGGAATTCCCCCAAAAAAAGAGAACAAAGAAAATTTTAAAAAATCAAATACACAATTCAAGAAAAATTCTCAGAAGTGAAGGCCATGATCCATATCAAAAGAATCCCCCATGAACATGTCCAGCAAAATGGATGAAAAGAGACCCATACAAAACATTATCAGGATGAAGAGACTAAATGTTTTGACAAAAAAATAAACAAATGTTTCAAAGGATCAAGAATCAGAATGACACCAGATTTCACCATAGCACATTAAAAGCTGGAAGACAATGAAGCACTGCCTTGAAAATACAAAGGCAATTTTGACAAACGTCAAAAATGAGAGAGGGAAGATGGCGGCATGGTAGGAGGGAGCAGATTCCACTTCCCCTACACCCGGGAGAAAAACCTGGCCGATCTACGGAGGAACAGAGCAAACAGCCAACAGTACCACAGCATATACGAAAATAGGAGATCAAAAATTGCAGCGGACACTGAAAAACCAGACAGTAAGGAGAGTGCTTCAGGACAATAAGGGCCCAGGTAACAGTGTGGGGCCCAGCGCTTGCTGGATCTCACACAGAGCTATTAGAAGGGAGCTGGGTCAACCGCTCCCTCCCCAACCAAACAAGGATTGAGCAGCACGGGTGGGGGCAGGGGGCCTGGTTGCTTGAAAGCGCAGAGAGGGGAGTGAGGACTGAGTGGTAAACACACAGGGGCTGTGAGCACCCACACATAGCCCTGGGAAGAGTGCACGCCCAAGCCAGAACGACCATGGGCGGCCTGGCCACGTGCCCACACCACAAACGCGCGGGAGATTGTGCTTTGAGGAAGACCCAGAGCCCACACCCCCTAACCCAGAGCGGCTAGGGCGGGCTCTTCACAGGAGCCCGGGAGCTCACAACCGTAAACCTGGAAAGTGCGCACGCTCAGCAGGAGCCCCAGAGCTCGCACCCATTAACCCAGGGGGAGCGCTCTTGGGAGGGCCTGGATCCCACATCCAGGGCCTGTGGAGAGGCTCGGGGCTGGCTCTGGGGAGAGTGCATAGGCGCGAAGCTCAGTGCTGAACAGGAAGGGAGAAACGCGAAACCAGTCGCCCCTCAGACTGCTGCAGGGGCCTGAAGGCAGCAAGACCAGAAAAACCGGTTTGGTCAGTTTGAAACCAACAAGAGGTTTTTTTTCTTTGTTTGTTTCTTTGATTTTGTTTTAAGTAATTTTTTACTTTTTAATTTTTATATCTCTCGATTCCTTTTGTTTCTCTTTCCCTCTTTCTCGTTTTATTCCTTCTTCCTTTCTTTACAATTTTATCTCTTCTTCCTCCTTCTGCTTTATTTTTTTTTTTTTTCATTTTCTTTTTTCTTTTTAAATACCCACAGTGACACAAAAAACCCCAGAACAGTGAAAAAACCAGAGTTGGGCCCAAAACAGGGGGCATCCCAACAGCTGAGACAGCGGGACAAATTTCACTTTACTATTACAGAGAACCTGCAAGTTATTGCGTATTTGTAATACTATTTTTTATTATTCTTACATCTTTTATTTAAATAGTATTTTTCTATTCCTCCTCTTTCTGTACAGTCTTCTTTGCTTCTCTGGTTATATTGTATGATTTGACGATCTTCCCCTGTTATCTCATTCATAGTGTCTTCCTAATTTACTGTCCTTCACTTCATTTGTGTTCCATTAGTACACTGCTCAAGGTCCTATACTCCCTATTCTTGTTATCTAGATCTCACAGATTCTGTCAAATGATCGCTGCTCTAATATTACTATAAAAAATAGCTATTCCATACAATTGTAAATACTACACAACACCACCCCCCAGACCTTAGCCCACTTCACAGTTTACTGAAGTCTGTTATTGTACTGGTTAACTCTGTTCTCTCACCCACTACACCTATTTACTATCCTTTACTCTCACCCTACCTCAGAATCTGACCTCCCACAACCTCACTGCTTTCTAGATCCAACTCACAATCCTTCCCTCCCCAATAAGAGTCTTATCTTCTTTCTATCATTTCTAAAAAGTGGCTAGTTGGGTGGAATATCATAGTTAATACTATACATAGCCAAAGGATCTCCTATCTCTTCCCTACTGGCTGCTACTGTAAATATCATAGAATACTCTCTTGCTATATTAAACCATTTTGCCTTACCCCTCCAACTGATCACAAAAAAAGAGTAGGTGGAAACTGTGAACATCAGGATACCTGAAAGAGACTGCACCACTGAATCTCACAGGTATTCTACCACAGAAGTTCACACCATAAACCCAGGGAGCCAAAACAAATCAATTTAAGAAGCAGAGGCTGCCCTGGCTGGGGTGGCTCAGTGGACTGCACACAGGCCTGTGAAACAGAGGGTCGTCGGTTCGATTCCCAGTCTGCGCACATACCTGCGTTGCGGACCAAGTTGATGGTGGGGGTTGTGCAGGAAACAACCACACACCGATGTTTCTCTCCCTCTTCTAAAAATAAATAAATAAAATCTTAACAAAAAAAGCAGAGGCTAGCAAGAAGAGTCTCACAAACAATGAGAAGACATAGAAACAATCCCCAAATGACGGGAAAGGAGGAAGCCTCAGAAAGAATGTTAATGAAATAGAGGCAATTCAACTATCAGATATTGAGTTCAAAGCAATGATGATCAGGAAGCACAATGAGCTCACAATGAGCTACCAGAAACTACAGGGGAACTACAATGAACTAACTGCAAACTATATCAACATGAAAAAGGAAATAGAAACTATCAACAAGGGCCAAGAGGAAATGAAGAATACAATTTCTGAACTGAAGAACACAGTAGAAGGAATCAAAAGCAGGATCGATGAAGCAGAAGATCGGATCAGCGAGCTGGAGGACAAAGTAGAAAAAAGCACCAGAAAGAGCAAGAACAGGAAAAGAGGCTCAGAAAGAATGAAGAGGGATTAAGAGAAATGCAAGACAATATGAAACGTAGTAATATCCGTATAATAAGGATACCTGAAGGAGAAGGAGAAGAGCACGGGATAGAAAACCTATTTGAAAAAGTAATAATGGAAAACTTCCCTAATTTGATGAGAGAAAAAGTCACACAAAGCCAGGAAACACAGAGTCCCAATCAAGAGGAAGGCCCACCTCAAGATACATCATAATTAAAATGACAAAATTTCAAGACAAAGAGAGAATCTCAAAGGCAGCAAGGGAGAAACAGGAAGTAATGTACAAGGGAGCCCCAATAAGGCTAGTAGCTGACTTCTCAATGGAAAAGCTCCAAGCCAGAAGAGAATGTCAAGAAATACTCCAAGTAATGAGAACCAGAGGCCTGCAACCAAGGCTACTTTCCCAGCAAGGCTCTCAATCAAGATAGAAAGCCAAATAAGAAGTTTCCCAGACAGAAGTCTAAAAGAATACACCTCCACCAAAACAGCTCTGCCAAAGATGCTAAAGGGACTGTTTTAAGCAAAGGAGGGAAGAAAGAGAGAGAGAGAGAGAGAGAGAGGAACACAGGTACGTAAATGGCAGTGAATAAGTACCTACTATCAATGATAACCTTAAATGTAAATGCATTAAATGCTCCAATCAAAAGACATAGAGTAGCTGAATGGATAAGAAAGTATGACCCACACATATGCTGCCTACAAGAGACCCACCTCAGGATAAAAGACCTACACAGGCTGAAAGTGAAGGGCTGGAAACAAATTTTCCAAGCAAATGGACAAGAAACAAAATCCAGAGTAGCAATACTCATATCAGACAAAATAGACTTCCAGAAAAGGGCCATAAAGAAGAGACCCAGAAGTTCACTTCATAATACTCAAGGGAAGAATCCACCAAGAAGACATAAACATACTAAATATATATGCTCCCAACATAGGAGCACCCAAATACATAAAGAAAATCTTAGAGGACTAAAGGAAAGATATTGACAGCAACACAGTTATAGTAGGGGATTTTAACACCCCACTGTCAAAAATGGACAGATCTTCCAAACAAAATATCAACAAAGATATTGTGGCATTGAACAAGGCCCTAAATGAAATGGACTTAACTGATATATATAGAGCTCTCCATCCCAAAGAAACTAAGTACACATTCTTTTCAAATGCGCATGGAACATTTTAAAAGATAGACCACATGATAGGACACAAACAATCCTCAACAAATTCAAGAAAACTGAAATCATACCAAGCATATTCTCAGATCACAAGGGACTGCAACGAGAAACAATTCCCAAGGGAAAAAACCCAAAACCCTCAAAATCATGGAGATTAAATAGCATGCTATTAAACAATGAATGAGTCAAGAATAAAATTAGGGAAGAAATAAAAAAGTTTCTGTAAATAAATGAAAATGAACTCACAACAACCTAAAATTTATGGGACACAGTGAAGGCAGTCCTGAGAGAGAAGTTCATAGTGATACAGGCCTACCTAAAAAAGATAGAAACATTTCAAACAAACAAACTAACCCTACATCTACAAGAACTTGAGGAACAACAACCAAGACAGCCCAGAGCAAGTAGAAGGAAGGAAATAACCAAGATCAGAGCAGAATTAAATGACATAGAGACTAAAAGCACAATTCTAAGGATCAATGAATCCAGGAGCTGGCTAAAGATAAATAAAATTGGCAAGCCTTTAAGCAGACTCATCAAGAAAAAAAGACAGAAGACCCAAATAAACACAATCAGAAATGAAAGAGGAGAGATTACAACTGAACTCACAGAAGTACAAAGGATTGTAAGAAATTACTATGAAGAACTGTATGACAAGAAATTTGAAAACCTAGGTGAAATGGACAAATTTTTAGAAAAATATAATCTTCCAAAACTCAATGAAGAAGAAGTAGAAAGCCTGAACAGACCAATAACAGCAGATGAAATTGAAGTAGTAATCAAAAAACTCCCAACACACAAAAGCCCTGAACCAGATGGTTTCACAAGAGAATTCTATAAAGCATTTAAGGAAGAGCTAACCCCTATCCTTCACAGACTATTCCAAAAAATCCAAAATGATGGAAGACTCCCTAACTCTTTTTATGAAGCCAGCATCATCCTAATCCCAAAACCAGATAAAGACACAACAAAGAAAGAAAACTTCAGGCCAATATCGCTGATGAACATAAACACTAAAATCCCCAACAAAATATTGACAAACCGCATCCAGCAATACATTAAAAAGATCATACACCATGACCAAGTGGGATTCATCCCAGGGATGCAAGGATGGTT
>CM052542.1:108896519-108943090 GCA_028533065.1 Trachops cirrhosus
AAACAGCGGGATACAAAGTCAATATCCAGAAATCAAAGGCATTTTTGTACACCAACAAAGAAACAGCAGAAGCAGAAATCAAGAAAAAAATCCCATTCGATATAGCAAAAAGAAAAATAAAATACCTAGGAATAAACCTAACCAAAGAGGTAAAAGACCTCTAGTCAGAAAACTACATAACACTGAAGAAAGAAATCAAGGAAAACACAAACAAATGGAAACATATACCGTGTTCGTGTATCGGAAGAATTAACATCATCAAAATGTCCATACTACCCAAAGCAATTTACACATTCAATGCAATACCTATTAAAGTACCAATGGCATATTTCACAGACATAGAACAAACACTTCAAAAATTTATATGGAACCATAAAGGACCCCGAATAGCTGCTGCAATTTAATGAAAGAAGAGTAAAGTAAGAAGGATCACAATACCTGATACTAAACTATATTACAAGGCCACTACAATCAAAACAGCCTGGTACTGGCATAAAAACAGGCACATGGACCAGAGGAACAGAACAGAGAGCCCAGAAATAAACCCAAGTCTCTACAGTCAATTAATATTTGACAAAGGGGGCAGCAACATAAAATGGAGTAAAAATAGCCTGTTCAACAAATAGTGTTGGGAGAACTGGATAGCTACGTGCAAAAAAATGAAACTCAAGCACCAACTTATACCCTACACAAAAATAAATTCAAGGTGGATAAAAGATTTAAATATAAACCATGACATCATTCAAGTCCTAGAGGAGAACCTAGGGAGGAAAATCTCAGATATTACATGCAGCAACATTTTTAATGTTATGCCCCCTAGAGCAAGAGACATAAAGGAAAGCATAAACAAATGGGATCTCATCAAAATAAAAAGCTTCTGCATGGCTAAAGAAAACAGTATTAAAATCAAAAGAGAACCAACCATATGGGAAAACATATTTGCCAATGATACCTCAGACAAGGGTTTAATCTCCAAAACATATAAAGAACTCACATGACTCCACTCTAAGAAGACAAGCAACCCAATTAAAAAATGGGCAAAGGACTTGAACAGACACTTCTCCAAGGAGGACACACAAAGGATCCAGAAACACATGAAAAGTGTTCAATATCGCTATCAGAGAGATGCAAATTAAAACCACAGTGAGATACCATTTTACACTGGTCAGAATGGCCATCATAAACAAAGCAACAAACAACAAATGTTGGAAAGGGTGTGGAGAAAAGGGAACCCTAGTGCACTGTTGGTGGGATTGCAGACTGGTACAACCACTATGGAAAACAGTATGGAATTTTCTCAGAAAACTAAAAATGGATCTGCCTTTTGACCCAGCAATTCCATTGCTGGGATTATAACCTAAGAACCCTGAAACACCAATCCTAGGCACCCCAATTTTCATAGCAGCACAATTTACAATAGCCAAGTGCTGGAAGTAACCTGGGTGCCCATCAGTAAATAAATGGATCAAAAAACTATGGTACATTTACACAATGGAATTCTATGCAGCAGAAAGAAAGAAGGAGCTCCTACCCTTTACAACAACATGGATGGAGCTGGAAAGCATTATGCTAAGTGAAATAAGCCAAGCAGTGAAAGACAAATACCATATTATCTCGCCTTTAACAGGAACCTAAACAACAAAACAAACAAACAAGCAAAATATACCAAAGACACTGAAATAGAGAACAGGCTGACAGTGACCAGAGGGTAGAGGGGAGGGAATTTTAGGGGAATTTCAGGGGAAAAGGGAAAGGGTTTATAGGAACAAATATAAAGGACAGATGGACAAAAACTAGGGGGGGTGAAAATGGGAGGGAGGTGGGGAGGGATGGGAGGGTGGGCTGGGATGGGAGTAAAGGACAGAAAACTGTACTTGAACAATGATTAAAATAAAACGAAAAATGAAACATACTACTGCACCTAAAATGTCTCCTTTATGTAAGCTGGTTTTACGATAACCAGTACCTCAAGAAAGATGTAAGATCATTTCAATCTGAACAACTCTAAATATTTCAATTCTATACAGAGAACAAGAAAAATGAAGGTGTGGTTTAATTCAGAATGCTCCCAACTCTCAGGCTGACTCTTCTGAGTAGAACATCTAATGTTCATGGAATACTTTCTTCCTCCTACTGGAAATCTTGCAGAAATTAAAAGTAATGAAAACAGCACTTAGTTTTTGGTGAAATTAGAAGAAAATATTTTCAGTAGGTATTGCAAATTAATAAGGAAAGGATGGAGTAATAGTGAGGGCATGGAACAACATAAATGTAGACTGTAAGCTCTGTCAAAAATAGTTGCCATGCAGTATTAAGAACAAGTACAGAGCATGGCAAGAGGGTACAGCAGTGGCAATCCACTAAAAAGAACCTATAAAAGCATACTTTTTGAAGGTGAGGAAAATACCATGACATGTGTAACTATACCACTAATTTGCCAAGTTAAAAATAAGACAAGAAAGTCCCCTATCACCACTACCACTTAACATCATATTGGCAGACTAGCCAACACCATTAAACAAAATGAAGAAAATTAGAGGAATACCCTAAATATTCTAAAGAGGTAAATCTATTACTACTTGAAGCTGTTATTGCATAGCTAAAATTTTTTTCAAAAAATATGTAGCAGAAAACTTACAAACAATAGGAAAAGATGACGAGATATAAATTAGTAAAAAAATTAATATATGGTCAGTAACTTTCATTTATTAATATATAAATCAAAACCATTTTTAAAGATCCTGATTCACAAGACAAATAAAAAAAATAAACTTTAAAAACATATTAACACCTATAAGAAAATAAATGTAAAACACTTGTAAAGACATTAATAGAGGACTTGAAGCAGTAAAAGGACAAACCATGTTCTTGCTTACTTGACTCAGTATTAAGATGTCAATTTACCTTCAGTTAATTTCTTACTTCAATATAATAGCCATATCAACAGCAACAAGTTTCAGATTTTTTTCTGGGATAAGTGCTGCAGATAAAACAACATGATAATACACTGAAAAATAACAAATAAGGATAAACTGGGATGCTCTAAAAAACTAAAGATATGACAGGGAATAGCCCAATTAAGAATAAAACTATTATAATGCTTCAATAATTAAACTGGCACATGAATAAAAAGGCATGCCAATGCAATATGGGAGAAAGTCCAAAAGCAAATCAGAATACACATGAAAATTTAAATAACACAGTAACACATGGTTAAAGTGGCATCTCTCAATAATGAGATGGTGTAGTCAATAAACAGTATGGAACAACTGAATAACCAGTTGTAAATAATAAAGCAGGATCCACATCCCATACTATGTATGAGGATAAATTATAAGTAAATCAAATATTTAAGAGTCAAAAACTTGATTTTGAAGTCTTTGAAGAAATAATAAATTCCATTATATAACAATAAAAATGAAATTACCAAAAAAAATCAAAATAATAATCTTGTAAAAATGTTTGCAATTCATGTCACAAAGGTCATATGTTCCTAATGAACACAAAGCCCCCCTAAATCCCTAAAAGCATCATCTATTCCCCCCAAAAGAGAGGCATGGTACAAAAAATTAAGACAGAAACAGACATTTCACAGAAAGAAAAAAGCAATTTTTTAAAAAAAAATCATCAACTTCACTCATTAAAAAAAGAGATAGACTGAAATACCATTATTTAGTGATCAAACTAGCAAAAAAAAAAAGTTTAACAACTCTGTTGTTGAGGCTGCAGGTAAAAGGCACTCCTTTTTTTTTTTTAAAGACAAGAAAGGAGAACAAAAGGGAAAAAAGTAGAATAAACAAATTATTTAATTCACAATTATTCTAAAATATACAGACTTTAAGATTACATAAAGAAAAATAAATAATCCACCCAGACTGGTGTGATTCAGTGGGTTGGGCATCTTCCTGAAAATGAAAGAGTTGCCTGTTTGATTCCAGGTCAGGGCACACGCCTGGGTTGCAGGCCAGGTCCCCAGTTGGGGGTATGTGATCGATGTTTCTTTCCCTCTCTTTCTCCCTCCTTCCCCCTCTCTCTAAAAATAAATAAATAAAATATTTTTTAGAAAAAGAAAAAATCCAACTAGTAGTTGTTGTAAAAGATGTATCAAAAATGTAAAGACATCTAATGTTCTAAAATGAAAGGAGGAAAAAAACATACTGGTCAAATGTTAACCGGAAGAAAGACATTTAACTGTAATTATCAAATAAAGTTTAAAATAAGATACCAAATAGGATAGAAAAAGTCACTACACAAGGATTTTAAGTTCAGTATACTGGAAGACAGAGTAATTCTAAAAGTGTGTGCACTTAATAAAATAATCTCAAAATATATTAAGCAAAAATAAATAAATCTGAAAAAGAAATTGACAAATCTAGCATCACAATGGATTTTTACATACCTCTTTTCATTATTCAGCAGTCAAGCATATAAGTAAACAAAAAAGTATATGGAAGAAATAATAATTAGCAAGCCACATCATGAATAAATCATATGATACAGAGAATATAAGGAATTCTTCATCAAAAATATATGAGAATATACAGAATGTATAGTCTTATCAAGTAACATACAATATTACAAAAATAGTTGTATACTGGTACATAAGACAAATTTCAAAAATTTCCAAGAGCAGATATCACATGGAACTTATTCTCTGACCACAATGTATAATTAAATTTACAAAACATATAACTCTTTTAAAGTCCATATTTCAATTTTTAGATAATTCCCAACTAATTAATGAGTCAAAGAAATCTAAAGTGAAATTTAAGACACTTAGAAATAAATGATAAGTAAAACACTGTCTCTCAAAATCTGGATGATAGAACACAAAAGGTGTTTATTGAGAAAAATGTATGGATTTAATTGCAAATATTAGAAAAGAAAAAAAATCTATGAATGAGTGAGCTAGGTGTTCATATTAAGATATCAGAAAAGGAACAATAGAGAAACCCAAAGAAGTAAAAGGAAGGACATAAGAACAAAACTTAATGAAACAGAAAACAAAGATACAACAGAGAACTGTTTTAAAACACATCCATGTAACTACAACAGATACAGATAAAGAAACCATGACCAAAGCTAGCTAGCAAGCTACAGCTCCAACTAACTGAATTCAGCCAACAGCTTAAATGAGCAGGGAAGCATTTATTCGTCCTTAGAACCCCTGAGAGGAATGCAATCTGCCAATGTTTTGATTTCAGTTTTGTAAAAGTTGAACCAGAGAACCAGCTGAGTGAGACACCCTGTACCAACTTCTGACCTGCTGAACTATGCGATAATAAATTGGTGTTGTTTTAAGCTGCCAAATTTGTGGCAATTTGTATGGCAGCAACAGAAAACTAATACACCTCCTTGTTCAACAATTAAGTGCTGCTCCTGAGTCTTTATTTATTCCAGAGTCCTATTATCCCCCTTGCCACTAGAGAGTCCAGTTTTATAAAAGCATCTCTACCATCAGTCCCTGTCTACAGTAAGCAGCCACTCTTGAGACTCCTCTATGATTATGGTGCTCCCTCATTATTGCATTTCCTTACTGCATTATTGAGAAACAGAATGTCTAATACAGTAGATCCATTCTAAAATGATCACTTCTCTGAGTCTTTCGATCCCTTGCTCACTGTCTGCCATACAGCTCTTGACATATCTACTCATTTAATATGGCCATCACTTTTTCTAAGCTTCCAAGCAAGAGCCATTGCAGCAGCAAATGAGTACCGAGCCAGTGGCCTTTGCCACAGTGTTAACTGCTGTTGTCACCAGAGAGAGAATGCCTCCATATCAATAGTGCTTTGACTTGAATGTTGACCAAAATCACTGAAATCACTACCACCTAAATAGTTTGGGGTACAAGGTATTTATTAGGGATCAAACCCTGTGAAAGCAAGGAGGAAAGCAGGATTGTAAAGCAGGAAGTCAAATTATGATACAGACTGCACAAAGCCTCAGGCAACCTGGAAGGGATCTCTAGAGGTACATTACTTATCAGTTTGTCTCAGGTATGAACAAAATGGCTGTGCCATTATACCATCCATCTGGATCAGCTGCATGATGAGAGCTGTCCCTGGGAAGGGTGGGACCTTAGGCAAGGAGACTCTATGTAGCAAAGGCCAACCTTGAAAGAGCTGACAGCTGAAAGCTTTCTGACTACCCTCCTCCCCACAGCTGGGCTGCAATTCCTCCTTGAAGGAAGATCTGGACTGCGTAACTTCAAGACTACCATGCTTTTACCTAAGAGACCTGTTTCATCCATTCCAAAAAGCCTTTCCTTTTTTGTACTTTCTATTTCTCTTTTCCATTTCTTGTAATTATACCAGTATGCTTGCTTAAGGCAAAAGCCCAAGCAGTTGTAGCAGAGGATCTGCACAATAAAGACCTCACAAGAGATTCACTATAGACCATGAGCAGACTAAAGTTGGACACGGGCAGAAGGAGCCCCACTCAGAGCAACAGGAAGCCCCGTGGACCTAAGTTTATTTGTAAATTGCTAACTAAAGCTGTATGAAATAAGTAATTACATAGGAATCAATGACAAAATGATCTAACAGCAACTCTCTGTAAGTAGCATAATTTTTCCACCGAACCCTACTGGAATTAAACACAGGATAGCTTATAATTTACCCACAACAAGGAGCAGAAAATACACAACAAGGAGCAGAAAATATTACTATTTGAGGACTATAACATTAATCATTTATAATATTATCTTTTTAATTATCAGAATTAGAAAATAAGGCACAGGATTTTTTAATGTTTTCAACTATTTAAATATAACCTTCCTGTGTACCAGATACTTTCTAGGAGCTGGATGTAGAAGTCAAAAGGACAGAGCTCTTGCCTTCAAGGGACTTACAGTCCACTTAGAGGAAACACATAATAAACAAGAATACAAAATCAATTCAGATATGGATTGGTAAATGCTATGAGAAGTGTCAACTGAACTGAAAACTGAAAGAAGTCCAAAAGAACCATAACAAAGAGCATTCCAGAAAGTGGAAAAAACATATGCAAGGGTCTCAAGGTAGGAATGACAACCTGTTCAAGAAACAAAACAGATCAGTGTCATGGAAGCATTGTGAGCAAGAATGCCCTTACAAGAAGTAAGAGTTATACTCAAAGTGTCAATGTCCAGATCCATCATCCTTCCTCCTATTTAATCTGTTGTTTACTGTTAGAGAACTATGTACATGCTGATAAGAAAACATTTTGCCAGTAACTAATGCTGCTTCCCAGTTTTCGTGACACTCCCCTTTGTATTATGGAAAGTTTAAATCTTTATTTTTCATAGAAATTGAAGAAACAGAAAAGAGATATGAAAAACATCCAAGGAAAATTAATGTTATATGTAACATCTACTATTGCAAAAGATATTAGCAACACTTCCCCGTATGCAAATATATATATATATTTTGACTGAGTCGCATTAAAGACAGTGAACAAATCATCTACACATCATAGCCTAAATATATTCTGAATAATTAAGGCTTCCCTATTTGTAAACTCTCAGCAAATAATTTAACATCAAGAGATTTGCAGTGCAGTTGGTCTCTCTGCTAAGAAAAACCTAGTATTTGTTTGCAGGACTTATAAAGAGAAGTTTAAATTAATATGACAATACCAAGTGTCTTTGTCACCAAATAATTACAATTTTGATAAACACCATTAGAAAAAAACAAATGTTATATTCAAAACAAAACTGCCTTATGGAAACACAAGAACAAATAAATAAATGGGAATATACCAAACTAAAATATTTTTTTCACAGCAAAGGAATCAAACAAAATGAAAAGCCATCCCACTGAATGGGAGAAGATATTCACCAATGATATAGCCAGTGATGGGTAACTATCCATAATTTATAAAGAACTCATATAACTCAACACCAAAACAATCCCATTAAGAAATGGGCAAGGGACCCGAACAGACACTTGTCCAAAGAGGACATATAGATGGCCAACAGCCACTTGAAAAGTTTCTCAACATTACTAATCAACAGAAAGATGCAAATTAAAACTACAATGAGATAACACCTCACACCTGTCAGAATTGCTACCATCGATAAATCAACAAAAAACAAATATTCACAAGTATGTGGAGAAAAGGAACCCCTAATGCACTATTAGTGGAAATATAGATTAGTACAGCCTCTATGGAAAACAGTATGGAGGTTCCTCAAAAAATTAAAAATGGATCTGCCTTGTGACCCAGCAATTCCACCTCTGGGGATTTATCTGAAGAAAACACAAAACATTAATTGGAGAGAATATATGCACCCTATGTTCACTGCAGTGTTATTTACAATAGCCAAGATAAGGAAGCCACCCAAGTGTCCATCAATAAACAAGTGAAAAAAAGCTATGGTACATATATACAATTAAATATTACTCAGCCATAAGAAAGAATAAAGTCTTACCATCTGTGGCAGCACAGATGATCCTAGAGGGTATTTATGCTAAGTGAAATAAATCAAAGAAAGACAAACACCATATGATTTTACTTACATGTGGAATCTAAGAAAAATATAAATGAACAAACAAAACAGAGAGACAGAGAACAGACTAGTGGTTGCCAAAGAAGAGGGGGTTTGGGGGACTGGGTGAAAGAGGTAAAGGGATCGAGAAGTACAGATTGGTAATTACTTTTCCCCTCTTTTTATTGAATGTACTGGGGTGATTCTGCTTAACAAAATTATAACCATTTCAGGTACACAATTCTACAACACATCATCTGTACACTGTATTGTAGGTCCACTACCCCAAGTCCCATTCATCACTATTGATCACCCCATGCCATCCTCTACCTCCCTCCATCCTTCCCCCAACCCCCCAAATCACCACACTGCTGACTGTGTCCATGAGTTTTTTCTCTTTTTTTTTTCTTTTTTGCTAAGTCCCTCCACCCTCCCCACACTCACACTCCCTGCAGTGGCTGTTACAAAATAGTCATTACTATGTAAAGCACAGCATAGGAAATATAGTAAATAATATTGTAATGACCATGTATGGTCCCAGGTGGGTACTGGAAATATCAGGGGAACACTCTGTAAAGCATGTGATGGTCTAATCCCTATCTTATATAACTGAAACTAAATGGAATGTAAAGTGTGATTGAAAAAAATGTTTAATGTGAAATAAATAATCTTGAAGAATATGCATTCTAAAGAAAAATCACCTATGTTAACATTTAGTAAAAAGGAGTTCCAGCCAAGATGGAGGAGTAGGTAGAAACCCTTCACTTCCTCGCACAACCAAAAGGAGGATAACAACCAATCTAAAATCAATAAACAACCAAAAGCACCAGAAAATCAAACTGCATGAAACTTCAACAACCAAGGAATTAAAGAAAAAATCAACCAGAACAACCGGACTGGTAAGAACCCGAGGCAAGGTGTCGGACCATGCAGGTGGGGCTGGCTGAAGGCGAAACTGGGACTCAGAGTTGACTGTGGACTATAGCGGTTGCCAAAGTGGGAGAAAATCCCAGTATCACATGAGAGTTCATTGGAAAGTGGGGCTAGAGCTTAGCAGGGGAGCTGCACTGTTCCCTCTCTGGACCCTCCCCCACAGGCAGCACCACAGCGCAGAAAGGAGGGTTGCCCTGCCCTGGTGAATACCTAAGGCCCCGCCCCCTTACAACTTAACAGGTGTGCCCAGACAAAGAAATAGGGCCCAAATGAAAGAACAGAGCAAAACTTCAGAAAGAAAGATAAGCGATGAGGAGATAGTCAGCGTATCTGATGGAGAATTCAAAGCTCTGGTAATCAAAATGCTCACATAACTGATTGAACTTAGTTGAAAAATGAAAAAACAAATGAAAGATACCCAAAATGAAATAAAGCAAAATATTCAGGGAACCAACAGTGACAGGAAGGAAACCAGGACTCAAAGCAATGATATAGAACAAAGGGAAAAATAAACACCAACCAGAACAGAATGAAGAAACAAGAATTTAAAAAAGTGAAGAGAGACTTACAAACCTCTGGTACAACCTGAAGCATTCCAATATCTGAATTATAGGGGTGCCAGAAGGAGAAGAACAGCAGCAAGAAATTGAAAACTTATCTGAACAAATAATGAAGGAGAACTTCCCCAATCTGGCAAAGGAAACAGACTTCCAGGAAGTCCAGGAAGCCCAGAGAGTCCCAAAGAAGTTGGACCCAAAGAGGAACACACCAAGGCACATTATCATTAAGTTAGCCAAGATTAAATAAAGACAAAGAGAAAATCCTAAAAGAAGCAAGAGGAAAGGAGAAAGTTATCTACAATGGGGTGCCCATTAGGATATCAGCTGACTTCTCAAAAGAAACCTTGCAGGCAAGAAGGAGCTGGAAAGTATTTGAAGTCATGAAAGGCAAGGACCTACATCCAAGATGACTCTATCCAGCAAAGCTATCATTTAGAATTGAAGGGCAGATAAAGTGCTTCCCAGATAAGGTCAAGTTAAAGAAGCTCATCACCACCAAGCCCTTATTATATAAAATGGTAAAGGGACTTATCTAAGAAAAAGAAGATCAAAAACATGAACAATAAAATGACAACAAACTCACAACTATCAACAAATGAACCTAAAAGAAAAGAAAAACAACATAAACAAAACTAAGCAAACAACTAGAACAGGAACAGAATCAGAGAAATGGACATCACATGGAGGGATTTCAGTGGGGAGGGGGAAGGGAGGAATGCGGGGGAAAGTACAGAGAAGCATAATTAGTAGGCATAAAATAGAGGAGGAGAGACAAAGAAAATGGTATAGGAAACAGAGAACTCAAAGAACTTATATGTACAACCCATGGATATGAACTAAGGAGGGGATGTTGGAGGGTTGGAAGGGTGCAAGGAAGAGGGGGAATAAAGAGGGGAAAACTGGGAAAAGTGTAATAGAATCACAAATAAAAAATACTTTAAAAAATCACTTAGTAAAAATATTACAAAACAAAAAAATGCCTTATAATATGCCTAAATAAAAATTGAAAAAAAATTGTTTAATCTCCAAGCATAAAAATGTAAATGGCTAAAGTGCTTTATCAGTAGCATTAGAGTTTAAATTTCCAATATTAGAAATGAAAATTACTACAAGATACTAATTAAGATCTGTCCTGTCTCTGTGCCTCACATGAACTGTTAATATGAAGGTACCAAAAATCTCCACAACCTAATAATGGGGTAAGTATATGTTATACTAAGAAAAATTCAAAGTACACAAGCCACTATTTATAAGTAGGTTAAGTCCCATTTGTTCCTTAATCTAACATAACTAGGTCCCTATATACATTGTGTCAAATAGAAGATTATATTGTTATCCTGTATTTCTAACTTGCTGGTAACGTGTACTCTATTGGTCTTTTTTCCCCTAAATATTCTAGCTTTTTCAATATTAAAAATTAGTCATGAAGGATAATTTCTCTTCTTGATGACCTCTGCATAAGTCATATGAATCTTTTTAGCAGCTATGGTATCCATCCTGCCACTTACTTGGAAATCACCCATGGATTAAAGGGCATTAACCCTTATAGAACTATCTCTGCCTGTGACAAGTTTGATCAACAGCACCTACGAATTACTTTAAACTTTAAATTCTCCAACTCTTAGTCTTTTAATATAAGGTGAACAGACATCTGGTACTGATGCTCAGACTGCTGTAAGTTCAAAAGAATCTCTACCAATGTCTCTTACTGATTACTTTCAATCATGTAGGATAGCAGTTCTCAAAGCAGCATCTATAGAGCACAAGAATCCCTAAAATTCTTTCAGGGAATCCATGGGTTAAAACTATTTGCCTTTTACTATGTTATTCTTGCATAACTGTACAGCAAAGTGTTCCACAGGCTGTATAACATGTGATGACACTGCTCTGAGGGCTAATGAAATGGAGGCTTGTGTATTTTTGTTTTGAGAATTTTTTTAAGGAATTAGATCTAGGATATTAATATATGGATTTTTAGAGATTAACTAAGTATGTTCTTTCTACTTCTACTATGCTCTTACTAGCTATATCTGCTATA
The DNA here is from genome assembly GCA_028533065.1 of Trachops cirrhosus. Lineage (NCBI taxonomy): Eukaryota > Metazoa > Chordata > Mammalia > Chiroptera > Phyllostomidae > Trachops > Trachops cirrhosus. The sequence continues at coordinate 108,908,521 of CM052542.1, forward strand.
ATCTACACATCTGTGTGAGGCCAAACTGCGTTTGTCAATGTCCATCAATCAATATATTAAAACAGATCGAATGCAGAAGCAGATGAGACTCCACTTGCCTTCTATTAAGTCAGACATTAAAGAAATCTATAAAAAGGTTAAACAATGCCTTTTTATAATATTTTGGCTTAGAAATAGTTATTTTTCACAAAAAATGTTACTTATGTTAACATATTTATTACAATGATCTCTAAATGTATTGATATTTTCAAATGTCTCTTAATTTTTGATATGGTAAATATAAATACATATAAGTCATTAACCAACTGATCTCTGAGGCATAGGCACACTACATATGTTCAATCACTGGCTTTGTCTTCAAAATAATTATTGTTTTTGCATACCAATTTTCACCATATTCAATTTTTTAAAAAATTGCTCTACTTTTAATTACCATCAGATTGATACCTCTTCTCCTTATGAGCATTTCATATTCTTACTGCTTTTATACCTATATAACACAATAATTTCAAAAATAAATTGCAATAAATAAATGAATAGATTTCTATTAAAATACAAACAAAGCAAACCTAGTACAGATTAATGAACACAATAACCAACAATAAAATGATGGGCCAAATCGGTTTATAGCATTCTTTGGTATGATATGGATTTATTTTTGTTTAAAATTTTTTATATGGTGAAAAATGGTAAAAAACAAAAAAACTTTTTTATATTTTACATTTATAGTTACCAATTTTGAATAAAAGATCCCAATATAACAGCTTATTACCAACTACATCTAAATATGCCTATATCAAATAATGATGTACCAAACCACTATATCTATTATAAGGAAAATAATTCTATTCCAACACTATTGAGAGTTTCATGTGTATTGCTGCTTGTTAGAAATGTGGGTTACCAAATATCTAATATCCAAATAGTTTAAAGACTATTATAAAGATTCTTTTCTGAAGATTACACACAATTAAGCCTAAATGGATTATAAAAGCCTTATAGCTGGTAAAAAAAAATTATGATAAATATAAGCAATATTTTCTAATAAAGATGAATGGTAATTCAAAAATTAATATTATATTTTAAGTACATTTCTGAATATTGTACACAGCAATGAAGTACTTTAATTAAACAACAAGTTTAAACCATATTTAATCATTCATCTTTCTCTCTTGCTGCCAACTTCTTTCTATTCTTCAAACACATGAAGCAGTTTATATTATTTCCCAAAACAATAAAACCATTTATCATAATTTCACTATATTTATTTCTGTCTTTAAATATAATTTATAATTCCCAACATAAATTAATTACAAAAACTTTGCATGAGCTAAATCTGCGCATTCAATGCAAGTATAAAAATCCAGGTAGGTCATGAATAGGACGGTATCTATCAACTGTCATTTTAAGCACTTACAGTGGTAATCATTAAATTAAGTAATTTAAAATTTTATCATTATGAAGCTACTACATTTATAATATTCAGAGATTACAGACTAGTAAGACACGCAGCAAGTGTTGATAAAATTCAGGAGTGTCTGGCTAATAACCACACTGACAGGTAAGCTACTTTCTAAAATATGTAATATATGTCAGGTACTATGCTAGGTTTTTGACATACATTATCTTATTTCATCACCATAATACTATATTAATAGGTATCATATCCCCACTTTTGCCAATGAGGAAATGGATTCCGGGAAGTCACACAACTAAAAAACAACAGAGATAGGATTCAAGTAGAAACAGATTATAGTGAAACAAAATCAAAGGAATACAGCCAGTTTTAAGACAATTTTCTTAGAAAAAATGGCTTTCATTTTACAACCATTCCTTACTTCTATAACAAGATGACAAATTTCCTTTTGGGGGACCATCCCTCCAACACTCTTAATCCATAAATTTCCAGCAGTGCTAACTCTATCTCCAATTACAGGGGTAGATACGTAGCCCAAGCCAAGCCAAACAGACCTAATATATGATCTAATATCACAACTTTTCTTGGAGCCACTAGAACAGATGGAAAAAAGTGAGAAAGATGTGAGCCTATAGCTGCTGACAGCTACCCTACCTCCAGGAGATGAGAGCCTGTGTGCAAAAGGAGCCAATACCAAGAGAAACTAAGCTAACAGCTGAAGAGGGTCCAAATAACATTATTTGAGCCACTGGATCAAGCTTCACCTGAAATCAGCCGTACCATGATCTTTTTAATTATGTGGCCCAAAATATTTCCATTTGCTTAAGTCAGCTTGAGTTAGGGCTTTTGTCACTTATTCAATGTACATTAGTAAAATTTTAATGGCAAAAATTACCTCCAGAAGTAAAATCATGTATTTAATTATTCTCAGTATAGAATCTAAAAAAAAAAAAACACAGCAATCAAGGAATTATTTTCAGTATTTCAAAAAGTTTAATGGAGTTGTACACTGATCTGGGATAAGGCCACTATAGCTTATTAAAATGTGGTCCTTCAAACAGAATCACAGAAGTGGAGATCACATGGAAGGTTATCAGCAGGGGGTTCAGAACAGGGAGAATGGGCAGGGTGGGGGGAGAGTACAGGGAATAAGATGCATAAATAGTAAGTACAAAATAGCGGGGAGAGGTTAAGGAGAGTATGGAAAATGGAGAAGCCAAAGAATTCACATGTACAACCCATGGACATGAACTAAGGTGGGGATGAGGAATGCTGGTGGGAGGGAGGGTGCAGGGAAGAAGGGAATAAAGGGTAGAAAAAAAAATGGGACAACTGTAATAGCATAATCAATAAAATGTATTTTTTTAAAAAGTGTTCCTTCTGACTGCATCATTTCAACATGAAAACTTTAGTTATCTTGTTTTAATATGGGTTCTAAACAGAAATACATTTTCATATATAATCTCTCACATTAAATTTGAAACACATAGGTACTTTTAAAATAGTTTGGCAGACAAACTGCTTTAAGATAGGAATTTTTCCAAAATGATGATGGAGAGAAAAATACCAAGAACTATCACATTATTTTAAAATATAAGGTCTGGCAGAAGTAACGCCTACTTCAGTGTGGTTGGTAAGGTAATAATATGGATGTAATAATTTATAGTTTTAATTTTAACACTTCACCTAAAATGACATATGGTGTGCTTGAGTGATATTGTTATGTTACAGAATTATATGCTTATGATTTTGTAATAAAAGATTTTGTAATGAAAAAGAAACATTATTTGTGTCAGACTCTATATCCTCAATAAAACAATTCCTACATTTAATAGTTTAATACACAAGCAATTCCTAAATCCCCTTAATTTGTGCTGGCTTTTAGGCTAATGGCACCACCTAGTGTCTTATACTGGCCACTGTCGGACACCCTGTCTTCCACTACCTTTTGCTGTTGAATGAAAACAGGCTCATTTTCCATCATTCTGTCTTTAATAATTCTTCCGAAATCTATTTCTTTCTTATGTGTTCGTACACATTGCCCTAAATCCCTTCGTCCCTCTCTCAACTACTGCCAGTTACTTTACAAACACCTGTTTAGTATACCCTAGATCTCTGCCTGGTACTTGGTGCTTAATGTAGCAAGTACTTTGTAAAGTTACTACTATGAGTACTACGAGTATCCTATTAACATGTGCCAAATCACAAATCATTGGATAGGCACTATAATTCCAAACCCCATTTGCTTAACAACTGTTCATAATGCCCATGCTACCTTTTTTTAATTCTTCTTTTCATACTAAGGCCAAACCACAAAACCAATTTATAAAACTGGTGGTAAGTCAGCTGTATCTCAGCAAATAAAAATAAAAACAAAAACAAAAGGCATTAAAGTGAAAGTCATATTTCAAAAATTTAGTTTTAATCCACCTCTTGAAAGTGTCTGGAAGTTCTGACTTTCAAAAGGTTCTCATCCATTTTTTTCACTCCTTCAAAATTAAGCCAAAATTTCCTCAAATATCATCAGAGAAAAATAAATGTTCTTGTTCACTTCTGCTTGTTGTACTAGTATCGTTCTTTAATACTGCACATTATAAATCACATTCCTCTAGCTTATCATCAGTTAAGTCAATTTTGGGGGAGGACTGAGACCTAACCACCATTGTTCGTATTATTTTACGTAAATTCTAACAAAATATTATTATAGAGATAAACAGACCAATGGAACAGAATTAGAGCCCAGAAATAGACCCACACATAAACAGAAAACTCAATATATGACACTGAACTGTTCAAAACATTATGACAAGAAAACGGACCCCTACCCCACATACAGCACCATAACGCAGAAATGTGGGTTGCCCTGCCCTGGCCAATTCCTCAGGCTCCACCCCTTACTACGTTAACAGGCACACTGAGACAAAGAAATATGGCCCAAATGAAAAAATAGTTCAAAGGTCTAGAAAAGGAACTAAGCAACAAGGAGATAGCCAACCTACCAGATGCACAATTCAAAACACTGGTAATCAGGATGCTAACAGAAATGGTTGAGTATGGTCACAAAATAAAGGAAAAAGTGAAGGCTATGCAAAGAGAAATAAAGAAAAGTATACAGGGAACCAACGGTAAAGGGAAGGAAACGGGGACTCAAATCAACAATTTGGACCATAGGGAAGAAATAAATATTCAACCAGAATACAATGAAGAAACAAGAATTCAAAAAAAATGAGGAGACACTTAGGAACCTCCAGGACAACTTTAAGCATCCCAACATCTGAATCACAGGGTGCCAGAAGGAGAAGAGGAAGAGCAACAAATTGAAAACTTGTTTGAAAAAATAATGAAGGAGAATTTCCCCCATCTGGCAAAGGAAATAGACTTCCAGGAAGTCCAGGAAGCTCAGAGTCCCAAAGATGTTGGACTCAAACAAGCACACACCAAGGCACATCATAATTACATTACCCAAGATTAAATATAAGGAGACAATGTTTTTTTTTTTTAAGATTTTATTTATTTATCTTCAGAGGGGAAGGGAAGGAGAGAGGGAGAGAAATATCAATGTATGGTTGCTTCCTGTGCATTCCCTGCTGGGAAATGGCCTGCAACCCAGGCATGTGCCCTGACTGGGAATCGAACCGTGATCTCTTGGTTCACAGGCCCGCGCTTAATCCACTAAGCTACACCAGCCAGGGCAGGAGACAATCTTAAAAGCATCAAGAGAAAAGGAGACAGACACCTACAAAGGAGTTCCCATAAGACTATTGGCTGATTTCTCAAAAGAAAACTTGCAGGCAAGAAGAGGCTGGAAAGAAGTACTCAAAGTCATGAAAGGCAAGGACGTATACCCAACATTACTCTATCCAGCAAAGCTTTCATTTAGAATGGAAGGGCAGATCAAGTGCTTCCCAGATAAGGTCAAGTTAAAGGAGTTCATCATCACCAAGCCTTTATTATATGAAATGGTAAAGGGACTTATCAAAAAAGAGATGATCAAAAATATGAATAGTAAAATGACAACAAACTTCCAACTATCAACAACTGAACCTAAAAGAACAAAAACAATCTAAGCAAACTGGAACGGGAACAGAATCAGAAATGGAGATCACATGGAGGATTATCAGTAGGGAGGGGGTGGGGGATGAATGGGGGAAAGGTACAGGGAATAAAAAGCATAAATGGTAGGTACAAATAGACAAGGGGAGGTTAAGAATAGTATAGGAAATGGAGAAGCCAAAGAACTTATATGTATGACCCATAGATATGAACTAAGGGGGGAGGGGTAGATGCTGGAGGGGTGGGGGGTACAGGGCAGAAGGAAATAAATGGGGAGAAAAGTGGGACATCTGTAATAGCATAATCAATAAACTATATGTTTAAAAAAGAAAAGAACAAATACAAAGAATTAGTATCCATAAAATATAACTTCTATAAATGTTATTTTAAATATTCCAATAGAAAAAAATGAGCATAAGACACAATTGCAAAAGAGGACCCTTTGGGTAAATAAACATACGGGAAAATATGTTCAATGTCACCATTTTCAAAGTGTAAGTTAAAACCATAATGAGATATGTTTCACACCTATCAAAATATAAATAAATTGAAACGTCTATTGATACCAATTCTTAGCAAGACAACTGAGAAAGGGTACGTTCAGATACTGCTGGCAAAAACAATTCAGCAATATCTAGTAAGTGCAAGATGTGCGTGACCAACAATTCTATACAGGTACAAATCCCAGGCAGCACTGTCCTAAAAAGCTTTCTAGAATAACAAAAATATTCTATATCTACAATACCCAATACATTAGCCATTAGTTACATGTGGTTAGTGCAACCAAGGAACTGAATTTTATTATTTTCAATTAATTTAAATTTCAATACCCACATGTGGATAGTAGCTACTATATTGAGCAATACAGCTCTAGAGTATCTTTCAGATAATCATACATAGATAACTACAAGAACCTTAACTGTAGTAGTGTTCCTAATAATAAAAAACTTGTAAGTCCTCAAACAGAGAATTGTTACTATTCATACAGGAGAAAATAAATTTATATACATACATAAAAATATGTTAACATATATAAATATCAAAAAATATAACACTGCACCAAAAAAAGCAACATGAAGGACACAGACAGTAAAATAGCACTTACATAATGTTTTAGAACCAACAAATCAATCCTTCATATTGTTTAAGGATATTTGTATTTGTGAGTGTGGATAGATAGACAGATAGATAGATAGATAGATAAAAAATACCAGTGACCTTTAGGATAAGGGAGAATGGGATTGGAGAGAGGCATACAGCAGCCCCCAACTGTATCTGTAATGTTTTACTCCCTCCCCCACCACACTCAAACCTTCCACAAATATAGCAGTGCTAAGATATTTGGTTTATGTGTGTTTATTTTATTATTGTTAAATTTTCTATAAACTTTAAATATATCATAAAGAAAATGAGAAAACAAGAAAAATCCATGCTACAAACTGTGGAACACAACCACTTCAAAGTTTGTGAGTTCCTTTTATTCTTTAATTTCTCCCCATCTCATTCAGTTTACTGATGCTCATCACTAAAGAGAATGATATCAAATCTGAGAAGACCTAAATTACCCAACTGTGTTTTCATGATGAAGCATAGCCTGTCACTAAAACTGTATTCTTCTTCCTAGTAATAGCAGCAAAAAGGAGAGTTTCTCTTTTTTTATGAGTTTTTAACTTCTTATTCAATTTTCCTGTGAAGTATTTGTGGAAATCAAGTATTTCAGCATGAAGAAAAAAGCAAAACAAAAAAGCTGTGCTATATAAAAATTACCCTTGGAATAATTCATGGATTCTTGAACTAGGCCATTTAGCTGTAAGGTCAAACATAACACATGTTTTAAATAACATTTAATCTACTTTGCTAAACCCCTTATTAAATGTTTATGTTTTGTAACAACTGAAGAACTCAAAAGAATGGCATATGAGGTCTTTCTGCCAAGGCATTATTCTCTTCCCTACCTTTAAAAATCAAGAGATAATAAATGTGTTTATAAAAATAGTTTATAACAAGCAAACACATTCTATTTTTTAAAAAGCATGTCTCTGATTCAAACATTTTCTTGAATCAGTCAATCCTTCTACTGCTGAAAAGCACAACGTGTTTTATCAACTAGACTCCTACCAATCCCTGGGGATGTAAGTTCCCTGAGAACAAGCATAGTGTCACTGCTGTGTCCACAAAGACAAACCAGTATGTCTGAATAAATGAGTAATCAGTGAATGAAATTACCTACTTATCATCAGTACCAAATGTGTTCCAAGTTGGTTTGTTGCTCCACGACTTTGTAACAGAAATTAATATAAAAAACTGGAAATAAATTTTCTCTAAAAAGCAATTCTAATTCAGTGTTGCAGCATCACACCAGAATTTGAAGTTCAAGCAGTAGAATCTCAAAGCTTCTCTCCCTCTGCCTCATGCATCCAACCCTCCATCTCTGTGAGAAAACACTGATAAACAGGGTGAAAATCAAAACCTAATTTTAAGGTTAAAATCGTATGTCTTATTGTAAGGTTTTTTCATTGCTCCATCTGGTTAGTGTACTTATACATGTGAACAATCCCTCTGTCTGAAAAATGACAAAGCCAGGAGCAAGACTTCAAGTGAATGGTTTAGACCAGCCACTCTGGGCCTAAAGGAACGGGGATCTTTTCCTTGATCTGTAACCCTTGTATATGTTCTCTCACACTGTTTCTCCCCATTAGAATGCTCAGATTGTAAAGACTAATATCAGAGTATGAATGTAGAAGAAAATGGCCAAAAAGATCTGCCTGCAGCACATTGAGTATAAAAGGAGCCTTTTCAAAATATGAGAGTACAAATGGCCAATACATGCATATACAGAGATGTACTGGTTCAGTTACAGACCATGACAGTAAAGCAAGCCAGCAAGCCACACAAATTGTTTGGTTTCCCATTGCATATAAAAGTTATGTTTATACTATACCACAGTCTATTAAGTATGCAACACCATTGTGTCTAAAAAATGTACAGACCTTAATTAAAATATACTTTATTGCTAAATGCTAACCATTATCTAAGCCTTCGGCCAGTCATAATCTTTTCACTGGTAGAAGGTTAGCAGTTGATGGCTAGTAACTGATCAGGGTGGTGGTTGCTGAAGGCTGGAGTGGGAATTCCTAAAAATAATACAACAATGAAGTTTGCTGCATCATATGACTCCTTTCACAAACAGTTTCTCTGTAACATGTGTTGCTGCTTGGATAATATTTTATCCACAGAACTTCCTTCAAAATTGAAGTTAATCCTCTCAAATCCTGAGGCTGCTTCATCAAATAAGTTTATATAATATTCTAAATCCTTTGTTGTCACCTCAACAATCTGCAAAGCATCTTCACCAGGAATAGATTTCATCTCAAAAAACCACTTTCTTTGCTAATTCATAAGCAACTCCTCATCCATTAAAATTTTATCATGAGATTGTAGCAATTCAGTCACACCTTCAGGATCCACTTCTAATTCTAGTTCCCTTGCTCTTTCCACCACATCTGCAGTTACTTCCACCACTGGTATCTTGAACCACTCAAAGTCATCCATGAGGACTGGGATCAAATTCTTCCAAACTCCTCTTAACAGTGATACTTTGACCACTCCCCATGAATCACAAAAGTTCATAATGGCATCTAGAATGGTGAATCCTTTCCAGAAAGCTTTCAATTTACTTTGCCTCTCGGTCCATCAGAGAAATCACTATCTATGGCAGTTATATCCTTACGAAATGTGTTTCTTAAAAAATATGACTTGAAAATCAAAATTACTCCTAAATCCATGGGCTTCAGGATGGGCACTATATTTTCATGCATGAAAATACCATTAATCTTGCTGTGCATCTCCATCAGAGCTCTTGGGTAACCAGATGCACTGTCGATGAGCAGTCGTATTTTGAAAGGAATCTTTCTTTTCTGAGAAGTAGGTCCCAACAGCGGGCTTATAATATTCAGTACTTTATGTTGTAACCAGATGTGTTGTCATCCCAAGCTTTGTTGTTCCATTTTTAAACCTGAGGGGAAGTAGGTTTTTCCTTTGTACTGAATTTATTGGCGTAACATTGGTTAAAATTACACAGGTTTCAGATGCAAAATTCTACAACACATCATCTGTACAATGTATTGTGTGTTCACCACCTCAAGTCAAGTCTCCTACATCACCATTTATCCCCCTCATACCCTCCTCCACCTCCTTCCACCCACCCCCAGCAATCACTGCACTGTTGTCTGTGTAGATGTATCATAATTCTTAATAGCCCTAGGATTTCTGAATTATAAATAAGCACTGACTTCAACTTAAAGTCACCAGCTGCACTAGCCTCTCATGAGAGTCAGCCTGTCCTTTGAAGCTTTGAAGCCAGGCATTGACTTCTCTCTAGCTATGGAGAGCTCTAGGTGGCATCTTTTTCCCCTTTAGGGCTGTTCATCTAGATTGAAAACCTGTTGTTTAGTGAGGCTACCTTCATTAATTATCTTAGCTAGATCTGGATAGCTTATTGCAGCTTGTCTATCAGCACCTGCTGCTTCATCTTGGCACTTTTATGTTACCAGGATGGCTTCTTTCCTTAAACTTCATTAACCCAACTCTACTAGCTTCAAATTTTTCTACTGCAGCTTCTCACCTCTCTCAGCCTTCACAGAACTGAAGCAAGTTAAAAAGGCCTTGCTCTGGATTAGGCTTTGGCTTAAGGGAATGTTGTGGCTGATTTGATCTTCTATCCAGACCACTAAAACTTTGTCATTATCAGCAATAAGGCTGTTTCACTTTTTTATCATTCATGTGCTCACTAGAGCAGCACTTTTAATTTCCTTCAAGAACATTTTCTCTTTATTCATAACTTACTATATGGTGCAGGATGCTTAGCTTTTAGCCTATCTCATCTTTTGATGTGTTTTCCTCAATAAGCATAATCATTTCTAGTTTTTCATTTACAGTGAGAGATAGCCAACTCTTTTCACTTAACATTTAGATGCACTTGCAGGGTTATTAATTAGCCTAACTTCAATTGTATCTCAGAAAATAGAGGGGCCAGAAGAGAGGGATAGAAGCAGAGCAATGACTGATTGGTGGACACACATACTTACTAAGTTTTCTGTCTTATATGGGCATAGTTCAAGACACTCCAAAACAATTATAACAGCAATATCAAAGAGCTAATCACAGATCACTATAACAAATGCAATAATAATTAAAAAGTTTAACATATTGCGAGAATTACCAAATATGACACAGAGACACAAGGTGAGCAAATGCTACTGGAAAAAAAATGGTACCAACAGACTTGCTCAACCCAGGGTCGCCACAAACCTTCAATTGTTTTAAAAAAAAAAAAACAGTATATGCGAAGCACAGTAAAGTGAAGTCCAATCAACTGATGTATCTGTGTAAAACAAAAATGTTCTCAACCTCAGAAATAATCAGAGAAAGGAAAGCATATTAAAACGGTTGAATGTCACATTTCCACTTATCACATTGGTAGCTTGAGTAAATAAATACTATTATACTCTATTTCATGTCACTAATACAACTTTTGTGAAAGACAATTTGGCATCTCTCAAAAACTAATGTGTATTACTTTTAGTTATATCTAATTTAAAATCTGGTGCAATTTTGTAAAAGTTCACGCAAAAAGATAGCAAATGTGAGTAGTTCTGGTAGTGAAAAGCTAGCAAAATTCAAAGTGTTCATGAAAAGGAAATTGGTTAATAAAAGATAATTCAGTTTTAGAGAGAAGAGAAAATGGTACAGAGGAGATGACCAGAACTATATAACAGAAATGAACACTCTAGATTGTAACTGCCAATAAAATGCTCAGAACAATGAAAATAGGAGCCATACTAAGAAAAATCACATAAAGATAACTCAGAACACCAGGGATAAAGAGAAGATACTTTCTAAGAGTTTCCAAAGAGAAAAAATAGGTCACGTAAAAAAGCTCAGAATCAGAACAACATCAGTCTTCCCCTGGGCAACACTGGCTACTAATGGAGCAAACACTGCAAATATTTGAGGAAACCCTGGCTGGTGTGGCCAGCCTGCGAACCCAGGGGTCACAGGTTCAATACCCAGTCAGAGCACAAGCCTAGGTTGCAGGCCTGGCCCCCAATGGGGGGCACACAAGAGGCAACCATACATTGATGTTTCTCTCCCTCTCTTTCTCCCTCCCTTCCCCTCTCTCTAAAAATAAATGAAATATTTAAAAAAGATTTGAGGAAGAATTATTTTTAATTTATAATTTCATACCTAGTTGAAAACCAATCTAATATAAAGATAGGATAAAGACATTTTAGACTTTCAAGTATTCAAAAGTTTATTTTCTACCTATTCCCTTTTCAGGAATCTCTGGAGAATATGCTTCAGTAAAATGAGGAAATAAACTAGTAAGAGGGAAAACAACCAAAAAGGCAAATTCATCCAACAAAATAGCAACAAAGAGACGTCACAGGATTAGAGCTGTGGAGAGTTCAAAAGCGAACAAACAGACAAACAACAAACCCTGACTGAGGGAAAATAGAAAGTTGAAGGAAAGAAGTTTCCAGAAAAAAAATATTAATTAAGCTTTTGAAAGCACTTAAAAAAAAACAGTACCTGAGATCTGTTCAAACAAAGATGAAAATTAGCAATTTAGTCCATAGAAAAATATGCAAATGAATAAGCAAGGCAATAAATAATAGGGGAGGTAGGAGGACACAAAATTTAAGTAAATGAATGTAATATAATGCATTGTTATTCAACTCTTACATGATCATTATAATGTAAATACTGAGTATACACTGTTTATAGATTTAACCAAAATTATATAACTTTTTAAAACTCAAGAAGTACATGTATAATATGAATCCTAAATTGCTATAAAAAGGTCAGCAGATAACATCTAAAGCTGTTTAATCAAGAAAAGCTGAATAAGCATATTATTTACAAATAAGGTAATATTGGAAGAAAGAAGCTAATGGTATTAAAAGTGGTTGCTTCTAGACAACTACTGGGACGGCAGAAGACTGCTATATTTTATTGTAAATCTTTGGGCAATAAAAGGGTTTTTTACCCATATGCAAAAATGGCTATAATACAAAAATGTTCCTAATACCAACTTTGATGATGCTAAAATTAAAAGAAGCTTAGTGACAGAGGGCAGGGAATACAGCTAATAAAACATAAAATATATGGTTCCCCCTATTATTTGAAGATACAAAATAACCAATTTGGGAACTGAAACAGTGATTAAAACTAGAAAGGGTGAAGAAAAGGTAAAGGTGGTATGAAATGAAGATTCAACTAATTACAGAATATAGAAAAGCAGAAATATCAAAAAATAACATAATCCTAATATACTGGAGATAGCCACAGTAAGCATTCAAAACAGAATTAGTTACAAGGGACTGCCTTTGGAAGAGTGGTGAAAAGAAATGTGGAGTAGGATCTGTCTTGCTTTTCATTATAAGATCATCTGTTCTATTTGATTTTCAACCATGTGCAGAAACTACCTTTGAGTTTTTAAAAAGGAACTCTGAGATATAATGGATCACATGCCCGTGGGGTAACCTGAAGCTTGTTACCAAAAGTAACTTTCTCAAAAGGGTAAAATGCATTTAACATAGTGTTCACAACCAAGGGAAAAAATCCATCCAGAACATTATTATAAAGATATACTTTTACAGGTAAAATTTCTTTATAAAAGAAAAAAAATTCTTTTGTTTACAGGTGAACAAAAAATACTAATTTATTGGGAAGAAAGCTGGGTGGGCAAGTATTATTTCCAATAATATAAACATGCAGATTAAAAATGAGTAATGAAATATCATCTAAATCATTTAAATCAATGATCAGTTCATTGTAAAAAATTATAAGAGTTCATAATTCATTCTGAGAATTTTGAGGGACACCTAAGTCACCACCTTGACAAGAACAAAACCGTAACAAAAGATCACTGTGCTGAAGATTTTCGTTATTATATGAAATCATCTATTTTTCTAATGTAATCCTGGGAAAGTGCACTTGAGCACATGTTCACATGTTCAAAACGAACTACCAATAAAGGTTCTGTGTGGGCCATGACAAGGAAAAGGTTGAAAAGCAATGAACTGAGGTTTAGCTTTATGATACATGTTAAACAACCATGCTATAGAAAATAATTTTGTTTTTAACATTAAAAAAGGCAAAAATTTAAGAAAAAGGTAGAATATAAAACTATTACTTTATTAATATCGAAAGATATTATAAAACCACCATCTTGGCCTTCAGCACTCAACAATGAACATAAATGGCAGCTGTATGCCTTCATTTTTAAAGAGATGAACCTTAGTTTATCAGAGCTGATATGTGAATTACTTGATATTATGATCTTTCAATTTTCCAAGCTAAATAAAATGCTTCAAATTTTGATTACTTTGAAATCTGTTGTATTAAATCTGAAACCCATTAATGCTGTACTATACCCTGCTAAGTGGAATTGTATTAGTATATAATTGATTAGTGTATAACTGAAGCAGTTGTAGATTTACCAACTTTAATTAGAATAGCTTATTACATATAATTTACATTATAGAAAAAAGAAGTTCATAAAAACCTTATATTAAATCAGAGATACAATATTGTGGATTAGAAAGGGCTTTATGCTAATACCAAGTACTCTAAAAGTAAATCATTTTAGTCCAGACCCTTTAAAAGGAAAAAATGGATTATTAACACTTTAGCCTAGATTTTTTCAAGTAATTACACTATTTATGGTAATCTACTATAATAGTCGATGCTAACTTATGTAGGTGAAAACATATATCCCAATAATATTTTCACTACCTACACCATTAAATAACACCTTTAGAAGATATTCAAGCAAAAGAAAATCCCATTAAGTCTTACTTACAAAAATTTTTTAAAACACTAATTGACCAACAAAGAGGCATGTAAGGAGAAAGATTATCTCAGCAACAAAACACAGAAGTAATGTCTTTAGTTCTCTTGATACCCTTGTGGGTGGTAACTACAGCCCAGAAAGCTCCACATATAAATTGCTAACTCCCCTGAGTTTAAAGCCATGGTAATTAGGTTCATTATCTTGCATGCTAATGATACACAGATAATAAGTTTGCAGTGAATAATTCATATACTACCAGCTCTCACTGTGATGCTCATTGCTAAGTTTATTTACAGTACAAGTTACACTGCATTTTTTTCTATAGTTTAAATTCATTGCCTAGATAAACAGGAATCATTTAGTGTGGAAATCTAATTTACTATCAGTAAATGATGAGAATCTTAAACATATATTGGCTTGTATATTTCTAGTAGAATTTTTATTCATTCATAATTATGATGATAAAACAACATAAGAATGTCTTGTAGAAAAATTAAGGAACTTATATTGCTATAGAAAATTATTCTAATGACACTGGATAATAATGATTACCCAAAATGATTAATTTATATCAATATATTATGAATTAAGTATTAATATCACCATACTCCTTAAAAATTTGTGTGTATGTATATATATTTTGAAACTTTGAATATCAAAGTACAAATGAAACTAATAAAATAGTATCAAATATGATTAAATTCAGTGACCTTTAAAATTGCAGTTGTCTTTGGCTTTTACCCAGTTTTATAATGGATTAGTATCACACTACCTGTATTTATGCTAACAAATTAAAGATAAGGTAATTTTAATCTTTTTCAAATGACTTTCTTATAGATAATTGCAAAAACTCATTTCATAATGTATGAGGGGAGACCTCCCCACCCAAAATGGAATTATCTTCTGGACGGTGGGTCCCTTCTAGTACAGGCTTCCCCCACTAAATGAGTGTTCTAGGAACCCATCTGTATCATTGTATATCAGCTGGCATTGTTGTGAGAGGCTGCATTCAGCCTCAGTGAATTTTTTTGGAAGACTCTTTCAACACATTTGTCCACTTCATGATGGGTGGGTGATTTACCAGCACACCTGCCCATACCCTGCTGAGTGAGTGTTCAGCAGTTTTTGACCAAAAAACAGCATGACCCTATTCACCAGGTCTTTCCCTGAGCGACTTTTTTTGTGTTTCTCTGAATCAAAAAAGTCTTCAAAGGGAAACATGTTGTCGACGTGGAAGAGGTGAAAAAAAAAACCTAAAAGGCATCCCAATCAACAAGTTCAAAAACTGTTTTGAGCAGTGTAAAAAACATCTCAGTAAGTGTATTGTATCAGTAAGTGCAATGTAAATGTAGAGTACTCTGAAGTTGACTGAAGAAGTTTAAACATGTAAGAATAAATATACAACTTTTTATAAAGAAATTGTGAGGTTTTGGGGGTTCTCCCTCATATATATGGTATGAAAACTTTTACATCATTATGTACATGAATTATTGTGGCTTCAATATCTCTAAATCAAAAGGTAAATTTTTTTCTATGGGTTTTTGTACTTCTACAATGATTCCTTCTAAAATAATTTCATTTCTAAGTTAAAACTATTTTAATATATAGGTTGCATTAATGAAGCCAGGTCAGGTAAGGTCCAGGTAACAACTGCAAAATCGCAGTGGTTTATAACAATACAGTCTTTTCTTGCTTAGGCTACATGTTCATGGCTCATCTAAAGGCTCTACTCAGTATCTTTTCATCTTGGTACCCAAAATGATGCAGCAATCACCATCTCAAATTCTGCATGCCATCATGTCAGATGGAAAGAGAGCTCTGGCCAGTCTTGCATTGGTAATTAAACGCTCTAACCCAGAAAAACACATTTTACTTCTGCCCATAATTCATTAGCCCCATTATCTGAGAAAGTTAAAGCCTTGGAAAAGTCTAAATCTTTAAAATTTCAAAACCACACTAAGCTGTACACCTGAATCCAATATAAAATAATATTCAAAGTAAACTGTAATTGAAAAATTTAAAAAATAAATACAAAATTTCAAAAACAATTTTTTTTCTCAAAGATATCTACTTTACTAAGTGGGTTATAAAGAAAGGTTAGAAAATACTTATGAAGGTCTCTAAAGACAAATAACATTCCAAATTCCTTTTCCTATTAATTCACTATGTCAAAACCATCAGTTCTTGCCATATCTGCCAAAAGGATTGCTAAGATAATATCAACAATTCTTTCAAAACTGCAAATTTCAATAGATCATGCTTAAAATCCTCTAATCTTCTTAGTATCACCCTCCATGAAATGATCCCTTGCCTGATCTTCTATCATCCCAGAATACTCAATACAACTTACAAAGTGCTCCAGGGAGACAAAACTAACAAATGAGCTGCTTCCCTGCCTTTTCACATGTGAGATTTCTCTGCCACTTCCCCTTGATGAAATCTTATTCTTCCTTCAACCTCAGATTCAGTCCCTCTCCACTGTGAAGCTTTTCCTGATGCTGATCATAACACCCGAAGAATTTTATACTCCTTCAAAACTGATTCCACATCTGCACTGCAGCCCATTAGATTATGAGTTCCTCAAAAGAAGAAACTGTCTTATTTACCTCTGAATCCCTACTATCAGACATTTAGTGGCCATTAAACAAATGTCTACAAAAATAAGTAACATCCCATAGTGCCAATTAATGATATTAAAAGAAAAAATTATGTTCTGATTAATGAAGAATAATTTGTCTTGACAGTTCATGAAGATATAGTTTCAAAAGTAGGTCTGCTTTTAGTTACTTTTAGTATCTAAATGCTAACTAGAGTCAGTCTGTTGGTGGCAATTCTGATAAAACTGAAGTTATATGACATTCAGTTCACTCTTTCTTCATCCATTCACCAGACTTTTATTTATTCAACTCAGATTTACTGAATGCCAGGAGCTGTGAGAGGTTCTGGTAATGGCAATAATTATTAGTAAAGACGCTGTCATCAACGTACAAAGCAAACAAAAATAAGTTGTTCAATATTTTGCCCACTGATGTCTCATCAAATTTTTGCTAGTTCACTTCTACCATCACCGTAATACATTGTAATTTTATATTAACATAATTTATTGTTGTTATAAAATCTTTGGAACAACTATTACCCATTGGGTACAAAAGTGTCATCTGTGTTTTGCTTTAAAAAATCTTCTGCAGTACATTACAGAATAAAATTTTTCAAGTTCACAATTTAACATTAAATATTTTAATTAAACAAAAGCAAACAGATATTAGATAGATTTAATTATATAAACAAGAAAGTAAAAAATAAAGAGGCATATTCAAATTCACTTGCTAGATCTGTAAGGGTAAATATTGAAAATACTATGCAAAAAATTAATGAAAATTATAAACTGCCAGTACTCTCTGAAGTGAAATTTTGTAAATGAAAGATTAAAATCTTCAAAAGTAAAAAGACAGAAAAACAGCATGCTCTACATTCCAAAAATATTTTCAGAGAAAGAAAAAAAAAGTTAGCTTAATTCTTAGTCATTTTTTTATTTTACAGAATTTATTGCAGTGACATCGGTTAATAAATTTATATCATTTTCAGATGTACTATTCTATAATACATCATCTGTATATTGTATTGTGTTCACCACCCCAAGTCTCCTTCCATCACCATTTATTCCCCCTATACCCCCTTCTACCTCCCCCCAGCCCCCTTTCCCTCCAGTAATCACCATACTATGAGGTGGTTTTTTTTTCCCTTTGCTTAATCCTTTGTTATCATTATTTAGTTGCCTAATTCATGGCAAAAGAAAATGAGTCACATAGCCACTGACCCTTTTTTAGCATTGTGGAGACAGAAAATGTATTTTCTTGAGAGTATTTTTTAGTAATAAAAGAACTAATACAAGCTGTATCTTTTAGTAATGATATTATTACATTAAATCTGTACTTTGCAGAATATCAAGAAGGTGTCAGTTTTAGTCAGGCATAAATTTCATGACCCAATAAGATAGGAATTATTTCCATTTATGTCAGATTTACATACGAAGGAAACCACTTAATGTAAGATGTTTGTATTGTAGAAATTTTAACCTCTCATACAACTGGTGTAAATACCTTTATAGAATTATAAAGTGCATTTTTGAGCAATATAAATTAAACTAAAAATTTTTCAAGAATTATAAGTGATAAAGTAATAACTATGACTGGAAAAGAACAGAATTATTCTTAAAAATCTGAAGAGGGTTAAAACAAAGAGTTAGTTCGAGTCACTTTTTTATATAATAAAGCTTTAGCACAGAAATTCCATCAACTCCCATGGGTAAAATGTAATAAAAACTGTTGATGTAATGAAAGAACACTCAGTGAACAGCGACTTTCTAAAATATTTTGTTCAGAGACTGTAACTAACCTACCCACAAAAAAATATAATATTAAAGTTCATTTAATATTATATTTTTCATTTTCATTTACACTTCATTTTCAACTCTGTTGAAAAAGAAAATACTGAGCAGATTATACAAAATGTAGGAATAAGATACCCTTTTTTATTCAAGTCAATAAAAATCTCATCTGGCAAACACTGTTGAAAGACTGGGGGCAAAATATGCATAATTTAATTGATTATTTCAATACTTTTAGAGAAATAAATGTGAAACTATAGGGAACAAATATGGTATATTTTAATATGTCGGATATACCCAAGTATACCAAAGGACATTAATGTTATAGTAAATAAAATTTAAAAGTGAACACGCTAGTTACAATATGTTCCCAAGCTTACTGAAGAGAACATTATTAATGAAAACAGTTTTGAACTAAATGAAATATTGTAACTTCTTCTCTGTGTAAAATAATTCAAGATTAATTTCTGAAGTCTAAAACATTAAAGAAAAACATTTAGATAGAAGATCCATTTTTTTAAACCTTGAATCTATAATGATATTAAATTTGATGCCCAAACAGAACACATTATTTTAGAATAAGACTAGAAAGCAATTTCTATTGCTAAATAGAAAGAGCATATTACCAATGACAACGATACACTAATATGAACAAGGATTTCAACCTTGATTTATTAAAAACATGCATAAGCAACAAGCTTGATATTGTACCGAAAAAAATACAGGGTCCAGCAGAAGTAATGCCTGCTTCAGTGCGGTTGGTAGGGTAATAACATGGGTGTAATAATTTATAGCTTTAATTTCAACATTTTACCTAAAATGTCATATGGTATGATTGAGTGTGATATTGTTATGTTACAGAATTACATGCCTATGGGACTTATGGCCAAGATGGAGACATAGGTAGACACACTGTTCCTCCTCGCACATCCAAAAGAAGGACAACAACAATTTAAAAACAAAAAACAACCAAAACTGACAGAAAATCTAACTGTATGGAAGTCTGACAACCAACGAGTTAAAGAAGACACATCCAGGCCAGTAGGAGGGGCGGAGAGGGGCAGGCAGGGCAGAGAGTGTTTGCAGCAAAGTGGCAGCTGTCAGACCCAGCAAGGGGGTGGATAGTGAAGGGGCACGGTGCACAAGGCAGCTGATGGTCCCACATTCGCACACAGATAAACCAGGCAAAATTGGGGAGCAAGACAGACTGCACAACCCAGGGTCCCAGCTGGGGGAAATAAAGCCTCAAAACACTGACTGAAAACACCTGTGGGGGTTGAAGTGGCAGGAGAAACTCCCAGGCTCACAGGAGATTTCGCTGGAGAGACCCACAGGGCCCTAGAACGTACACAAGCCTGCCCAACAGGAATCAGCACCCGAAGGGCCGACTTTGTTTATGGGAACCAGGGGAAGTGACTGAACTCTGACAGAGAGCAGAGCAAGCACCACTGTTCCCTCTCGGACCCCTGCCCCACATACTGCATCATAACCCAGCAAATGGGTTGCCCCACCCTGGTGAATACCTAAGGCTCCACCCCTCACTATGTAATAGGCACGTCAAAAAAAAAAATGAACCAAATGAAAGAACATATCAAACTCCAGAAAAAATACAACTAAGCTACGAAGAGGTAGACAACCTATCAGATGCACAGTTCAAAACAATGGTGATCAGGATGCTCACAGAATTGGTTGATTTTGGTCACAAATTAGATGAACAAATGAAGGCAATGCTAAGTGAAATAAAGGAAAATGTACAGGGAACCAATAGTAATGGAAAGGAAACTGGGACTCAAATCAACAGTGTGGACCAGAAGGTAGAAAGAAACATCCAACCTGAAAAGAATGAAAAAACAGGAATTCAGAAAAATGAGGAGAGGCTTAGGAACCTCCAGGACATCTTGAAACATTCCAACATCCGAATTATAGGGGTACCAGAAGGACAAGAGGAAGAACAAGTGGAAAAGATATTTGAACAAATAATAAAGGAGAACTTCCCCAACCTGGCAAAGGAAATAGACTTCCAGGAAGTCCAGGAAGCTCAGAGAGTCCCAAAGAAGTGGGACCCAAGGAGGAACACACCAAGGCACAGCATGATTACATAGCCAAGATTAAAATGGAGAGAATTCTAGAAGCAGCAAGAGATAAGGAAACAGTTACCTACCAAGGAGTTCCCATCAGACTGACAGCTGATCTCTCAAAAGAGACCTTACAGACAAGAAGGGGCTGGAAAGAAGTATTCCAAGTCATGAAAGGCAAGGACCTACATCCCAGATTGCTCTATCCAGCAAAGCTTTCATTTAGAATGGAAGGGCAGATCAAGTGTGTCTCAGATAAGGTCAAGTTAAAGGAGTTCATCATCACCAAGCCCTTATTATATGAAATGTTAAAGGGATCTATCTAAGAAAAAGAAGATAAAAAATATGTATAGTAAAATGACAGCAAACTCACAATTATTAACAACCACACCTAAAACAAAAATAAGAAGAAACAAAGCAAACAACTAGAACAGGAACAGAAACACAGAAATGGAGATCATGTGGAGGGTTAGCAACAGGGAAGTGGGAGGAGGAGAGAGGGGGAAAAGGTACGGAGAATAAGTAGCATAGATGGTAGAGAGAAAATAGACAGGGGGAGGGCAAGAGTAGTATGGGAAATGTAGAAGCTAAAGAACTTATGACACATGGACATGAAATAAAGGGGGGAATGTGGGTGGGAGAGGGTGTGCAGGGTGGAGGGGAGTGAAGGGGGGAAATGGGACAACTGTAATAGCAAAATCAATAAAATATATTTTTAAAAATTACATGCTTATGATTTTGTGATAAAAGATTTTATAATAGAAGGATGTTATTTGTGCCAGCCCTGCATATTTCATTGTTCTTGTATTCAGTGAATTAAAATCAATTTATGAACAGATAAGAATATCCATCATAAAAATTTCCAAAATTATGTCTTTCAAAACTAAGTATTTTTAAAATATTTTCATTAATCATTTTGGAGACTTCTAAATCATATTTACCACTAATTTTGTTATATATTTATTTTATTAAGACTAAGTAAGACTAGACACTATTCTATGGAAAGTTAGTTTCAGTTGTAGGGATGTGTGTTTGTGTGTTTCATGTGTGCACTGCCATGTAAAATGTATTTACTGTGGGGAGTTGCTGTTGACAGTATTTTGATAAGCACTACCCTAAATAAACATCTGCATATTACAACAGGAGGCACATTTAACACATTTAAGAATGTGCATAGCAGTACTGCTCATAATCATAAAACAACTGGAAATGGCATAAATGTCCAACAGGTGAATAAAAGAATAAAGCGATGTATATTCATGCAATGGAATACTAGTTACTCAACAATGAAAATCAATGAACTATACAACTACATGTACCAGCAAGATAAATCACAGAAATATACAAAAATGTATTAACTTCATACCGGCTAAAAAGCAAGCAAAAGTGAACAATATATTTTAGGAATACACATTTATGGTAAAACCATATACATAAAAATGTTTGAATATTTGATTTTTTTTTAAAAAAAAAAAAAACCTCTATTCAGGAGAATGGTTAACTCTGTATGGGATTTGGGAGAAAGATCCAGAAGCAGCATACCAGCAGTCTCAAAGCTACTGATAACATTATATTTCTTAAATTGAGTGATGGGGTTCAGGAGAGTTAGTTTGGTTAGTATGTTTCACAACATTATACATATTCTTTTGTTTATATCAAAGACTTTTCTTTTTTAATATATTTTATTGATTATGCTATTACAGATGTTCCACTTTTTTCTCCACTTTATTTCCCTTCACCCTGGACCACCCCTACTAACAACACTCCCCCCCTTTAGTTCATGTCCTTCGGTCATACATGTAAGTTCTTTGGCTTCTACATTTCCCATACTATTCTTGCCCTCCCCCTGTCTATTTTCTCTCTACCATCTATGCTACTTATTCTCCGTACCTTTTCCCCCTCTCTCCTCCTCCCACTTCCCTGTTGCTAATCCTCCACGTGATCTCCATTTCTGTGTTTCTGTTTCTGTTCCAGTTGTTTGCTTAGTTTGTTTTTGTTTTTGTTTTAGGTTCAGTTGTTAATAACTGTGAGTTTCTTGTCATTTTACTGTTCATATTTTTTATCTTCTTTTTCTTAGATAGATCTCTTTAACATTTCATATAATAAGGGCTGCATGATGGTAAACTTGAACTTGACCTTATCTGGGAAGCACTTTATCTGTCCTTCCATTCTAAATGAAAGCTGGATAATCTTGGATGTAGGTTCTTGCCTTTAATGACTTCAAATACTTCCTTCCAGCCCCTTCTTGCCAGTAAGTTTTCTTTTGAGAAATCAGCTGATGGTTTTATGGGAACTCCTATGTAGGTAACTATCTCCACTTTTCTCTTGCTACTTTTAAGATTCTCTCCTTACATTTCATTTTGGGTAATATAATTATGATATGCCTTGGGATATGTTTCCTTGGGTCCAACTTCTCTGGGACTCTCTGAGCTTCCTGGACTTCCTGCAATTCTATTTCCTTTGCCAGATTAGGGAAGTTCTCCTTCATTATTTTTTCAAATAAGCTTTCAATTTGTTGCTTTTCCTCTTCTCCTTCTGGCACCCCTATAATTTAGATGTTGGGATGTTTAAAGTTGTCCTGGAGATTCCTAAGCATCTCCTCGTTTTTTTTAATTCTTGTTTCTTCATTGTATTCTGGTTGAATGTTCATTTCTCCCTTCTGCTCCAAATCATTGATTTGAACCCTGGTTTTCTTCCCTTCACTGTACATTTTCCTTTATTTCACTTCGTATAGCCTTCACTTCTTCCTCTATTTTGCAACCATACTCAACCATTTCTGTGAGCATCCTGATTAGCAGTGTTTTGAACTGTGCATCTGATAGGTTCGCTGTCTCTTCATCACATAGTTCTATTTTTGGAGCTTTGATCTGTTCTTTCATTTGGGCCATACTATTTTGTCTCGGTGTGCTAGTAAGGGGTGGAGCCTGGGGTATTGGCCAGGGCAGGGCAACCCATGTTGCTGTGTTGTGGTGCTGTTCATGGGGAAGGGGTCAGAGAGGGAACAATGCCACTTGCTCAGCTCTGGACTCGCTTTCAGTCAGTTCCCCCGCTACCCACAAGCAAATTGGGCCCTTGTGGTGCTGATTCCCAGGTGGGTGGGTTTGTATACATTCCAGGACCCTGTAGGTCTCTCCAACAAACTCTCCTATGAGATTAACATTTTCTCCCACCACTGCAACCCCCACAGGTTATTACAGTCAGAGGTTTTGAGGCTTTATTTCCCCACACAGGAACCCTGGGTTGTGCAGTCTGTCTCCTCAGTTGTTCCCCTTGGTTTATCAACACCCTAATGTGTGACGGCCTGGTCCACCAGCCTCTACCTCACCCACCCCATTCCTCCAGCCACTGTCTTGTCGCAAGTCTTCACCACCCCGGCTTCCCATCTTTGCCCTTCCTACAAGTCTGGATGAATGCTTCGTCTGTAACTCCTTGGTTGTCGGACTTCCATACAGTTCAATTTTCTGGCACTTCTGGTTATTTTTTGTTTTTAAATTTACTGTTGTCCTTCTTTGGTTGTGGAAGGAGGCAAAGTGTATCTACCTATGCTTCCATCTTGTCCCAAAGTCAGTGTTTATATCAAATACTTCCTAAGGAAGATGTTGAAAAAATATATACCAAAATATTGGCTTTGGTTATATCATAAGTAAGGAACAAAGGAAAAATTTTGCTTTATATATATTTATGAATCATTTTGATCTTGCACAAGGAAACATGCACTGTTCTTGTATTTGAAAACAAAAACGGGTTTTTATGATTTTGTAATTATAATTTATAAAAATTTAAAAATAAGAAATAGAATGAGAGTTTACTGCAGTTATACTCTCCAGAGAGAAAGCTGTTAATAGTTTGGGTATACTAAAAATACTAATATTTTTCAAATATATAACAAAACTCCTACATGTCAGTACAAATGCACTTAAAACACATTTTATAAAATTATATAACTTACAGTTAAGTGGAATAAAAGTAAACCAAAGTCCAGATTTTTTAGGAAAATTACACTTAAATATTTAAAGATTACAGTAGTTCTGTATATATTTAGGCACACGGAGACAGCAAGAGGGCATGTGCAGATGAGCATACCACACTTAAAAATTTTTTCATTTGGCCCTAGCCAGGTAGCTCAGTTGGTTGGTTCGTCATCCCATGCAC
The DNA here is from genome assembly GCA_028533065.1 of Trachops cirrhosus. Taxonomy (NCBI): domain Eukaryota; kingdom Metazoa; phylum Chordata; class Mammalia; order Chiroptera; family Phyllostomidae; genus Trachops; species Trachops cirrhosus. The sequence goes on from CM052542.1 coordinate 108,933,462, forward strand.
CAAGAGGTGGCAGGTTCAATCCCCTGTGAGGCTCCCATGGGAAGCAACTGATCGATGTTTCTCTCTCTCCCTCTCCCTTTTCTCTCTAAAATCTATAAACATATTCTCGGGTGAGGATTAAAAAATTATTTTAAATAAAAAATTTTTATTCCTGTAAATGTTTTATTTTTTCAGTAGAAATGAAAGAATTAAAACACAGTTTCTATCTTCAAATAATAAACAATTTATAGAAAACAGAAAACAACTTCAATACAATGCAAAAAGTACTAATGGGTTATAAGAGTGCAGGAATGGTTAGTATGATGGAGGGAAGGGGTGGGGGGAAAGCTCTCATGCACCCTTTCAAGGAATCCAAAATTCTCAAGGACAAACAGAAATTAGCCTTCTGATGGGAGCTAAAACTGCCAGGCAGAGGATAACTATACAAGCACTGAAGCCAGGACTCAATCATGCAAATGCAAACAGAACACGGAACACTAACCAGAACACTAAAACCTGAATAAAACAGGCTCAGGGAGAACCTAGATAGGGGTTTTCAAGTTATCTGGAAGACTGTCCTGTTGATATTGAATCACTGATCCCACCCAAAGTTAATCATTCCCTCTATTAAGTTAGCTCCGTTATCTTACATAAATTCCTTCATTATTTCCTTTAGCATACTACCTGACTATCTTATAGCTGTTTGTTTAAATTCACTCACAAGTCTCTGTTTCATCATAATATTCATTACTTTGCTCCTAATCTATCCTATTTAGAAATCACCTTTTCCGCAGGTGCCTCCACCCTTCCCTAATAGAAGCCAGTATTTGATGCCTACTTGTTCATTCATTATAAACTCCATGAGGTCAGGGTCTGGGTCTGTCTTATAGACTACTCTAAAGACAGGACCTATACAACACCTAGCATGTCTTGAAGTAACAGTCACCATAAAATATCCCTGAAAATGGAAGCCAGCAAACAGAAAGCAGAGGTTGGGTTCCTGATGATTATAAAGCTGTTATACCAACCTGGACTATCTACCTCCAGACTTTTTTTACATGAAAGAAAAATAAAGTTCTATCTTTTTTATGCCACTGTGATTTTGGACAGTTTAGTGTATGCAAGCTCAATCCTAACTGACAAAACATGGAAACAGGTGATAAACATTTCCTGATAATGAAACACTGAAACACATAAAAGACCAAAAAAATTAAATGATCCATCTCTTATGAATGAAGCTGAATATCTATTTTCTCATGTATGAGTTGTCTGTTCATGTTTTTCATTTTGGTACTGTAAACTACCAAGTCTTAAGTTGTGTCTTAATAATTGGCACTTAACTTTAAAGTCTGTCTTTCTGGAAGTACCTATCCTCTTCCAAAAACAGCTAGTGTGCTACAATTCATTTCTGACACTAATAACCAGGAGTTAGCACAGACCCCACAAGCATGACTCCATCGTATCAGATGCCACCCACACTTCCGACCGCCTACAAATACAGCAGTGTCCGCTGTATCAGGTTCAATAATTCACTAGAATGGCTCACATAATTCATGGAAGTGCTATACTTACAGTTTTATAAAGTATACAACTCAGGAACAGCCAAATGAAGACAAACAGAGTGAGGTGTGGTGGAGTCCTGAACACAGAGCTTCCACGCCCTCTGCTTGGGGAATCAGAGCAAGACACATTCCTGGCACACACTTTATTCACGAACAAAGAAATTCTGCTGAGCTTCAGTGTCCAGAATTTTTATTGGTGTTTCATTACAATGACAAATTAAATCACTGGCACTTGACTGAACTCAATCTCCACGCCCACTTCCCCAAAGTTGAGCAGGCTCTAAAATGCAACCCTCTAATCACATGATTTGGTCTTCCTGGGTGACCTGACCCCTCCCGAGGCCATCCAGGGGTCCATGAGTTACCTCACTGGTATAATGACAGTCATAGCACCTGTGACCCAAACAGCTTATGAAAAACAAAGATACTTCTGTCACTTGGGAAACTCCAAGGGTTAGTTCCTCTGTAGAAGGAATCAGAGGTAACTAGACAAACTTCTTTAAAACCAGACAAACTTCTTTATTATACAAGGGGTGATTAGTCTGCTCTTCATTAGCTGATACTTCTTTCCCCTCACCAACTCTCTGCCATTCCACTTGCTGAAGAGCATTAATGAAGGAAATATCATCAAGATTGCTATAGCCATGTAAACAGAAATAATCTGACAAAGTGTTAAGGAAAGATATCACTCAAACCCTCTATAGCTATTAAAACCCTCCAATTCCCTCTGTTCATTTCAAACTTTTTATTTCTATCTTCTTGTATCATAATACTAAAACATGGTACTTGCTTAACTGTCATTTGACTTACCTATTTCAATACTTATACAAAACAAATCCTATCCTTTGTTTTCATTGATCCAGGTTTTGTGGGCCAGAATCTTTTACAATGTGGAGAACTCTCTTTAAGAAAAAGAATAAAAGTAAACATTTATTTAGAATGTGAAAATAAATAATGAGTACAAACTTTAAAAAGCTGACAAATGCCACAAACATCATAAATTCCAGAAAAAGTGGAATATTTTTATCATTTGGCTGACCAACCTCTCTAATGCTCTTATATTCCTATTACTGGTTGCATACTTTTGATAGCCTCTTCATATAACAATTGTGTAATATTAAGAGAATGGAAAGATAATTCCATCTTTCTGCTAATGTGTTTGATCAATTTTTATTATTAATAGCTTAGAAAAGTTTGTATCTGTATTACAGCTTATTACTGATAAGAACATACACATTCTTAGGAACACTGTCAAATTTAGGAAAACCCCTATCAGGTTTCTTTAATATATGAGCATCTATGTATCACAAAGCCACTGACACAGTGGACAGTAAGTTTATTCTTGGAAGTCATACCTATGCCAGAATGACTGGTAATATCTGTGGTAGTCAGTCAGATAGGCATGAGCAGAGCAAGGATGGTGGACCAGGGTGGAAAGCCCTGGGTGACCAGCAACTGGCAAAACTGGGACCCTGCCCCCAGGGTAAACTTTCTTCCCTCAGCATATCACTGGTCATGTAGTTTAGACCCCCCGACGTTTCATATTGCTGGTCATGTCATTCAGACCTTCCCCTGACCATTCCTCCTCTGGCCTCTTGCTAGTCATGCATGATAGGCCCCTTAGAAGGGGGAGGGACAAGAAGGCCAGGGAATAGCCCTTAAGCATTAAGCCCCCAGGACAATGAGGTTCTGACCAATACATCTAGGCTTCAGTTGTGTTTCACCTCCAGGCCCAGAATAGCAGTAAAATTAGACAAGCAACTTGACAGACATCAGAACAAGCTGCACTGACTTCTACCCTGGAGCCGAACAATCAGTGGAGACCACAACTCTGAAAAGACCACAACTCTGAAAAGACCGCACCTGGAAAGCTAATGAAAATTCTGTTGAGATCCTCCCCTGGAACCTCCCATAAAATCCCCACCTTTAAAAGCCCTTAAGACAAAAAACCCTAAGGTGCCTCTCTCTATGGAGCATCCCGAACCTATTCCACCGGGCATGTTTTCCTTGTCTGGCTTTCCTAAGCTTCAGTGGCCTGTCTTCTGCCTCTGTTCCTGAGACCATTTCTTTTATGACTCACTTCTTCTACCTCTATGACTTCTTAAATATACTTTCTCTTACAGTTTGAGTCTTGGGTCTGAATTCTTTCTCAGCCAGAACTCAAGTGCAGAGGCTGCTGAACTGAGGTCTGGTCTGACTCCACGTGCCTAACACCTGGTGCCATTTCCACCACCAACAGTGACTACACATAGAAACAGCTGCCAACTGTGATCCACCTGAACGTACCCCTTACTAAACTTCCCCTTAAACAGATCCCAAGAATGCCTGTTTACTCTTATGCCAACAGCAGGGTTTGATAGAGAGAAAGTTAAGCTGAAAAGGGACAAGTGTTTTAACTGGCTAAAATATCTAGCTTTTGCAAATTTTACAAAAAAAATTATAACTATGTAAACACAATGCTTGGGACACTCCCTGGGTCTTGGAAAGGTCTTTGTAAGTGAGAAACCTTGAAACTTAACTAACTACAAAGTAAATCCATCTCTATTTCCTACCCTAATTTGAAGGAACTGTCAAAATAATCAGACCTATTTCTTCAATGACACTTTGCATTTTAACATATAACATCTATTTTCTAGAACGTGAACATCTCTAGCTTCTACCCGAATTGCATTAGGTACACTGGATACATTACCAGAATTGAGTAATTTAGCAGCTCGACAAGATTATTAGGATCCATTTTTGCTATCTTTTACTCTGCCATACATTGTTTTATTTTATACTCTACTAGCCCTCATATGGTTACAAAATAGCACCCATTAACATGAATAACAATCAGAAATAGGAAAAAAAAAAACTCAACCCTTCCTAGAAGCCCCTCATCAAATTTCCCCATGTCTCATTGGTCAGATACAAGTCACACACCCAAGTCGTAACAATTACTAGTACAAAATACTGGACAACTATGATTGGCCTACCAGGGGTTTCCAACCTTTTGATATCTCTGGGCCACCCTGGAAGAAGAAGAGCTGTCTTGAGCCACACATAAATACACAAACACTAACAAAAACTGATGAGCAAAGAAAAGGTTTTAGTAAATTTACGATTTTCTGTTGGGCTGCATTCATAGCAGTGTTGGGCCACATTCATAGCCATCCTGGGCCACATGCAGCCAGCAGACCACAAGTTGGACATGCCCTAGACTGATCAGGATTCCCTCAAGACACATGGTAGAGGGGTAAGTGTGCACACACACACACACACACACACACACACACGAAGGATCTGCCACAAGGATAACAGCAGTAATGAATGGCTGCTGGGTAAACTTCTTATTAAGAAAACTAGACAGCTAATATTGACATTACTTAATTTAATGAACTTAGCTATGACATACATTTGATTATAGGACAGGGCTAAATTATATCTTTATTTCCATTACAGTTCTCCTGTTCTATAAGACCGGCACATAGCATAGTGGTTAAGAACCTTCATTATAAAATGAGACTGACCTAGGTTTGAATATGTATCCTGCCACTTATTTGCTGTAAAATCTTGGATAAGATACCTTGTCTTCTGAAATCCAGACAGTAGTAATATCTAACTTATGCTGCACGGAGAATTAAATAAGATGGTGAACACAAGATGTTTATAGAAAGTACTCAATAAATTTTAACTAAATAAATCTTAACATTATTAGTCTATAACATACACAATTGTTATAGTTTTTACACCACTAATTTAGCATTTGTGGTAACTAAAACACTGTTATTTCCAAACCAGAAAAATTGGTGATTTTATCTCCCATATTCCATAAGTAACAGCTCAGAATTTAAAAAATTTAATGACATACTTCATAGTTACCTCTACTAATTCTTTTTTCGTTTAATAAGCATTTCCTCCACTTACAACTTAAATATCTCCAACATTCCTTCAGGTTTACTCCTTCAAACTCAATATCACCAAATTCATTACTTCCCCAAAATAAGGTTGCTTTTCCTATCAAAGTTAATAGCATCACCATTTATATATACAGATTCCAAAGACAAAATTCCAAGTCTTCCTAGATTTTGGATGTCCTCTTTCCTTATTGATAAGTCACTAAATCCTGTCAATTCAATCTCTGAATTATATTTTGAACCTCCTGTGTTCTAAAGTCACTACTACCTTATTATGAGAGATCCTCATGAAGAGTTTTCAAACTAAAACACCTACCTGCAGCCTCAACTTTTCCTTACTTCATCCTGTATTGTATCAAATATGAGGCCTGTCCATAAAGTATCCAGCCATTTGCTATAAAAATTGGCATTTATTAAAGATACAAGATACAAGAAACATTGCACATAGGACAATGATGCTTCAATCCCCTTCAAAATATCCACCTTGAGACTTCACACAGTTCTCCCATTGTCTCTTCTACTGTTCAAAACACTCTGCAAAATCCTTTGTTGGAATCACCATCAGGTGCCATCGTATTTTCCTCAATCTCATCAACAATCTGAAATCTCCTTCCATTCAAAAGTGATTTTAGTTTTGAGAAAAGCCAGAAGTCGCAGGGCACCAAATATCGGCTGTAGGGATGCTGAGTCACCTGGGTGATTTGATGTTTCACAAAAAACTTTGCACCAGACATGATATATGACCAGGCACATTATCGTGATGACTCTGCCAATCACCAGTTGCCCATAGCTGCAGCCGTTTCCATCGTATTGCATCTCTCAACCAATGAAGAACATTGAGGTAGTACTTCTTATTAATTGTTTGGCTTAAAGAGGGGTACTTCTGAAGGACAACACCTTCCCAATCAAAAAACACAGTTAACATAGTCGTGATCTTGCTCAGACTTTGCTGTTCCTTCTTCGGGTGTGGAGAACCTGGTGACTTCCATTGTGACAACTGAGCCTTTGCTTCCAAATCATAGCTGTAAACCCATGATTCATTTCCAGTTATGACCTTCTTGAGGAAATCTGGGTCATCAGTAGCAGTTTGAATCAAGTCATTAGCAACTGCAGCACGATGTTCCTCCTGCTCTGGCAGAACAAATTTTGCCATGACACTTTTCATGCCGAGATCCTGCATCAAAACCTTGGGCACAGTATTTTTTGGAGCCCCGGATCAGCTTCCAGTACTCTCACTGTCAGTTGCCAATCTGTATTGATTACAGCTTGCACAAATTCAACATTCTCAGGTGTTCTGCTTGTTGCAGGCCTCCCAGAATGTGGATTGCTTTCAACAAATCTCAGCCATCCCTGTAGCGTCTGTGCCACACTTTTATTTATGCTATACTTATCACATCATCCCTGAAAGCCTTCTGAATCATCTGAATAGTTTCCATGGAGGAATGTTCAAGCTTAATGCAAAATTTGGGGCAGATTCATTGTTCTACTCAGTCATTTTGAATGTGATGGCCACACAGTACACATGCTCACTCGACAGTGTCTACCTCACCCACTGACTAGTACATTAAAGCCATCACTGTTCACATACGTGCATTCCAGTCCACTCTTCTAGGCTACCAGATTACATCAATGTCATGAAAACCATTCTCATTATACTAACATGGCTGGACTTTTTCCAGACAGACCACATATATTTGTAAAATGCAGACTAAGTATCTTTGCCTGCTTAAAAACCTTCCAAAGGTCCCAAATATCTCTCATATAAAAACCCAACAACTTCAGCCTAGTGCACAAGACCTCTGACAATTTGGCTCCAACCTATACATGTAGCTTCTCCTCTTACCTCTCCTCTGTGACATACATATTATATAGTTTTAACCCAACTATACAATACCTCATCATTCTCCAAATACACCTTGCTCATTCACACTTCTCTGTGTTCATAAAGATCTCTCTGTTGGAGGCACAGAGAGACCCTCCTTTTGTTCATGTTTATTCCCCTCTTCCCAACTAATTTTTCTCAACCCTCAAGGCCTAGCTTAAATATCAGCTCTTTGAAATAGCTTCCTCATCCATCACAGCTGGAGGAATTTACTGCTCTTGTAGGATTTTTTAGATGATTCTATCATAGCAGTTATCACACTATGTAACAATTAGCTATGGCCTGTTTATAATTCTGCAGAGACTGAATTTTTTCAGGGCAGGGTTATATCTTACAAATCTCCACATTTATAGTATACATATAATAATAGCATTTTATAATTAGCATTAACTGGATCACTAAATACTGGCAGAATAAGAACTCATGTCATTAGACTACAAGTTGTAGGCTTTTTTACTTTACATTTTACTGTGAATACTTTTTTAATAAGAAATTTAATACTCAAATCTGTCTTTGTCATTAGACTGTAAACTCTATGAGTGAAAGGAAATTACTGTCTGACACTCTGAGTCCAATGCCTAAAGCAGGGCTTTACAGAGACTAGAAGATTAATAAATATTAGTTAAATGAATATATACCTAAATGAATTCATAACTAAAACTTCAGCATCCTTAAAGAATGAGGCATTCAGTTAATTTGTCTAATGACAGGTTAACCAGGAAGCCCTTTTACTCAGTTCTCTGGTTGAATTATTACACACAGTAATCTCACACTGTGTATCTGATGGCAAGAGTCTACAGTGTCAGGGGTCTTATTTTGAAAAGTGGTTATAATCTATGTACCAATCAGTATCTATTGCTTCAACTTGGCTCATTTCACTCAATTCATCCCCTACTTAAACCCAGTAGTAATTTAACTCCTATACCAGACTTTCAATAAATATCTGATGAGCAAATAAAACTCTATGTGTGTGGATGTGTACAGTAACACATTATAAGAGCTCAAATTCTTTTGAAAGTATTAACAATGTAAATGATGACTTCCAGCCAAAATGGAGGCATAGGTAGACACACTGTGCCTCCTCACACAACCAAAATAAGGGCAACAACAATTTAGAAACAAAAAAATAATCAGTACTGACAGAAAACTGAACTGTATGGAAGTTCGACAACCAAGTATTTAAAACAGACACATTCATCCAGACCGGTAGGAGGGGCAGAGTCAGGTGGCCAGATGGGGAGGACTCACAGCAAAGCGGCAGCTGGCTGACCCAGCAAGGTGGGGGATAATGGAGGGGCACAGCACACGAGGCAGCTGGCAGACCGGGCGGTCCCACATTCGCACACAGATAAACCAGGTGAAAATGGGGAGTGAGACAGACCGTGCAACCCAGCGTCCCAGTGCAGGGAAATAAAGCCTCAAAACACTGATTGAAAACACCTGTGGGGGTTGAGGTGCCGGAAGAGACTCCCATCCTCACAGGAGAGTTCGTTGGGGAGACCCACAGGGTCCTAGAACGTACACAAACCCACCCACATGGGAATCAGCACCAGAAGGGCCCAGTTTGCTTGGGGGAAGCGGCAGCAGTGACTGAAATTCAACACAGAGCAGAGCAGGTGCCATTGTTTCCTCTCAGACCCCAGTCCCACATACTGCCTCACAACCCAGTGACATGGACTACCCCGCCCGGGGGAACACCTAAGGCTCCGCCCTTCACTATGTAACAGGCACGTCAAAAAAAAAAAAAAAATGAACCAAACAGAAGAACAGATCAAAGCTCAAGAACAAATACAACTAAGCTACGAAGAGGTAGACAACCTATCAGATGCACAGTTCAAAACACTGGTGATCAGGATGCTCACAGAATTGGTTGATTTTGGTCACAAATTAGATGAACAAATGAAGGCAATGCTAAGTGAAATAAAGGAAAATGTACAGGGAACCAATAGTAATGGAAAGGAAACTGGGACTCAAATCAACAGTATGGACCAGAAGGAAGAATGAAACATCCAACCTGAAAAGAATGAAAAAACAGGAATTCAAAAAAATGAGGAGAGGCTCAGGAACCTCCAGGACATGTTTAAACATTCCAACATCTGAATTATAGGGGTACCAGAAGGAGAAGAGGAAGAGCAACAAGTGGAAAAGGTATTTGAACAAATAATGAAGGGGAACTTCCCCAACCTGGCAAAGGAAATAGACTTCCAGGAAGTCCAGGAAGCTCAGAGAGTCCCAAAGAAGTGGGACCCAAGGAGGAACACACCAAGGCACAGCATGATTACATAGCCAAGATTAAAATGAAGGAGAGAA
>CM052542.1:108943590-108979973 GCA_028533065.1 Trachops cirrhosus
ACAGACAAGAAGGGGCTGGAAAGAAGTATTCCAAGTCATGAAAGGCAAGGACCTACATCCCAGATTGCTCTATCCAGCAAAGCTTTCATTTAGAATGGAAGGGCAGATCAAGTGCTTCCCAGATAAGGTCAAGTTAAAGCACTTCATCATCACCAAGCCCATATTATATGAAATGTTAAAGGGACCTATCTAAGAAAAAGAAGATAAAAAACATGTACAGTAAAATGGCAGCAAACTCACAATTATTAACAACCACACCTAAAACAAAAACAAAAAGAAACTAAGCAAACAACTAGAACAGGAACAGAAACACAGAAATGGAGATCACATGGAGGATTATCAACAGGGGAGTGGGAAGGGGAGAGAGGGGGAAAATAAGTAGCACAGATGGTAGGTAGAAAATAGACAGGGGGAGGGCAAGAATAGTAGGGGAAATGTAGAAGCCAAGAACTTGTAAGTATGACACATGGACATGAACTAAAGGGGGGTAATGTGGGTGGGAGAGGGTGTGCAGGGTGGAGGGGAATGAAAGTGGGTAATGGGACAACTGTAATAGCATAATCAATAAACTACATTAAAAACTTTTTTGAAGAATGTAAATGATATATAAAGATACATGCATAGACACAGAAACACAAATACCCACTAGCAAATGAAAACCAAATATTTTGCTACAATTCATTTAATTCTAATAATGGTAAGAATGTGTTTTTCCCTCCAGTATGCCAAGAAACAAAAGAGTTTAAAATATTAAGCTAGATCCTTCCCTCCTCTTCCCTGTTAAATAATAAATAATAAAGTGTGAAATGTTTTAGTGCAGTCATCAGTTTAGTGATTACAAAGGACCCTACTAGTTATATAAAACCACCAACAACTGAGGAGAATTTCACACAAATACTGGTTACAGAATAGTTTGCTTTGTTGAAATACATGGAAAAGGGGCAGACAGGAAAAGAGTGAAAGCAAGAGGCAGAAAATATTTGTGATCTAAAGCTAATTAGAAAGTAAAATACACCCCAAAATATTATCTATCAATGTACAACTTCAAACTGGTTTCTATCTTCCTTTCATAATGGTTTATCATCCTTTTCTCTTCCAAAGTTCTGCTACCAATCCATCATCACTTCAAATGGCTTGCAGGAAAAGGAACAAACAAAACACATACTCCCTCTAGGAAAATCAATTATACTCTCATGGCAAGTCCACAGATCTATAAGGTCTTCGGGTTTATTGACTACCTGATATAAAAGTAAAATATATCTGCTAAACGAATTGCTCTTTAAAAATAAAATAAACTTGCCCTGGCCAGGGAGCTTAGTTGGTTAGATGTCATCCTGATATAACAGCGGTGCAGTTTCAATCTCTGGTCAGAGCACATATAAGAATCAACCAGTGAATGCATAAATAAACACAACAAATCAATCTCAATCTCTCTCTCTCTCTATCTCCCCCTCCCTCCCTCCCTCTCTCTTTTTCTCTCTCTCCCCCCATCAATAAACAAAAATTCAAAAACAGAATATTTAAAATAAATTATATCATTAAAACAAGTTATTTTCAACAAATATACCCAGACACCTAATAAAAGAAAGAACTGAGAACTGAGCCATCTAACCCAATTAACCATATCTCTTTGATTCACTTCCCAATGCCCAAAATTCCTACCAAGGAATCTGGTATATACTTTAACACTTCCTGAGAAAGGAAACTCATACTTCCAAACAAGCCGATTCTCTTTTTGTATTTCTTTACTACTAGAAAGTTTTCCTTTATTGAGCTAAAATTATTGTCTGTGTCTTCCACCTATTGTTTCTTCTATCCTTGGCACTTCACAAATCAATCAATAAATCTAATTTCATTTCCATATGAAGGAAAACCTTCAAATAAAGAGGGCTATTGTATATATCCTGGTTCTCTTTCTTCAACTTAAAGCTATCCAGGTTTTCAATCTGTCTTCATTACATGGTTTTAAGTTCCTTCAAATGTTAAAAAAAAAAAAAAGAGGGGATGTTTTAGCATCCACTCTGCCAGTCACGAGTTTCAACATAAAAAATAATGTATATCCACCAAAAGAGTAATATGGAATTATTATCCACTCAGAACAGAACACCTTGTTCTTCTATGAGTACAGTGCTGTAATTGCCCAGGGAAGCTTCTAACCAATGTTTTACTGTTGTGGAGGGAGAAAGAAAAAGCAAAGAAGATAGTAAAAAAGTCTCTATAATACAAGAGGCTACTTCTTTGCCCTTAATTTTATTTTTTTGACATTAAGGCTACACTATGCATGTATCAATTCTCTTTTCCTGATAGAAAGTTCATACTGTACAGCAAGGTTATACTAGACATTTTATGTGTTTAAAAAAAAACACCATTTTCTTGAAGCTGAAAATGAAAATACTTAATATAGTTAAAATATCAAACTAAATCACAGTTTCAGGAGCTTGAAGTTGGTATTAGGTTAGAAGATATCTAAACAGTGAAACTCTAGTAAGTAAAATAAATCAAAGCAGTCAGAAGTCAGTGACACAAGTATCAGCTAAGCCAAAAACTGGCTAAGTGTACTTGATCAAACCACTTCTAGGTCTCAAAATACCTTCACTGTTAAATGAAGATAAAGAATTAGGATCAGAAGTTCTCAAATGTTTTGATCTCAGGACCTTTTTATACTTTAAAAAAAGTGCTGAGTACTTCAAAAGGCTTTTGTATTTATCCCTGGTTACCATATCAGAAATTAAAACATAAATTTTTAAAGTGTTTATTAATTTATTTTTAAATAATGGAACCATTATCAACATAAATAACATTTATGTCAATAACTATTTTCAAACTAAAGCAAATTAGTGATCAGAGTCACACTGTTTTATAATTTTTGAAAAAACTGTCGGGCTCAATAGAAGACAGCTAGATTATCATATGATTAGGCAATCAAACAATATCACATGTCATACAACCTGTGGAAACTATTTACATTCATGAGAGAATGAAAATAAGAAAGGCAAACAATGTCTAATTATTATTTTGAAAACAGCTCTGCCTTCCCAGACACCCTGCCAACGTCTTAGGAACCTACCCCTCAGCCCTCCACCAAAGAGGTCCCGACCTACACTTTGAGAACTGCTGAACTAGACCATCTCTAATGCTCAAGATCCACATGAAACCACTGAGATGACAAGATTTTTGATTTTTTAAAAACTGAAAAATACTTATCTTCACCAGGAAGATCAGAAAAGACTGCTTCACTCGTATGACTCTAAGAGACTTTAGTATGGGCGGGGCAAAAGGGGGAAATTTGGGACAACTGTAGTAACATAAACAATAAAAAATTCAAAGTTCAAAAGAGATTTCAATGAGATGGTTCTTTTTAAACCACCTATAAAAACCCATCTCAGAAAAAAACTAAAAGACAAAAACAATACAGAATAGTTTGTTAGTATGAAAACCCCTATGAGGAAAAAAGGCTATCTAAATAATTTCCTTTACTTTATAACACTGCCAATAATACTCAGCATAACAAAATTACTCGTGTAACAAATATATACAGGTCATCTACTGTATGTAAAGGACTGTGTGAAGTGCACTGAAGGAAACTAAGCAGGATGACCTATATACTCTCACTAGAGAGATGTCATGTGTACTCCAAAACTATAATACAAAGTTTTAAAAAAAGACAAGTGCTGTGAAACAAGTTAAAGCAGAATAGTGGTTCATAATATTAAGTGTATCATGAGAATGATGTTAATATAATTATGATTAAAATATTCACTCACAAACTCTAGGAACACAAGAAAATCTATTTTCTATATACTAGCCTATAGAGTATGTTTCATTCACTGAACTCAAAGTAATATATGTACCTTTCCAGAGAAAAAATTCTAATGTAAGAAATAAAAGCAAGTTTAATCTCTAATTTTGCACATAGCATTAATATTATTGTTGGCATAATAAACAGTGACTCTGGCAAATAATTTTAACTGTACCTACACACCTTTATGCTTCAATCGCATATTAAGACACAACTATAAACAGTGACAAGAAGATCAAAAAGTAAATACATTAAAATCTTAAAAACACTGACTGAACCTTTCATGCTTCATTAAAAAGCATGTTTCATTAGCTAGCCATTTTAATATAGTAATGGGTGGTCATTCGATTGCAGTATCTAAATGAATAGTGGACCATACAGCTGCTTTCTTCCCAATATACAAATTAACTTAGAGTGAGTCATCTCTTTCCTTTGTAAAATAATGAATTCAAGCCAAATTTTCTCTCCTCTATTTGAGAAATATTCAGTAACACATAATCAAACAGTTTCTCTTAATTTGTAAATAACTCTAACTCAGTAATGTTAGTATTGTTTATTTGAAAATGTAAAAAAAATTGAAACATAAATTTTGTTAATACACACCTCCTTTTGCAAATAATTATACTTTTTATGCATATGTTTTAAAATAGTTAACAGGATTTGCATTGTCAAGCTTAAAAAGAATATCTAGTTAATGTCTTTAGACTAAATAGAAGGTTCTGTCATGTATTCATTCCGTTATGAAAAATACCTTTATTAACATAAACATACAGTGCCAAACGTAAGTTTACATTTGAATACTTCTTTCCACTGAGCTCCAATACCCCCAAAATATTATGCCCCCAAATACTAGGAGATATTCAATATACTTTTTAAAAATTCTGTACTCATTTATTGTCATTTTCACAGACAAAACTGGTGAAATAGCACCATCTGGTGGGTATCACCTTTTGAAAAACTGCATAATAGGGAATTACTATAATGTGCTATGAACGAATAATGAAAACTAGCTTGATTACTAGCAAGCAAACGTATACTTGAGAACTGAACTCAAGTTGCAGCAATGTTTTGTTTTTTAATTATTGAGACATTAACCATTTTTGTAATGTCATTAAGAATAAAAACTTAAGAACAACTTTGTACTTTTAGCTTTAAAAAGAAGTGTCAATTTTTAATACAAAAATACCATATTTTTCGGACAATAAGACGCACCCCCCCAAATTTGGGAGGAAAATGGGGGTGCGTCTTATAGTCTGAATGTAGCATACCTGGCTCACTGTGGGGCAAGGGGCGGGTGGGCGGCAGTGGAGCAGGGTCACTGGCTATTAAATATTTTACCACACTTTTTGCTTCAAAACTTTTTTCCCTATTTTCCTCCTCTAAAACCTGGGTGCATCTTACGGTCTGGTGCATCTTACAGTCCTAAAAATACGGTATTTTTGATATCTTACATCTATACTTTTCAATGAAGAGGATAAGATGTGAACATTATCTTCACCAAAAATGGTGTTGTCTGTTATTTATGTTTATTTTAGGGCTTTTCTTTTAAGTAGGTGTAACTAAATAATCAACTATGATTAGCAAGGCTGTTAAGGTGTATTAACAGTAAAAGCTTTCAGAGTCCAAACTATGTGCTCAATAATGATGAAAACATAACTTAAGGTGATAATTTTCTTAGCTAAACAGACATGTAACAAATGAAAAGGAATATAAACAAACTGAAAACAAAATTAGAAATAAGGTGAATTTTCTAACAAACTCTTCAAGGTGAAATAAAGGAGAGCAGCATCAAAATACTAAAGCAAAACAGAAAGGTAGTATATTTCTTAGATGTTCTTTTATCTAAAATTATAATTAAATATTACATTTTTTCAATAACTACTGGTTAAACACATACTATGTTTACACTATGTATACAATGGAAGGCAAGAAGGAACACACAGAGATATAATCCCATTTTCTCTAAAGATTATTACAATGTAGCTATTGTATTTCCCTACTGTCTGAGAACCTTCTAGATGCAGCATTTCTTCTAGAATGCAATGTAAAGGAAGCGAACATCGCAATTTATAAAATTTTTATAGAAGATAGTAACAGGCTCCCAGCTGCATAGAAACAACAAAACAAAGAACCAAGTAAAATATAACAAAAGACACTGAAATAGAGGACAGGTAGTCAGTGACCAGAGGGGAGAGGGGGGGGAATTTCAGGGGAGAAGGGAAGGGTTTACAGGAACAAATATAGAGGACACATGGACAAAACTAGGGGGGTTGGTAAGGGGAGGGAGGAGGGGAGGAATGGGTGGGTGGGCTGGAATGGGAATAAAGGATAGAAACTGTACTGAATAAACTAAAATAAAAAAATTTTTTAAAAAAAGATAATAACAGGCTCATCGCTGCCCTTGCACTACAGTGACAATAAACCTCAAGAACCATACTTTTAGTGAAAAATGTCCATATTATGTTGAAGCCTTTAAAGTAACAAAAATACTGATGGCTAAACCAGAATAGCAAAGAAAATCTAAAACCAAAGCCTGAGGAAAAGAAAGGGAAGGAAGAAATTAGAAGCAAATCAGTTTATTTGCAGAATCACCAAAAAACTCAGAATTTTAAATAAATAAAAAAGAAAATCTAAAAAAAAACCTCAAAATTTTCCAGAGACATAAGCTACACATCCATGTTAAAAAGCAGAGAGATGTGAAGTCTGAACACTGAATGGTTAAAATAAACCTCATCTCACACACATGTACTCCCCCTTCCTTTTCCCCTTTTCTACTTCTCCCTACACACCCCCCCCCTTCTCCCTCTGTCCCACTTATTTCACAACAAATTATATGGAAGGATGAAATCAGCATGGGAATAAAATTATGCTCTAGAAATGTTCTGATAATTGACTCTTTTTAATATAATTAAATTATGGATCAAAGCTTTTTAAAATTTTACTAGAACGTTAAATACAAAGAAACCAGAATCATTTTAAATTGTCTAGAAATCTTTCTATAAATAAAAATTAAAATATTATCATTTTGGATTATACTTTAAAAGCTAATATCCTTTTCCTAAAATTCCTAAATGATCATTTTTTTATTTAACTTCCAATTTAAATATTTATTCCATAACCCACAAGCATTTAATTTGGTTCAACAACATTAAATGAGCAGACCTACGTACTACACAGAAGCTGAGGTGCACATGAAATAGTCACAGAAGGTTCGAGAAGTCCAGTCTAATACAAAAGACAACATACACAAGTTATACTACAGTAACAGAAGCAAATTTATTAGAAGTGAAGGGGGAACTTTCTGGAAGAAGCAGCTTTGAGAAGATTCAAAGACACACAGCTAAATTTAATGAGGAAGATATTACATAAGGATAACATACAGCACCTGAAGGTTCTAGGAAGAGTATAATCTGCAGATGGTAAGGGCAGATGTCCAGAAATTAATAGATATTTGCTCTGCCATTTAGATACGTCATAGGAAGTTATTTCTGATAATACCTTACTATGAGAAAAGCCACCAATTTTAATTCTTTAAGGGAGAGGTAAAAGTTTCCCTTGAGCCCACAAGATCTTGATTGCCTTCAGCTCAGAATAATCCACATGCCTAATCAGCACATCTTGCTGAAGCCTATTTTGAATCCCTTCAATCCGATAAGCAATGGAGAACTATTAAACTGTTTAATAACATGGTCAACAGAAAGGACAAATTAGTGTTTTAGAAAGGTAGACAATCAGTAGGGCAGAAACAAAAGTACAACTAACATTAAAAGAAGAATGTGAAGTGTGGATAAGAGAAGGGGTGCAACTGGAGGAAAGGTAATCATAGGAGGTGCCACTACATAACATTCTGGACAAGGACTATAAAAAGAAGAATGAATAGAGTTTGAGCATAATAGAGACATTTAGGAAAGTATTCATTTAAAATGTATGGAGCTTCTAGAATATGTCTGGCATACTGCCAAGTTCTGATGGTACAAAAATAAAAGTAGCCTTACATTTGGGTAGCTGGCAACCTGGAGGAGACAAAAGTAAACAAGGAATGACAATGCAATGTAACAGGTCCCTGCCATTGCCTAAGGAAAGTAACTTCAAAAACCAAGACAATTTTTGGCCTTAGTGCAACTTCCTTGTTCCCACTCCATTCTGCCTATAAAAGTCTTTCACTTTGTACAGCTTTTGGGAGCTACTTTCTCTCTGTTCTATTGGATGTTGCTCCATTCATAAATCACTGAATAAAACCAGTAAGACCTTTAAAATGTATGCAATTGAATGTTGTTTTTTAACAGGAAAATGTTTTCTAGATGAAGATTTGAATCTTGAAAAGGATCTGAAAGGTGAGAGGTGACCTACAAGGAGAAAGGTTTCAGAAGAAGCAGTGTACACAGATACAAGGACAACAGAGATATGTTCAATGAAATGCAAACAGATGACACAACTAGAGTAAAAACCAAAGGAATTTCTTTGGGCTTCACCCTGCAGACAAAGAGTGGTCATTAAAAGGTTTTCAACTGGGAAGAAATGAGATCAGATTTTCAGTTTAGAAAAATTGTAATAGGCCAAATGTAAACAATGCACATATTTGAGTGTCTATATACATGGAAACTAGTTAGGTAATTCACACGAATTACCTTAAATTAAAAATACAAAAGCTAATGGTGATAAGAGCCAAAGAGCTACAGCTGACTTAAGACTACTCTTTTAATTCAATCACACACTGTTATCTTGCACAAATATATTAAGAACCTATTCCCCTGTTATTCATAGGAAGAAAAATTACTGCTACTTCAAAGAGATCACAATAATAAAGGATAGAATACTTAATCACTACGTAATTCTATTTCACATGCACTTTCTCAACCTGTATTCAAACCAAAAGCTACAGACAAAAACTAAAGAACAAATCTGATTCTTTATAAAGCAGATCAATTCAAAATTCAATATGGTTCCATAATGTATATATTGGGAAAATGAACACAATTTGGTTAAAATGGAAAGAACAATGGACTATAAAAAGAAGATCTGAGTAACAATTTTTTCCTTGACAATTATTATTTCTGTGCTTCAGCCTATTCATTAGTAAAATTAAAGGAATGCTACTAAATGTTTTGTACAACTGAAAATATTCAGGAACCTGAGGGACATTTTCATTAGTGTTATGAGAAAAGAAGACATAAATTAAGCATTAAATAATACTTTATGCATAACTTTGTGGATGGGAAATGAAGCTGATAACAATTTTTTAATTTATTGATTATGCTATTACAGTTGTCCCATTTTCCCCCCTTCAGTCCCCTCCCCTTGCACATCCCCTCCCACCCACATTCCCCCCCTTTAGTTCATGTCCATGGGTCATACATGTAAGTTCTTTGGCTTCTACATTTCCCATACTATTCTTACCCTCCCGCTGTCTATTTTCTACCTACCATCTGTGCTACTTATTTTCTGTACCTTTTCCCCCTCTCTCCCCTTCCCACTCCCCTGTTGATAACCCTCCATGTGATCTCCATTTCTGTGGTTCTGTTCCTGTTCTAGTTGTTTGCTTAGTTTGTTTTTGTTACTGTTTTAGGTGTGGTTGTTAATAATTGTGAATTTGCTGTCATTTTACTATCCATGTTTTTTATTTTCTTTTTCTTAGATAAGTCCCTTTAACATTTCATAAAATAAGGCTGGGTGATGATGAACTCCTTTAATTTGACCTTATCTGGGAAGCACTTTATCTGCCCTTCCACTGTATCACCAAAAATTTTGCACATAAAAGAGCCACAAGCAAAGGGCCTTAGAACCATCCCTAAGTCTATTTTTTAAAAAAAGGTTTTGAATAAAATTCCTACAGATTGACATTAAACTGTATCCTAAGTCATTCCTGAAATTACACCTGTATAATGGCTTCACTTACTTTACTTTACAAATGTGGACTTTCAAAGGGTAATAATTAATAACAATGATAATGCTATCAATATTACCAGTTACAAAGTCAGTGAGATGATTCCCAGAATCCTACCTGAAGTCTTACTGGCAAATTTTGTTTTACAATATCAATAAATAATTCCAAACAGAATAAAGAAGATAGGTAACAGACCTATACGTTTGCCTTGAGATTTCCCAGATAGTAAAACATGAAAATAGCAATTAAAGAAGTGCTTCATATTATACATTATTCATTTTTTCAAATAACTAACACTGGGTTTACAAGGCTAAATAATTACACTTTTAAAATACATATTTGCTTTAACCAAACTCAGGTAAAACAATTATGAAATTACATATATCACTTTAGAACATATTTTACAGATCACAAGTTCAAAAACAACACAAAATTCCCTCATTTATAAACTAATGGAAAACAGTGAAATATTATTATGAATATAGTTCTCAAGTCAATCAACAAATTCAAAATGACATGGACTTAAGCAGCCAATAGCAATGTAACAGCAGTCCACTCCAGATTTCTTCCAAGACTAACAGAAGATGGATTAGTTATCCTTAAAGATTGTTAAAAGGTAACTGATGAAAAAATAAAAACTGCCCTGGCCAGAAGGCTCATTTGGTTGAGTGCTGTCCCATACATCCAAAGGTTGCAGGTTTGATTCCCAGTCAGGGCACATACCTAGATTGCAGGTGTGTATAGGAGGCAACTGATCGATGTTTCTCTCTTTCACATTCCCCCACCCCTTCCTCTCTCTCTAAAATCAATAAACACATTTTCAGATGAGGATTAAAAGAAATAAAAGATAACCCAGACCAGTGTGGCTCGGTTGGTTGGATGTCATCCCCCAGAGCGAAGGGTCACCAGTTGGATCCCTGGTCAGGGCACATGTCTGGTGCGGGTTCAGTCCCTGGTCAAAGCATGTACGAGGGACAACCGGCTGAATGTTTCTCTCCCTCTTTTTCTCCCTTCCTTCCTCCCCTCTCTAAAAATAAAAAATTTTTAAAGAAACACAAACTATAAGAACTCCCAAGAAAATATTTATGTATCAATATAAAACATTTCACTGATATAGGAAAACAATATTACTATTTCAAGGGCATAATATTTGCTTTAAAGGTAACAAAGGGTGGATTTGTTGTATTAATAAAAGTGGTTCAATACTATTCTTTCAAACAATTCTCTGATATCGAATTCAGTCAAGGTCAACAAAAATAAAAGAAATAAGAATCATCAATGAATTTCTTTGCACCACCATAATGCAGGCCAGTGCTTGTGTAAACTACATCATACTTAAACAGAATAATCAATGTTTGGTATTAACAAAGGCTTTAAATATAAAATCCTATAAAATTGTTTAAAAAGCCTATTTATGCATAAGCCTTTCAATGTCCTTTGATGCTACTTAGAAGAGAGTACAGTTAACTTTTTGTAAATTGAAAGAACACAAATTTCAGTTGTTACATATCCTCATCATTACGTCATGTACATAGTCTTAGTTTTACAGTTAACATCAGCTAGCCCATGTTTCTAAATGCCTTCTTGAAAGCCAATTACATTTCCTCTGCCCTCATTCAAGTAGGGAACACATCTTTGAAGAGATAATTACACAAATGAATATTAAAATATAAAATGGTTTGAGAAAGAACAGAGAAAAAGTGATGGTAAAAGAAGTATCCATCCATACCCCCACAAAGGGATATTGGTGGTAAGATTTGGTAACAAAAGATTTTCCTTGCAAGAACATCGATTTATGCAAATTGTACATGTGAAGCATAATTTTCTGTATTTCTTTGGATCTCAAGAAAATATTTCTTTTGCCCTTTCTACAATATAGTAATTTTTGTCTCTTTTCTGAAAAAAAATCATTTAATGAATATTTTCCCATCCAATTCAATATTCTTTTAAAATTCTGGGGGAAAGGGATACTTGCAAATATGATATATAGAATCTGAATAAACTATAAAACTTTTTTATCCAAATTTCCCTCAGGCTTTATTCTACCTCCTATGATCTTACCCAACACAGACTTAGAGACCGCAAGTCTCACTGGCCTTCCCAAACAAAGCACTAAAGTAGAAGGAATGTTTGAGGAAGGTCATTTAATTTCATATAGGCTTTAAAAATTTAATATATACAAAGTTAGACATTTTCATAAAGGTAATATTTTCAGAAGAAAAACACTTGGAAGTGATTAAGATATAAAGAACAATTTAAAAGAAAATTTTAAAATCTATTCTAGGTAATGAATGTTTCAACCACTGTGTTAAATAATTGAAGAGTCAAGTTGCAATCTTAATGAAGTTCTACAGAGGGAGCTAGCACCACAAAGAATAAATAGCATACAGAACTTCAAGAAAAGACCTAGTCTGCTGGAAATACTGGATTTCTGTTCATGAACATGAGCTCAGATTATCCTCTAATATTTTATCTTAGCCATCAAAAACACAGTATTACCTACAAACTATGGCATATTTCTAGTAAACAACATAAAAACTTATAAAATATAATACCCATCATAAATACCTTTAAACACTCTGTGAAGTTGTTACATGTTTTAAATAATATTCCTCCCAAAAGGTAAAAAATATTGTTTTTCCTAAGTTCCTGAACTTAAGCAAAATAGAAAGCAATAAAAAAAGATCTGAAATCAACACACTCTCTATCCTTTTTCTGCCATAAGACAACGTAGAGTTTCTCCATGCCTCAGTTTTCTATAAAATGGGAGTAATTATATCTACCTCAAAAGGTTGCTGTGAAATTATTACAGCATAAAAATAATTAAAATAATGCTCTTTTCTTGTCCCTTAATACATAAGTGTTATTGTTCAATACTTTCAAAAAAAGAAATCAATAAGTATATTCAGTAGAAAAATTATTTTCAAGGATTAGATTAGTCACTAATAGATACTAAAAATTTCCCAAAACTCCAAAATCCTTATTATTCCCCAAAAGTCTCTCAATCCCAAAGGGGATACAGACAGTGTTGGCAAATCCTTACTTTATTTTTCAGGTATTATCTTTCATGGCTTCATTCTCAAAATGTTCCTGTTGGTTTTAGACCAAGGAGAAAAGAATTCAATATACCAGCACTTTCTGTTCATTCCATGTGGCCCCCCTGAACATTCACCCCATATAGTTCACCCATAATATTTGTTTTAGGATGAAACTTCCAATGGAAGCATTATACATAAAATCAAATAACTTCTATAGAAAAGGATTGTATTCTAGAGAAAGGGTTCTAGAATGTTCAAGAAAATGAGGTTAAAAAAGACAAATATTTTAAAATTATTCCACATAATATGTGATTGTAAAATGTATGAATTAACTATATTATGACTATAAATCTTCCTTATTTTATAAACATCTCTAAAATCTTTTAGAATCAAGTTGTCCAAAAATCTTTGTATTATACCCTCTCCCTGGAAGAATAGGAAATGTTTTGAAGTCAGGCATAAGTAGTATTTGATGATTCTCTTCAATTCACTCAGTAGAAAGTCTAAGGAAGTTCCTAAAACCATAATACATACTATGAAATTAATCAGTCATTGAGTTTTCATATTGCTATTGGGTTCATTTTAATCAGTTACTGAATCTTGCAATGGATATTAATCCCTTTTATATAAAAAAAAATCACTGCATATTTAGGCAGCTGCTTGGTATAACAGAAAAAAAGACTAAAATGGGAATCAGGAGACTTGAATTCTGGTCCAGCATTTGTCATTATAGTGTAACCTGTACAAGTCACTTTATCACTGTAAATGTCACTCAACTTCAACATAAATTACAGATACTAGTTCTGAGATTCATTTCTAGATTCAAAGTTCTGTAATTTAAAAGATATGGAAAAAGTGGCCTTTGAGAATGAAACCATAAAAATACTGTACCTATTTATGCATGTTGAAAGGCAATCACCATTTAACTTTGTTGGTCCTAGATATTCTTTATTTCAATTTTGACCTTCTGCTTGCCAGGAGTTTTTCCTACTTTTGCATTAAGCAAATACATCTTGGCATGAACAAAATCTATTAGCTTTATAGGCAATCAGTTCTTATATTACTCTTATAAAACAATTTTCAGGTTTTCAAAGAACTGCTCAGTAACAACAGTAATAATAATGAATATAAGAGCATATCAGATGTTACTGATTGTCTCTAATTGCTCTTCACATATTCTTAAACATGTCACTTAAATACTTATAAATGTCCCCTGGTAGTTTAGAAATTGGGGGCTGTTCTCTAAAAACTATAATTTTTACACTACACCGAAGATCAAGACTTAACAGTGTCCTGTCCAATACCTGGCATCATTCCCCTTGTGCGACTCATTAATTTTCCCCCATTTCATCACAATCATAAGTTGATGATCATAATTATTGCAAGACAAAATTTTAAAGCTTAAAGGATAATTCTGAAAAAATAATTAACTTTTGACATAAAAAATCATTAAAGAGAATTCATTCAACATCAGAAAGGAAAAATATACCTCATATCCAAAATAGCAATACACTGCTTATAAAAATTCCCTCTTTATCTTGGCAGCGATCTTGAAAAGTCAAGTAAATAAATGTGAATCTTTTTTAGAGGCTTTCCCCATATAGTACAGCCAATTGAAAAACATCTTCAGCTATCAAGTTACTCCTGCCTGTATTAAGTGGCACGGATACTTCTAAATTTATTTATATTGCCTTTGGTATTTGTCCCTAACTCCAGCCAACTTTTAACTTTCTTTATCTTATTCTTTATTAAAGGTATTCAATTTAGGTATTCATAAAATGAACAGATATTTACAGAAACAAAACGGTTCTGTAACTGTTGATATGTCCAATAAGAAACCCACGATTACAAAATCTTCAACTATGAAACTGTTTTAACTGTCCAGTACTTAAATTGGAGAGTTAATCTTCATTTGTAAATGAAGTCAATATCCTTCCTTTCAATAGCACCTAGCACATTGACTGGTGAGTGAAGAATATTTAGTGAATGAAATAGTGATGCTTTTCTAATTTATTTTAAATTACTCCATTGACAAAACTAAAATGCTGATAGACTAAGAAAATCTACAGAAGACTAATGAAACTAGTTCATTACTGAACTATATATAGAGCAAAGTATAAATTATATAGTTTTGGATTATTCCTACCACAAATTTAACTGTCTGACTTTCCCTACTTAAAATCATCCCCCAGAATCTTCAGTATATAGAATATTAGGAACCAGGAACCTGAGAAAAACCATTCTGCTAAAACAAACAACTGTCACTGTCACTGCTGACCAATCTTTCTGGTTTTGTTGCATGTCAGTCTTCCCCAGACAAATAACAAGTATATCTGTAAAGCACATTTTATAAACTAAGAATATTTTTCATGAAAATGCAGTTAGTATTTACCACCTAAAATATTATCAAGATAATCAGAGTTATCACTGTACTATCATTGGTACACACAGAATTAAGGTACATTTTCAAAAAGCAGGCTAATGTGATGGTATCACTGTATTTTTGCAATATCATGATAGATCAAGTCTGTCTTTAACATACTAGAATTAAGAAGCAATAATGTTTTATGAAAACAAAGCATGGAATAGTTAATTGGATAATTAAATTGCATTTTATATCTACAGCTTATTAATTTTTTAAAGATTTTGTTTATTTTTAAAGAGAAGGGAAGGGAGGGGAAAAGACAGGGAAAGAAACATTGATGTGAGAGAGAAGCGTTGATCAGTTGTGCCTCTCATACACATCCTGACCATGGCCTGAACCTGCAACCCAGGCACGTGCCCTGGCCAGGAATGGAATGAACCAGCGACCTTTCGCTTTGCAGAGCGACGCCCAAGCACCTGAGCCAACATCGGTCAGGACCAGCTTATAATATTTTAAAAAGCTTGGTCTTCAGCACAAAGAGATCTTAGCTATTTTAATTGTAAGGACAAAAATTATTTATGAGCAGCTTTCATGAAAGGCTAGTGTTGCAGTGGCATATTCAACTGAGAGTTTAAAGACAGAGAACCAGCAGCCACAGAACAAAGTTAATCAACTAATGCCAAATCAAGTAACAATATTAACGAGCATAAGAATCTTACTATGTAACCACTACTTACTAAGAAGACTTCATGTTATACTAAAAAAATAAAATTGTGCTCATTCAACCTTTAGACGTACATTATATTTGCTCACTTAGTTCACCATTATGACTATAAAGTTGAAACAGTTCATCTTATAATAGATAACCATATTAAATTAACACTTTAAATTTGGTGAATTTAGAATTTCTCTCATTAAGTTGTTTTTTTGGTTATAGAAAGAGAAAAAAATCCAGATACACAATTCATAAGTTTTAAATATCATACCATTCTGAGTAGCATGATGAAATCTTGCACTGTCCAGGCCTATCCCACCCAGGATGTGAATCTTTACCTGGCCCAGTGTATCCAAGTTGTATACCTACTTAGTAGCCCTCTGGGTTACCATATCCACTGTTGTGGTATCACAGTACTTGTGTTCAAGTAACCCTTATAGTAGCCTACTGTTATGTTACAATGCCTACATCATTCGCCTCACAGCATCTCATCACATAGGCATTGTATCATTTCACATCATCATCATAAGAAAGGGGAATATAATACAGTAAGGTAAGAAAGAGACCATATTCACATAACTTTTGTTGCAATATATTGTCATAATTGTTCTATTTTATTATTGTTATTAATCTTTTATAATGTATAATTTATAAGTTAAATGTTATCATAGGTGTATAAACACAGGGAAAAAACATAGTATATATAGCATTTGGTACTATCCATGATCTTAGGCATCTACTGGGGGTCTAGTAATGTATCTCCCACGGAAAAGGTGGTACTACAGTATTATCAAGTGTGGTCCACCCTCAAGGTATAAATTTCTCAAATTCTAGACATGAGTTATTTGTATAATAATTAAGATTATCAGAACTTTCTTATGGCGCAATGGGAAATAAGGTAGACTAACTACAAAGCTGAAACACAAAAAAAATGTTTAGCTTCCCTTTTTAGACAATCTTATGATACTAAAAAGGTTAAGGTAAGGTGAATTTTAAAAACTCCCAAGTCAGTAATTTTTAACTAAAAACTTCACAGTCCCTGTAAGGTAGTAATCTTTTAAATAATACTGTAGGGCAGAAAAATATCAATGGAGATATCCCAGAATCACATATACAGTTATTTTTGTCTAAAAAACAAAACCCTAAGAACATGAAAACTTTAAAAAGAAACAAAATTGTACTCACATTTCAAACTGTTTAAACTGTTTTACCTTATGCTAAACAATAACGACACACTGTTCCATAAGGCAACAAAAGAAACAAAATGATATTTCTCTATCTTAAGCATGAGGGTAGGGAAGTCAAGTAAGAGCCAAAAATTAACAGTGACAATGTAATATTTTATCTGGAGAAAGAAAATGAAATGACATATTTCCCAATTATGGAATATAATATTACATATTTTAATGTGCATACAGGAACAATTATTTCCTGAAAATTTATAGGGTATAAATATCCTAATTCTACTAGGATTAAGGTCATAGTGTTATGTTTTTAAATTTCATATAATCTTAAAAATCAGATTATTTATATACATCTACTCCAAAGACAGGGTAAACTATGTTACAATCTCAGGTTTAATGCACTTACAGTTCCTTGTGTTTGTCTTCAGCCAAGATTTGGTCATTTGCTTTAAGAGAATACCTATAACACAGAACAAAAATATACTGGTCATACAAACATACAAGTAAGTTTGACTCATAGACATCTGGCTGTAGTATCAACAGTTGACACCCGTCAAGCACTACCTCACTGTTCATTAAAAAAACACCCAAGTTCTTTGCTGTTCTTAGTCACTTCCACACACACGACCCCAAGAATTGATCAACTTGACCATGCTCTGACAGCACAAGACATCTTCAATATTCTTCTATGCTGAATCATCTGTAATGTTACTCATCTAGCAAGTCAAAATTCAAGAAACTACTCTAATGGTAAGTATGTAAGAGTAAAAATAGGCTGTTATTCCATTTGCTAAACACATACTAAATATGTGCTGTGCACCAGACTAGGTACTGGCTAGTGTGACTGAAGAGAAAAAATAAGCTTTGAAGTTCCTGACTGGATGGAAATGTACTAGCTTAAAGACTATAGGCAATTACTTCACCTCTTTTAAGTTCATCCCTTATCTATAAATTAGAGGTTGCTATAAATTTTAGAACAGGGATCTTTCAAATTATTGCTGAAGTTAAAAGAATGTCTAAGGAGTACATTGATGAAATAGGTTTAAAAAAAACGGACAACAATTCCCAAGTCTTCAATTTCCACTTGTATTCAACCCTTTCCTGAAACTAATCTACCTGATAATGGATCAGAGGTCCAAGTGGAGTAACCATGTAGGATTTTCCTTTCTTGCCTCCCCTTTCACAAGTGCCTTTATCTGCTTTATAAAGAGAATGGTGTTATCTATCACCCATCCTGAATAAAACTGTACCACACTACCAGTGTGTACAAAAATCTCTGATGTACAAAACAAGGAATGATTCATAATTTGTCTGCAAAGCCTTCTTTAATATCACAAACTACAGGGCTTCCTGTTTTATATATTATTTCCATAAATAACGAAGCCAGAAATTATAAATGGGGAACTGTGATAGGATGTTCTAGTTGCAGATATATAAGGACATGGGACAGAGGTTGACTGCAACTTTCATTTTGAAAGTTTATCTCTTTCATCCCATGTTCATCATTAAAGAACACATTACTTTTCAGGAAAAGTCCTGTGAAACAAAGGTAAGTCAGTTACTAATAAGAAAAAATAAAGATAGTATCAACTTATTTCTTCCAGTAAACAAACTTAAAACAAGACTCCTTGCCCTTCCATTTACGTACTGAAGATTAAGTATCAAAAGATGGTCGTCACAGAAACACGAACTAAAGCCATTTATTTGAATGAAAAATAAGGCCAGGCCTTTTCTACCATGAAAATTAATCTGATTGGTTTGACAATGAAGAACAGTTTTGCCATTAAGGTTCTATGGCAGACGACCTTAAAATGAATGGCTTTGACTAAAAGACATTTAAGGTTCTTGATAAAGACATCTTATCAAAAAAAATCCTTTTCACAAAGGCACATTGAAATTAAAAACATTTTACTTTTACCATCATCTCCTGAAATGTTAAGATAAACATACTGCCTATAATAAAAATGCTAACAGATATAATTACTAGTTATTTAAAAAGCCTTAATAACACCTTTCTTGGTATACTTCCCAGAATTCATATCTCTAGCAACTCTAATAAATGACCACATCAGGCGGTTTCTAATTCTGTTTCCAACAAACTTGAAGAGAGGCCTAATTACCATTGAGAGATAAATAAAAATAATGTTTGATGACAGAGAAGTTCAAATAATTGAGTAACAAAGCTAAAACAAAAATTTAATACCAACCAATTAATTATGTGAACTTTTTCTCAGCACTTATATCTCTAAAGAAAAAAGGGAAATAAGGTGATGCAGAACTTGTTTTATTGAAGCAATGTGTATTATTTATCCACAAAAAGTTGAATTAAAAAGTTAAAAACTAGTTTCAGCCATGTCATCACAAGACGCATTTAACTTCATTTTTTTCTGTTTCATAATTATTTAACAACATTTCAACATATTTATGTTGTTTTACTAACTACATGCTAATTATAATTTAATGACTGGGAGATATTTTTAATTCAATTTACATATATATTTTTATAGAAGAGACATATGATAGGGTGATCAATATGTATGAAGGGCTTTAATGCATAAAATATATTACTTTCATAATATATTACATGTAAAATATAATTCCTGCATAAAAATACATTACTTAAAGATAAAGACTGGTGAGGAAAAGTGTAACAGAAATACAAATTTAAACAGAAAAAAAGAATATAAAATTTTTTTAATATATTTTATTGATTATGCTATTACAGTTGTCCCATTACCCCCCTCATTTCCCTCCACCCTGCACACCCTCTCCCACCCACAGTTTCCACCATTAGTTCATGTCCATGTGTCATACTTACAAGTTCTTGGCTTCTACATTTCCCATACTACTCTTACCCTCCCCGTCTATTTTCTACCTACCGCCTATGCTACTTAGTCTTCATAGCTTTCCCCCCTCTATCCTCCTCCTCCCACTCCCCTATTGCTAACCCTCCATGTGATCTCCATTTCTGTGGTTCTGTTCCTGTTCTAGTTATTTGCTTAGTTACTTTTTGTTTTTGTTTCAGGTGTGGTTGTTAATAATTGTGAGTTTGCTGTCATTTTACTATACATGTTTTTGATCTTCTTTTTCTTAGATAGGTCCCTTGAATATTTCATAAAATAAGGGCTTTGTGATGATGAACTCCTTGAACTTGACCTTATCTGGGAAGCACTTGATCTGCCCTTCCATTCTAAATGAAAGCTTTGCTGGATAGAGCAATCTGGGATGTAGGTCCTTGTCTTTCATGACTTGGAATACTTCTTTCCAGCCCCTTCTTGCCTGTAAGGTCTCTTTTGAGAAGTCAGCTGACAGTCTGATGGGAACTCCTTTGTAGGTTACTGTCTCCTTATCTCTTGCTGCTTCTAGGATTCTCTCCTTCATTTTTACCTTGGCTAATGTCATTATGATGTGCCTTGGTGTGTTCCTCCTTGGGTCCCACTTCTTTGGGACTCTCTGAGCTTCCTGGACTTCCTGGAAGTCTATTTCCTTTGCCAGATTGAGGAAGTTCTCCTTGATAATTTGTTCAAATATCTTTTCCACTTGTTGTTCTTCCTCTTCTCCTTCTGGTACCCCTATAATTCGGATGTTGGAACATTTAAAGATGTCCTGGAGTTTCCTAAGCCTCTCATTTTTTTAATTTCTTATTTCTCCATTCTTTTCTGATTATATGTTTTTTTTTCTTCCTTCTGGTCCACTCCATTGATGTGAGACCCAGCTTTCTTTCCATCACTATTGGTTCCCCGTGTATTTTCCTTCATTAAACTTATTGTAGCCTTCATTTTTTCATCTAATTTGTGACCAAAATCAACCAATTCTGTGAGCATCCTGATAACCAGTGCTTTGAACTGTGCATCTGATAGGTTGACTATCTCTCAGTTGCTTAAAAGGATTGGTTCTGGAGCTATCATTTGTTCTTCTGTTTGAGCCATCTATTTTTTTTTCCTCGTCTGGTCCCACCTGTTACGTATGAGGGGCGGAGCCTAGGTGTTCACCAGGGCAGGGCAATGCAGTCTCTGGGTTGTGATATTGTATGTGGGGGCGGGATCTGAGAGGGAACAATGGCGCTTGCTCCACTCTCTGTCGGATTTCAGTCCCTTCTGCCGCTTCCCCCCAAGCAAACTGGGCCTTTCTGGTACTGATTCCCATGTGGGTGGGCTTGTGCACCCCATGGGTCTTTCCAAGGACCTCCCCTGTGAGGCTGGGAGTCTCAACCCGCACAGGTGTTTTCAATCAGCCCCAGGCTCTATTTCCCAGCGCTGGGATCCTCGGTTGGTTTCAGTACTTCGCTTCACAATCCCCACCTCGCTGGGTCTGCTGGTTGCCACCCCTCGACCATGGTCTGCCAGCCACCGCTTGTGGGCTCAGGTTCAGCCCACTGCACCACTTTTTGTGCCGCGCAACCCCTCTCCACCCGGAGGCCCAACTCCACACCTCCTACCAATCTGGATAAATGTGTCTATTTTAACTCCTTGGTTGTCCAACTTCCATACAGTTCAATTTTCTGTCAGTTCTGGTTGTTATTCTGTTTCTAAATTGCTGTTGTCCCTATCTTGGATGTGGGGGGAAGCACAGTGTGTCTACCTATTCCTCCATCTTGGCCAGAAGAGAATATAAAATTTTTAAATGTTAAAAAAGACCTTGTTCATGCATTTTTAGAAATGGATATGATAGTTATCAAACTGCTGTGTTAAAGTCCACGAAAAGAATGACCTGTTGGTTTTATTTAATATTACAATAAAAGCTCATTAACTTAAAGAATGAGAAAGTACTTCTTTATCAAAACATTTCTATGTAAGTTAAAAAGTTTTAAACCAGTGGATTTGACGACATCTATATTCTAGCAAAGAGTTTGGTACATATACAATAGGAACTCGCTCAGAGTTACTTTCCTTCTTTCTCTATCTGGCTAATAATAGAGAAATAACAAACATATCTTGCTTAAAGACCTCAAAATTTAGCAAGCAAACAGAACAAAATAACTGTTCATAGTGTGATAAGTGTTACAAAAAAGCGCAATATACACTGTTCATATAAAAGAGGAAGTAGTCAGACTCCTTCCTAAAACAGACAAGAAAAGGACAGCTTTTATCTGCTCCCCAACTTTCTATTCCCCCATAACATCTCTCTTCATTGCTCCTTCCCCATAAACAACCTTCCCATTTAAAGTTTCAGGATAAGAATTTGAAGGGAATAGTAAAAGAGGCCTGAATAAAAGGTCCATAGAGTCAAGAAGCAGGCAAGTATAGCCTGATTTTGATCAAATTACCAAAAGGAAGATTTTACTCTCCTAATTCACACAGTACATCTCCAGGTCCTCAACAATGAGTTTACAAGATCAATTATGAACTATGCTCTAAAGCAAGTAAATTCTCCAGTCTCAAACAGGCCTCAAAATCACTGTGCCTATAGTATTCCTTTCTCTGATCTGATTTTCCCCTACCCCAAACCTACCCAAGGTAGGTAGCCTTCCATCAGATCTCAATTATCTTTATTCTTCTTCATCTTTGCTGGATTTTTCTCAATTTTATCTTTCTTATCTCTACCTTGACTCTTGCACACATAGATATCTAGCCTATACATAAAACTGCACCGTTTGAGGATATAGTACTCAAGACTGTTCTCACTTCTGACATCATCTGCAAGTTCAGGGGGTCCCCCAAACCACCCTGAGGTTCAATAATTCACTGGAAGGACTCACAGAACTCACTGAAAGCTATCATACAGATTACATGGTTACAGATTACAAGAAAAGGATACAAATCAAAATCAACCAGTGGAAGAGACATACAGGGCAGTGTGGGGGACAATTCCAAATGCAAAGCTTCCAGGATGCATTCTCTCTTGGCATCAACATGGCACACTGGTGACACGGGACAATATGGTCGAGTACTGCCAGCCAGGGAAGCTCACGGAGCTTCAGTGTCCAGAGTTATTCTTTCTTCACTGAAGCTTCATTACATAGGCAGGGTTAATCAACTGACTATTTAAGTGGTTTAACTAGGTCTCCAGGTCAACTGATACCATATGACCCAGAGCCTTACCCTAAATCACATAATTGGTCACATTATTGGGTGTGGCCAACCCCTGTCCTAAACAAAAAGACACATCTACAGGTATAATATAGATTACCTCCCAGAAGCCAAGGGCAAAACCAGACCCCTCGTTGGGCAAGGCCAAATTCCTGACACATACCTATGTGGATGTTTGTTTATTTATTTACATATGCCTATAAATATACAGATGTACAAATCTATGTGTATGTGTATTTCCTTATTCATAAACTTCTATCCAGATCTGTATTTTTCATATAACTCTCCCTTATAAATGCCTACTATATGAAAAGCCACTACAATATCCTATAGTTGTCAATTAGCTATCTTGCTGCCTAAAAGAATAACATTCTAATTTTTAAAATGGAACACTGATTTAGTTAGCAAATTAGAAAAAAGGGCACTATTAGAGAAGTGATTTGTTCCTCCAGGCAACTTAAATACCTTTCCAAAACTCATAAACTACAACCAAACTCCATATTTATAGATGGTTATTTATAAGAGAATACAAACTTTACAATACACTTTTTAAAATGTACAGAAATAGTATATACCTACAATTGTAACAATTATGTTCTAAACCATAACAAACTGCTTAAAGTTCATTTTAAAGTAGGCAAACCATAAATTATAATTACAAATATAAAGGTAAATATACCATCAGAACCATAATCCTTACCAATGAAATGGAGATATTTTTCATGGAAACATACAATTAAATGTTTAAATGTGTGGTTTATAATTATATGTAGTTCTCAGTTTCATTTAGTATGTCCTGTTCTGCCAACCTTAACTGCTGTTTGCAGAATGGAAGATATAGAGCCTTTTGAATCTCTTTATTGCATTTAACTTATTTTGTGAACATTCCATGTTTTATGTTAATAAACTTCAAAAAGAAAATTCAACTTAGTAGAAAGTAGAGACCTATACCTCCATTGTCTACCATGTCTTTCTCAAACACAAACAAAGCACACCCTATTTTTAAGCTGGGTTTTGTTTCCTAAAGACATGATTAATGATTAGATAGATGTTCTGCTTTTATATCCATTTCTTAGATTCAAACGTGAACATAGACCCTAGAAGAAAAGAGACAACAAAAAAATATAGTGTTAGTTCTCAAACTTCTTTCTGACTGAATTTACCAGAGGGAAAACACATAGACTCCAGTCATCAGAAGATGAGGAGACAGGAGAGAGCACTGGGAAAGGCCCTCTTATCCTGCAAAGAAAACTTCCTGAGTGAGTGAAAAACCATAAGACTGAAAGTCTGAGACCTGTGTTATTGTCCAGATTCTGCCATTAATTAGCTTTGTGAAGAGGACAAGACGTTTAATTTCTCTAAGGAAGACAAACTACCTATGTCACAGGGTTGCTATGTGGATCAAATAAGATAATACATGAAGTGTCTAGCACATTATTTAACATACAATAAATTCTCATCCTTCCCCCCCTTTCTTTGAATGCTTCCACCTCTTTAAATGAACAATTAGTTCAAAATGGAGGGGTTGGGGGAGAAGGTCAGTTTAAAGTGTTTTCATATTTGGAAACAACTGCATGACGACAAATTTTCATTAAGGAAACCAGAGACTTTGTACAAAAATGTCAATGAGAGCATTACTTATTGAAAATTAAGATTGTAAACAATCAGCCCTGGCTAGTGTGGCTCAGTGGACTGAACATCAGCCTGCAAACCAAAGGGTCAATGGTTCGATTCCCAGTCAGGGCACATGCCTCGGTTGCAAGCCGAGTCAGGTCCCCAGGAGGGGTTGCATGAAAGGCAACCACACATTGATGTTTCTCTTCCTCTTTTTCTCACTCCCTTCCCCTCTCTAAAAATAAATTTAAAAAATATTTTTTTAATTGTAAACAATCACACCACACAAAAAGTAGCAGACTGCATCAATAAATTATAGTAAAACCATGGGAAAATGGTTCAACATTAAGTTTAAAAAATCCCAATATACTCCTAGAAAAAACTGGAAATAAATATATGTAAAAATATTATATATAGCATTACAGGATTTTCATTTTCTTCTTTGTATTTTTTAAAACTGTAAATAATAAGTGTATCATTTTTGAAATTAGGAAAAAATACATAAAAAACAAACATGTAATATTTCAGAATGTGATTATGTAATATTCATCTGGATATAGTTTTCACTTAAATTTTTCAACCAATGAACATGAAAGTCTTCAAAGATTAGTTCAAATCTTCCCTTGTATAAAAACTTAAATTTTTTAATTTAAATGTCATTGAATAAACATTGGCAGCAACAGGTGACAAGTTAAATAGGAAGAAGAGGAGAGAAAAGGGAGGGAGGGGGAGAGTAGTAGAGAAGAGGAAGTAGGAGAGGACAAAGAAGACTACTTTCCCTAGTCCTGTCTGAGCTGTTTATGGATGACACACTTAAAGCAAAAAGTATAAAATCCAGTAATGACATTCCCACCATGGGCAATGGGAAAATGCTACTGTTATTTAGGTTAATCATTTACTATTAGAACATATAAATAAAATATATTCATACATTATAGGTAACTATTATTATATGCTAGAACAGTAGTAGTATAATAAAATAAAGTTTGGGCCTTTTATAAGAGACTGAAACAAATGTTATTTATTCAAATGTGTTTCTCCCTGAAAATTAGCATAACATAGAATTTCAGGCTGAAGGTCCTTGAAGAGATGGTGAACTCCAAAACCAGCCTTACCCCAGAGGTCCCCAATCCCCAGGGGCCACCAGATGCTATGGGTCCCTGGTCTGCTAGGAACCTGGCCACACAGCAGGAGGTGAGCGGCAGCAAGGGAGCTAAGCTTCATCTGTATTTACAGCTGCTCCCCACTGCTGGCACTACCACCTGAGCTCTTCCTCCTGTCAGATCAGCAGCGGCATTAGGTTCTCACAGGAGCATGAACCCTACTGTGAACTGTACATTCGAGGGATCTAGGTTGCATGCTCCTTATGAGGATCTAATGGCTGATGATCTGAGGTGGAGCCGAGGCGGTGATGCTAGTGCTGGAGAGTGGCTGCAAATACAGATCATCATTAGCAGAGAGGTTTGACTGCACAGAGACCATAATAAATCAAATGCTTGCAGACTCATATCAAAACCCTATCAGTAAGTGGCAATTGACAATTACACTGCTTCTGGTGGCAGGCTTTATAGTGACAAGTAAGTTGATGTACTTCAATTGTACAGCTGCATCTGGTGGCAGGTGTTAAGTCAGAATCAGATACTTATTTTAGTCTGCATGTGGCCTGCCCATTATTTTATTTATCACTTCTGTCTGCGCCTCTTTCCTGCACTGCGCATTTGTCTCAGTCACAGTTTTGGTAAGCCCACATGCTAATCCTTGCCAAAATGGGTGAAAAGCAAACGCTGCTGGAGAGCATCCTTAAAAAGGGTGAAAGACCCAATGATGAGACAGAGGAAGACTCTAAAACTGAAAACAAAAAGCAAGCTGCACTTAAAAGAAAATACCCACAGTCTTACTTAAATTACTGGTTCACTGCAACAGGTGATTCACATTCTCTAAGTTCGCTTTGTACAATATGTGGCAACCAGCTATCCAATAAAGCCATGAAACCTTCAAAACTGCTTTGCCAAGCACCCTGCATTAAAAGACAAGCCTTTGGAGTTTTTCAAAAGAAAAAAAAATGTAAACACAAACAAAGAAGCAATTATTAAAGGCCAACACTTCATCAAATGTGTCTGTGCTGAGAGCATCATTCTTAGTTACTACCCACATTGCTAGAGCTAAGAAGGCCTTTACTACTGGTGAAGAGATGATCCTGCCTGCTGCTATGTACATTTGTCATGAACTCTGAGAAGCTGCAGTTCAAAAGGTGCCAAGTGTTCCTCTTTTGGCTAACACCATAACTAAACAAATTGATGAAACAGCAGAGGATAATGAGGCACAGTTGTTAGAGAGGATTAATAAGTCACTGCGGTATCCAAGCCAGGTTGACCAGTCTACCGATGTTGACAAGGCAACAATGCTTGTTTTTGTGCGATGTATTTTCAGGCAGATGTGCGTGAGGATATGTGTTGTGCACTTTTGTTGCCAACCAACACCACAGCTGCAGAACTATTCAAGTCTTTGACTGATTACATATCAGGAAAACTGAATTGGTCATCTTGTGTCAGTATATGCACCGACAGAGTGGCTGCCATGACTGGACTGCTTTCTGGTTTCACTGCTCGGGTCAAAAACTGGCTTCTGAACGTGAGTCTACGCACTGTGCAGGCTAGCCGAAAAATGTCACCTGAACTTAACATTTTACAGGATGTGATTAAAATTATCAACCAGGAGAAGTATAAAGGACACATGGACAAACTAGGGGGGGTGGAAATGGGAGGGAAGTGGGAAGGGCTGGAGGGTCGGCTGGGATGGGAGTAAAAGACAGAAAACTGTACATGAACAACAATTAAAATTTTAATAAATAAATAAGTAAAATAAAATTATCAACCACATTAAAGTCCATGCCTTTAACTCACATCTGTTGGTGCAGCTCTGTGAGGAGATGGACGTCTTCTCCTATACACAGAAATGAGATGGCTTTCCAAAGGTAGATCACTGGCCAGTTTTTGAGTTAACAGCTGCTCCACAGATTTCTTTTAGAAAAACAGTCACCACTGGTAGCACATTTCAGTGACACAGAGTGGGTCACAAAATTTGCTTATTTGTGTGACATACTTAATCTGCTGAACGAACTCAGTCTGTCACTTCAGGGGAGAATGACAACTGTGTTCAAGTTGGCAGATATGTGTTCAAGTGGCTGCATTCAAAGCCAAACTGGAATTATGGGGTCAACGAGTGAACACTGGGATTTTTGACATGTTTCAAACATCAGCAGAGATTTTTAAAAAGGCTGAACTGGGCCTTCTTTCTCCCAGAAAGGCTGGTGGATGGTCACCTATCGCAGCTTTCAAAGGAGTCTGAGCATTACTCCCCAGCCACAAAGACCCCCAAACTGGGAAGGAATGGATCCGTGATCCGTCTGTGAATAAGCCAGGAGAACTGACTTTGTCCATGCTAGAAGAGGACTAACTGCCTGACATCGCAAATGACAGTGGCCTTAAAAGTATGTTTGATACAACTTCAAATCCCCACACATTCTGGATTAAAATCAAGGTGAAATATCCTGAGATTTCCACAAAGCACTGAAAAGCCTGCTGCCATTTCCAACATCCTATCTTTGTGAAGCAGGGTTTTCTGCAGTGACAGCGCCAAAATGAGATTACAGAGTAGACGGGACATAAGCAACACACTTCGGATGTTACTGTCTCCCATCACCCCCAGATGGGACTATTTGTGGGAAAACAAGCTCAGGGTTCCCAACGATTCTGCATTATGGTGACTTGTATAATTATTTCATTATATATTACAATGTAATAATAGAAATAAAGTACACAATAAAAG
Organism: Trachops cirrhosus; assembly: GCA_028533065.1. Taxonomy (NCBI): domain Eukaryota; kingdom Metazoa; phylum Chordata; class Mammalia; order Chiroptera; family Phyllostomidae; genus Trachops; species Trachops cirrhosus. The sequence continues at coordinate 108,972,047 of CM052542.1, forward strand.
TAATGCATTTGAATCATCCCAAAACCATCCCATTGCCCTGGTGTGTGGAAAAATTGTCTTCCACAAAACCGGTCCCTGGTGCCCAAAAAGGCTGGGAACTACTGCCTATCCAAAGTCACACATGCAGGAAGTGACAGCAATCTGGCTGCAACATCTGTCACCACATTGATCACCAGGTTGATTCAGCTGATCTGACTAGCTAGGTGGGTGTCCCCTTCCTCCCTCACTGATCCATGTTCATCTGTCCCGAAGCTGCACGCTCATTGGAAGAAGACAACCTTCCCAACTAGAAGGGAGGACCAGTCTTCGGTCAAGGGTATAGGAGTAGCTGCGCTTCCCTGCTAGAACCTCCAAACAAGCTCTCAAGGTCCAAAGTCACACATGTAGTTAATGCCAAAGCAGAACTTGCTACACAAGAGGGTGAAAATAAATTATTCCATAAATACCTGCAACTAAGATTGCCTCCAGAGATATAACAAGTAAAATTCCTAAAAATCTACAAACATTACCACATAATCCAAAGAATCCAAACAGTATCCTGCAAAATTTTATAGAATTGGTAGAATCAATCAGATAGACAGTGTGTGTATGGCAGTAAGAGTTTAAACATATTTGATTGGCTCCTGCAATTAAAAAATAAAGCCTGATTAAAACATTCTTAATGTTTTAATTCTGGGAGGAAGAAAAGGGAGGCCAAAAATGTTAATCACCATAACAATGTTTCCTACTAAAGTTGAAATTTAAGAGGTTTATAAAGAAACAGATTATCTAAGAGTAAACCACAGGGTTAGAATGAAAATAATAGCAAAAGTACATGGATTATTAAAGTAATATTTTAAATTCTCATTAGTAAACTATATGAGGATTAAAACTTAGAGAAAGCTGAAGGAGAAAGACTTAAACTGGATTTAAATCTACAAAAATTATACTCTTTGTATTCTAACATATTTTCCTTATGCTTTTATTTTTTTAAAGTTGATAATTACTCCAAATGACTAGCCACATATTTTTGTAAGAGGAATTTTTAAAAATGTGTTAAGTGTGATATGTCACTGCTTTCCTCTTGGGCCATATCAAGAGAACTGGCCCGCTTAATATAACACCTACCATTTATTTTTTTTTAATTTTTCTTTATTAATTTTATTTTTTAATCTTTTTAAAGTTTTTTTTTATTTTAGGTTTTACTTATTTATTTTTAGAGAGAGGGGAAAGGAAGGAGAAAGAGAAGAAGAGAAACATCAATGTGTGGTTGTCTCTCGGTGCCCCAAACTGAGGAGGACCTGGCCCACAACCCAGGCAAGTGCCCTGACTGGGAATCCAACCAGCAACCCTTTGGTTCACAGGCCTATGTTCAATCCTCTGAGCTACACCAGCCAGGGCTATTAATTATATTTTTAATTGTATTTTATCTGTTGTATTACAGTTGTTCTAATTTTTCTGCCTTTGCCCTCCTCAACCCAGGACCCCCAACTCCCTCAGGCAATTTTCCCACCATGTTCATGTCCATGGGTCATACATGTAAGTTCTTTGGCTACTCCATTTCATATACTTACTTTACATGCCCATGATTATTCTGTACCTATCTATTTGTACTTCTTAATCCCCTCACCTCTTCATCCATTCCCCAACACCCCCTACCCCATCTGGCAACCATCAAAATATTCTCAGTATCCATGATTCTCTCTTCTTGTTTGCTTAGTATGTTTTTAATATTCAGTTGTTGATAGATATGTATTTTTTGATACTTTATAACTCATAGTTTTGGTATTCTTCTTTTTCTTAAAAATGTCCCACTATTATATTTCATTATTATATTTCATATTTCATATAATAATGGTTTAGTGATGATGAACTCCTTTAGTTATTTTTCTTATCTTGGAAACACTTCATCTGCCCTTACATTCTAAATGACAGCTTTGCTGGACAGAGCAATCTTGACTGTAGGATCCTGCTTTTCATGACTTTGAATATTTCTTGCCAAATTCTTCTAGACTGATTTCTTTTGAAAAATCAGCTGACACTCTTATGGGAACTCCCCTATAGGTAACTAAGTTCTTTTCTCTTGCTGCTTTAAGATTCTCTCTTTATTGAGACCTTTGGCATTTTAATTATGATGTGTCTTAGAGTGGGCCTATTTGCATCCATCTTGTTTGGGACTCTCTGTGCTTCCTGGGACTTGCATGTCTATTTCCGCCTGCTTCCTTCATCAAATTAGGGAAGTTTTCTTTCATTATTTTTTCAAATAGATTTCTAATTTCTTGCTCTTTATCTTCTCCTTCTTGTACCCCTATGATGTGAATGTTGGACCTCCTGAAATTGTCTTAGAGGCTGCTTATGCTATCCTCATTGTTTGGATTCTTTTTTCTTTTTGTTGTTCTGATTGGTTGTTTTTTGCTTCCTTATGTTCCATATCATTGATTTGATTCTTGGCTTCATCCACTCTACTGCTGTTTCCCTGTAAATTGTTCTTTGTTTCAATTAGTGTGTCCTTTGTTTCTTACTGGATCTTTTTTAATATTTTGAGGTCCTCACTAAGTTCCTTGAGCATCCTTATAAACAGTGTTTTGAACTTTGCATCTGACAGATTGCTTATCTCTATTTCATTTAGCTCTTTTTCTGGAGTTTTGATCTGTCCTTTACTTTGGGCCATGTTTTTTTGTCTCCTCAATTTGGCAGCCTTCCTGTGTTTGTTTCTATGTATTAGATAAGAGCTGCTTTGACTTCGTGTCTTGATAGTATGGCTTTATAGTAAATGTCCTGTAGGGTCCAGTGGCACAGCCTCCCCTATCACCCAAACTGGGTACTCAAGGTGCACCCTTCTTGTGGACTGAGTACACCCTCCTCTTGTAGTTGAGCCTTGGTTGATATTGGCAGATCCATGGCAGGGACTGACCCAGGTCAGTCAGCTGCAAGGACTGTCTACGACCACTGACCATCAACCTCTGCCCGCTGTGGAAGATCAGTTGTGCAGAGGGCAGGGTGGTTGTACTCCAATATGGGCTATAGCTGTCCCCTGGGTGTGCTGGCCCTGGTGTTTCCTATGTGGTAAAGGCCAAGATCAGCCCCCACCTGTGTTTTTCCTGGGGCACCCTGCCTGAGCTATAAAGCAATCTGAGATGGCTACTTGTGCTGGGCTTGGAGATTTATAGGCAAAGCCAAACTGTGAATCTAAGCTGGTTGCTGCTAGTGCCAGGCCTGGGGGCTCATTGAGGCCAGCTGATGCTTGTCTGATAGGATTTATGAAGTTAAAAGGCATGAGCCAAGACTAGTCAATCATATGGAAAAGCAGTTTGGGTGGGCCCATAAGTTGGGTGAGGCAGCCTCTTGGGATCTCCAAGGCAGGTCAAACAGTGTTAGCCAGGTTGATCAGGTCTCAGATATGACTCCAGCTTGCTGGCTCTGTGAGGGGAGGGTTTAGCAGAGAGACAACGGCTTTAGCTCACCTTGATGCCAGACACTTCAGTTTCTCTCTGTATACCACTGGTGCCTTTCAAGCCACTATCCTGGTGCTAGAGCTCAGAGAGAGTGAGTCTGAGTAGGTGAGTCTGTGTGTAGGTTCTTTAAGAGGAAATGATTGGGGTTCCAGCAGTTTCTTCTACCAACTCAATCCCTGCTGGTTTTTTCAGGCAGAAGTTGTGGGGACTTATCTTCCTGGCACTGGGATGCTGGGTTTGGAGGTCTAGTATGGGTCTGGGGCTCCTTGCTCCCAAGACATCACTCCCAAATTTTTATCCACCAAATGTGTGTGAGGGACCACCCTGTTCCGTGTCTCTACCCCATCTTATCAATCTGGATGGATGTGGGTTCTTTAATTCTGTAGTAGTCAGACTTCCATTCAACTCTATTTATGATGGCTGAGTGATGGTTGTTCTATATTTTAGCTGTAATTTTGATGTGGTTGTGCAAAAAGGTGAGCCACGTCTGCCTATGCCACAATCTTAATTGAAGTCCTCCCATTCATTTCTGAATACATTTTAATGTGGCTTCTGTCCCTATCACTTCACTGTGATTTACATAGCTGAGGTCAACACTGACATCCTATCGTAAAATCCACTGGATTCCTGTTTTTTGTTTTGTTTTTGAACTTATTTTATTTACAATTGCAGTATTACATTCAGTATTATTTTGTATTAGTTTCAGGTGTACAGCATAGTGGTTAGACAATTATATAATTTAATTAGTGATCTCCCTGACCAATCCTAGTACATGCCTGTCACCATACTCAGTTATTACAATATTACTGACTATATTCCCTATGCTGTACTTTACATCCCTGTGACTATTTTTTAACTACCAATTTGTACTTCTCTATCCCTTCACCTTTTTTACCTAATCCCCAGTACCCCTTCCATATGGCAACTCTGTTTATTCTCTGTATCTATGAGTCTGTTTTTGTTTTGCTGGTTCATTTATTTTGTTCATTAGACTGCATATATGAGTGAAATAATATGGTATTTGTCTGTCTCTGAATGCCTTTTTTCACTTAGCATAATAACCTCTAGGTCCATCCATGTTGTCGCAAATGGTTAAGTTTTCATTCTTTTTTATGGACAAGTAATATTCCACTGTATATATGTAACCACATCTTCTTTACACACTTGTCTATTGTTGGACACTAGGGCTGCTTCCATATCTTGGCTACAGTAAACAACACTGCAATGAACATAGGTATGAACATAGGAAACACACATCTTTTCAAATTAGTGTTTTGGGTTTCTTCGGATATATAACCAGAAGTGGAATTGTTGGTCATAAGGTAGCTCTATTTTTTATTATTTTGAAGAACCTCAATACTGTTCTCCATAGTGTCTGCACCAATTTGCAATTCCACCAACAATGAAAGAGGGTTCCCCTTTCTCCATTTCCTCGCCAGTTCTTGTTTGTTGATTTATTTCCACTGGACTCTTGTAGGCCTTATATCATTAGACATCTGTTACATCTGATACCATTAACCACTCTGTCATACAAACTCACTATACTTCATGAGACCTCGTCTTAGTTCTTCTGCTACAAGCTCATTATTTCCTCTCCATCTCCTTCCGTAATTCTTCTTCACCCATCCATCTATTAAATGTTCCATCTTCCAGCCCACTTCTTCTTTTACTTTGCACCCTTTCTCTAGAAAGGCTCTCTGTTGGTTGCTTTAATACCACGTATATAATGAGGATGATGATGATGGTAATAATAGCTAACATTATTGAATGGCATTGTGTAAAATACAATTAAATACAATGTTTATTTACTGTAGATCTCTCCAGCCATGAATCCTCTATCTACCTGAAACATAAATCAAACTCTTTCCTAAATATGTCCACCTAGTTATCACATATTCATCTCATGCATGAACAAAACTGAACTTAATTTCTCTATCCCTTCTAAAATGTCCTTCCTCAGTAATAAATATCACCATCTACTCAGTCACTAAAGCCAAAAGTAGGAATATCATCCCTGGCACCTCTTCAATAAATCAATCACCACGTCTTACCTTTATAACACTAACATATTATTGAACTTTCTCCCAACATTCTACCCTAAATACAACGATCAGGTCATCATCTTTCAACAGGTCTATCACTACAGCCTCCTTTTCTTAAAAGATCTTATTTGTTTGTTTTGGGGGGGAGGAAGAAAGAGAAGGAGAGAAACATCAGTGTGAGAAACATCGATCAGTTGCCTCTGCACCCTCGATTGGTTGCCTCTGTACCCCCATCTGGGACCAAACCCACAAACTAGGCATGTGCCCTCACTAGGAATCGAACCCAGCAACCTTTCGCTTTACAGGATGATGCCCAACCCACTGAGCCACACCAGTCAGGGTCAGCCTCCTTCTTATTCTGTCTCCTCAAATCCAATGACCTACTGCAGACACAGTGATTTACATAATTCCAAATGTGAACCCAACCATGTTGTCCCCCTACTTAAACCCTATTGCCCCTAACAGGGACATGAGACACATTCCAAGTTCCTTAGTAGCCAAATAATATTGTCTAACATATGGCAAATACATAAATTATCTCATTCAATCCTCACATTTTAATATTCCTATTTTAATATACTTATTATAATATTCCTCATTTATTCACAAGGAAACTGACTTCCATAGATTAAGAAACATAACGAAGGTCACACAACTGCAAGTGGCTCCAGAGAACACTCATAATTAACCTCTATTCTATAATGCCACAGTAATAAAGTGATTTCCTTCTCCATCTGTCTCTCAAACTACTAGATGCTAAAGGGAAGAAATTTACTCAATATGTATTTCCAGTATTTGGAAAAATACTGACCACAAAGCAAGTGCTCCAAAAAAAATCTATAATGAGCTTAAATGAACTTTAAAAAATGAATCCATGTTTAGGTAAGCCTTACAAATACCATTATCCTCAATATTCAAAGTCTGGACATCAGAGTTATCTACAAGGAACATCATCTAATTATATCTAGGGCAAAGTGAAAACTTCATGAATGAGTCTGTGGTTATTTGTATGCATAATTTAGATCTTATTTTGGGAAGCCCCAGAGCAACTCAAAACCAATTACTAAATATGTGAAATAATATAAAGATTCAGAATCAAATACCAGTTTATTTCAAATTATAGGACTCTAATATTCTAAAAGAGAGAATCATAATAGCCAAGGAATATCTTTCTTTTAATGCAGGTCACAGGTAAGTTAAAGAAAATATTTAAAATTCAGTATTATTTCCAAATACCAGCAATAATCTAGTTGAAAACTACTGTACTCACAGCAACAATTATATTTTTCAAATATCTAGAATAAACCTAAAACTACAAAATTTTACAATAACACCAAGTTATCCTGTTTAATATTGTAACCACTAATCACATGATAAAGTTTAAATTAATTGAAATTAAACAAAATTTTAAACTTCAATTCATCAGTTACACAACCATACTTCAAATGTTCAAAGCTAAATGTGATTACTAGTTGGGCTACCATACTGGACAGCACAGATACACAATACCTCTATCATCACAAAAAGTTCTAGTGCACAGCAGAGCTGTAGAGATAACTTAGCTCAGGTTTTGTTTTAACTTCAATCACTTCTACATAGTTTGAATTTTTTCCAAACAAACATTTTTATAATTTTTAAAGGTAACAAATTTAGCAATAATCACTACAAAAGACAGAAGTTTTTTTAAACCTAACCATTTTGTAACCCTGTACTTAACGTATTTAGAGCTTATGTATTAATGAAATATATAAAAGAATACCTAAAATAATGGAGAAATATGTATAGATTTTAAAAACTCATATGATAAAAATCTTTTTCCTAAATTAACCTATAAATGCTGTACAATTCTAAAAAAAATTCCAGAAAGAATTTTGGTAGAGTTTGACAAGCTTATTTGAAAATTTATGTACGAAAGAGCCAAAAATATGGAAATTCTTGAATAAAAACAAAAAATGTTAAGACTTGCCCTATCAGACTTCAAGAATTACTGTAAAGCTTTACTTATAAAATAAAGCTAGGGTTGCATTAGTTCAAGGACAAATAGACCAACAAAAAGAACTAAGAATGTATAAACCGAGCTATAGATAAATAAAAACTGGCATTGCAGATCAGTGAGTAATGGCTGGATTATTCACAATATATTGATAAAATAGTTGATTCCCCAAAAGGGAAAAATTTAAAACACTGAATCCCTACCTCACATAAGATACAAAAATCAATTCAGGTCAATTAAAGAGCAAGCACACAAAGCATAATGTTAAAACTTGCCAAAGAAAATTCTAAAAAATAGCTTTATAAAGAATTAACTACAACTTCCGGCCAAGATGGAGGCATAGGTAGACGCACTGTGCCTCCTCGCACAACCAAGATAGGGACAACAAAGATATAGAAACAAAATAACAACCAGAACTGACAGAAAATTGAAGTTTATGGAAGTCGGACAACCAAGGA
>CM052542.1:108980473-108999349 GCA_028533065.1 Trachops cirrhosus
ATGACACATGGACTGAAGTAAAGGGGGAGAATGTGGGTGGGAGAGGGTGTTCAGGGTGGAGGGGAATGAAGGGGGGATAATAGGACAACTGTAATAGCATAATCAATAAAATATATTTAAAAAAAAAAAGAAAACTATAAGACATTGAAGCAAGAAGTTGAAGAAGATACAAATAAGTTAAGCATATACCATGTTCATGGATTGGAAGAATTAACATCAGTGAAATGTCCGTACTATCCAAAGCAATCTATAGACTCAATGCATTTCTATCAAGATACCAATGGCATAGTTCACAGAACTTGAACAAATAATTCAAAAATTTACATGGAACCACAAAATTTCCAAATAGCCACAGTAATCTTGAGAAAGAAGAACACAGCTGGAGGAATCACACTACCTGATATCAAACTATACCAGGACATAGTAGTAATCAAAACAGCACAGTACTGGCATAAACACAGACATATAAATCAATGGAACAGAATACAGAGCCCAGAAATGAGCCTTATGATCAATTAGTATTTGACAAAAGAGGCAAGAACATACAATGAGGTAATGATAATCTATTCAACGAATGGTGTTGGGATAATTGGACAGACAGACGCAAAAAACTGAAACTAGACCACCTTCTCGCACCATGCACAAGAACAAACTGAAAGTGAATTAAAGATTTAATGTAAGACTTGAAACCATAAAAATCCTAAAAGAAAACATAGACAGTAAAATTTCAGACATTTCTAGTAGCAATATTTTTTCTGATATATATGCTCAGGAAATGGGAGCAAAAGAAAAAACTAAAAAATGGGGCTACATTAAACTAAAAAGTTTTCCACAGCAAAGGAAACGATCAACAAAGTGAAAAGATAACCCACCAAATGAAAGAACATATTTTCCAATGATATATTATAAGGGATTAATATCCAAAATTCATAAAGACCTTAGATAACTCAACACCAAAAAAATAACCAATTAAAAAGTAGGCAGAAGACCTGAATAAATACTTCTCCAAAGAGAACATACAGATGGCCAAAAGAAATGAAAAGGTGCTCAATGTCTCTAATCATCAGAGAAGTGCAAATTAAAACCAAAATGAGATACCACCTCACACCTGTCAGCAAGGCTATCATCAGTAAATCAACAAACAAGTGTTGGTGAGGATGTGGAGAAAAGGGAACCTTCGGGCATTGTTGGTGGGAATGCAGAATGGTGCAGCCACTGCATTAACAGTATAGAATTGAAAATGGAACTGCCTCCTGACCCAGCTTATCCACTTCTGGGAATGTATCTGAAGAAACTCAAAACACTATTTACTATAGGCAAGATCTGAATGCAGTCCAAGTGTCCATCAGTAAGGTGAGTCAATAAAAAAAAGTGCTGGTATATTTGCACAACTAATTAACAAAATAAACTAACAAAATAGAAATAGACTCATATAGAGAAAACAGATTGACAGCTGTCAAAGGGAAATGCAAATTTCCCTTTTTTGCATTTGTTAGGGGCTTCCAGGGCTGGGTGAAAATAACTGAAGGGATTAAGAATAAAAACCCTCTTAAACACAGACAGCAGTACGGTGATTACATGAGAGAAAGGGGGTAGGTCAAGAGGTAGAAATAGTGATGGAAGGAGGTTTGACCTGGGGTGGTGAACACACAATACAATATACAGATGGTGTATTGTAGAACTGTACAGTTGAAACCTATATAATTTTATTAACCAATGTCACTGAATAAATTCAGTAAAAAAGTAAAATGATAAAATAAAATTTTTATTAAAAGATTTCTAAGAACACAAAATGTAATAACCATAAAATAAAATAAAACATATCAATGAATTTGACTAAATCAAAATTTAAAACTTCTGTTCCCAAAACACATTGCCTTGGCTGGTGTGGCTCAGTGGACTGAGTGCCAGCCTGAGAACCAAAAGGTCGCCAGTTCATTTCCAGTCAGGGCACATGCCTGCCACCGGTGGCAGGCCAGGTCCCCAGTTGGGGGCCTGCAAGAGGCAACTGATCGATGTATCTGTCACACACTGAGGTTTCTCTCCCTCTCTTTCTTCCTCCCATCCCCCCTCTCTAAAAATAAATAAAATCTTTTTTTAAAAAAAGAAATGGAAAGGCATGACTCAGAGAGAAAATATTTGCTACATGTGTGTGTGCCTGAGTGTGTATAAAATCTGACAAATAATTTGTATTCAGATTATTAAAAAAACTACAAACCAGCAACAAAAAGGAAAAGCCCAATCAAATTATAGGAAAAAGACTTGAACTCTCAGTTCAAAAGAAAAGATAAGCAAAAGGCTTAAAATCACATCACTGACATCCAAGAGCTACATATTAAAACCACAATGAAATATAACTATACATCCACCAGGATGTGAAAATCAAAAATGCCACACATTGTCAAGAAGGTAAAATAACTAGAACACTAATAACACCATTGGTGGAAATTTTAACGTGTTTAGTTTTCCATTTTGGGAAAGTTTGGTGATTTCTAAAGTTAAACATACATCTATCTTAGGACACAGCTCTTCCATACATAGGTGTTTACCCAACTCTACAAAAAGGCTTATACAAACATGTTCATAGCAGCTTTATTTGTAATAACCAAAAACCAGAAACAACCCAAAGTCTATCAACAGGAACATTGTTGCTATTTCCACACAATGGAATACTACTCAACAATGAATATGAAGAAACTGTTGATACGTCAAAATGGATGAATCTAAAAATTGTATTGAACAATAATCAGATAACAGTAATCAGACACGAGTAGTATTTACTGTATGATTCCATTTATATAAAACTCTCGAATAGGCAAAATGAATCTCTACTGAGAGAAGAAAAGAAATGGTTGTCTAGGTCGGGAGAGAGTAGGATGGATTAAAAAGAGGCAAGAGAGAATTTTTCTGGGGAGAGGAACATGTTTTATATGTTGATCTGAGCGCTATCTACACAAATTTTTTTCAAAATTCAGTGAACTTCGGATCCATGATTTTACTATATGTGAATTATATTTTGGCATTTATTTTTACTCAGGGGAACAGACTGGGGAAATACCTGTGTCCCTTAGACTATGGAAGGTCAATCTTTCCATTTGTACTCTAGATCCCATCCCTTCTTGCATACTCAAGGAAATGACCTCGTCCCTCTGTCCAGCATCATCTATTTCTTCACTTTCTATTGGATCATCCTTTTCAGCATACAAATATGTTGAAATTTCCGCCCCTCTCAAGTCCACATATACCTCCACCAACGATTATCCCTGCTCCCATTCAGTAAAACACTTCTAAAAGATTGTCTAGCCCTGGCCAGATAGCTCAGTCAGTTGGAGCCTTGTCCTGATACTCTAGTCTGGGCACATACAAGAATCAACCAATGAATGCATCAATAAGTGGGAAAACACATCAGTGTTTCTCTCTCTCTCTGCAATCAATAAATTTTAAAATATATATATTGCCCATGCTCTGTTAAATAGCAAGTTCCCCTTAACTAAATAAAATTATTCATTTTTTAAATTCAACTTTCAGGAGCACGTGTGGCATAATAATGACTAACACATAGCAATTTGCAGCTATAAAACATTTTTATATATGTTATCAACTTTAAATCTTCAAAGTGACTCTAAAGGGTAGGTATTGCTATTATCTCTGTTTAACAGAAACAAGAGGCTCCGAAAGGTTTTATAACCTGCCAACAGTCGGAAACCAAGTAAATGATTCCTAACTTCAAAGCATGCACTTTCTTATTCAATATACTACATTGAGACACTCAGAACTCTCTTAATACAATAAAAATGTCTGACCAATGAAAAACACCCAAAATCTATCATCTATGAGGGAGGACCCTAAAAAACAGTATTTCTAAAAAATTTTATTTCTAAAAAATCTTACATATTTAAACTTCAGTTACCTTCAATATACTCTCCAACTGATGCAATACATCTATCAACATGTTTTTTTCCACTGCTCAAAACAGTTTTTGAACTTGTTGATTTTGATGCCTTTTAGTGCTTCTGCCTGTTTTTGTTTCACCTCTTCCCCATCGGCAAAGCATTTCCCCTTGAGGAGTTTTTTCATGGGGAAAACAAAGAAAAATGTCACTCAGGGTGAGATCAAAAGAATAGGGAAGGTAGGGAACAGGGCTCTTGCCATTTTTGGTCAAACACTGCTGAACACTCGGCAAGGTGTGGGCAGATGCGCCCTAAATCACCTATCATGAAATGGGCAAATGCGTTGAAAGAGTCTTCAAAAAAAATTCACTGAAGCTGAACACAGCCTGTCACAACAAAGACAGCCAGTACACTGAAACAGATGGGTTCCTACAACACCCACCTAGTGGGGGGAGCCTGTCTGTACTACAAGGGGCCACGCTCCAGGAGATAATTTAGGTTTTTTGGGCAGTCCTCCTTCGTATATGCCCTGACTGCTGTGGATCAGTGGGTTGGGTGTCATCCCACAAACTGAAGGGTTGACAGTTTGATTCCCAGTCAGGGCACACTGCTAGGCTGCCAGCCAAGTTCACAGTTGGGTGTGTGCAAGAGGCAACCCATCAATGTTTCTCTCGCATATCACTGTTTCTCTCCCTCTCTCCTTCCCCTCCCCTTTCTCTAAAAAAAATAAATAAAATCTTTTTTAACTCTATCATATGTATATAATTATCTTATAGTTCTATTTCAAATAACATTTCAACAACCAATGTCTACTACAACAAAATTATTATAGTGTATAAGTGTGTGACCAGATAATTGATTATCTAAACAGAACACTTTGAGAGTAAATGAAGAGCTATTAATAATTATACCAAGGGTAACAGGCATGATCCAGGATTGTCCTGGGAAATTGGGATATATGGCATCCTACTTATAAACTAGCTTTGCTATTTGAAAATAAGAATCCATATTTATGGTTTATTAAAGTATTGTTTTTTATGAACGAACATTTGCACTGATTCCAAGTAACATGGCAGTCTTCACATTTAGGGAGGAGACTAAGGGCTAAAAGCTATCAGGAGAGACCCAATTCCGAATTTGGTCAGATACACTTGGATATTGGTGCTGCTAAAAATTTAACTTCAGAATATTAGTAACTAATGACTGAACTGATAAGCTAAATGTTTGAAACCTACAGAGAGTTCTATTAACTAAGCAGTGTTGCAACTTATACGAATGAACCAAGGGAAAGAAAAAAATCATTTCATAGAACGAAGACCAGATATTGTGCAGTAACGTGACTTATACTAGAAAAATATCTAAATGAATATGGCCACAAAAATAATGTTAAAGGGGAGAAAAATAAAGTGATATACTACTGCCAGTAAAAAATTAAAAACTCAAAACATTTGTTTAGCATTTCAAATGAATAAAAATTACCTGTCAATTATAATAATCAATGAGTTCAGATAAATAATTCTAGTGTGTGCCACTCCCAGCCCAAACACAGACTGATCAATGAGTCTGCCATTCACAGGCAGAGAAATAATTTTCCAAGAGGTATCAGACATATAGTTATAAGCCTCTATGAGGTATTCAGAAACCATCACTAATGGTTTAAATTCTTCACTACCGAGGAGAGTATTACAGTATTTTTTAATAACAAATTTAAATCAAGTAAGTATAACGAGGTAAAGAGACATGAATGTTAAGCAATGTTACAGGTAAGGGTTAACATTCAGTCTAGACAATCATTTAGGTTCTGTTTTATCTTTGACAGTTGTCCTTAATGTAGCAATACTGTGGCTGGAAAGATTTGGAGTTAGAAAACCTTGTATGCTTTTCAAATGAAAATGACCTATTTATAAATATGAGTATTAACAGCTGACAACACTGCACAGTTCTGTAAGAGGATTCCTTAGTTCTTCAAAATACAGCATTTCATAAACAAAACAATTTCATTTTATTTTACAAGTTCATTTGCCTTACTAGGAAGTCCCATACAGAAAAGTCTGTGCAGTAATCTGAAATTTACAATTCTTATAAAAGACACAAGTCCTGAAACGAGCTTGCATATCCTATTTAAGGGCTCCAAAGAAACCAGCTCAACCAAGTAAGGCAGTTTCAATCTTAGCCAGATTTTACTCTCCATATGAATGTTCTCCATCTCAGTGGCTTGGCAGATCTTGTTGGATGCACCTCAAAGTCTTGAATGTTACAAGAAAAATACCCCAGGACCCCACCCACAACCCACATAAATTTTCCAGTGTAGGCCAACCCACAGAAATGGCTCCAAAATCATCATGTAGGACACAGTCATGTCGAGTCCCAGAATAGTCTTTGACCAAACCTGACCTGTCTGGGCAGACCAAAGAATACGGCTCTTCTGCTCTATAGCAAACACTCTCCCTAGCTCCCTACCTCATTTTCCCAGTCTTCTTTGGCACAAACACAAGCTGTAAGCAATGCCCAAAACCAGACTCAGGCACTAATGTGGGGGGAAAAGGCAATGTTCATAGGGGTGTTTTGAAACAGTGTTGCACAGTGAAAAGTACATACAGTCGATGTCAGAACAGCTAAGTTCTGTCTTAAGCTCTACCACTGCCTACCTAGGAAATATCACTTGTGGGCCTCAAGGGCCAGTACAAAGAGTAAAATGCTCACTAAGATTCTCTTCTAGTCCTCTCATTCTATGTGTTCCTATCCTACTGTGCCAATTAAAAATAACAAAAGCATCAATTTACCAAATATGTTCTATCATTTCCCAAATTAAGGCCAGTTGGGGTCTGATATACATAACACAGGATGAAAGTTGTTATTCCAGGTCAAATGGTTTCAGAGACTATAAATTGAGACTCTTCATCACGAAATACAAATAATAAAAATTCAAAAAAAAGTATCTCCAGCTAAATTCATTCAAAGATCTTTAAAAAAACATTCCCTTCACTTAAATCTTATTTAGGAATTCCTAACAGTTGAATGCTACACTGGAAAGGGTATTGAAACAGGTATCTAGAGATCTGGGTTTAGTTAAAGATACGTAACTATTTTATGTAAACATCTATAAATCACAGTATCTCCTGGCTTCAGCTTCTTCAACTATAAAATGAGGGAATTAGGTAAGCTTCCTTCCTGTCTAAAATCTAAGATTTAAACTTTTCAGATGGCACCATTCTCTAGGGGCTCAAATTGCTTTTAACAAAAAGAGAATGCTACATTTATATAATGCCTTCAAACTTAAAAGCACTTTCATATCTCCTCAACAACACTGTGGGATACATATTAATATTAGCATCACCATCACTGAATACATCATTAAACAAATGTCCAGAGAAGAGAAAACAATCTGTAATTCAGGGAAGGACTCTCAACTAGAACCCAGGTATGTTGAGCACTGGTTCTCACTGGTTTCCAATCATATATTCTGTCATATATTTAGCAATAATTATTTTTAAGTGTGATATAAAAGAACATAAAACATGAAGTCAAATTCTGATAGCCTGTGACCTAGTTCACTCTCTTTACCAGTAAACATGGGTCAATAATCTATCTTTAGGGTTACTGTTAGACTGGGCACAAAATGGGAACATGCCTAACATGACTGTGAAAACTAAGGTATGAAATGACTGCTTTAAACTCAGTCCTTACTGGGAACTGAAGGTGATTTTCAACTCATTCAAAACTGTCACTACATACATAGTTGCTACAACTTCAGTAGTCTCCCTGCCTACTCCTGAACCTAAATCGCCACGTTCCTTGTAGGACTAGAGGGAAAAAAAGAGTTACTACAGTTGTCTCGGACAATACTTTATAATTTTTGTTCATCAAAGCAGCTCTTTCAGGAAATTTAAATAGTATATTGTCCCTATAAAGGCATCATGCAGACAGAGCACTAGATTGTGGATTTATCTGGGTATAATTCCTAACTCTGATACTAACTGATTTTGCACAAAGCACTCAACTTTTCTTGGTGTCAGTTTCCTCAGGTGTAAAATGTGGCAGCTGGTTTGGATGACATTTAAAAATCTTTTTTCAAACCATGGCACTATAGATTAAGACTATAAAATGCAGCCCTGACTGGCATGCCTCAGTTCATTGAACGTCATCTTGCAAAGCAAAAAGTCGCTGGTTCGATTCCCAGTCAGGGCACATGCCTGATTTGTGGGCCCAGTCCCCAGTTGGAGCACATGTGAGAGGCAACTGATCAATGTCTCTCTCACACATTTATGTTTCTCTCCCTCTCTTTCTGCTTTCCTTCCCCTCTCTAAAAAATCTTTTAAAAAGACTGTAAAATGCAGACTAACATCTGAAAAAACAGCATAAATGTACTTTACTAGCAGTTGCCTATCCTTCCATTGATAAGTTAAATAAGTCCGGTGTCAACCTTTCAGACAGTCTTTTGAACACAATCATCAATCACTCAAACCCATTAAAAGATGCACCTTGTTGCCACTTGCCAAGCAGTAGAAGCTTTAAATTTGGATGTTTCTCCAAGAGTAGCCAGTAAGACAAAAGTCAATTAAAATTGGGTCCACATAAGAACTGATTCTTAATAGAGAAAGTAATTGAACCACAACCTAATTACCAGCAGGTTCCAATAATGGAAGCAGATGTGGGAGTGGAAAGGGGAATTAACTCGGTTTGACGGCACACTCCTAATCATACTAAAATACTGTTAGCATTGAATGCTAGACCTGTATGTCCCAGTATAATTTACTGTAAAACCTTTCCATGTGAATCTCCATGTTTCAGCACCTGAATTTCTCCTTCTGCATAATGAAATTAAGTAGTCTTTGTCTATTAGTACTGAACTATGCAATTTAAGAAAAAGAAACTGTTTCCAAGTTCAACACAGTTGAACCTTACCTTATCTTACCTGAGAATTAAGTTCTCAAGTCATCTCAAATATTGTATAGTCAAAATAACCACTGAGAAACTGTTAAATCACCAGGACTTAAGCTGTTGGAAGCTCAGACCAAAAAATTAACTTACTCTCTTCACTTTTGTGCTGGGGCCTCCCCTTTTCTCTGGGATGCTGAAGGCCAAGGTCTACTTTAAAAGAGGGAGGTTAGAACACTGAGTAAATAAGGCAATTTATCTCTTTTTGTAAATAGTTCCATTAGCATAAGTTAAACATTCAGTCAATGATACATGCAGAAATAGGGCAAGCCCATTATCCTATTGCCATTAAAAAAGAACCTTCAGCCCTGGCTGGTGTGGCTCAGTGGATCGCACGCCTGGCTGTGAACCAAAGGGTTACTGGTTCCATTCCCAGTCAAGGCACATGCCTGGGTTGCAGACCAGGTCCCCAGTAGGGGGTGCATGAGAGTTAACCACACATTGGTGTTTCTCTCCCTCTTTCTCCCTCCCTTCCCCTCTGTCTAAAAATAAACAAATAAAATTTTTTGAAAAAAAAAAAACAAATAAGAACCTTCAAAACTCTGGATGAGCAAATGGAGGGGGGTGGATCTCCTGTTTGTTACTTTCATTATATACCTATTATTTGACAAAACTCCTTTCACCTTTGACTTGTACATAAGTAGGTAAACAGATGGTGAGTACCAATTCCACTAGTAAGCAAACATTTTAGGGACACAAATTTCATAACTTTGGGGCAATCTAACTGCATTAGAGAAGGGCCAACTTTGCAGGTCTGCTCACGGCCACCAATGAAGTTCTCTCAGAAGGTATGACATGCGGCATGGACACACACGGAGCACGCCACATTTCCTCAAAGGGAAAAGGTAGCTATGTTTGGCTTTGTTTTTCCCTGATAAATTCACTACACACACAAGCAAGCTTCAAACCTTGGAATCTGGGTGAGGGTCACCCCAGCGGTGCGGCTACTTATAGAATCCCCCATGTGCCACAGACCCAAAAACTTCTGAGAAAAGCAGAAACAACCAAATGAAAAGTGCACAATCTCCAGCATGAGCGAGACCAGCGAGCGGCACGGGGAGGCTCCGGACCACCCAAGAGAAAGGGCGGCAGTTCTCTGCCAGTCGGGAGGCTAGCGCCCAGTAAGCGAGCATTTTGGCTGTCGCCCTCTCTCAGTACCTGAGGGACGTCATGGCTTCACCTTCCTGCCCCACGCAACAGCGCTGGCGTCCGATGCTCTGCGTCCGCTCGAGCAGCAGCAGCAGGTACCACAGCAACTGCTTCTTTGCTCAGGCACTCAGCGACCGGAGCGCGTCCTCACACACCCCAGGCACGGGCAGCCCACACGCTGATTGGCCGAGCCCGCAGGGGGAGGACGTACCGCCCCTGGCCCGCAGCCTAAGCAGAGCCGCAGGCGCTGCGGGCTACCACGTGCCACCCGCGTCTGGTCCTGGTGAGCTGGCACTTGGGCTGGCAAACTGGCTAGCCGGCGCGGTGAACATCTTGAGCCCTGGTAGGAGCGTTCGCCCCACTGCCGGCTTACGCGGCATGAGGTCGGGTGCCCGCCTCAAAAATGGCTACCCGACTGCCAACGGGTTTATCAGTCACATGGCCAAGGTCTACCTAGGCGAGCTCAGGTCGCTTTACGGGGACCTGAGACAGGGACGCTATCAGGGCAATCTTCAGAGATGGGGTTTAACAGCCTGCAAAACCCTTCTGCAGAAGAAAAGCTGCAACCGTCTGGGAAACCTCAGACGGGTGAAAACCCAACGCCAGGCAACAGCAACACCATATGCTAAATTCAAGCTCGCAGCCTTAATCAATGGCTAAGTCCGATGGTCCCCAAACGTTCTTGGACTTCAGAAACACGTAGAACAGCTTATTTAACGTGTAAATGTCCAGGGCTCACTGGAAACTTTGTGAATCAGAATCTAGAAGTGTGAGACCCAAACAATGGTATCTGTAGCGAATGTTCCGTGGGGATCCAGGTACACATCTAAAGTTTAAAAGCTCTTGTTCAAACAAGACTACTCAGACTATCCTACTTGTTTGACTTAATTGTCAGATTACCTAACTTTTCTGAAAAAATGTGCAGCCCTCTGAAACAAGCATCTATCTAATGCCTTAAGGGTAAAAAAATTGGAAGGACCCTAACTCCTGGCCCTGATCTTACGATTTAGTGGGGTTAAAGGGTTAAGAAGCTGATTCTGAACCACAGATAAAAGACAAGTTAAATTAATTCCAACTGCTGGAAGGATGAGGGGGCTGCGAGGGGAGGAGTAAGAAAGTATCAGTAAATGCTTTATGACGACCTAAATAGCTTTTCTTTATTCCCTCTTTATTCTCCGATAATATTTCTATTAACAGACTCCAAGCTCCACTGGCCACATAGGATGGTGATCAACGCCATAGATCTAAAGTCAGTTACATTATAAACACAACCCAAGATCACATAATATTGAAATGTGCTATATTGTGACCAAAAGAACTTAATTTTTAATTCTAATTAATTTTAATTAGTTTACATTTTAAAACCAAAGCAATGTAAAATATTTTTCCATTAAACACAATTTGGTTTTATTGGACTACATTTCACCTTTTAACTTGACATTTTCTCATCCAAACTGAGACAATGTAAATATAAAATACATACAAAATTTTTCAAAACAGTACAAAAATATATAGAACATGGCTCAATAATTTATATTGATTAGATGTTGATAATATTTTGCTATATTGAGTTGAATAAAATATATTACTAAGAATAAAGTTTTAAAATTATATGCATCTTGCATTATATTTCTACTGGACAGTGCTGTTCTACTGTGTAAGTTAGCCTTGCTTCTTTTTTGACGTATCATTGCCCCATGCCTGAAAAATTATGTTTACAAAGTGAAATTAGTAGAGACACCAGTTTATACAGACCTGTGGTTCCTTGCTAACCATCTAAAACATCAAAAATTCCAAAAGCATTCTTCAAAAAATGCTTTCTTTTAAGCACTGTTCTCTTTCTTTGGGGAAATGCCTATCCAGAATGAATCCATGGACTATAAACCTGCTGTGTTGGGTCTAAGGAATAGCTGTTAAAAACAGAGCTGTATTCGGCTGATTGAGACTTTGACCAAATGTCCAAGCAGAATTAGTCAATAGTTCCTCTGGATTTAAACAGGATCTGAATTGACACAACAGAAGGATAACAATTTGAAGCAGTGGAATCACTGACTAATTCAATAGCTTCCCTCTTCCTCTTGTGGAAAATGTTCATAACCCACAGAACTAAAAGTAAAACCAGGAATAATCCTTAGAAAAGATTTCAAAACTTCAATGTAACTTTTAATATGGGATGTAGTATGGTGCTTCTCAAATTTTAATATGCATACATATCACTTGAGGGATCCTAAAATAAAGGTTTGACTCAGTAGGCCTCTGTGGTCAAGATTTTGCAATTCTTTATGTACCCAGATCTCACCATTTGCTTCTGGTCTGAGGGTCATGCCAAGGAGCAAAGTTGTAAAGGAAAGTAGGAAGGTTGTAAAAGCAACAAGGCACGTGGTTTGGAAACCCTGCTTGACTTTCTACTAGTTGTATGACCTCAGACTGGTTCTGAAACTATTTGTCCCTCAGTTTACCCATGCTTTACAGAGCACAGTGAAGATTAAAACAATTCTAGTAAAGTGTCTAACAGAGTCCTTGGCACGTGGTGTGATTATTATTTTCTTATTATCACACTACTTAAAATTACAATCTCTGGGAAGCACAATATGAAAACTAACATGAACTTAGCACTGTGAAAATAAAATGCACTTTGCTCATGCCTAACATACTTTAGTAACTCCCACTTTTGATTTTTAACAATAAACATTTTGGTACCAAAATAGCTAGACTTAAAACTTTATTTTTTTAACAGATATACTAAATTCTATGTCATTAAGGGAAGACAAGGGCCTGCAATAGTCAAATATTTAATCAAATTAAAGCCATATTACATTTAAAATTTTTAAAAACATTTTTGATATATGACACTTTGCATCTAACTTAAAACTTTTAAGTGTTTTTACATAATCAATCAGCACAACTTGCAAAAAGTTTATTATTTTACAATGTATATCAGTACCAATTCATTTCAGCAGGTACAAACACAAAAATGTTGTTTCAGCAAACGGATCATCTGTGATTGTTCTTTCAGAGTCAGTCACACATATAGACAAAAATAAAGACATGTTTTCCAGGGTAAAAGCCTAAGTTCTTTCTATTCACAGCACCTTTGTTTCCTCAGTCATGTTCTTTTTCTAATCTTTCCCTATCCTCTTCTCCCCCAGTCTTTCCCCAAACACACACTTACACACACACACAGTTAGCTCCTGAGCAACTAATATTTAAACTCTCTTCATCAATTTTTTAAGCAATTGATTTCAACCTTATTCTTTGTACTTTAGGGAAAAGCAGTCTATTGAAATTTTTTAACCTTCATTAGCCTTCTTACAATTTAAACAGTTGAACCAAAATAAGTGTGCCCCAAAGAGAACAGTTTGACTTGAGAAGATAAGTTAATATTCTACTTTAAGTAAGCAGGTGATTAGTCTGCCCCTAAAGAAACAAATAGATCCACTAACCTCAAAAGTTAAGTGCTTCTGGAAAGCATAACAAATACATGGACCCACCATACTAATCTTTTCAACAAATGCTTCAAGCCCCAAAATACTATCAAAGTCCTCTTCAAATACAATCAATTTGTTGTTAAGCGTGCAATAAAACAGCACTCATACATTGCTAGTGGCAATTTAAATTAGTACATTTCTAGAAAGCTATTTGGCAATATGTGTCACCAATTCCAAGTTTTGGCAATTATTATAAATAGAACAATATGAACACAGATTTGTATAACCAGTTATTCATTTCAACATTAATAATACCAAAAATTTATTATATCCTAAATAACCAAAAATAAAACAATGGTTAAATAAATTATATAAGAATTTATGGAGCTATTATAAAATCTTTCCATAGACTTTTTAAGAATATACAAAAATGCTTATGATACAATGTTAAATGAAAAAATCAAAACAAAAGGAATATAAACAATCTTGACTTTGTTAAAATAAATATATAAATATATATGCCATAATTGCACAGAAAAAAAATTGGTAAGAAACACACCAAGATAATGTATAATTTTTACTTTATTATTTATGTTGATATAACTTATAAATTTTCTGTGTATTGGTTTTATAAGCATAAAATTTTTATAATTACTATTAAACTTTGATTATCCTTCTGAAATGGTTTAAAACTTATTCCTGCTCTTTATTAAAACATATTTCTTTTAATCACAATAATCAAAACTATGATTTTTAGAGAAATTGGGCTTATTTTGTAAATATCTTTTATGTTTACAGATTCCTTAAGACAGGAATAACAAAACTAAAATACCTTTATGATCTTGGTTAATTTTAAAACTTAATGTGACAAAAATTAAAACATAAATACCACTGTTAGAGCTTTGCAGAGCCTTTAAGAGGCCAGATGTCACAAACTGAATGTGGAGTATCTTCCCTTCATGTAATGTAAAAAAACATCTCATTTCATATGAATTGAAATACTGATCATAGTAATATTTTAAAACAATTGATATCATACTCCAAAAGAGAAATTTCTTAATACTTGTCTCCCTAAAATAAGTAGTATGTCACAGCTTAAGTTTCAGGAGCCTGAGAATAAGGAGCTGAAAATTATAATCCTGAAACTACCAAAAAACATTATGCCCTTTGACCATCAGTTTCCTTATCTGAAACATAGGGAGTTAGTTATAGGTGACATCTCAGGTCCCTTTCAGTTCTTACTGGACAATGAAAGAAAAAAATCCACTCATATCTTAATACAAATTCAGTTGTTTTTAGAGTCAGTCAGTTCTAATGTAACAAAACACATGTAATTTTAGTTAGCTTTCATTATGGGTAAAGGTTATTCACAGAAACATTGCTAAATGCATTCATTCTTTCCCCAAAAGACATTATTAGAGGTCTACTATTTTTACTTTTCTTTAATTATAATCTGTGGATTCTGATGTCACATTTCACTTTTAACATTACATATTTAAACAGAATATAATCTTTAAATGGAACCTGACAATTTATTTCCCAGGAAAATTTGAATAATATGTTAACGTTTGATTGACTGAACTTTATTTAGTAAGAATTCTTGGCAAAACTCCCTCCCTGGAACACCTACACAGTGCTTCTTCATTTGCCATGAACTACAAATCTCTGAAACTCAAAGAAAACCTCCACTCTAAAAGTACAGGATAACAGCACTTCCCAATTATTCAAGCTGCCAAGAACATATTTTTATTTTTTTAAGATTTTATTTATTTATTTTTAGAGAGAGGGGAAGGGAGGGAGAAAGGGAGGGAGAGAAACATTGAAGTATGGTGGTTGCTTCTCACATGCTCCCAAATAGGGACCTGGCCCGCAACCCAGGCATGTGCCCTGACTAGAAATCGAACCGGCAACCCTTTGATTCCCAGGCCAGTCAGTGCTCAATCCACTAAGCCACACCAGCCAGAGCAAGAACATATTTTTAAATTATACAATTGAATATCACTATCATTTCATAAAAGGGCATTTTAACATAAAAATGTATAAAGGACAGCACAGGATAAAGAATACCACTCCCTAAAATATTGCTAGTCATCTTATGAAGTATATTTTTATATAAAAGATTTTCTTATTTTTACCTCACCATAGATCTGATCTATGGTATTTCACAACGAGCTTTTAGAAATCATTCACCATGAACTCAGCAATCATTTAATGAGATCTACTCTACTACTTAAGACACCAGAGATTCAGCAACTTTCAGGAACATGCTCTGCCCTTATAGAATTTACATTCTAATGAGGGGATACAACAACTAATCAAATAAACATATAAGGACATCAGATGATCATAAGTGCTATGCAGATAATAAAAACCAGCAGATCAAAATAGAGAAAGTCTCCTTTAGATTGGGTAGTAGGGAAGGCCTCCAGCAGGCCAGAACAAAACTAAATGAAAAGAGCCCCGTAGAAGGACATTCCTGACAGACAGCACGAAAATGATAACTGGAAGGCCAGTGTGAAAAAAAGTGAGAGAGAGAGAAGAAAGGTTTGTGGTCACAGCAAGAAGCAGATGATCATTTAAGCTTTTATGAGCCTAAGAAATTTTGATTTTGTTATGAGTGGGACAAGACGCCACTACAATTAAGTTTTAAACAGAGGAATGACATAATCTAATTTTGTTTTAAAAGATCACCCTGGTTATAGTGTGGAGAATGGAATACAAGAACATGAAAGCAGAAAGACTAAATTAGAAGCCTGTTATAGTAATGTAGATGACAAACAATACTGGTTTGAATCATGAAGATAGTGATGGACAGAGAGAGAAACAGATGGTCATGTTAGAGGTTGAATGACAGGATCTACTCATGGGAATAGATATGGGGAACTAAGAAAAGAAAGAAATCAAAAGTAACTCCTAGATTTCAGACTAAATTGGGTAAATGGTGCTGCTATTTACTGAAATAAATGGAAAAAGCAAAAAAGAAGCTCAGAACACTGGAATTCTGAGGGAGGTCAGGGATGGAGATAGACACTGTGGAACAGATTTTGCTTTCTAGTTTTTTTTACTCTATAGTGCCTGCTGTTTTCTGATAGACTAAAAATAAATGTCCAGAATGTATATGAAGTTTCACTTGAACAACACCCTAAGAGGGGAACTATTCTACCTTGGCAGTCAACTGCTAGCATGTACTTATATAAGTAGAATAAATAGGCAAAACCAAGTGTCTAATATGTGCCAGACACCATGCTATATCCTTCAAGTACTATCCCATTTGAACTTATAACAACACTATCAGGAGATATTTTATTCTCACCATTTTACAGATGAAGAAATTGAAGCTCAAAGAGGTTAAATAACTTGCCCAAAGCCACACATTACAGAGCAGAAACCCCAAGTCTGATAGTCTGACTCCAAAGCTGGGGCTAATTACCACTATACACAGTGTCACTAGATCAAGTCCAAGATAGTCTGATGTAAGGCTGAGACTTTATAAATATCCAAATTTCAGAACACCACACTATGATTTCACCCATAAGATGTAGTGATTCAGTGACAGCTTTCTCGTTAGCTGGAACACCATATGAAATACTTTCAGAAATTACTTTTTGTTTCCATATATGCTCATCCACAGATTAAATCTGAGCAATCAATGAATCTGTCATTTTTGTCCTTAATTTAGCTAAGACTCCTAACTGTCACCAAGAATCATTTCTTGGACCATTTTATTTTTTAAAATTTCAACCACTTCATTTCTATCAAAATCAAAAGTGTTTGTTTTCAACAAATAAAAAACATTTTTTTACCACTGTGCAAGAATTTAGGGCCACACAGTTAGTGGCTTAAATGTACTATCAAGCTAAGTCCCCCCATCCCAGCCATTCAGCTTGTGTGACTCAAATTTAGGCTTCAGTAAAATTACAAATTATTTCTTATCAAAATCTTTGAAGACTCAGAAGTAAAACCACAAATGTGCACAAAAGGTTCCACTGTAAAAAAAATTATTTATATAGTCTTTGGTTATATCCTTTTTCTAACTCTCAGTGCCTATCACTTTCTATATAAAAGTAAAAATAAATTATGGTCACAAATGATTATACAGTTGTATCTGAAAAAATGTCCTAAGAAATATTCATTTCTAGGGACTTCCGGCCAAGATGGAAGCATAGGTAGACACACTGTGGCTCCTTACACAACCAAGATAGGGACAACAACAATTTAGAAACAGAGTAACAACCAGAACTGACAGAAAATTGAACTGTATAGAAGTCGGACAACCAAGAAGTTAAAATAGACCCGTTCATCCAGATAGGTAGGAGGGGTGGAGTCGGGCAGCCCGGCGCGGGTCCTGATGCAGAGAGCAGAGAGCGTTGTGACCAGGCATGTAAGGCATCCGGAGTGGGCAAGACTGCAGTGGGCGGACCCTGAGCTCACAAGCGGCAGCTGGCAGACTCTGGTCGAGGGGTGGCAACCCGCAGACCCAGCGAGGAGGCGATTGTGA
The DNA here is from genome assembly GCA_028533065.1 of Trachops cirrhosus. Lineage (NCBI taxonomy): Eukaryota > Metazoa > Chordata > Mammalia > Chiroptera > Phyllostomidae > Trachops > Trachops cirrhosus. Next base: position 108,998,377 of record CM052542.1, read on the forward strand.
AGCAAAGCACTGGGTGCAACCCAGGATCCCAGCGCTGGGAAATAGAGCCCCGGGGCACTAATTGAAAACACCTGTGGGGGTTGAGGTACAGGGAGAGACTCCAAGCCTCACAGGAGAGGTCGTTGGAAAGTCCCACAGGGTGCACAAGCCCACCCACATGGGAACTGGCACCAGAGGGGCCCAGTTGGCTTGGGGGAAGTGGCGGAAGGGACTGAGGTCCAACGGAGAGCAGAGCAAGAGCCATTGTTCCCTCAGACGCCGCCCCCACATACAACATCACAACCCAGAGACGTGGGGTGCCCCGCCTTTGTGGATACCTAAGGCTCCGTCCCTCATACGTGACAGCTGAGACCAGACCAAAGGAAAAAAAAGATGGCTCGAACAGAATTGAAAGCACCACAACCAGTACTTTTAAGCGACCGAGAGATAGCCAACCTATCAGATGCACAGTTCAAAGCACTGGTGATCAGGATACTCACAGAATTGGTTGATTTTGGTTGCAAACTGGATGAAAAAATGAAGACTACAATAAGTTTAATGAAGAAAAATGCACAGGGAACCAATAGTGATGGAATGAAAGCTGGGTCTCATCAATGAAGTAGACCAAAAGGAAGAAAAAAACATACAACCAAAAAAAATGCAGAAATGAGTTCAAAAAAATGAGGAGAAGCTTAGGAACCTCCAGGACATCTTGAAACATTCCAACATCCGAATTATAGGGGTACCAGAAGGAGAAGAGGAAGAACAACAAGTGGAAAAGATATTTGAGCAAATAATGAAGGAGAACTTCCCCAATCTGGCAAAGGAATAGAATTCCAGGAAGTCCAGGAAGCTCAGAGAGTCCCAAAGAACTTGGACCCAATGAGGAACACACCAAGGCATATCATAATGACATTAGCCCAGATTAAAATGAAGGAGAGAATCCTAGAAGCAGCAAGAGATAAGGGGATAGTAACCTACAAAGGAGTCCCCA
>CM052542.1:108999849-109048108 GCA_028533065.1 Trachops cirrhosus
AAGAAGGGGCTGGAAAGAAGTATTCCAAGTCATGAAAGGCAAGGACCTCCATCCAAGATTGCTCTATCCAGCAAAGCTTTCATTTAGAATGGAAGGGCAGATCAAGTGCTTCTCAGATAAGGTCAAGTTAAAGGAGTTCATCATCACCAAGCCCTTATTGTATGAAATGTTAAAGGGACTTACCTAAGAAAAAGAAGACAAGAAAACATGTGTAGTAAAATGACCGCAAACTCAGAATTATTAACAACCACACCTGAAACAAAAACAAGAAGAAACTGAGCAAACAACTAGAACAGGAACAGAACCACAGAAATGGGGATCATGTGGAGGGTTAGCAACAGGGGAGTGGGAGGAGAGAATAAGGTACAGAGAATAAGTAGCCTAGATGGTAGGTAGAAAATAGACAGGGGGAGGGCAAGAATAATAGGGGAAATGTTGAAGCTAAAGAACTTATGACACATAAGCATGAACTAAAGGTGGGGAATGTGGGTAAGAGAGGATGTTCAGGATGGAGGGGAATGAAGGGGGGATAATAGGACAACTGTAATAGCATAATCAATAAAATATATTTTTAAAAAAAGAAAGAACAGAAGCAAAAGTAGTACAGAAACAAAACTGAGTTAACAATTCACTAGGGTTTTGGGGTAAACTGCTTGATGTTAACAAGCATAGCATGGTAATTGAGAGTACAGACTTTGAATCAGACTATTTGGATTAAAACCACAGCCCCATCACTTATTAGATAGGTGATTTGATAAATTACTTTACTTCTCTATGCTTGTTTCCTCCTCAGTAAATGGAGATAATTACAGTATCTATCTTATAAGTTTGTTGCAGGACTGAATGTTAAAATAAGTGCTGAAACAGTGCCTAGCACAAACATACTTAAGTATTAAACATTGTTTATCATTATTTTTAATGATGCATAAGAACAGAGAAGTATACCTTGGGTGGCTTGTAAAAGTAGGCACAGTAAAGTCAAATAATACACTATTTCATTTGGGCGTCAATTCCTCATCTGTAATATAGGAAAGCACTTTGAAAATGATGAGGATAAATGAAAATCTAAGGGCAGTGTGTTTAGAAGGATGGTAGGGAAAAGTTTTATCTCCCAGTTTGGTAAAGGAAACTTTGTGGAGGAGGTGCCTTTTAAGGAAATATTCTAATTGGGCAGACTAGGGAAAGGACATGCCTTGCAGGTCTCTGCTCTTACAAGGTAAGTCTGACTCAAAAGCCCTTGCTTTACTCCAGTGACTTTCAACCTCTTTCATCTCATGGCACACATAAACGAATTACTAAAATTCTGCAGCACACCAAAAAACATACTTTTTGTCTATCTGACAAAAAATAGGTATAACTTTGATTCTTTCGTAACAGATGGCTATTGTTTTAAAATCTAAAGGAAAAGAGGTCAGTGCCCCTGACTATTCAGGTATTGTATGTTTTAAAAATTCTGTGGCACACCAGGCAGGCACATGGGCTGAAATTGCTGCTTTACTCTGTAGTTTGAAAGCTTAAAGTAAAAGTAGAATATCCTGAATAGTTAAATTTAATTTCTTCGTACAGGATACAAACACTAACCCCCTAAAGGTAGTAGAAATACATTAAAGGCACTGGCAGGAATTTGGGCCCCAGACCTTTTTTCAATTACGAATGATTCATTCTTTGGGATGTAAAGAGGGGTGGTGTTGGAAGACATGAGATTTGTCTTGCATAATCAGGAGTGTCCCAATAGTTCTAAATCAAGTTGATATGTCTATTTGTAGTTGGAAAAATCACTGCTTTCCAATAAACATTTCAAAATCAAGGGCTGTGCCACGCTAAACTTTCTATTAAGAAATATTTAACGATTTCTTGTAAGTTGCAACATCATCACATGTGAGGTAGGTGTTGGTCGCAGAACTGTCCCCATTACTTCCGAAAAGTGCAAAGACAAGAAGAAAAATCAGCCTCTCCTATCTATTCTGCAGAATGCCGCCCACGCAAAGCCTAGGAGGAGGGGTCTGGGTTCCAGGCCCACAGTCTGCAAAAGTGCCGGCATTCAGACAGTGGAAGAAAAGGTAGGCCAAGTCGCCCTTCTGCGACACTTTACGAAAAATCCCCAGGAATTCCGTCTTCGCCCCAGGGCAGAGCAGTCGCTGGGCCTCCTCCTGGGTACCCCAGGAAACTGGAGCTTGCTGCCTGTGGCTGTGGCGGGATTCGGTCCTGTGAGTCTCACCGGCCCAGCACACCAGCCCAGCGGAGGAATCCCACGTGGAGCTCCCAGCCCGCCGGCCACCCGCTCGCCCCGCCCCCACCCGGCTGGCGTTCTCATTGGCCAAGGACGGCTGGAACTCCTTCGGTGAGGAGGCGACTCCGCCAAACTGGGCGGGCACCGGCGAGAGGTCACAGCCACGTGGCCAGCTCTCAAGGGACTAGGACATGTGCGGGGGCCTCACGCCGGCAGCAAGGACACTACTCAGTGCCAGGACGGTGCAATCACAGAAAGACCCTGGTTAGAGACAAGCGCCGTCACCCTCCACCCTATGCAGGGTAGCGCTCACCTCAGCGCTCGCGGCGCCTCAACCTTAGGCTTCTTGGGCTTTGGCTCCTCAGCGGCAGCCATCTTCGCGCTCCCACGACCTTAGGATTCAGCGTGCGCCCCACCCCTTCGGCTTTCTGGCCCCGCCCCCGCCTCGTGTTCCCGCCTCCGTTTGTACAAACCCCCTCCCTTCCCGACTCTTTCCAGTTCTTGCCTCTCCCACCCACATTCATTGGCTCTACCTCTCAGGTCAGCCCCTTCCTGGCCCCGCCTCTCAATAAATGATACCTCCTCCCCACCCACCCACGGATTGCTTTAGGCTACGGTTGAGCGCCTGAGTCCAGATGATAAGAAACCGCCTCATTCATTTAAATTCTCAGTGATCTAAAAGATTTGAATCCTAAACCTAAAAAAGATGTATTTCTCTTCTTTTAACGTCTTCCAGTTTATTTAATCTTTCCAAATCGGTAGACCTAGTTGGTTTCTTTGAAGCTGTTAGTCTGGCAATCTACAGGGCACTCCAACTGCGAGGTCCTCACGGTCTCCTCAGCCATCTCCGTCTCGGTTGGGAGAGGACCCGGCGCCGAATCACTGACAGGCCCAGGTGTCGGGGTGAGTGTGAGGGGCGGGGAGTCTGCGGTCTGGGGACAGCTCGAAAACTGGGGAGTAGGCTGAATATCCTGGACTGCGGGATCGTCTCCTGTGCTGTAGGTCGGGACTGCGCCTTCGTCCGGGCCTTCCGGGCTTTCTTGACAGCGGGGCCAGAAGCGAGCGGTGCACCTGCAGCCTGGTGTTCTCAGGCCGGAGAGGTTCAAGCTCATTGGGGTCCCTCTCCGTTCTCTGGCGCGGAAAGAAGGTCTTGTCTCCCACAGTGAGCTGGAGTACAGAAGACTTGAACCTCAGCCCCAGGCTTCTTCTTTAGAGAACAAAACCCTTGACTGACCTGAGCGCACGTCCTGTTATGTTAGAGGGTGGCGCCTGGATGAGCCTGATGTGGGGAATACAGTGAGAAGGGTGTTGCAGTTCGGAAGAAAGATGACAGGAATCCAAACTGAGAATGTGGCAGTGAGTATGGAAAAGTGATGAGCAGTGTAGCTAGTTGGACTTCGTAGATTGGATTGAACCTGAAGCGGAAGCGTATAGCCTACATGATTAAGAAGGTGGTCCAGGCGCGCCCGCTAGCTCAATCGCTAGAGCGTGAGACTCTTAAGAAGGTTGTGCCTCTGTAAAATTAGGAGCCCTCACATGAGGCGGAATTTTGTAGAACTTAAGATACACCGAGTTTGAAATCGCGGTGTAGGTGAAGACGGTAGAAAGATAAAAAGAAAAAAGCATGGGAATTGAGCGGGAAGGAAATTTTCAAGGTGAGAACCAAAACAGAAGTTTCTTATAATAGGGTAAGAAGTATTTGTTTTGTTGGGGGAATGTTAACAGGGACATGAAATGCTGGAAGGGTCAAAGGAGTAAATTGGAGTCAGAGAATAGGTTGTTGGATTTGATAATTAGGAAGTAATTGGGCCATTTGACAGAGCTACTTTAACAAACTCAGTTACTGAAGGGAAAGACAGCAAGTGTAGACTTAATCCTTCTTCATTTGGAGCATGAAGCAAAAAAATAATTGAGGATGGCAAGGTTCCTAAAAAGAATGAGCTTTGTTTGTTTTTAGGAATATAAGACACATTATGTTTTGGTGCAGAAAGCAAGTAACCAGAGTATAACACCAAAGATTCACAATTACAAGTGAAAGGATTACTTTTGGAAAGAAAGGAGAACACTTTCATTTGAAAGCATGGTAACAATGGAGAAATGAGGAGAATGAAGAATTGCTCAAAACTTACATATCTTCTCTTTGCAATAAGACTAAATTTTCATATTGAATCTTAGGATTTTACAGTGTTTGTAAACATTCTATTGGAGTTCCCTGCAGACTAGATACTTTTTAGTTGCTCAGTAGCATCTTAGTTCATGGGTAGCAAATGGTATTTGTAAAGAAGAGGAATTCTCTCTCCATCTACAAATTATCTTCTTTCCTATTACACAGAGAAAATAAAAGCCATCATCTTCCTGCAACCAAATAATCAAACTTTCTTCTCATTTGTTTAAAGAGGAAAAAGTATCCCTTTTCCTAATGGAAAATAAATCCTTTCACCTAGTTGAACAATACCATCCATCCTCTCCTGCTTCCAGGATCTTCTTTTTTTCGGTCTTCTCTGAATAACATCAGCCTTTCCCCCTCTGCTCACACCTTTTCTTGAGCGTTTAAAAATATTCTTCCTTGACTTCATAAACTTCACTCATTTATTTTCCTTTTTATTTCCTTCACAGCTAGGGTTCTTGAACATATCATCTACTCTCCTTATCTCTATTTTTCCCATTTCTTGCTATTTGTTTCTCAGCCCACTGCAGTATATCTAGTTTCCAGCATTCCACTGAACTATCACTGAAACTGCTTTTACTAAGATCATCAATGTCCTCTGTGTGTTAAAATCATATATTCTCAGTAGGAACAACAATTGCCTCTTGTAAAGCAAAATAAAATCCTATTCTTTACATATAAAGCACAGATATATTTACAATACTTAGGGAGATACACAGATATATATTCTGTGACATTGAAATTTTCTAGGGAAAGGGTATGCTAGAAGGGGAGTCTGAAAAGGCCCCTCTAGCAAGTAATAATGAAAAGAAAGTTATGGAACACTGGTAACCAATCAACACATTTTAAGTTCTTTTAGCTTCAACTAGTTGTGCCATTTAAAATGTTTAATACTCCTTTCTTCTGAAAACACACTAACACACTCTAGTTACTAAAAACCATTACCCTCCCTGCTTTTTTCTTATCCTTCAGCCAAATCTTTTTTGAGGCACACTTCCTTGACCCAGCTGCTATTCAAATGTTGGGAGTTCCTTTCACAGGCTCTCTTCTATGCATGCTCTCTCTTTGTAATTTTATTCTCCTTATAATTATAATTCCCATCAACAAAAAACCATGATTACTTACAAATCTATCTCCAACTCAGCTTCTCTGGGAACAACCAGACCTATATATGCAATAGTCTTGAATATATCCATTTGGGTGAAATATAGTCAGAATTGGGTCAGATTATACAGAACTAGAGTTAAATGCCTCCTTTTTCCCTCTCATACTCCCCTTACCTCCTCCCCAACTTTTGTTCAAACTGCAATGTTTCTCTTATCTTTTCATTTTATTGCATCCCCACTGTCAACGTTCTAGTTCAGGTCACCACCCTAACTCATCTCTTAACTGGGGTTACAATATCCAGTTTCCCTGTTATACAGTTGCCACAGTACAAATCTTTCCTGAAACTATAAATGGGATTGCATGAACCCCCTGCAAAAAATAATAAAAATAATTTTATACTTCCCTGAGAAGAAAGTGAACCAATCTCTACTTATCTCAAGTCTCATCTCACCATTTCTCTCCATCTTCTAAAGTTGCTAAATTTGTACTGGATTTCTTTGTCTTTCGTTCCCTCTCACCTCAAAGCCTTGCGGTGTATTTCCCCTATCATAATAGGAATTACATCTTACTGCATTAAGAGTTTTGTGGGGTTTTCTGCCTTCTTTGTTGAACTCTGTGAATTCAGGGACTCTGTTTTGGTCACCCCATCTCCCCATTGCTTAATACATAAAACATTCAAAACTAACTTCTTGAATGAATAAATGGTCAAAATACTGGCTGAGAATTGGGTGAGCCAGATTCTTTTCTGGTCTCATTCTCTCACCTTGAATATCCTTCTCTCACCTTCCATTGCCTTCATTCTGTTATATATAGAAGGAATACATTTTCCTTTTTTATCTTCCCAGCATATTTTGACTATTGTAACTGCATTGCTTATGAATCGTCAGGTGAGTGTATTCAACATTCAGTAAAGGGGATTTATGAAGTATTAAGCTGCAGTCAAAGCTCTGATGGAATTGCCTCTGAAGACAGTTTCTCAAGTGGCTATAAAGTAACTGGGAGAATTCTGTTTTCTGACTCTAAAGCCACTAAGAACAAAAAGAGTTGTGGTGGTGGTGAGTGTGTAATTTTCCCAGTAAGTTTATTAAAATAATAAAATAACTGCAGCTACTAAAGGTTAAGTAGCTAAAGAAACAGGCTGCATGTGGTATTTATCTAATTGTTATATGCATTAGGCCCTTGGTCATAATATGGATAGAAGAAATGAGCTCTCTTTTCCTGTAATAGAAGGTTAAGATGGGTTTTAAAGTTAAGCACTGATGAAAGCTACAAGTGTTATGCTTTCATCTCAGCACTAAGGATAACTACAATAAATCCAGATGGCCAGTTTATAACTTACTATAGTCTTCTGAGACCTGAACTACTGCCAATGAAAACAACTTTGGTGGAAACTTTTCCTGGAAAGAATTTTTCACCAGCTTAAAAAGCTAAGTAGGAATCTGGCTCCTAAAAATAAAGAAACTATGAAGTCAGTTGCTTCAAGAAAAGTAACTCTTTTGGGGTGTATTGTGGCAGTGGAGTACCACAGATATGTGGGAACTATTCTTCTACAAGATGAATGGTCAAAGAAGAGAACATATGTCACCCTTTTAAATATAATTCCTGCTCTAAATAATTTATTAGAACACATTTTGGCTTCTAACTAAACAAGAAATATCCCCTTTAACTCTTCCTCTTAATTATGAGCTCCAACAACACATTTGCTGCCCAGTTCAACATGGTAACCACTAACTACATATAATTTAAATTAATTAAAATTGAAACTTTAATACATCGGTTGCATTAGCCCCATTTCAGTTGTTCGGTAGCCACATGTGATTAGTGTCTACTGTATTGGACAGCACAGATAGAGGGCATGTCTATCACTGCAGGAAATCCTATTGTACAGTATTGCTTTAGGTTTCTGATAATTAGTCTCTAAGAGATAGGTAAGAATAGGAGCTCAGGATTCAGCTGAATCTGGGTTTGACTCCTAGCTCTGATACTTAAGGCATGATGTTAGATAATTGACTTACCTTTTCTGACACTTTTGTCATATCTGTATAATGGGGGCAAGAGCAGTATTTATAGCATTGAGTTGTGTAGATTAAATGTATTAATGTAGGTAGAGTGCCTAGCATAGCATCTGGCCCACAGTAAGTACTCAGTATATTGAGATATTATTAATTCATTTATCCTTAACACTTCGAATGGAATTGTAAATTAATTTTTTCAAAGGATGCCACGTTTAATAGCTGCCTCACCTGAAGTGCGCAAATCTAGGTCTCATTGAGTTTACTCCAGTGTTCTGCTTTAAACCACATTGTATTTCAAATGAAGAATTTATTTTAAGAAAAGGTATCATAATACAGATTTAGTTGCAGATCTTATTGCTGGATATCCTGTTTCATCTAGAAAAAAAGTATCAGCAGAGGTTATAAAGTCAGTTAAAGTCATTAGGTTGATACAGCAAGTCTCTGTATTCCAGTGGCAATATTTTAAACCCAGATAGAAATAAAAGGCTGACCCAAAGCTAACCTACTAAACAGAACATCTGACGAGATAAAGTAGTACAGGTTTTAGATATAATTTTTAAATTAATTTTGTTGTACTTTTTCCATTACCATTTAGTCCCCTTATACCTTCTTGTCCCTCATAATTGCCACACTGTTGTCCACGTCCATGAGTCCTTTTTCCTTTTTGCTCAATCCCTCCACCCCCTAGCCTCCCCTCCTTAGCTGTCATCCTGCTCTGTATCTATGAGCCTATCTCTATTTTCCTTAATAGTTCAGTTTGTTCATTAGATTCCATGTATGAGTGAAATCATATGGTATTCGTCTTTCTCTGACTGGCTTATTTCACTTAGCATAATGTTTTCCAGGTCCATTCATACTGTTTCAAAGTGTAAAATTTTCTTCTTTTTTACCAGGTTTCAGATATTAATCTGAAAAAGTTTAGTAGGTCCACAGCCTGAGGTATCCTGGTTTATTGCTGATAATTCATGATGATTGGCTAAGAGATGGCTTTGAACAAAGAAACATTTTATTGTTTCTAATGAGCAGGAACCCTAAACTATTAACAGCATGCATAACTTTATTAATATAATAATTACTAAAACACGTTAATAATTAGTATTATTTACTTGATAACTATTGAACATAGGCCAAATAGGAAGGGAAAATCATCACCAGATGTTCTTTAAATGTTAGCTGCTCTCATAAAATAAATGACTTCCTCTAAAAAGAACTGATCAAGTTGATCTCGTTTGTTTTCTCTGTAAACAAAACTGAAATGAATCCATTTATGGAAAGTCTCACTTTCCTCTTTGAAATTTATCTTCATGTATAGAAACCGTCTTCATAATTTTTAAATTCTCTTTTCTTAAACTACATTTATCATACAGTGCTATAATTTTAAATAAATGGACCACTATACTAAACACATGATACTGGTGTTATCCATATAAAAGAAAGGAAAAAGTTAAGATAATTGAACTTTTTCCTGGTGTCCTTCATATTTCAATATGGACCTTTTTATCAGAAGCATAACTAACCCTCAGAAAAGTATACAACTCATAAAGTCCAATGAATTATCACAAAATGATCACAACTTGTAACCATCATCTAGATCAAGAAATAAAATATTACCAACACCTTAGAGAACCACCCTAGGCCCTGCTCAGTTACTACCCCTACTTTGCTCCATAAAATAAACCATTTGATTTTTCAAACATAGATTAGTTTTACCTATTCTAGAACTTCATATAAATAAAACCTCACTGTGTGTATTGTTTTGTATCTTTTACTCAATATTGTAGGATTTTACCATATTTGTTTCATGTATCAATAGTTTATTTTCATTGCTGTTATTTCATTTTATAATACACTACAGTTCAGTTTTCTTTTGCACTGTTGATAAACATTTGAGTTGTTGCAGGTTTTCACTATTACAAATGTATGTTTTTGGTACACATTTGTATACATCTCTGTTTAATCCAGCTGGTAATGGGTTTATGTGTCACAAGGTATTAAGAATACTTTTTAAAATTAAGATATAATTCATATACCATAAGGCTCACCATTTTAAAGTGTATAATTTTGTAGTTTTTAGTATATTCACAAGGTAGTGTAACTATCATCTCTATATCCAGCAGATTTTATCACCTTAAAAAAGAAATGCCAAACCCATGACCAATAACTCCCTGTTCCTCCCCTCTACCCAGCCCCTGGCAGGTACTAATCTACTTTCAATCTCTACGGATTCGCCTATTCTGGACATTTCATATCAATGTACTCATATAATAAGTGAGCTTTTGTGTTTGGCTTCTTCCCCTCAGTATAATGTTTTCAAGCATATTAGTATTTCATTCCTTTTTATAGCTGAATAATATTCCATTGTTTGTATATTTATTATTTATCCATTCATCAGTTGATAAACATTTCACTCTTAGGAATAATGCTGCTAGAAAACATGGGTGGACATGTTTCCAGTTCTCTTGATGTATACCTAGCAGTAGAATTGCTCAGTCAGTCATAAGTCCAGGTTATCTGTTTTTTCTGTTGTTGTTGTGCTTTTGGTGTCATATCTGAGAAACATTGTCTTATCAGGGTCATGAAGACTTATGCATATGTTTTTCTGATGAATTTTATAGTTTTGCCTGTTATATTTAGGCCCTGTTATATTTATATTTGATACATTTTGTGTTAATTTTTGTATATTATGAGGTAGAAGTCCAACTTCATTCTTCGCATATGGAAGTCCAGTTGTCACAGCATCATTTGCTGAAAAGACTATTCTGTCTCCCAGTGAATGTCTTTGGCACTGCTGTCAACAATTAATTGACCATATATGTAAGGATTAATTTCAGAACTCCCAATTCTGTTGCATTGATCTATAGTCTGTCCTTATGCCAGTACCACGTAGTACATTTGTAGTAAGTTTTGAAATCAGGAAGTATGAATCCTCCAAATTTGTTCTTCTTTTTGAAGATTGTTTTAGCTCTTCTTGGTCTCTTTCATTTCCTTACGAATTTTAGGATCAGCCTGTCAGTTCCCACAAAAAAGGCAGGCATTTTAATAAGGATTGCATTGAATCTGTAGATCAGTTTGGGGAGTATTGCCATCTTAACAATATTACATTACAGTCCATAAACATGAAATATCTTTCCATTGTTTAGGTCTTTTTAATTTCTTTCAACAATGTTGTAGAATATTCAGTGTACAAGTCTTGCACTTCTTTTGTTAAATTTAATCCTAAATATTTTGATCTTTGTTGCTCTTATAAATAGAATTTCCTCAATTTTATTTTTAGATTATTCATTGCTGATATGTAGCAGCACAACTGATTTTCAATATTAATCTTGTATCTTATAACCTTGCTGAACTCATTTATTAGCTGTAATTGTGTGTGTGTGTGTGTGTGTGTGTGTGTGTGTATTAGTTTTATTTCTTTTCCAGTTGCCTTTGGTTTCATTTTCTTGCTTAATTGCCCTGGCTAGAAGCTCTAGTATAATATTAATTGGAAGTGGTAAGAGTGAACATTATTGCTTGTTCTTGATACTAAGGGGAAAGCTCTTGATCTTTAACCATTAAATATGATGTTAGCTATGGAATTTTCATAGATGCTTTTTATCAAATTGAAGAAGTTTCTTTCTAGTCCTAATTTGTTAAGTGTTTTTATCATAAAAGGGTGTTGGATTTTGCCAAATGATTTTCTGTACCCTTTGAAATGATTATATTTTTGTCTTTTATTTTATAAATACTGTATATTATATTAATTTTCATATGTTGAACCAACTGTGCATTCTTGGTATAAATCCCACATGGTGAGGGATATTGCTGGATTCAGTTGCTAGTATTTTGTTCAGAAATTTTCTTCATATATTCTTAAATGATAATGGTCTGTATTTCCTTATATTGCCTTTTCTGGTTTTGGTGTCAGGATGATACAAGGATACTTTTGATGTATACTAAATTTAAACTTTTTTCCCCCCAGAAAATGATCCACAGTCTATTTCTCATAAATTGTTCCGGTGACATATTTCTAGAGAAGCACTGGAAGAGTGTTGTGAGCCAGTCTGTCTGTGATTATTTCTTTGAAGCTCAAGAGAAAGCTGCTGATGTTGAAAATGTACCACCTGTCATTTCAACACCTCACCACTACCTCATCAGTATCTACAGAGATAAGCTCTTCTTTGTGTCTGTCATACAGACTGAAGTGCCACCTCTCTTTGTAATTGAGTTCCTGCATCGAGTTGCTGACACGTTTCAGGTTGGTTGTTCATCAAATCTTTTGAACTTAAATTACCCAAGTTAGCTGGAGGAGGGACACATTATTATATTTTTTAAATACCCAGCTTTTGATGTGTTGTCTGTCCTGCTGTATCTCTCTCTCTCTTCTTTTCAAGTAAGCATTAAGTTCATAAACCCCTTTATGTAGGGTGTACAGTAGCACACGTGGCCGCTCCATTCACTGTTTTAGGAAAAAAGAGCAATCTCATGGACATCGAAGCCTTATTTTTTTACATTTATCACAAATTATGTCATTACTAAACAATAGTGCTTTCCACATATAGTTCTCTGAATGGTCCCAAGATTTTTATTGGTCATGAAGTCTTCTAATATTCACATTTTATTATTTTTTCTTGTTTTGATAATGTGCCAAATAATTTAAAACTAATCTGTGTGTTTTGGGGTACCCAATCAGGACAAAGGAAGTTTATAGTTCATTGATGTTTCAACGTATTTTCTGGCATAATATGTAATAGGAATTCAATTCAATCTAAAAAAATCAAGAAAATGTTAAGGAATAGTATATAAAACTATTGAGAGTTTTTCCCCTGTATTTTACATTCATTGAATTATGCAACTGTAAGTTTATCCTTCAGAACAAAAAGTATTTATCAAGCCTTTCTTTATTCTTTCCATTGTGCAATGTTATATACATTTTGTTAGGACTACTTTGGTGAGTGTTCAGAGGCTGCAATTAAGGATAATGTGGTCATAGTATATGAGCTCTTGGAAGAAATGTTAGACAATGGATTTCCACTGGCTACTGAATCTAACATTTTGAAAGAACTGATTAAACCACCAACAATTCTACGTTCTGTCGTTAACTCTATTACAGGTAAGGAGAAAACATACTTTATTAGGAATTGAGCAGTTAAAACTTTGTGAACAACTCAACACCATTTCTTATTATCTGGCAGATTCTTAGCATAGTCCAGTTTGGCCACAATTAAAGTTAGTGATAATTTTAAAATGGATATATATTTCTTTTCATGGAAAGAGGCTGGGTCTTAAATAATAAATACCTTTTTGATTATTACTCTTTTTTATAGGTTTTTCTACAAGACCACAATAACATTATTACTATTATTTAACACTAAATAGTAAGACTGAATAAATTATCCCAGTTAATCCTAAAGTAGCCAATATCATGATGGATGTTAACTAAACTTATTGTGGTAATCATTTTGCAATATAAACATAAATCACTATATTGTATACCTTAAACTTATACAATGTTACGTGTCAACTGTAACTCAATAAAGCTCGGGGAAACAAATAAATAGTATTATAAAACTGGCATTATGCTGCTACCCTACGATTACTAGAGTATAGGAAATTTAAGACTGTCCACCACAGAGTACATACTGTCTCCTCCAAGTCTTTGTTTTCTACATGCAAGAGATGTATTAAAAAAAGAGAAAAGGAAATTAGTCTAGTTGAGAGAACTCATGCATCGTGGGTCTTGTACATGTGTTATAAGCTTCCAATTCTGGTTCAACTCTTCAGCTGAGCTAGAAATTAGGTACACCAGATAACAATATTCTTTTGAAAATATTAAGGCCTTCTAAAGATTTCTATGAGATGTTATGTGCCATTCCAGCTATACCATCCACCACCGTGAATGCCTCTCCAAGTGCACTGATCTAAAAAAAAAATAGGTGAGAGAGGACTATAAGAAATTATCATTCTATAGCTCTTAGTCATCCTTGGTACAAGACTGAGTGTCAGGAGAAGTTCAAGGAAGATAAGATGGAGTTCTGTGCTTCTTCCTAAAACGTACACTCTAGATGGGAGACTGGAAAAAATTAAAATACATAAATAACAGTGTAAGATTTTTAAAATCAATTTCACACTTTATAGGTGGTGTAGTCACACTGAAAGGTGTTATTGTTAAGCAGATACTACTTTTGAATTGTAAATTAACCAAAATGTTAACTATTTCACAGTTCAAGGATATATGTTTAGGACAACCAATTTATTTTCAGACCTATGTCAGTTTACCAGGAAATTTACCAGATACCTAATGTTAGCCACATTGCAGCCAGAGGGGTGTGCTGACCTTAAAATGGAAAAAGTCCAGAGTATGTTCTTCATTCCAGTTACTCCACCGAGGCCTGCTTGGCAGCATCTCATGTAGAATCTAAGCTAGAATACCAAAGGACCTAGTTATCACTCTGTGTTCTCAGTGGAGGCATTTTATCGGCAGAAGGTTTTGAAACAACCAGCCTCTTTTTTCATCAGTGGCAACAGGATGAGATTCTGTTGTTGAGCCACTGGAATTAGGTTAGGTTACTGTTAACACACAGGAAGCCAAAGATAAGTAAATGAATTTAACCTGGTTTAGCAGATAGAGGACCACATGGCCTATTTCTGTCTTCCAGAAATTTGATCATGTCGGTATGGATATGTCTCCAACAATTCTGGAAGGCATCCACAACTTCAATGAAGAAAGGCCCAAACATTAAAGAAGCAGATAAAGCATTCGCCTATTTTTTCGGTTAATAGCTTTTCTGATGACCATTTTATGCATTAGCTTTGCTTTCTCCTTTTTCTGTTTCTAGGCAGTAGTAACGTTGGGGACACACTCCCCACTGGGCAGCTGTCCAACATCCCATGGCGCCGGGCGGGGGTAAAGTACACAAATAATGAAGCCTATTTTGATGTTGTTGAAGAAATAGATGCAATTATAGATAAATCAGGTAATTGTGTGCATGTGGTCTTATTTGGGAAAAAAACCAGTTTGGCTGACATAAGCTGAATGGAAAATTAAAATCCCTTGGCAGTGCGGTTTCAGTGGAAAGACATGTGCTTTGTAATGGTTTAAAAATCTGTTGATTTTTCCCAGAGATCGCATGTAATTTTCACAGTCACTAGTTAAGATCGGCCAAATCTTTGTAAATCAGATCTTATGTTGTCTTACATTATGCCAGTTATTACCATGTACACCTCTCCCTCTTGCCATCTATCCATTCTAACATTTATTGTATACCTGCCACACAGAAGCCTTTTGCTACTACTTTCTGTGCAGTACTTCAAGTGAAGACCCCAGTCAAAACAACAGTACTCTATTGGAATCATTAAAAAAGTTTGTAAACTTTCTAGTCCAATCCTCACATTTTATACATAAAGAAACTGAAGTTCAGAAGGGTTAAGTAATCTACCCAAGGTAACATAGTTGGTGTGAAACTGAGTTATTGTGATTATAGCCAGTATCTTTTCTTCAGTGAGCGCCCTTTTCATTATAAAATTCCATTGTACAGAATAATAGCTATATTATTATAGAATAATGGCTGTTTCTTAAAAGTTAATAGGTAGCTTAGTCCATTTCATGAGAAGTTTGCCTTATTTTAAAATTCAGTTAAAAATATTTTAACTTCATATCCAGCAGTCTTACAAGGTTGACTCTATAGAGATATAAACTGGTTAGAGTTTCTTTAGAATTATCATATTCCACCCTGGGTTCAGTACACAGGCCATAGCACTCAGTGAAGAAGCTAAGTGTAATGGATCTCTGTCCACTGACCTGTTAATAGACATGCAAAGCTTCAGTAGGTCTGACACCCAGGAGGTGTCTCCATTACTTCAGATACAGTGATAGCTCTAGTAAAGACGCAGATTCCAGTGATGTTATCACCCTTTTTCTTTCTTTAGGATCTACAGTCTTTGCAGAAATCCAGGGGGTCATTGATGCTTGCATTAAGTTATCCGGAATGCCTGACCTTTCCCTTTCTTTCATGGTAGGTTTTGTTCTGTCATGTAGCTCCTTACATGCCTTAATGCACATGAAGTACTAAATGAAAAGATAAATACTGAGATACTTTGATATCTTAGATTGCAAAAGAGTATTTCAGGAATATTCCTAGCACAGCTTAGCAAGGTATTAGCTTACATGGTAAGCACGGCCTTTATGGAAAGGTTGAGACAGGTCTTTGCCTAGCTGTGCTAGAAGTAGCCTAAATGGCTGGGTGGCTTCTGCAAATCTGCAGTGTTAATTTGACTGAGGGCATTGATCTTTCACATCATTTTAGAGTCGGTATGACACACTACTAAGTACAATCAAGAGAACTGAGTTGTGATTCTCTCACTGCCACTAATTTGTCCTGATCTTGAGTTCTTTGAACCTCAGATTTTTCATCTATGAAATGGAAATGCTACTACTTGCATTTTCTACTAAATAGTTATCAAAATTCAAGTAAAATCATGTATATAAAATATTTGCTAACTTTAAAGCATTGTGAAACTATGCTGTGAAGTGGTCATAATAACAGGCACTTACATGACCACTCTATCTTTAGGGAGCATACTAATTTCTCATAATATCTACGTAGAGTTGCTATGTGTATTATGCTGTATGAATATGGCTGTGTTTTGTTTTCCTGGCAGAACCCAAGGCTTCTAGATGATGTCAGCTTCCACCCCTGCATCCGGTTCAAACGTTGGGAATCTGAAAGAGTTTTGTCCTTTATTCCTCCAGACGGAAATTTCCGACTCATATCATATCGTGTCAGCTCACAAAAGTATGTTGATGCATCAACCAGATACTGCCATCATATATCAATGCACTGGGTAGAACTGACTTTTCTGTTTCATTCTGACAGTTGAGTACTTGATTGCTGCCTTTAGCTAAGGTTCACCAGGAAAATCAAGAAGAACTGGTGAAAATATGTGTCTTAATCAGTGTACCTTGAATCTAAAAGAGTAAATGAGACTCGAGTAAAATATATACCTGAGAGCAAGCATTTGGTACTATAAACTTGGGCAAAACAATGAACCTGGGCCATAATTCTACTATGATCTGTAGACTTCATGGCTGATGGAAGGACACAAACCTACCTTTAGCCCCCCAGGACATTCCCCAACTAACTGGCTTCAAGTCACTCTTCTCTGTACTGAGGTTTAAATGAATGATTTAGTGTTATGGGTTGTAGCTGGTTCATTCCTTGAAAATATCAGAAGTTATTTAGGTAACATCAGGACAGGACTCAAAAGTAGAGACTCTAATTGTTTCTTGGCACTTACCACATAGGAACTGCCTTATTTAGTTTGCATAATTTTCAATTATCTGTCTGCAGATCTTAATTCATTTCTTTAAATAGGGCTATTTGCCACAATTGTTTATACTATAATTAAGCTTCAGATTTCTATCTTGATTTGTATACTTATTTCTCAGAAGTGGCATTACTCCTAGTGCTAGACTCACCATGCCCCCACCCCTCATGCACACCCCCAGTGCAAATGCAGAATCTGTACTTGTAGGGATATAGGGCTCTATAGTGAACCAAGAGGCAGGGTAGGATACTCTGGAATGAGGTTTTGAGGTCACCTCCTGAGCTGTCTCATACCAGTAATTGTGTTTGTGCTTTTGTGTCTTTATCTTTTTAGTCTAGTGGCAATACCTGTGTATGTGAAACATAGCATCAGCTTTAAGGAGAACAGTTCTTGTGGCAGATTTGATATTACAATTGGACCAAAGCAGAATATGGGGAAAACTATTGAAGGAATCACAGTGACAGTTCACATGCCAAAAGTTGTGCTGAATATGAACCTGACACCAACACAAGGCAGCTATACATTTGATCCAGTTACCAAGGTATAGCCACCTCAAATCAAGAGTGAGCACGTTGTGTCTGCAGTCTTCATTTTGTCATTTGGGGCAAGGGGTCGAGGGAAGGTCTCAGTGTCTCATTTAAAACTGAAATTCCTAACAAATCCTAGACAGCATACTGTGCTGTGCTTTTGCCACTGGCTGCGAAGGGAATACTGCATCTGCTGCAGAGCAGAAGATCAGAAAAGAGACTCACTCTGTCTCCTTTCAGGGTGTATACACCTTTGCTCCTCCATCGATAATCCAGGACTCACTCATTCTCTGAGGAGGAAGAATTGGTAAAAGCTTTATAAAAAGAAAAAAACAGTGTATGGATATAAGAAGCAATTATAGCCTATTGTTAAATCTTCTGTAGAAATTAATCATTAAGATCTTTCTCTTCCTTTTTTAATTTAAAAGCATTATTTTATACTTTTCCACAGGGGGTGTTCACTAGGAAAGCAGCTAAAGCAGCTTCCTCACCATACATAAATGTGCCTCTAGCAGAAGGTTTTCAGAGAAACTGTGAAACATTTTCTCTCAGCTTACTCCTTAGGTCAAAAATATTCTTTTCATCAGCAGAGTCATTGAGCTGTCTGGTAAATGAAAAGGCATATTTTTTAATAAAGTCATAGAATGTTAAAAATCATCTAATCCAGACCTGAAGGTTCAAAGAACCTCCCCAGAGACCACACAGGGTTGAGAAGTGAAGGGGAGCTTCAGATCCCTGGCCCTTCACCCCAGCTTCACTTTCTCATCTATTATTGACTTCCATACTAACGATTTCTTTTTTTTTTTAAAGATTTTATTTATGTATGTATTTTTAGAGAGAGGGGAAGGGCAGTTGAACCTGTGGCCCTCTGGTTCGAAGGCTAGTGCTCAATCCACTGACCCATACCAGCCAGGGCCCATACTAAAGATTTCATTTGAACAAAGGGTGCCATAGGTAAAAGTTTAAAAATGCCAATTTAGGTCAGTCTTCTCATTTTACAGAAAAATAAACTGAGGCTCAGACAAAAACAGTGAAGGTGCAATGGTGCAAAGAACATTTGAATCTGATAGTCCTAGGTTTAAATTTCAGTGCTGTCACTAACTAGCTGAGCCTTAATTTCTTCATTTGTAAAAAAGAAGACAAAATCGACACCACAGGCTTCTGTGGTAGTGCTACCATAGTGCTATAACTACATCCAAAAGTAAATGTTCATCTAATATTGGTTCTCTACTGACTCTCCATTCAAAGTCACAGAACTAATTAGTGGTAAACTCAGTGAGGATCTAGGTCTCTTGTTTCTAAGACACTGTGCTTTATTTTGTACAAAAGTTTATGGTGTCTTTTAACCTTATCTTTGAACATTTTATTAAATGGTTCAGATCGGTTTTTCTTTTTCATATCTTTTAAGGTACTGACATGGGATGTGGGGAAAATTACTCCACAAAAGCTCCCAAGTCTTAAAGGACTGGTAAATTTACAGTCCGGAGCACCCAAGCCAGAGGAGAATCCAAGCCTCAACATACAGTTCAAGATCCAGCAGCTTGCTATTTCAGGTAAGGATAAACTTGACTTCTGTTAAAGGCCAATAGAGTTTTTCTGAGGTCAACTACTGAATACGAGGAGCTTAGAAGGCTAATATTCCCTCTGTAGAAAGAGCGACAGCTTCAGTTTGGCCTTCACACTACTGTGGGGCCAGCCTCTCAGGTACAATGATTTTAGAGAGTACCCTATTTCACACAGCTTCCCTTAACCCCAACCCTAACTCGAACACCAAAGGAGTCATTCATTCAGAAAGTATAATTACCCTTAAAAGACAGTCCTTGCCCACATGAAAATCTGAACTAAAATCATACCCCCACAAATGCTACAATTTGTGAATGCTAGAAGGGACATTGTTTCCAAATGGCGTAAGGGACACTGGTTAAGGTCAGATTTACTGTGTAGTGCTGTGTTAAACAAACATTGTATTGGTTGGTGTGACCAAGATAATAATATATTCCTTTCCTTGCTTATTCTTTTTGACACAGGCTTAAAAGTAAACCGCTTGGACATGTATGGGGAGAAATATAAGCCATTTAAAGGAGTGAAATATGTCACGAAAGCTGGAAAATTCCAAGTGAGGACATAAGAGGCCAAAATTCCTCAAGATCTGTTTTCTAAGTGTCGTTATAGTTTATTACTATTAGGTACCAAGTGGGTGGGAATACTTATTCTAGTTAAAGCATTTGTTTGGAGCTACACACCGCTAACAAAGTTGCTTGGTAATCAATGTAGGGTTCTTAAGGCGCTTTAAGCTAAGGTAACTTTTGAATAACTTAGCTTATTTTGTATCTTTTCAATTAGAAGATTTTGGAGGTGATTGCCTCCACAGGGTGGGCACCAGCTGGAGGTTGGACGTTGTAACAGTAAAGGCAGAAGGCTACAGTCATAACCTCTTCTAAAACAAGTGACTTGATCTCAGCCAGCAGCTGTCTTAATCTGCGATGTAATGTGTCAAGTGCAGCCAAATATCACACCTGATCTTACCCATCCCAAATCAGCATCTGTCCCAACAGGAAATTCCTCCACCCCAAGAAGTTTACAAGAAAACTGCCTCTTCAAGTGTTTGCCTTATTTAGCTTTTCACATGTGCCATTAAGCAAGCACTGTAGCAAAAGCCACTTCCACATGGCCCTGGCAGGGAGCACTGCTGCTCCATGCTCCATTCTTACTGTACTTGGTATAGTATTTTTTATAAATAAGATTTTTATGTAAAGTTCAGATTTTGATTTACGGGGACCTTGCTGCAATAAGTACCATCTCAGTTTTGCACCATTGGTTCGGCTGTTAGCACAGGAAAAATCATTTGTATCAAAGGGGCAAATGCTTTATTAAGGTAATATAAAGGAACACTACTGCTTTTAGGAAGTTATTGCAAGCACAGCTGTTTGAGATTTTAAATAAATTAAAATAGTAACATAAGTGAACCTTTGCCATCTTCATGTTTTATAAAGCTTACCCAACACCAGTTAAACCATAGATAGCCTAAAGGCCTCATGCTGTCTAGTTCAGCAAAAGGAAGAAAATATGCCTGCCTCACTATCATCTGTTTTGTTTTTTTTTTACTTTTTAATTGAATTTATTGGGGTGACATTGTTTAATAAAATTATGTAAGTTTCGGGTGTACAGTTCTGTAACACATCATCTGTATATTGTATTATGTGTTCACCACCCAAGTCCAGTCTCCTTCCATCACCATTTATCCCCTCTACCCTCTCGTACCTCCCCTCCCTCCTTTCCCTCTGGAATCACCGTACTGTTTGTTGTCTGCGTCTGTGTTGTTGTTCTTAAGGGCTTGAATTTGCCTATATCCTTTGTCTTCAAGAGGAACTCCCTTTTCATATTGTGTGCTTCTCAAAACTGTACTCAATAGATTCCTTCCTAAAACTGTTGTTGTAATTGTCACTGGAGTACTTAAATGTCTCTATTGTCCTGACAGGGTATGCGGAAGTGTACATTGTAGTGAGTCAGGAACAAAATGCTCAGTAGCATTGATGAAACGGTGTGGTCACCCTGGTTGGTTGTCAGTTTACAGTTATATTTCACTCAGAAGTTCTGGCCGTGTTATTTAGTCTTATTAGACATGAAGAATTGGGGGGAAAGCTAAAGTTAAGATATAAGTGCTTATTCATGTTTCCTTCCTGTCTTATTTATGCTCTTAGGTTTCTTCTCCTTATGACTCCATTCTTTTCATTCTTCTCAGCTTTTAACTCCCTTTCCCTTACGTTAAAGATAGGCTTCTCACTCAACCCATTCTGCTGTCAAGAACTAGTGGTTGGTGCTGGTACAGGGAGCCCAATATACAGCAGCATTCTGGCCTGTGCCTGCCTAGGGCACCCTGCCTGCCTTTCATCTAATAGGAAAGGTTACTTTTTGCAACTTTGAAATTTCTAGGGTAACCAGTACGAGCTCGGCATGTAAAATGAAGATGTTGCCAAATATTTATTCCCTTTGCTTAAGGTTGGTTACCTGATTCAACTGCTTTTTATTTTTAATGTTTTACAAAAGAACAGTCAGTACATTTGCTTTTCTTTCTGCCGAATCCCTAATCAGCATCTGTACCCAGACTGTCCAATTTTCTTTCTGTGCGATCTTCTTTCTTATATACAAGCAGATTGTATGCCAAGAGTCCCATGCCTCTAGCAATTTCTGCTAAAACTTTCAAGTAGACTATTTCCTTTTACAATTAAATTATTGTATTTATTGATTTGATTAAACCCAGTAAATCCTTTCTCTAGCTCTGGCTATACTATCAATAAAAAAATGAAAGCAACAAGTTGATTTTTTAGCTTGACTGGTGATTGAGCGTTCTCAAATAGGCATGCCAGTGTCAAAGTAAACACTATGTGATCAGATTTTGTTCTGTATTATCATACAAGGTGTGATGGTTGCTACCAAACACTTCCAAGTGCTTCTCCCTTAACCTCGATATGTTAACAGTCATGTATACATTCTTTAACCATCACCCTTTTGGCCACACACTGATCAAAGCTTCCTCTCCCTACCACTACTTACTAATAAGAAAGATTCATTAATACTTTGGAGTATTAGAATATTTTTCAAGCACAGAATTCTAGCTAATCCCAGGATGGCCCTGTTTTCTGAATTCTTTAAGGATTATATCTCAAGAGCAAATGAAGTAGATGCTTATTTCCTGCATATGGAAGTCACCATCATTTTATTTAAAGGGACTTTATGTGATGGTTTATTCCTTAAGTGGTGCTAGAGAAGAGCCTTTGGAAGATGTTTGTCATATTGTCCTCAGAGTCATCTGATATGAGACTGACTAACCTGTAACACAGCAGGAAGGCAGCACCAGTGAACATAGGGTGAACTGCAAAACAGACCGTGAATACTGTTCACATACTGCTGAACTAATTCAGTCACTTTGGACATTCCCCTTTAACTCAAGCAGGCTGGACTCTGGCTCCAGAGTTTTAACTTTTCTAAGTTAAAGCAACACTAACTATAGTCTTTTCATGATATTTACCCCTCTCACACCTAGAAAATCAGGCAAAAACAGTGATGTCCCAGATGTACTCCAAGAACCTGCTCCTGGTCTCTTAGTGCTTCCTCCAACAACAGAATATGCCTCACAGCTCTGGTAGAACCCTGAAAACCCTCTTGTTCTATACTGGGCTTTGGAACATAACAAACAGACCTGCATATACAACAGCTTCAGCTTCTTCAGGGATAGTGATAGTCTCCATGAATAGCTAGAACCATCTAAAATGATGACAAACTACTTCAACCAGAGGATGATCCACGTCATCTGGCTGCTCTCCTCCTATTAAACCTTAGTCACTTTTGCTCCATCTGGCATATAATCCCCAAAGTTGCCTTTTATTACACAGATCTGTTCCATAAACAGAGTACTGGTTTCTACTACTTCCAATACAACTCTGGATTAAATAGTGAGCAAGTGTCCAGATCTGGAGGATTAGTTTCATTGGCGATTTTTCAAAACAAAGGAGAAACCTGATCTAAAAGTTTCTGCTAAAATAATATGCCCATCATTTAAAGCATTATTTATACAAATGCACTTTATTGTTTTAAACAGAACAAGAGAAGAGGCAGAAAATACTTGCATATAACAAATCCTAGCTTATAAATGTAGTTTTTTAGTGGTGATGTCGCTATTCATCATTCAGGGATTTTTTTTTTTTAATTTGTTTCACTGGGTCTTGAGCACTGATATTAGAGAAAAAAGCACATCGGTAAACCAGTGCCTCAAAACACTGGAAGAACTTGTAGAGCAAACATGATTTTTCTTATTTCCTCAGTCTTTAGTAAAACAAAAGGTGATCTTTGGCATAGATTCATATTTTAAAGGCATTAATATTTCATTTATATCAGGTAAGCAACTATACAAATATGCTGAGGGCCTTGAAAATCATCAGTTAAAAGAAAATAAAGGAAGCCTGAGTGTACAGTACCAACTTAAGACAAGTTTACACATTTCATGTTGGGCTCTAACACACGTTACAGGTGGGAAGGAAGGACAATTGGGCAAGGGTCCTTACGCTTTTACTCATCCAGTTCTGGCTTTGGGAAGAAATATGGTTTCATGTGCTGGGGAATGCTTAGAGAGCAGTGATGAGTGCAAAAAAGGAAAAACTCTTCTCTCTCATTTTGCTAATAGGAAACCTGTGGTGATGATTAAAATGGTACTAGGGAGGGAGGGTTTTATTTTGTTGAGGGAGGTAGGAATTACTGAGGCCTATTCCCATTGATTCATCCCCAACAGCGCCAGAATTCCAGTCCACAAGGACTACTCTCCCTCTGCAGAGTGTCCTTCAGACAGGACTGTCTCCATTAAACACTCATGGGGGGCAAGCACCAATTCTTAGGACTGAATTTCAAAAGGATAAACAGGATCTTTCAAAATTACAAATGAACAAACATATCTTTTAAAATCTTGTTTAGGAAGGGTATGGGGCAAGAATATAAAAACCAGGATAGGAGACATGATTTGGTTAAAAAGTAAATGCAGCATTTCAGCTCAGAAAGAATAAGAGTTAAAAATGAATGATAAGGCCTCAGCACAGACCTCTGCAGGCAGTGACAAAGCATGACGCTCCTGGGAGTGGCCCTGCTGGGCCAAAGGGCAGGGCCACACGCAGGCAACTCTGCCCCTCCAGGGACAGAGAGCACCAAGACACAGTGTGTTCATGGGGTGGCTACCTTGGCAGGCTGAGGCAGGATATGGGACGAGAAGTTTCCCTAGCACAGACGTTGCTCAGGGACACAGTAAAGACAGAATCATGTGATTCTGTCATTTGATTTTATACAGTGGGAAACTAGGATTAAGCTGGGGACGGATAGGATGTGACTCCAGGATGCACATACTAGGTCTCCCAACTTCCCCTACAGCAGCAAAGCTCACTTCTGAAAAGATCCCAGGTAGCAGAGCCAGGGAAGACAGGCATGGTCAGCAGCAACATGGAAAGCCCAAAACAACTTTTGGAGGCACAGTGAGTCTTTAACTGACTTGCCTGGGCCCTGGGTCTTAGGAGCCTGGTGGGGAGAGTGGAGAGCGGTGGGGGAGAGAAGGAAGCAGAGAGAGACCTGTCCCCTAGGGAACAAGGACAGAGCAGGGTGTCTGGCTAGTGTTCACTCGGATTCTGAGCTTATGTGAAGTCCATGGGCTAGAACCCCAGTCTGTCTATTTGGAGACTGTGCAGGAGTATAACTGTGTTTGATAATAGACACTTTCAGAGTGTCCATGACAAGAGTATAAATGTTTCCTAATGTGAAGAGGCCCCATTCCTTTCTGTTATATCCAGCCAGGATGTGGCTTTCAACCCCCCAGCAATTCTGGGTGGCTCCTGGAACTCAATAACTTTCATTCCGTTTAGCAGGGGTTTCTGTGCCAACCAGGTTCCGTCAGATGCCTACTGGTACCAGGGAGTCTTTCTAACCCAGCGCAGTGTAAATCCAGCATCTGTTCGAATTTTGATTGAAGCTGCTTCTGCTTCTCGGACAGTCTCCTTCACCGACTGCATGAGGTTCTGGGCATTGTGAACCAGCATCTCTGTAGCCTGCGAGGAAAGAGGAGCTCTCCATTATTCAGTTCCTGACCAGCAGCCCTGCCTCCAAAACCAGCAGTTTCCCTTACCTGCACCAGGTACCTGCCCCGCCCTCGTCACGTCACTGGTGGTTGAGCTGAATCACCAAAGAACCCCAAACTGGCTCATCACTGATTGTATGCTGTATCCTCAAAAGGCCTCTAGTGGATACTCTTTCCTGATGTTCAAAAAGCTCCTGTCTCTGCCTCTTGCTGTTCCCTCTACCTGAAATGCTCTTCTTCCTGGTCTCCCCTGGCTCACCCCCCCAGCTCCCTCAGGTCTTCACTCATTTGTCAGCCCAGTGAGGCTTTCCGTGCTCACTTCATTTTAAACCACCTTCTCAACTCCCAACACTCCTCACCTTCCAATCCTTTCATTTTTCTCCATAGAACCCATTATCACTAACTGATGTACTACATATTTTACCTCGGTTGTTTGATCTAAAAATTAGGTCCCAAGAGAGCAGAGATCTGTGTTGGTTCTGTTCACAGTTGTACCTCTGTGTTAGGACAGTGCCTGGCCCATAAGAGTTATTTCATAAATATTTAATTAATGAATAAAAAAAATAATTAAATGAACAAACCAACCACCTTACAAATCCATGAAAATCTAGTGAAGTAAATCTTGTAAACACATGAAGTCACAGGACTGGCACCACAGGGTTACTCTCCCGTAGCAGGTCAGGGAACTTATCACTCCATTGGCCCAGTAATTCTTTTTTTTTTTTTAATTCTTAACTATTTTTTGAGCCACAGAACCTACAATATAGTGAAAAATACTCACCTGTGCAAAACTTGTGCATGCAATTTCACAGGGTTCATGGGCTCAGAGAAGCATGACTACGGGCTAGAATTCCTCCTGAAAGTTGATCTCTCTGCTTCAAAAAACAGGCTAAGGCTTGGAGAAGTTCAGAGACTTCCCAACCAAACTTACAATAGTCAGAATGAGGACTCAAAACTCTGACTTGCAGTCCTGTGATTTCTGCATTCTACTACACTGTTTCTATCTTTTTTTACTGGAATACTTAATAGAACAGAGTAAATATTCCCAAGATACATTTTTGTTGGTTAATTAATTAAATGATAAGGTCTGAAACTCTGAGCCTTTCCCTTCCTTCCCTGATTTTCCCGCTGCCTTTTCTTGGGGCAGAAAAGATCACAAGACAGGAAACAGCCCAGTGCCCACACCCTGCCTAGAATACACGGAAGTTAGGGATGAAGATCCAGTTCCATGGTTTGGGAGAAGAGGGTTGGGGCGAGAGCTGTTGGATTAAACATGGTACAAAAGCAGCACTACTGGTACCTGTCTCCTCTAATGCGTTCCTAGCCTCTGTCTCCTGGCCTACAGATCAGATTTTTCTCCCAAATTATCTGTGAGTTCCCCAAGTGGAGAGATTGTGTCTATTTTTTTTAAACTACCCTCTACATTGCCTAATTCAGTGCCACACACATACCCATTGTATGATTAGCTTGCCTGGGCAGTTCAACAACATATGAGCTACCTGCTATAAGAAGAAATTGGGAATCTGGCTCACAGCAGAGCCTACCACAGATAAGGAAAGGAAAAGGTGCCCAAATAAAGGCTTTCTGAAAGACCTGGGCCACATTTCCAGGAGGCAGGGAAAGAAGACAAACTCCAAGAAGTGGTTGCCAAGGCACAAACAAGAAGCATCACTTAAGGGAACCTCCCACCATCCTTATTTCAAACTCTGTTAAAGAAAAACACCTCCTTTGAGTTGTCATTTCAGCCTCAGCACAGGTTCCTGAAAAGCCTACACACTAGTCATCTTCCCTGAGGCAGTTACCACCCAGAGAGCTAGGAAGCAGAAATTCTCTCCAGCCAAAAAACTACAGCAGGGCAAGAGTGAGCAGGCCCTGGAGGCCTCGGGAGCCAAACCTACTCCAGGGCGGAAAAGAACTGAGCAAAGTTGTTCCTGTTACGGATTCAGACACCTAACCTCCCTAGGCCTCAATCTCCTGCCTTTTGTCATAAAATGACAAAAGTTGCACAAGAGCTTTCCTTTTCCTCCCAAATGTTTGATGCATCTCTCCAGCACAGATGCCCTTCTGAGAGACCGAAGACCCATCCCACACACTGAATACTCAGTTCACAGCACAACTTCCCTGAAGCTGAATGGAACTGCTATACAGGGGCACAGAAGCTGCTGGAAAAAACCAGAAGCAGCAGGCACATACCTGCTCAGACTCCTCGTCGCTGATGTTGGTCCGGCCCAGCATGGTGGCCTTCACTGTGGACAGGATTTTGAGCTGGGTGCTTATGGTTGGGATTCGTTCACAAACCTAAAAAGAAATTTTAACTTAGTGTTTTTCTTGCCTGCAACTTCCTAGAGGGCGAAACTTATCCCCCTCAGTATTCCCAGCGGCCGGCATGCAGAAGGCACTCGATAAGTTAGCAGCAGGACTCCACCTGTTTTCTTCTAAGGATTAGTAGAGTCCCTTTGCACAGAAAGGGAAACATTAAAATTCTTTCACTTTGATTAAGAAACAAACTTCCCTGTATCTCCCTTTCCCAAATACCCACATGTATTTCCCTTTCTGCTACTTCTTCCCACTCTCAAGTGCCTCCTCCTTGCTCTCCGCTCTTCTCTATCCTGCTCTTCTTCCCACCATGTCCCCCACCCTGACTCCGACACACACACATGCACATGCACACACACACAGACTCCTCAGTACCTGTAAGAGGTTCGTTCTAATCCGCTTGTCTGTGCACTGCTTGGCAACCTCCTTGGCCAACCGAGTGACCTCATCTGAGGCTTTGGCGATGTCCTTGGCACACTGAATCAATGCCCGCTTGGTACCACTGCCCCCTCTTACCAGCCGAGACATCTCAGCCATCAGCAGAGCCATGCGCTTGGCTGCTGCAATGATGTCATTGCCCTAGAAAGAGGCAAATACACAGCATGAGCTCAGGCCACAGTCTGACCAAGAGAGGGAAGGACGTAGAAGCACAGAGGAGAGAAAAGGAGCCTGCTGCTCCAGCAGCCTCTGGAAGTGAGAAAAGAGGATAACAACTGTTTCTGAGTGACAAGGACAGCATAAGAGAAACAGAGAAGAGAGAGCCAGGGCACTCACCCTAGCACTCTTGAGAGAGAGTAGAAGAGAGAGAGAGAGAGAGAGAGAGAGAGAGAGAGAGAGATCACTGACTGAAAAAGGAAGAACTGGATATCAGTCCTAAAGGGCAGCGTGTGGGCCCCAGGCAGAGCACTAAACAAACACTTCAGCATCTCCAGGTTAATCAGGTCAACAAAATGGGGTTGGGCCACACAGTTGGTTAAACAGGCATTTTCCTCTCTGTAGGGGGAAAGCAGCAGAGCTGGCCTGAGGGGAAAAATGCAGAGAAGCCACTCCAGATGCTGAAGTCAGACCCTTCATTGTTACAAATAGCAGCCAAGCACTGTCTCTGCTAAACTAGAATTTAAAACCCAAGTAACCATTATTGGCTTTGATAAAAAAAAATAGACAGATGTATATTGTGACCTAGACCACTCCTGCCCTCCCTCAACTGCCTCTTATTTGTCCTACCAGCCTAAGGGAACATATTATTTTAATTTTTCACCTTTAAAAAGGCCAAGAATCAACTCTTCCATCCCCTCAAATAAGTGGCTTCAATTAAAGAAACCTTCAGCTGAGAGGATGCCGAGGGAGGCATCAGAAAAATAAAAATCATGAGTCAAGCTGCAAATGGAACCCCCGCTCCACCTAGCAGCACTTATCTTAGGTTTGGCATTTTGGCTCCTTAAACCTTCATGGGTCGATAAAGAATGCACAAGTAATTTACTTTATGCCCTCAAAAGGCTCTCTTTTGGTGGTAACAACCAAAATATAACAATTGCATTGTTCAAAATACCCAAAAGGCCAGGCTGTACTCATTTTTCCCCTCATGCTTCTCAATTTCCCTGCGATGCAGTGACTCACACAAACCATGCCGCTGCGGGCGCTCTGTGCACGACCTCCACAGGCACCACGAGGTGGCTGGTCGTTTATGCTAGAAGGCGTGTAACAGCCCAGACAGTATCTGAGGCCAGAGAGAACACAAGTATGTGAAGAAGTCATGAGAACAGGGGTATGTTAGACAAGGCCGTCTGGGCCCACCTCTTCCAGTGCAGACCTGGGATCATTCTAAGACGTCATGACCTTGGTTAGAAGACAGTGTAGTGACAGGATTAGTTATTACCCATTACTCTTCAAACCCCTTCTCCTTGCAACATGCCATCTTCAAAGTGATCACCCCCTTTCCCCCCACCTCAAACTAGCGCTGGTTCAGTCTCCAAGGCCAAAGCTGTGCGGCTGCCTGCCCTGTGGCCTGAGCTCTCTGATCCCCACTCCTGCCCCTCCCACTGAAATGTGGACAAGCAGTCAATGGCATCCCTTTCCCTGCGGGTTCCCATTAAGGCTGGCATCGGCCACTCAGCCAAGTGCAGGGCAGCAAGCAGCCCCCGCAGAGAGCCTGCGTATAGAGCTACTTCTCACCCTGATCAACTCTGCTGAGGCATCAGTGCATCAGTGAGAGGTCAGTGGGAGGAGGGGGGAGTATACAAAGCTCAATGGTCAGGCCAGGTGACCTCTTAATGGTCTACAGTGGTTCCAGACCTGCAAATCATTGGGAGACACATCCACGACTTCCCAAGGGGTGCAAGATTCCAACAGTGGCTACAGGTTGGTAAGAAAAGGAATCCTTTCAAAAGTGACCCCATCTCTCTCTAGCCCCCAACATAAATGCAATCCCATTAATCTGGCAGTAGCAGACTTATCAAACTTGTGAAGCCAGTCCTAACAAAGGTGCAGACAGATAGTTGCCCGCCCTGCCCAGACTCACAGGACCCGCACAGATCACGAGTGATGCAACGTGTCAAGGCTGCACATGGCCGGATGCATTTGGAGCGGCCCCCACTGGGGGTGCTAATCAGTACCTTACTAGACCACTTGGTAGCTTCCCGATGCAATGACTGAGCCGCAGCCAGAATGGGTTGGTTGACCGGCTGATTGGATGGCATTAACAGCAGCTCAGGTTCGTAATCGTCTTCCATGTCAGGGGGGACAGGGAACCCGACAGCATCGGCTGCATCTGCCTCAGCTACAACACCTATACCCACCTCTGCAGCTGGGGTACACGGCTTTGTCGATGGCAGGAAGGATGAGAAACAGGAAAAGTGTTAGTAAGAGCAGTCGGACTTGGGGAACTGAGCTGCAGCTGGCTTAGTAACCAAAGCTCGCCCAGTACGGGAACGAATACGGCATAGCCACTCCAGCAGCAAAGGGTTTCCGGAGAAATGTTCATACTGAGAAAGCAAGTGGCATTCCTTTCTTGTACACCTTACCACCAAAATTTACCTTACCACGAATAATTTTCAAGTCAGAATATTTTTGAGGAGCCAAACAACAAAACAATAGTAGCTCATTACTTTTCAAAGAAATCCAGGGAGAAAATGTACATGCAGTCACACAAGTGGCTTTGAAGAATTAAATGAACACCCTGCTGACCCATACGGGTACTGTTCTACATCTTCCTGGACACAGGAAGTGACTTTGGTCAGCTCTACCACTCCCAGACTCAGGTTATTATTTCCTTCAGGAGGTAAAGTCTGGGAATTAAAAATGGTACATCAGAGGCCATGGACAGCAAGTGAGGAAACAGGCAAAAAAGCAACCACAATGGTGAGTCAAAGAGGACTTATCAAGTACCCCACCACCACCCCGCTGAAAGGAACCTCCGGAAGACACCTCATCCAGCCGTCCCCCTTAGGGAAACCCACACTTCAGACCAGCTCTCTCTGCACCCCTCTAGGTCTTCAGAGACAACGCTTTCACAGTCTCACGTTGCATCCACTGCTAGTACTGACTCAGAAAGCTGTTCTTTGGATACAGCCTAAATCTCTCCTACTGCAAAATTGGCTTCTCACTCCCCCCAACACTCAATTTACATATTTCACAGGTAAGACAATACATAGACTTGGCAACTGACCCAGGCTGATCTCAGAGGAGGAGCCCAAAATTGGTACCCATGAGAGAACAGGACTCATGAGGGGGAGCAGATGAATTTACTACCAGGGAGAGGGATTCTGAAAGGCCAGGGGAGGAGGCAGAGAGATCAGATGCTGACAGTAGGCTGGGGGAAGAAAAGGAACCACCTCAACATAGCAGAACCACTCGTGTGAAAAATAGTGAGCTTGGATTCATTGGATCAAACATCTCTAACAACAGGAAGCAGGAGTTTGTGTGGAACTTTATTTGAGGTTGCTGTCACTCCAAAAAGTCTTACCCTGCACAGGAAACCTGTCTCTAAAAAGTGATGACAAAGTGGGAAGATTGAGGCTAAACGTGGGTTCAATCACCATCCAAATCCTTTCACCTGAAATCTGTCTCAACCAGGATTCATCATCCCCAGGCCTTGGAGGACAGGCCAGCTCACTGCTGCTGGGGTTTAGAGTCCCAAAGTGTATAAGGACAGATAAACAGACACACAAATACATACCACCGCCACCCAAACACACATGGTTCAAGAAGCTCCTGACTTCTCAGAGCTCAAAGTCAGCAACCTCCTGATGCTCCAAACCTCCGAGACAGCCAACCCTGAGGACTTCTGACCACAAATGGCTCAGTGCAGTACATGTGAGGGCCAGTGTTGTCCACCCCCCAAGTTTTACCTTTATCTTTATAATTCATGTATGCTTTGTCTTCTATTGCACAATATATTTGGGCTTAATGTGATGTGATTTAAATTCCCTTGAAAATCTTTGAGTAAAACCAACCTTCTTGGCCACCCGCCACCCCACGTGTACTGGGGCTCTGAAACTGGCCCCAGGGGTGTGCAAGCCCCAGATGCAGAGGTGCAATTACAAATAATTCCATGGATCAGGTCCAACACGAGCAAGGTCATCATCCCTTCACAGAACCTGGGCTCAGAGCTAACCATTCAGAAAAATGTAGAATTAAAAATCCAGCCTGAAAAAAACAAGATCAACTGCATGTGCAGAAAGATCCTGAGGAACTACATTCAACACAAGAACTTGAGCTGGCTGCGGGCATGAAAAGAATGAAGACAAAGAGATGATGGAAGTAAAGATCCAGGGTCATATTAGAAAGAGTTTAAAACTGAGTTAGAACAGCATTTCACTGCAAAGTCAGCAATAACATTTAGCTCTTATTTAGGAAAGCTACCGCTCACTTTTCAGGACTCTAGGGGAAAGAGACAAAAGTTATTCACAGAGCATAACTGCTATAGCATCCAAATTTTCACCAACCACATTAATATTTATACTTTCAGGTTTGCTGAGCTGGAATTAGCCTGGAGCTGTCTTGAGTTGAGGGGCAAGATGATTTTGAGAAAAGAACATGGCTGCTAAGACACAAGCTACTTGCTTCTATGAAAAAACAGAGAGAAAATGTAAACATTTCATCTAGCTGTGGCAGAGCGCACAGAAGACAGTCTCATGTTCGGAGAGCTGATAATTAGTGAGAGAGCACCTAGGAAAGAAAAGCAATTTCTAAAAGACCCCAAATGTCCAGGGTGCGACACCTGACACTAACGGACAGAATCCTCCTCTCAAATACAGGCACCCTAGCTCTCGCTTCTGCTGGTAGGAGAAACCATCAAGCACCAGGAGCATCTCCCGAAACTGCAACTAAGAAGAGGATCATACCATTAGCACAGGAACCAAAACAGAGAGGGGTGACTTTCCAAATAGAGTCTTCTTCCTGGGTATTGTGCATGGTTCTTCATCCTTTCTCAACGAGAAAACTTCATTACTTACCTTGCTGGACCATTTTCGAGCTTCATCATGGAGCTGCCTGGCAGCCATCATCATTGGCTGGTTAATCGCCTCCCCAGCTTTCTGCTCAGGGAACTCTTCATCCTTCTCCTCTGGGGGTGGGGGTCTGGGAGGAGGGACCTCACCCTCCGGCAGGGGTGGTTTGGGAGGAGCAAGCTCATCTGTCAGCTAAGAAAGAATTACCAGGTTGTAAGGAAAGCCCTAGCAACTACTCCCCCCTGAAATTCTTTCCTTTCCTCTAAAAAGCATCCCCAGCAAAGCCACCCACATTCACTCCACATAAGACCACCCACACTGAGCACAGTGACACCTGCTTCAATCTCAACAGAAGCATATTTTCTTTCTTGTTTTCTCCACAAAAAGCTAGCAGCTACTGTTTTGGACATATGCCAGGGAGGCATGCACAGCACTACCAGACCAAGGATTCTCAAAGATGTAGGTTCTGGTCCTGACTCTGCTGAGGGGAATCTGCACAGACAGGTAACTTCTCTGACAGAGAGGGGCAGCTAGACCAAACAACTTCTTAACTCTAACTGTCGTGACTCTATTGATCACATAAGGAGCCATCCCAAAGGAGCCATCTCCATGGCCCTAACCACCCACCCAACAGCCCAACTGGAAGAATCAGATGCAGCGTTGGAGGCTGGGGAGACACTGTTCCTTAGCTATGGGTGAAGTGACCCAATTTTGTCCTAACCCAACTTAGAAACTTACATTTTTTACTGACATTAAATATGGGAAAGTAAATCAAGTAGAATAAATCAAATTATTGCCTTGATTAAGCTACGCCCCAAATCAAGCTATTTTCAATACAATTAGAGTAAATGTCTGAAAACCATCACTATTTCTGATTCTAGGATTTGCATCTATAAGATATTGCCCAGCTAGCCTCCTCCTAAAGCAGTTAGTTATCCATAGAAAAATAAATTCATTGTACTTTGGGGGAGGCATCAAAAGATTTTTAATTATAGTTGGGGGGAAAACCTTAAAAATAAAGATTGCATTGCTTTTGTTACTAAAAAAAGTAAACGAACAAAGAACCTACATAAGATTATAACAACCTCAGTTTTGCCATTATCATCCAGGCACAGAAAATCTCACCTCGGGCTGTGCAGACTTTTTCCACAGTCCTCACTAACTCTCCCTACTAACTCCTCAGTCATCGCAGCCACACTTACCAAAGCCAGCTTCTTTGCTCCAGCCACTCCCCATCACAGCAGGCCAACTCCCAGAGCCCCACCTACCCAGCACGCACCATGCAGAAGCACTGGGTTAGGACTCCGGGAGATTTAGGAATGAAAATCAAGTTGTGCCTCTGACTAAGATTCAAGTAAAAGCTAAACAAAGGCACCTGGTGATTGAGACTCCAGAACACAATCTACCTTTCTCTTGCTACAGCCCCACACCCTGCTGCTCACTTCCCCCACCTGTCTGAGTTTACTTACCCGGAGCTGTTCAAGGTCTGGCGGAGGAGGTGGGAAGTCAGGCTCCTGAGGTTGGAAGGCTTCTCTGACCTTGGCCACAGCTCCCAGGATCCGATATCCCGAGTCCAGGAAGCTCTTTTGCAGGCCTAAACACAAGACACCCTCACTTTCAGCTGGGCGGGTCAGTGCCCTGGAGCACCGTCTGTCCAGCAGAAGAACTGGTTTCCATTAACAAAAGGTGGATGTGACGCTGCCAGTAAGCAACACAGGCTGCGACTAAAGGGGAAGGGAGGTAAGGCAAGTCTGATGCCTTGGGGCCTCGGAAGAGTCAGAAGTGTCACAAACAGCTGCTCCCTGCGGTGTTCAGGATACCTTCTCGCCTGCACAGCTAGTAAGTACTCAGGACATTCCTGGGCGAGGAGAACACTTCAGGCTCAGCTGGCGTTCATCACTCCTGTCACAGATAAGTCTGCCCAGCTCAGCACAGGGAGATGTCAGTGTCAGATTGAGCACACACGCCCTGGAGTACTTCTCACCTTTCTCCCTACTCCTCTGCTGCACTTGGCATTCTGCCTAGTAACCCCTATGCAGAGTTGCAACTGCTAACTGTGTCAGGTTACCTGGATTCAGGAATCTGCTCAAAGTATTAGAAACTCCAGTTAGGAAAGAGCATGTCCTTAGTGAGGGTAGGTTGAGGATACCAGCACGATTCTGCCTGGGCTAGGGATGAATCAGGTAGCTCCTCCTTCCCGCTCTCGCACACTGACTAGATTGTGCTCAGACAAGACTATAGAAGCACTGGATGCTCAGAACAAAAGGGAATTCAGATGTTTCCAACTGAAGTGAGGGTAACATCTTTAGTAGTGCTGGAAATGTGATAAAATTTGACTACAGAAAACCCAGACTTCTTGGTGTAGAACCAAGACACCCAAAGGTCAACTTAAACCCTCCACATTTGTCAGAAATAGATAGAGAATGTTTTACAGAGAAAAGGCATTTTAAGAAAAGCAGAAGTTATGCCAGTTACATAAGCTAAACAGTTGGTAGATTGGTAACCATGTATCTTTTGAGAAATTTCCAAAATAATGACTAAACTGGGCCAGGAGCTATGTTAGTCAGGCAACATTAGCAAGTGCAGAGAAGTTGGTCCAGAGAAACTAACTTACAAAAAACCTGCCAATATTGCAGAAAACATTCTGTCCAATATTATGTTGGACAGAAAAAGATTAATCTAGCACTCTCAGCTAAGTAACGGGAGTTTTTGCTCCCAGACTTTGTACATGGTGGCTGTGGAGAGCACACTCTCTCACCACCCTGTCAGCTTCCTGAGTTAACCTCTCAGCTGAGGGGAGCCACACCATGCATTGCTTACCAGGGTCGGAAATGTTTCCAGCCACCGCCTTTGCATCCATCACCATTGGGGAGATGGTTTTGCTCAGTTCATCAGAGGCGGCTTTCACAGCCTCACGGAACTTGGGATCCTCAGAGTTCTCCACTTCCCGCTTAGCCACCAGCAGGATGCGGTTGGCCCGGCGAGCAATGCTGGTTGCCCCAGCGACCAGCATCTGAGGCTGAATGTTGGCCATGGCTACTTTGCACTTGTCCAGGTCTTTTTTAATTGCTTCTTCGGAAGCATCCAACAGAGATTTGGTATCAATGGCTTCGTC
This sequence comes from Trachops cirrhosus, assembly GCA_028533065.1. Classification (NCBI taxonomy): domain Eukaryota; kingdom Metazoa; phylum Chordata; class Mammalia; order Chiroptera; family Phyllostomidae; genus Trachops; species Trachops cirrhosus. The sequence continues at coordinate 109,035,686 of CM052542.1, forward strand.
CACCAGCCCTGTCAGGAGAATAGAAACGGAATTTAGTTTCTATTTTGAAGAACAGAGACTCCAAAACCCTGTTGTCCAAGTTTCTTATGTGAAAGTACAATACCCAGAACTCTCTCCTTCAGCTCAAAGTCCTTCTTACACAATCAAAAGCTTCCAGTAAAAAAGAAGGAAAAGAAGAAGAAGAGGCCGCCCGGGAGGCCACGTAGACTCACAGCACTTATACCAGCAGTGGTCACTGGCCTTCTTCTCTCTACCACAGACAACCAGAACTGCATCGGCATCAGGCGGAAACAAGGATTGCGTCTGAAACCTTCACCACGTTATCTGTTAATAACATTTTCTCCCTTCCCATCTTACTCCCCAGCCATCTGTTGCTTGTTGGCAGCTTGTAGTGGCCAAGATGAACCATGCGGAGGACTCCAATAACCCTCACAGCCTGCTTCTTGTTTCTGTTACCTCTCTTCAGGCACCTCAGGAGCTCCACTTTCATCTCTGGCGGCTGTGGACCCCTGTCACAGCAGGTGCTGCAGGGAAGCCGGAGAGCCTACATTCTCGTTCCTTCCCTTCTCACCTATCCCTCCCTTCACAGAGAATGAAGAAGATTCAGAGGTGCCACTTCAACTGCACAGACACGGTTTGTAGGTGGCTGGTTTCTCCTTTTTTAAAAACTACGTAGTTGATAAGTTGGAGAAAACTCTGAGACAAGTTGTATTAAATGGTAGCTATTGTGGTTCCTTGAAATGTGAACCCACTGAAAATGACAGGGACACTCACTGTGTCCACAAACACCGCCTCCCAGCCTCTGAAACCAAACTCTGGCTCAGGCTGAGCAAAGACACTATTCAAAGAGAAGATAGGAGCTGTAACAATGAACATCACACCCGGAGGGCGGCATTAAAATAAAAGAGACTCAAAGAGCCTCTCTTCAGACAAAGTTGCAAGGCTTGAATGAGAAGCCGCCACTGCTCAGCAGCCTTAATCAGCGCCAAGTACACTGTCGAGCACATGACCGTCCCTTTATCCAATTACAGCTGAGTAACATAACCGGTCCTGCTCGGGTTTCTCCGAACTCCATGGATGAGACAAGAACTTTGCACACAACTCTACCTGTCATTTTTTCAACATTATCAATCCACTGGTTCTTCATGGTCTCAAAATGTTCATAAGCAGCTTGGTTTCCAGGATTCCTAAGTAGGATGCGAGCAGCTGAGACAACCTGGCGATGACAAAGCAAACTTTAAACACCAGAGCACTCTGCCACTCAAATACAAGCTTTCGGGGAGGCTTTCTACTTTCCACCTACAGATGGCACCATAAGGCCAAAAATCGACAATCTCTTTTCAGACTGAACACACCAAGTTTGGTCTCACAAACAGATCCCCAGAATGGGCCCTGCCAAAAGGTTTTACGGTCATGGCCTTGTTTTAAGAAGGTAAAAAATAACAAAGTAAATGGGTATTCACTTGATACTTCAGAATATATAAAAAATGCTATATACTAAGTCCTTGGTATCAAGTCATCCACCTTTAAAAAAATCACCACTGAAAAGATACTAAAAGCTACTCAAAATTCATTTATGAATATTTACAAAAACTGTCTACAGTTAACAAAGTGCTTTTACAACTATTACTAAATCTTCAACTCACTAAATCTTCACAACCCTGTGATGGAGACAGATCAAGTAATTTCTCCATTTTACAGCTGCAAAAACCAAGACTCAGAAAATTTAAGCAATTTGCTCAAGAAGTCCCACTTAGTCACCTACAGCACTTGGGGAAGGGATTAACATTTACTGAGTATTTATCTGGTAAGTTACAGGCTGTGCATTCATCCTCTCAATCCTCAAAACAACCCATTAGGAAGGCATTACCTCCATTGTACATATGAGGAAACCTGAGGTCACAGATTTCATACCCAGACCTGTCTCCAAAGTCCCTCCTTCGAAGTCCATAGTTCGTGCCTTAAGTCGAGTTTTCTGTTTCTCTTTTTGAGAAATCTTATATTTATATAGAAAACTTATGCTTTATATTCCACATTTCATGGACGTTTTTAAAGCAATATAGGCATTCATTTTATGGAAGACTTTTCAAGAAGTTGGATAAGTGTGAATTTTCAAGTGAATCAAACTTGTTAACATGCCATTTGGGCAAAAGTGAACAATTAAGAGATGTGCTTATTTTCCTGTCTCTCCCTGCAAGTTCCCACCAAAGCCAATCACAAGTTTGTAAAGCCCGGCACGGTTCCTCTGAGTGTCAGAGGCACTCAGGAGGTATCTGCTGAGTAAATGAATGAAAAAATAATGAATTTTCTATAATTTGATTAGGAGAAGAAATACACAAACATCAAACTAAGTGATCTTGAACTAGTATTTTTAAGAACACCTATCACCTGTTAGAACTTTAATTCCTGTCCAATTTGTTTTATTTTGTCCGCACTCTTCCAGCATACTACTCACGGTATACTAGCTATCTTGGTTAGTTAATTAAGTAGAAAGAAGAAAACGAGTTATGGACATGAATGACTTTAAAAAAAAAAAAAACACCCTCAAAGTGATGTGGGAAAAGGACTCTAAAACCAAAACAAAGTAAGCTCATCCAAATATTTCCCTAAGTGTGAGTTTGTGTGTGTTTTGGGGGGCGGGACTTATTAGTTTTTTCTACTTTCAAAACTAATTTATTGTCATTGTAAAAAACCCAAGCAATACAAAAGCGATCTTGACACTAAGGGTATGTGTGTTTTATTCATGACATCTTACAGTACATGTTCAAAAATGTATAAAAATAGTTCTGTAATTAATCTTCTTTACTGAATACCACATGGTGAGGGCTGAAATGGTGAAAAGGAAGCAAAACCCAACCTGGGGTGTGAGTTCTCGGGCTGTCTTCACTGAAGCCTGAATTCCTTCCACTGTTGATTTGTTAGCAGTTCCAACAGCAGCTGCCTTCTCAGCCGTGGCACCAAGCCTTCCTGAATGGTTCTCAAAGTTAGCTGCCCTCTCATCAAATACCTTGAGGGAAAACAAAGGCAGTAAAAAAAAATTATGTAAATAAAATGGTTCTGGCAGCCTATGAAAAAAGTCTCTCTTTATGCAGAGGCAGCAACCACTCGAGCAAAGGCTTCAGAGATGACATCAACCGCTAGTCAGTAAAACAACAGTCAAACACCAAGTCTGGGCCTTGCCATCTCGCATACCTTTAGATTTCAGTTCAACTAGTGCTTACCAAGTGCAAACAGCACGTTTGGCTCTTTGTAGTCTGTAATAAGAGTTCACAGAATGTAAAGACTTAATCCCCATTCCCAAAAGGCTTATCCTAGTTTAATGCACACACAAACCCACTCCAGGCTCCAGGGCAGGTTGCTGGGTACATTCAAAGCCAAGAATATCCAGAATCCTAAACAGAGCTACAGTCTCCTCAGGACAGCATCCCATATGTCCAACTAGCAGTAATGGTGTAAAAACTCTGCCTGCAACATCCACAGGAAAAAACCGGAGCTGGTGCCCACAACCAGGCCTGACACAGGGGTAAGGATGGCTGACTTTTATTATCCCAAATGCAAAACCATCTACCAAATTGTTCATTCAGCCCTCTCATTTTCAAAAAGTTAACTTTTCTTTTTGACATGGATATTATGCAAGGTTGCATACCATGAAAAGGGATGATTTAGCTTACATAAAATGACAAAAGATCTTCTGTCATTGGTTTGGATAACATTACTGGAATTAATGCTTGAAAAAGCAACACATTCCGAACAGCACTAGGTCGGGTTAATACTATACACAGAGCACGTCAGAAATTGCCTAGCAGAATCCATCCTCTCCTTTCCTTCCCCTGAGGGTCTACCTGCCATACTTGGAGAGTAGTTTTGGTTCTGGCAGACAATCTCCAAAGGTCTCTTGGATCAAGAGCAGGCTCCAATCTCATTGCCAGAGCTCTGGGTTTACTTACTCAGGTCTCTTCCCCACTCTGCCTCTTGTTTAGACTCGCCTACCTGGGTATCTTGCCATTTAATGCTCAGAATTTCTGCCTAACTCTCTGACCCCCTAGTCTCTTCCACCTGGCCTCAGTCCTTGTTTCTTCCCTTGGCTGCCCTCCCACACTCTGGATATACAGGGCTTTGGCCAAACTTGGTTGATCACCTCGCTCCCAGCCCATGTCTGCTTCTCCCTCTGATTAAATTAACTGCTTAATTTGCTGTTCTTGTCACTCAATCAAAATTTACCCAGCACCTACCATGTGCCAGACACTGGAGTAGGTGCTAAAGATACAAAGATGGATTATGACAAATTTTCTGCATCCCAAGGAACTCAGTCTAGTGGGGTAAATAAGGCCCACAAACAGATATTCATAATCAAGTGTGCTATGTGCCATAATAAAGTTAAGCACTGATATCATAGGAACCAAAGGAAAGACATTTAACAACCACCAGGAAGTAAAGGATAATGGGATAAATAGGAGTTAACTGAAAAAGAAGAAAGAAGATAATCAGGCAGAGAGACAGAAAGAACAAACACACGGAAGGGAGAAAAGACAGAGTATGCAGGAAACTATAAGCAATTAAGTGTTACTGTGCAGGTTCTGAGAGGCCGAGGTTTGTAGGAAACAGGTATAGAGAGAGTATTAGAAGAAGCCAGATTAGAGCTCTGGCTTTCTCTTCACTGAAGGGCTTAAGCAGGAAAGTATCAGGGTCAGATCTGTACATTTATTTAATTGGTAGCCTAGGGACAGATGCAACGAAGACCAACCAGAACTGAAAGGTCAGTCATACAGGCAGCAGGGGACAAGGTTCAGAACTAGAGCTGTGGCAACATGAATGGAAAATGGAAAGGAGTCAAGAAATATTTGTGAAATCAAAGTAACCTGCCTTCATTTATTGATGTGGAAAGATGAAGGGAAGGAAACAATCAATGGTGACTTGTAAATTTCCAAGGAAGAGAGAACAGAAGGACAATGTGCTGAGATACCTATGAAACATCTAGATGGAGAGGACCAGCACAAAAGTTCAATCTACTGGCATGAAACTCAGAGATGTCTGAAATTTAAAAAAGAACTATAAAGCATCCCAGCCTAAAGGGGACCATGAGTTGAACTGCCTAGTAACCTAGGCTAGAGAAAAAAAATGGGGGCCATTAACAAATAAAAATAACACAAAACTTCACCCACCAGATCTACACTGTCTTGGGTGCCTGACCTAACCCTTTTCCTTTGCTGCCAGCACTAGAAAGGCTGGAACCAAATACTTGCTTTCCTAGATTCCTTTGCATCTGCGGTAGCCATGTGACAGAGTTCTAGCCAATGAGACAAAAGCAAAAGTCTCCTGGAAGATTTCTGGGAAAGGCCTTCCTTCTTTCCTTCCATCCCTCCTTCCTTTTCCTCCTTCCTTTCTCCCTTCCTTTCCTTCATTCATTCATTACCAACTTTGTGCCAGGCACTGTTCTAAGAACTTGGAATAAAGTAATGACAAAACAAAGTACCTTCCCATATGGAATTGCGTGCTAATGTGAGGGAGACAAACAAAAAATGAGGTAAATATGTCAAATGTTGACAAACACTAAGAAAAACAGGATATAAAGATTAGGAAATCCCTGGGAGTAATAGTATGGTTACTATACTATAGGTGATGACCCAAAAGTGACATTTCAGCAGGAAGCTGAAAAAAAGTGAGTGCATAATGCATATAGTTATCTATGTAGGAAGACCAGAGAGAACAAATACAAAGACCCCAAGGTTAGAACAAGTGAACATAAACAAGGAATACTGGGAATACGAGGCAAGGAGGTCAGTCTAGACAGAAGAGCATGAGGGAGAAGAGTGGTCCCCATGAGGTCAGAATAGATGGGAGACCAGGTGCATCACTCAAGCTGCCTGGACTGACTCACATCAGCTCAGCAAAACCAATGTGCCCACCTCTTCCCAACTCTGCTTCCAGTGACTACATTTTGCAACAGCCACAATGGGAGTGTTTACAACATGAAAACCAACAAACATTACAAATCAGGGCTTTCTGTTTTGGGAGGCTTTTTCCAGGAGAACTAGTCTACCAGCACATCACTGACCTTTCTGTTCTAAGGACTCTGGTCTCACTCTGGGTCAGGGCAAGACACTCTTAACTGATACACTTGGTGACTAAAAGAAGAAGTGGCAGGGCCCTCCCTCTTCTACCCTTCCACCCTCCACCCACAGTATCCCAACCTGATGCCCACTATAATCACGTTTTACCTTTACAGATGAATAAATAATTAATAAATAAGTGCGTGTGTGCGCGTGGTTGACCAACAGAAGAAATGGAAGACCTCAGGTACCCACCTCTTCCCTATTGGGTGCATCAGGAGGTGCAGTGGCCGCCACCGCCAACAGCTTGATGGGAGTTGTGGTGTCGCTGAAAACATCTGACACCTCCTGAGTCATGGCCTCCTGCATCTGGGCTTTCAGATCCTTAAAAACATTGTTTACAAATAAAAACTTCCAAAATTATCTAAAAAGCACATCTGTCATATCCTCACTTTACTGGCACATTCATTCACTCATTCATTTAATCTTTTATTCAATAAACATCTGCTGAGTATGAACTATACTAAGCTATACTAAGCTAGCATGGAACGAGTGTTAAGATATGAATCCTGTCCTCTATGCTATTAGTATCGAGAAGAAGTAAAACATGATCCACATTTTCCTGGCAATTGTTCTACTCAATCAAGAAATCTTTCTTCCTTTCTTGGTGGCCTCTAAGAAATGATACTGAGTGAGAATCATGGAGTTGAGCCCTAAGAAAACCCTAAGAGAGAATTCCCCACCATTCCCAATGCTGGAGGGGCCCGGAAACGACCACAGTGACTATAAAGATTGTGTGGTGGAGGCAGTGTCGGGTTTCTAAGCATTTTCTTATATCAAGAGGAAAGAAATCAAGAATGGGAATTTTTTATGTGTTTTTACAATTGAGTTTCTAGAAAAACCTGATAACCAATATATGTACCCATTTCTTAACATGGTCTAGAATTCTTAGATGTCATCAAAAGCTCTTTTCCCTAGTTATCACGCTCAGCCCAATCTAAGTTTTCTACATCAGTCAAACAAGTCTCAACCACCCCCAGTTTCTCAAGATGGGTGGCATGTACTGGCTGGTGATACCTGAGATGATTTCAGGTGTGATAGAGAAAAATGTTTTTATTTTAATGATTATGTGTTTCTTTTAAAGAATGTTAGAGAAAATATAAGTACCTCATGAAGCTCATGATGTCAGGATTATTTGAAAGTTTTCTTTTAAATAAATTTACTCGTTTAAAAAAGTCCATTTGAAGATAAACAGTGACTAAACAGTACAGGCAATACATGGAAAAGCAAGAATCATGAAACAGCTCTCAGCTGAGTAAAACAGGAGACACAGCTTGATTTGTCACACTGTGTGCTGTCACACACTGGTGAGCTTTTTCCCAGTAAGCTCTGAATTTCCTTATATCCTTAGTCATAGTCTTTTCACTTTTCCTAGACTAAAAAATTATGAGTGTAAAAAAACTGTCCGTCCCTAATTTTTCAACAAATAAACACAAGAAATGTAATGATATGCACGCTTGAGTTCTACCTTTAAGGAGTCTTGGAGCTGAGATGCCAGTGCCCTCGCCTGAGGACTTTCCCCTTCCCCTCGGGCAGCCAGGTCAGCGAGCTGGGCCGTCAGCTGGTCCACTCTGTCACACTTTGCAAGAAGATCTTGGCGATAAGGCCCCATCATGACATTAGCCAAACGATGCCCTTCAGCCACAAGCCCTCGGATGGCAGCCTGACCTGGACCAGGAGGGAAACACTGAAATTCACTAAGACCTGGCAAAGGCAACTGCAGTGCCGCCTGCTAAGTTGTTTTTATTTTTTTTAAGACTAATATTTAGTGAGTTTTCCCCCCAGCAACAGAAAAAAAATGAGGTGATACAGAAAAGTATAAATAATAAATAAAACCACCCACAATCCCATCACTCACAGTGATATATTTGTACTCCTAGTCTTTTTTAATGCACTGCATGCACATACACATTTCATATTCATTCTCCTTTACAAAATTAGAGTCCTACTATATTTTTATTCCTTGCTTCTTCTTACTGAACATGAGACTTTTTCCACATCACTAGATATTCTACAAAAATTAAGATCTACAATCTCGGTAATATTTTATAGTACTAACCATAATTATTTACTTATTATTTAACATTTACTCTGTTTATGTACATCTCTAATTAGAATAAATTCCTGGAAGTCAGATTGCTGAGTCAACGGGTATGAACTTTTTTAAAGCTCTTGACTCATAATACAAAACTGACATTCAGAAAGTTTGGTTTTACCAATTTATTCTTCTACCAGTAAATTATACGTCTGCTTGATTCCCTGACACTGGGAATCACCAATTAAAAAATTTATCTTTTTATCCAATGAATACAGCAAATGAAGTAAAGAGCTCTTTCAACTTCGGCAGGCTTGCTGTCATAATATGACCTAAATTCTTATAGATTCATTCCTAAAATCTTCCAAAAGTAAAAATTTTAGGTTATTAACTCTACTAGTGACTGCATGATGCAGGAGCCCTCCCAACTCAAAATAACCTTGGTAGTTAAGTGTCATTTACTATGTTCAAAAATAATATTTAGCCCTGACTGGTGTGGCTCAGTGGGTTGGGCATCGTCCCACAAACCAAAAGGTGGCCCATGCAGGGCACCATGTCAGGGCACATGCCTGGGCTGTGGTCCAGGTCCCCGGGATGCGTGAAAGAGGCAGCCAACTAATGTTTCTCCTGCACACTGATGTTTCTTTCCCTCTCTTCCCCCCTCCCTTCCCCTCTCTCTAAAAATTAAATAAATATATAAAATATTTTAGAGAATATATTTAACTAGGCACTTTCTAAGAACTCTAGGAACAGCAATACAATAATGGAAGTATACATAGACTGAAAATAATTAGTTCAAAGTTGCAATTCCAACCTGAGGACCTATCAATTTGCCCACAGCAAAATCATTTATTCACTAATACTTCTTGATTAAATCACAGAAACCTCAGCTACATTTGGAAATGGAATCACACTGTAGAATGACTTAGTCATCAGTGGGCGAAGAACCCCTTCTGCACTTAATTACAGATGATACTGGCTCTCTATCAACAACTAACTTGCTTGTTGTCACTGAGCCCAGTTTAATGATGGTTAAGTGCACTGATGGCCTTACCAACTCCCCGGTCATCCACTGTGGGGTTATCAATCCACCTCTGCGCTTGCTCAATCTTGCCCTCAAGGTGGACCGCTGCTTTGGCGGGCCTGCTGTTGGCCACAGCCCTGTTGGTTTTGGTCTGCAAGTTCTGCAGGGCAGTGGCCACCTGTTTGGCCAATGCCCGGGCCTCTGGGGAATCTCCTTTCCCCCTGCAGAGAAAAAAACAACCTTTCGGTCACACACAAATGCTATTTACACTGAGATGATTTAGTTGCTGATACAAATGTTAATAAGATGCCAAAGTGCTAATGATTACTAATTTGGTTTAAAAGAAGAATAGTTTATCTATTTGGCCCTTTAAATAAGAAATTAATCATCTAAATTCAGGTAGCTTTGTCCAGTTAAGACATTAAATATAAGTTTAGATCAATCTAGCTCAATCAAGAACCATTTGGTAAACTGAGCCCAATCACTCCTCACTAGATTAACTGACCTCACCAGCCTGCTATCCCTGAACAACTCGTTCCCTGAGGCACTAGGCAGGGCCAAGGAGCCACGAGTACTGTGTAGTAGTAGTTAAAGTAGTTATAGTGGAACTAGTGGTAGTTAATAAAAAAATAACTTATAAAAAAAAGTTTGCTGTAAAACAGTATGCCTTGTTACACTGGCAGCAGCCTCACATATCTCTCAATTGTATCATTTCCTCTTGTGCTTCATTTAATCTCGTGTCGTTTTGTACGGGAACGTGCTGTACAGACTTGTAGCCTAGGAGCAATGGGCAATACCAAATCGCCTAATGAGGCATTTCTCAAAACATATCCCCATCGTTAGTTAGGGCATGACTGTGTGTGTGTAAGTGTTTATACATATATATGTATGACACAGTAGTAGATCTGCTATATCACAATTACCACTAATTCCCTTCTTATCCCTTAGAAACACTAATGAGTGCCTGCTATGTAAGTATATGGACTTGTGTTAGGGTGCTAAGAAAATAGTCTCCAACTATGAGTATTTTAAAATCTAATGAATGTAAACAGACTATAATAACGGGCTAATATTAATGAACATAGGCCTAGCTAGACAGACATTATATTTTACAAATGTCAAATTATGCATTTTCCTAGTAATTCAAAATTTTGGCCTAAAGCAGGGATCCCCAAGTGAGTGAGCTTGATACACAATCAAATTCCAGCTGTAACCTCAGTTGATCTCTATCACCACAGCCTCCTGCCTAAAGTGTGTCTACCCTGCTCCCACCCATTTCCTATTTCATGATCCTCGGCAAGAGTTTGCTTTCTTAGCCAACACAAGAGTCAGCATAAGACTTGAAAGAACTCTAAAGGTACCTCTCATTGGAAAGAGGCTAGGCACTCTCCCTTGGAAGCACAGGAAACGAAACACGCAAGTCGAATGGAAAGCAGCAGCTCAGACACTGACACTTGACTATGGTTAACCCTGAAGAGTAGCTGGAGGACGGAGGTAGGAAAAAAGCAACTTTTACTTTTGATACTGAACTTATTCTTTCAGCATGTGCTGCAGGGTTGTTTTTTTTTTTAAGAGAGAAAAATATCTATCCAAAATAAAAAAGCAGCACTTCTTTCTTACATAATCAAAGTAGGTGCCACGAAAGCATTTAAGAGAAGCTGTGGTGAGGAGGCTGCATTTAAGGACCTCTTATCATTGCTACTTAAGAAATAACTTTTCTTGGGAAGGAAGAAAGTATATTCATATGAGTCGCCCCATTCTCCTCCCACCCCAGGAAATTTTCATAGCTACAGCCCAAAATTATTTTCCTCATATATCTTGGAAATACATATGTCACAAACAATGTAGCAGAAAAAGTCCTAACTTAGAAATGAAGAATATAGATCTCGAAAAAGGAACTCCTGCCATCCTAAATTAATTTAAAGACTACACGATCAGAAATAAATCATTAGAGACTTCCGGCCAAGATGGAGGCATAGGTAGACACACTGTGCCTCCTCGCACAACCAAGATAAGGACAACAATAATTTAGAAACAGAATAACAACCAGAACTGCCAGAAAATTGAACTGCATGGAAGTCAGACACCCAAGGAGTTAAATTGGACACATTCATCCAGACGGGTAGGAGGGGCGGGGTCAGGCAACCAGTCAAGGGGCGCGGAGCAGAGAGCATTGGGACCACATGCTTAAGGCAACTGAGGCGTGCTAAGCAACCAGGGCGTGCTAGGAACTGGGGCGCACAAGACCTAGTGAGCAGACCCTGGGCATGCAAGTGACAGCTGGCAGTCCCTGGCTGAGGGGTGGCCACCAGCAGACCCAACGAGGCCACGATTGTGAAGCAAGGCACTGCGAGCAACCCAGGGTCCCAGCCCTGGGAAATAGAGCCTTGGTGCACAGGCCCACCTACATGGGAATTGGCACCAGAGGGTCCCAGTTTGCTCAGAGGAAGCAGCGGAAGGGACTGAGGTCCAATGGAGAGCAGAGCAAGCGCCATTGTTCCTTCTCGGACTCCGCCCCCACATACAACATCACAACCCAGTAACTGGGGTGCCCCGCCCTGGTGAACACCTAAGACTCCGCCCTCATATGTAACAGGTGAGACCAGACCAAAAAAAAAAAAAAAAAAAACCAAAGAGATGGCTCAAACAGAAGATCAGTTGAAAGCCCCAGAACCCATCCCTTTAAGCAACTGAGAGATAGCCAACCTATCAGATGCACAGTTCAAAACACTGGTTATCAGGATGCTCAGAGAATTGGTAGGTTTTGGTCGCAAACTAGATGAAAAAATGAAGGCTACAATAAGTGAAATGAAGGAAAATGTGCAGGGAACCAATAGTGATGGAATGAAAGATGGGTCTCACATCAATGGAGTGGACCAGAAGGAAGAAAAAAACATACAACCAGAAAAGAATGAACAAATAAGAATTCAAAAAAATGAGGAGAGGCTTAGGAACCTCCAGGACATCTTGAAACATTCTAACATCTGAATTATAGGGGTACCAGAGGGGGAAGAGGAAGAACAACAAGTGGAAAAGATATTTGAACAAATAATAGAGAACTTCCCCAATCTGGCAAAGGAAATAGACTTCCAGGAAGTCCAGGAAGCTCAGAGAGTCCCAAAGAAGTGGGACCCAAGGAGGAACACACCAAGCCACATCATAATTACATTAGCCAAGGTAAAAATGAAGGAGAGAATCCTAGAAGCAGCAAGAAATAAGGAGACAGTAACCTACAAAGGAGTTCCCATCAGACT
>CM052542.1:109048608-109082901 GCA_028533065.1 Trachops cirrhosus
TTCAGAGGGGAAGGGAAGGAGAGAGGGAGAGAAATATCAATGTATGGTTGCTTCCTGTGCATTCCCTGCTGGGAACTGGCCTGCAACCCAGGCATGTGCCCTGACTGGGAATCGAACCGTGATCTCTTGGTTCACAGGCCCGCGCTTAATCCACTAAGCTACACCAGCCAGGAGATTGCCAAATTCTTTTTCACTCTGAAAATCTCTGTGAAATGGAAGGGGTCATATCTTGTGTTCCATTGAGAGAGTTGGGCAGAGAGTAGGTGGTGGAGATAAGTTCCCTGTGTTCATGACCTGCTTTATTGTTGAACTGGTGGCCATTCATAGCACGAGTGTAAGTGGTCGGGAAGTCTGTAGAAGAATCCTGTGTTGAGGGAGAGAGTGAAGTATTTGCATGTTGGAAGCTTGCCCAAGTATTTTCATAAATAAGGATCTGGTGAGGAAGGCTGCTCTGCTAACATTCATCTAGCCTTAATTGATACACTCAGTCTCATGTTGGGTTCGAATAAACAGCTGCTGCCCAGGCAGCTTAACACTAGTTCTGAGGAAGTATGTTGCAGCAAATGAGCTTCCTTGACATTAAAATTTGTCACCGACATGGTTCATCTGCTGTTTAACCCATTTGATTATGTTCTCATTGATGTACATTTAAATTGTTTTGGCAGTTGGTCAAGATTTGAACCCTTTAGGCACTGGTGATTTCTTATTACTTTATGGGTTATTTACCAAGAATATTGTTGATACATGAAAAAAATTTTGCCTGTTCTTATTATGAAGCCAATGCATACTTTTTTTTTAAAAAGAATCTGTAAAGTAGTCAATGAACAAGTGTAAAGGACCCATGGACAAAGCCAAGGGGGCTAGGATTGTGGGTGGGGCAGGGAAAGTGGTGGTGGGAAAATACAGACAACTGCATTCAAACATTAATAAAAAAATGATTAAAAAGAAAAAAATCTGTAAAGTACAGAAAAGGATTAAGAAGAAAATAAAAAGTCATCTGAAATTCTGTTTTACATGTTGTATCCACTACTAGTCATTTTTTCAATGTGGTTAGGGGAGAGTAGGATGTGAAATTATTATTTATAAGTGAAATAGCTGAGACATAAGTAAAATTTCACATGACACTTATGATACTGGGGAACTTGCCTAATGTACTGTGCTAATTAAGATGGAATCTTTTTGTTAAACCAGGTGGCACAAACTTAGATGCCTGGAGGACTGAATAGGTAATGAGTGAATCAGGCTGGTTGTAGGACACTGGGGAGTGGTGGAGACTGTGGTAAATGGAAAAATGCAGGCCCTGATTGAAGAGAACTACTACTGTCTCCAGCTTATTGTTGCCGTATGGAAATAGGGCCTGTTATTGGATCTTCCTGATATTCATTAAAATCTGGAAATCTTTTTTTTTAATGTGAAATTTCCCATTTGAAAAAAATACTGTGCAGGTCAAACAAAATAGGTCTGTGTGTACTTGTTCCATATACTGCCATTTTGTCATTCTTGACATAAATACTTCTAAATCTTTCTCATAGTTCTCACAGGAAGAGTACTTTTATAAATGAAAATATTTGGAGAAGAGTTTGATAAGGAATTTCTAAGAGAGGCTTCAGGAACGTTTCACTCTGTATAAACATTGAGGGTGGCCTAGTATATACCCACAGAGACCAGGCAGTGACATAAATGAGTGACATGATTTGGATGTTAAGATTTTAGGGAGAAGCAGAAAGTATACAGGTTAGGGCAAAAGTAGGTTTATAGTTGTTTGTATGGAAATAAAACAATAATCAATAATAATACAAGAATAAACTGTGTTTTGCATACTCAAAACTGTAAACCTACTTTTCCCCCACCCTGGATTTCCCATATGGGAGTTTTGGGTTTCAGCCAGTAGTTCCCTTGCTGGAATGCAGATCTAACATGGCCAAATCTTTTGATACTTCAAGAGATGTCAGATATTTGGATCTTTGTAAAATTTCTTAATTTAAGGAAAGAGGGGGACAAAAAAAAAAACCCCTTGGCCCAAATTCTGCACAAAGGCCAAGTTTGCAGCTTCTGGCTTAGGTCACTGTTTTTCTAAGCATTGTCCAGATCTGAGTTCCATCACAGATTAATAGGTATTATTAAGAAATTAAGAATCTGAAAAACAAAAGCTCAGAATACAAAATAAACCACCCCCCCAAAACTACAAACTCTTATAATTATCTAGTCAAAAAAAGAAGTTGTTAAAAATTCTGGGTCAATGTATTTAAAAAATGGTGGGTTAAACAGAGTTTCTGACTGTAGGTTATCTTAGACTTTTAAATATACTAATATGCCTTGTAAATTCCTAAGAAGAAGACACAGCTTATAGCCTCCACAGTTACAATTATATCTCTGTCTTCACTCATTTTCCTCACCATATACCTTGTCTCCATTAAGAGGTGGCCTTCCTCCTGATTAAGGTTATTCACTCCATCTGCTCTTCGGATTCTGTCCCTGCCTTTTCAGGGACCGTGCTTCAGAAATAGTGTCTGATTTCCTGCCTTCTATAGCCTATCGGCATGCTTGGTTTTCTCCTATTTAAACAAAATAACCCTTTCCATATGCCATATACAAAAATGAACTCCAAATAGATCATGGACATAAATGTAAGAGTTAAAACTCTTAAATTCTTAGAGTAAAACATAGGAATTGATCTTCATGATGTTTGTTAGATAAAATCTTAGATGTTACAGTCTGTGGCCCGTAATGATATTTTGGTCCATGATGAACCTATAAGATTATATACAATGATGGCTCCATAACATTGTAATGAAGCTGAATTTTCTGTAAGAAATGGAAGCCTATGTGGTTCAGGAGGATTTTTTTTTTTACCTTTTGACAAGAGCAATGTTTGTGGAGCTTGGAAATAGATTCCCTCTTACTCAGCACTTCAATTTTGGATGCAGATTACATCCCCATCAGTGAGCTGCTGACCTGTTCAGCACAAAGGAGCTGGTCCCCTCAGTGGTGCATATTCAGAGGATACTATAGTCCTCACAGATCTAGCTCGGTAGTCTTCAGAATATTGCTGTAAATTCTTTGTTGAGGACCTCAGATTTATACAAGAACACAGGTCCACAGGAGCACTAAACAAGTATTTAGTGCCACTTCAGTAAAAGCTTTCTGTGGTAGCGTGGACCTAGTTTGTCCCTGTACTTTGGAAATATTTTCAGGTAGCAACGATGTAAAGCATAGATAAGTTTTATTTCTTCCATCAATTCAATGCCAGAGAGAGCCCTTTGTGCCATACAGGGTCAATGGAACCAAAAATACATTTCCAAAGTCAAGGTGTTGATTCTTCAGTTCTCCGCCTTCACCATGTTAAACACTGTCTTTTATAATAAGTACCACAGCATTCCTTAATCTAACCACTGCTTCAACATGCAATAGCCAAAATCACATCACCATGACACACCCCTATGTTCCTTTATCTCTCCATTTACATTTCTTATTCATAGTGATCCTCAGGCCACCTTTCACTCCTCCCTGAGAGTCACTATTAAGGTGCTCTATACCTTACCCAGTCATTTTCTTTTCAATATTTCCAATCATTCTAGCCCATATCCTTGTTCATGGAGTAGCATTGACAGCTTTTATATTCTATTTCTAACCCCATGGGAAGGAAGTAGGGGGAAGGCTGTGGGACAGTGTTTATTAAGTCTACAGTAGCATGCAGTAATGTTGTAGGTTATCACAATCACCACTCACTCACTGACTCACCCAGAGCACCTTTTGGTCCTGCAAGCTCCACTCATGGTTAAGTACTGTGTGTGTGTGTGTGTGTGTGTGTGTGTGTACAGATACCATGTTACAGTTGTCAGTAAAATTCTGTACAGTAACATGCTGTACAAGTTTAGCCTAGGAGGACTAGGCTATACAATACAGCCTACGTGTGTAGTAGGCTATCCCTTCTAGGTTTGTGTAAGTTCACTCTGTAAACAATGATGAAATTGCCTAATGACATAATTCTCAGAACATATCCCCATCATTTAAGAGATGAATAACTATACCAAAAGCATATGCAACAAAAGAAAAAACAAATAAATTGGAAAAAAGAATTTTGTGCTGCAAAGGACACCCTCAAAGTGAAGACAGTTCACAGGCTAGGAGAAAGTATCTGCAAAAGACATAACCTTAGACTTCCAGTCAAGATGGCGGCATAGGTAAATGTGGCTTACCTCCTCTGACAACCACATCAAAATTGCAACTAAATTATAGAATAACCATCACTCTGGACTGTCAGAGATTGAGCTGAATGGAAGTCTGACAATTACAGAATTAAGGAAATCATGTCCATCCAGATTGGTAGGAGGAGTGGAGATGTGGAATGGCTGGTCCCATATCCACATGTGGTGGATAAAAATTTGGCAGGGATATCTCAGGAACAAGGAGTCCCAGCACCACACCAGGCCCCCAAACCCAGTGTCCCAGTGCCAGGAAGATAAGTACCTACAGCTTCTGACTACAAAAACCAGCAGGGATTGAGTCAGTAGAAGGAAGTGCTGCAGTCCCAACCAGTTCCTCTTAAAGAACCCACACATGGACTCACCTACTCAGACTCACTTCCTCTGAGCTCCAGCACAGGGGTAGCCCCTTGAGAGGCACCAGTTTTATACAGGGAGAAACTGAAGTGTCTGGCATCAAGGCAGTCAAGGGCCATTGTCCCCTTTCTGAACCCTGAACCCTCCCCGCATAGAGTCACAGAGCTGGCAGGCAGTGCTGCCCAGGTTAACACTACTTTGCCCTGGAGATCCCCTGAGGCTCTGTCCTACCCAACTTAACAACTGTTACCAGTGGCTTTTTCGTATGAATGGCTGGTTTTGGCTCAGGCTTCAAGACTTCTTAAATTCTTTCAAACAAGCAACTAACTGCTGGCCTCATTGAGCCCCTAGCCCCCATACCTCTTGCAAAGTGGCCCCAGGCATGGCACCAGAAGCAGTTATCCCAGATTCACAGTATGGCTTTGCCTTCGAATCTCCAAGCCCAGCACAAGTAGCAGCCATCTCAGATTGCTTTATAGTTTAGATAGTATGCCCCCGGCAAAACGTAGGTGGGGGAAGACCTTGACCTGCACCACACAGGAAACACCAGGGCCAGCACACCCAGGGGACATTCTGCAAACCATGTGGGAGTACCATCACCCTGCCCCTGCACAGCTGATCCTCTATGGGGGGATGGGCATTGGTGGTCAGTGGTCACAGCCAATCCTTGCAGCTGACTGACCTGGGTAAATTCCTTAAATTGACCTGCCAATAGCAACCAAGACTCAACTGTAAGAGGAGGGTGTACTCGGGGCACACCTTGAGTACCCAGCTTGGGTGACAGGGGCGGCTGTGCCATCGAACCCTACAGGACACCTACTATATTAGACCATGCTACCAAGACAGGGAGTCATAGCAGCTCTACCTAATACATAGAAACAATCACAGGGAGGCTGCCAAAATGAATGGACAAAGAAACATGGCCCAGATGAAAGAATAGATCAAAACTTAAGAAAAAGAACTAAACAAAATGGAGATAAACAATCAATCTATCAGATGCAGAGTTCAAAACACTGGTTATAAGAATGCTCAAAGAACTTAGTGAGGACCTCAGCAGCATAAAAAGATCCAATCAGAAATGAAGGATACACAAATGAAATAAAGAACAACTTACAGGGAAACAACAGTAGGGTAAATGAAGCTGAGAATCAAATCAATGATTTGGAATATAAGGAAGCAAAAGACAACCAATCAGAACAAGAAGAAGAAAAAAAATCCCCCCCCCCAAAAAACAAGGATAGTGTAAGCAGCCTCTGTGACAACTTGAAGAGGTCTAATGTTTGCATCTAGGGGTGCCAGAAATTAAGAGAAAGAGCAAGACATTGGAAATCTAGTTGAAAAAAGTAATGAAAGAAAAGTTTCCTAGTTTGGTGAAGGAAATAGACATGCAAATCCAGGAAGCACCGACTACCAAACAAGATGGATTCAAAGAGGCCCACTCCAAGATACATCATAATTTCAATGCCAAAAGTTAAATATAGAGAGAGAATATTAAAAACAGCCAGAGAAAAGCAATTACTTACCTTGGGGGAGTTCCCATCAGACTTGCAGCTGATTTCTCAAAAGAAACTTTGTAGGCTAGAAGGGATTTGCAAGAAATATTCAAAGTCATGAAAAGCAGGGACCTACAGCCAAGATTGCGCTACCTAGCAAAGATACCATTTAGAATCAAAGGGTAGTGGAAGAACTTCCCAGACAAGAAAAAAATAAAGGAGTTCATCATCACCAAACCATTATTATTTGAAATGTTAAACGGGCTTATTTAAGAAAAAGAAGATCAAAACTATGAACAATAAAATGGCAAAAATACATGTCTATCAACAATTGACTCTAAAAAACAAACTAAGCAAACAAGAACAGTGACAGAATCATGGGTATGGAGAACATTTTGATCGTTGTCAGAAAAGAGGGTGTTGTGGGTGAATGGGTGAAGAGGTGAGGGGTTTAAGAAGTACAAGTAGGTGGTTACAGAATAGCCATGGAGATGTAAAGTACAGTATAGGAAATGGAGTAACCAAAAAACCTATGTGCGTGACCCATGGACATGAACAGTGGTGTGAGGATTGCCTGGGGGAGTGGGGGGTGCTGGATGGAGAGGGGCAAAGGGGGAAAACTGGAACAACTCTAATAGCATAATCAATAAAATATAGTTAAAAGTAAAATATAATAAAAAGATATACAACCTAATTAAAATATAGTTTAAGGATCTGAATGGACATTTCTCCAAAGATATACAAATGGTCAATAAGTACTTGACAAGATGCTCAACATCATTAGCTGTCAGAGATATGCAAATCAGAATCACAGTGAGACCCTACTGCACTAGGATGGCTATAATTAAAAAAGCAGGTAAGTAAGAACAACTGTTATTGAAGATGTGGAGAAATTGGAAACCTCATATTTTGCTGGGAATGTTAAATGGTATAGCCTCTTTGGAAAACAGTCTGACTGTTCCTCAAGCCATTAAACAAGTATATTAAGTGATCCAGTAATTCTGCCCCTAGGCAGAAATGAAATGAAAACATGCATCCCAAGAGAAATGAAAACATGCATCCCAAGAGAAATGAAAACATGCATCCACGCAAAAACATGTGTGCTAATTATTATTAATAAAAGCATTATTATTAAAATCCAAAAGCAACATTATTAATAAAAGCCAAAAAGTGGAAACAATCCAAATGCCCATCAACTGATGAATGATAAAGAAAATGTGGTATAAACATACAGTGGAATGTTATTTGCCAAAATAACCAATGAAATACTGATACATGCTACAACATGAAAGAAGCCTGTCACTAAAGATCACATATTGTATGATTCCATTTATATTAAATCTATGGAGATGTAAAATAGATTAGCGGTTGCCTAATGCTGGATGGGGGCAGGGAAGGGTTAGGAATAAACGAGGGGGTTACTGATAATGGATTTTTTTGGAGGGGGGTGATGACAATGTTCAAAAATTGTCATGGTTGCACAATGCTGTGAATATACTAGAAATCATTAACCTCTCTCTGGCCATTGACATTGTTGACTATTCTTTTACTGTCTTAAAATTTTCCATTCCTTTGGCTTTCATGACGCAGTTCTACCATTCCCCCGGCCCTCTCTCAGACATTTCCTTCTCAGCTCTGTTTATCAGCTAGCTGTTCTTTCATCAGCTGCTTATCCATGGGTATTGCTGGGTTTCCAAGGCTTTTAGAACCACCAGATTGCTTTCTTTAGCCCACGCAAGTAAACTGAGGAATCAGCTATTCAGTTATTTATTGAACATTTACTTACCTCCATCTAACTATCCCATTGGTACTAATTTCTTTCCCTCTCAGATTTGGCTTTCTTATATTACCTTGTATTACCAAGTCATTTGAGACAGAAGCCTGGGAGTCATCCTAGATTTCTCCTTCACCTTCCAGAGGGAGTGAGTGTCACGTGGATGCATCTCTTACATCTGCCCTCATATCCATATATCCTGCTGCTTTACTTCATCATTAGTTTATTTTTCACTAAGACTCTAAGCTCTTTGAGATGAGAGCCCACATGTGTTTTCTTAAATACCTGTCTATAATACCTTACATGGTGTGTTACATAAATACAGGGTGGGACAATAGTGCGTTGTGAGTACATGAAGCAAAGTTTATTCTTGTATTATTATTTGTTAATTATTGTATTTTTAAATATGAACAACCTACTTTTGCTCTACCCTATATTTGCTGATTGAATAAATGAACTAACAATTAAACTTGTCCTCCTAGTTGTCTTCCTTCTGGTTTATTTGTGCTGTATTTTTCTTGTTCGAATACAAACATAGTCATATCTTTTGCTTAGAACCATTAAATAATTTCCCATTGCTTAGAACATGACACTCAAGCCCATTGCATACAAGACCCTCCCAGATGTGGTCCCTTACTGGTTCTCCAACTTTCTACCCTCTCCTCATCTCCTCTCCAACCTGTCCCTGTGTTCCAGCCCTGTGGCTCTGTCTTCCCTGAACTGGCCCTGTTTTCACATGTGCTGCCTCACTCCTGGAAAGCTCTCCGTTCCTCCATGAATTCCATTTCTCCTGGAGAGCACTTAACAACTATCCTGGAGTATTTTTTCTTCTGTGAAATCTCCCTTTCCTCACTGATGCAGAGCTGAAACTTGCATGTGACAATTATAGCATGTGCTATACCCTGTGACAATGATTTGCTTAAGCATTTTCTTGTCTATGAAGGGCAAGGACTGAGTCCCACTTATTTTTGTATCCCCATCACACACAGTGTTGTACACAGTGCCTACCACATAGAAAGTACTCAGTAAGTGCTTAAGCGAATGAGTGAGTTGAAAATCAGAATAGGTTAAGAGTCCTAGTTTTTCTGGATATATGCCTATATAAACACCTGACTGCTGTATCATCTGTGAATGAAAGGTACCAGCGAGGGAATGGATAAATCACAAGCCCATCACCACTGTAGGAAAACTATCAAAAGTGTTGCTGATGGTGGGTCACATACATTATTCTTGTATGTCCCAATCATGGTACGAGATACAGCTGTGTGTTGGAATAACTGTTTAGTATAATGGATTGGTTGGCTTAATACTTAATGCCATAAGAAACATTGATTTGAGGCAAACTAAGTACAGGCAGATAGATGTACATTCCCTTGGCTGGTCACAATCATTTGGTCACTGTAGCTTTAACTCTAAGTTAGTCTTACATTTTCATTATTTGTATCTTCTTGTCTAGTAAGAACTTCTGTTAGTTACTATCTCCTTGCTACATTTTTAATATAATGCTCTATAGTTACCACTTGCATTGTACAACTTGGTAACATATGTAAGTCCTCTCTGCTATGTTTTGTCTGCCTGCTTTCTTACACTTAGTTTAGCTAAGGAAGTCATCTACATTAATATATTTTTTAGTCTGGATAGTGACTTTAACGGAACGAAGCTTTTTTTTTTGCTGGAAAGAAACCAACCCTCTCTACATTACTGAATCAAATAGATTGTGATGAAAGGAGTAATAATAACAACAGCAGAAGACAAAGGGCCCCTCACAAAGAATTTTGAACTAAAGTCACATATTGAACAAAAGATATTTAAATTAGCTACTGAACAAAGTAAGGGCTCTTCAGAGGAAACGAGGCTTCCTGCCAAGCCCCTGAAATGCCCCCAGGCCTCTTACTTATTCACTACCATTATTTTAGCTTAATGTCTAAGGATGCTTTATTTCTTATCTCATTCTCTTCCCACCACCTAGTGGACACATAATTGGCACTTGCTGTCTGTTTATTGAATTGAATGGACTTGGGCCTCAAAAAGTTAGAGACAGTTTTCTGAAGAAGAAAATAAAAGAGAAATCACTTTAGCAGTGAATAGAACCAACAAATGAGTTTCAGCAATGGAATCAAGTTTGGAAAAAATAAGATGTATTTATTATAAAGTTAGATTATTTTGAAAGGGTTCTTTTTAAATGCTGACCTTGAAAATCTGCTCCGAACTTAAACTATAACTAAGATCTGTATGTCACTCTTTTTCTGTGTGTGCGTGTGTTTAAATATGTTAACACATAGGCTTTTATTTTTTTTGTCCCAGAGGAAATAAGATTTATTTCAAGGTTAAAAAAGTCAAGTATCCACTTCAGTCTAACCTCACAATCGTGAAACATATACATAAAATATGCAGGAAGTGAGATCTTTTAAACATTTAAAAAAATATTTTATTTATTTATTTTTAGAGAGAGGGGAAGGGAGGGAGAAAGCAAGTGAAACATCAATGTGCAAGAGATACATCAATCAGTTGCTTCCCAACCTGGACCTGGCCTACAAGTCAGGCATGTGTCCTGACTGGGAATCGAACCAGCAACCTTTCGGTTCACAGGCTGGCACTCACCACTGAGCCATACTAGCCAGGGCAGATCTTTTTTTTTTTTTTTTTAAAGATTTTATTTATTTTCAGAGAGAGAGGGGAAGGGAGGGAGGTAGAGAGGGAGAGAAAGATCAATGAGCAAGAGTGATATTGGTCAGTTGCCTCCCGCATGCCCCCAACTGGGGAGCTAGCCCTCAACCCAGGCATGTGACCTGACCAGGAATCAAACTGGCAACCCTTTGGTTCACAGCCTGTGCTCAATGCGCTGGATCCACTCAGCTACACCAGCCAGGGCGGTTCCTGTTCTTTAACAAAGAACATCTTGTGAATTAATCCCTTTCTTAATTGTTCTTCTCTTTTTATTTGGAAAAGATGGAAGCTGTAGAAACTATTTTTATTCTGGTGGTATTGGGAGAGAGGGGGAAAGTGCATTTCCTGCGATCTGGTTGATGACTTGAAAATGTGAAGCTTTGTCTTAGTTCTCCTAGATAGGCTTTGCCAGTTCATAAAAAGGAAATGATTTCTGGTCTTGCATATTTTTAGAAACTGGCTTCTTTGAAAGTTCTTGATACTTCAGTGATTGAACACTGATTTCGAAAGATCTAGAACAGAGGGTGATACCTCTGAATAAATGGGCAGGTTAAGTTATAGAATCCTCTCTGCCCTCACTTGACATACAGCCTCTCATAGGCTGACTTTCCTTTCTAGCCTTGAGTCCTCTGCTGAAGCCACACCAGCCTGTCTTTCTTGTCAAGTCAGTCACATGCTCAAACACACCCGAGCCTTTGCCTGTGTTCCTTTTTCTGCTTGGGCTGTCCGATCTCTCTCTTCTCTACCTGGGTTTTCACCACAATTTTCACCACTCCAGGCCCAGCTCCCTTTTTAAAATTTTTTTAAAAAAATTTTTTGGTGAAGATACCACGTAGCACAAGCAAAAAGCAAGGTTAATCTAGCAGCTATGTGAAGAGTGCATTAGAAGGAGGAGGAGTCTGGAGGCAGGAAGATCAGCTTTCGAAGAAAAAGTCCCAGAGACCTGAGCCGTCTAATAAGGTAGCCTCTAGCCACAAGTGGCAATTAAAATGAAAATTAATTGAGAGAAGCCAATCTGAAAAGGCTACATACTGTATGATTTCAACTATATGATATTCTGGAAAAGGCAAAACTATGAGACAGTAAAAATATCATTGGTTGCCAGGGGTTTGGGGGCAGGGAGGGATGAATAGGCAGAGCACAGGAATTTTAGGGCAGTTCTCTGCATGATACCATAATGATGGATACATGTCATTATACGAGTATATTTGTCAAACCCCTAGAATATACAACACCAAGAGTGAACTGTAATGTAAACTGTGAACTTCGCTGATTATGATGTGTCAATGGTAGGTTCATCAATTGTGACCTATACCGCTCCAGTGGGGGATGTTAATATGGGGAGGGCTATTGATGTGTGGGGGCAGGAAGTATATGGGAAATCTCTGTATCTTCCCCTCAATTTTGTTGTGAACCTAAAACTGTAAAAAAAATGAAGTTATAATTAAAATTTGTTAAATTAATTAAAATTAAATAAAAATAATAGTTTGGTTCCACAGTTGCACTAGCCACATTTCAGGTACTCAATAGTCACGTGTGGCTAATGGCTACTGTATTGGGTAGCACAGTTTAAGTAGAACATTTCCATTATAACAGAAAGTTCTGTTGGATAGCATGGCCAAAAATGAACTCCCCAAATGAAAACGGCAGTCATTCTACATAGTCGTGTTTTCTGTGTTGTGCCTTAAAAACTGAACCATTCATTGTACCTGATCTAATTCTAGACTGAGCATATTGAAGATCAGAGCATTTTTGGATACTATCAGTGTAAGTATGAATGCAGCTTAAGAGTAGTAAGTCAGATTTAGTGCCCATCACTTGAATACTTAAAAATAGCTTTTAAATAGGTAGCCCTTAAGTATGTCTCTTATTATCTATTTCTCTTTCCCTACCTATCCTCACCCTTACAAGAGAGATATAAAGTAATTCAATAAAATTCATTCTTTAATAATTATCTCTGCTGGTGTCAGAATATTTGTTTTAATGGTTTTGCCTGGTGTACTTACTGATTGTTTTATCTTTTCATGATAAATCTTTGCCATATATCAGCCTTCTAGCACTGCTGCCTTTGAAAAAGGTATTTTTTTCTGTCCCCCATCTACTCTGTGACCCCTCCCCCAATCAGTCGAAGAGCAAGTCCTGTTAATTCTGCCTGCTTCCAAAAGAAGTAAATCTCCATTTCCACTTGCGTGACTTGTTTTAAGTCACTGTCAGCCCTATCCTTGATGACTGCAATAGCCTCCTAACTGGTTACCCTGTTTACTTTGCCTGCTAAAATCACTTCTTCATGTAACAGGCACAATGACCATTTAAAAACAAAATCAGATCATGTCAATCTCTTGTTTAGCACCCCTGCTTCCTATTGAACTTAGAAAGATTCCAAACAACTTAACCTGGCCAAAAGCCTCTTTGTGATCTGGCCTTTGCCTTCTCACCCAACCTCATCACTATACCTTCCTCCTCAATGAGCTTCAGCTACTCTGGCCTGCTTGGAGATACCCAAACTTTCCTGCCATAGCACTCATGCCACCAGCCCCACCCCCCGCCCCCACACTTCTCTCTCTGGATTGTTCTTTTCAAGCTCTTGCATGAGTGATTCCTTCATAGCTTCAAAGTTTCAGCTCCAAAGTTACTTCCTCAGAGAAGCCTTCTTTGTCTATTCTTTCTAGGCTAGGTTCCTTCTACTCTACTCTTTTTTGAAAAGATTTTATTTATGGGCCCTGGCTGGTGCAGCTCAGTGGATTGAGTGCAGGCCTGTGAACCAAAGCATCGCTGGTTTGATTCCCAGTCAGGCCACATGCCTGGGTTGCAGGCCATATCCCCAGTGTGGGGTGTGCTAGAGGCAACTGTACACTGATGTTTCATTCTCTCTCTTTCTCCCTCCCTTTCCCATCTCTCTTAAAATAAACAAATAAAATCTTAAAAAATGATAAAATCTTAAAAAAGATTTTATTTATTTATTTATTTTAAGAGAGAGGGGAAGGGAGGGAGAAAGAAAGGGAGAGAAACATCAATGTGTGAGAGATACATCAATCAGTTGCCACTCACACACCTCCACCTGGGGACCTGGCCCAAAACCCAGGCATGTGCCATGACTGGAAATCGAACCAGCAACCTTTTGATTCTCAGGCTGGCACTCAATTCACTGAGCCACACCAGCCAGGGCATCTCCTCTACTTTCAATAGCATCATCCTTGCTATTGTCTGGAATGATCTTGTTTATTTATTTATTTATTTATATGTGTACTCTCTGTCTACTTCTACTAGAATATAGGTTCTGTGATGGCAGGAAACTTATTTTTATTCCCTGTACTATCCTAGAACCTACAACAGTGCCTGGAGTGTGTTTAATAAAACTCAATAACTGAATACTTCCTCAAGAAGCCATAAGAGGAATTCCACCCCTCCTCCCTTCTCAGTGTATATGTGTGTGTGTCTGTTGACAGGGGAGACCTGGTTCTTCTTGCTCATGCATGTAAAGAATTACAGATCAGCAAATCTATTAGTGTGCAATCAGTTTATTAGTGATCTGTTCTTGTGGAAGAAAACGGGACTAGCTAGAGTCGGGGGTAAAAGGCAAAGTTTCAGGGCAAAGCAGGGCAGCAAAAGTAAGAGTGGCTGAAGACCAGGGTGGCAAGCCCTCGGGTGGCCTGAGGCCAAGAGGCCAGAGAGCCAAGAGCATCCCAAACCCCAAGAGAGAGAGCAAGTCTTTTGTTCTGAGGACGTATATGGTTGGTGCAATAGGAGAAAAAAGTTACATATTGATTAATGGGTAAATGTGATGCCAGCTTTCCTGGGAGGGTGTGACTACCTAAACTTAGGTATGTGTGGGGGTCTTAACCCAAATCCTTATCTGGCCCTTGCTCCAGACTCTACTTGTTCATCTTGTCATAAAACAAATACGTGACAGGAGGCAGTTAATTAAAATTGGAGCACTTTCCAAAGTTATTTATGGGCTCTTTCTGTAAGCATTAGGGACTCCCTTGTAAAACAGATAGTGACCAGAGGTAGACAATTAACCAAACTTATATTACGGGCTGCTTCTTTGGGCACCATGGACTCTCTACCGCATTCCAGGTCCTGGGAAGAAAGCACAATTTCAGGGCTTTCTTTCCAGATAGTGGAAATGCTACATAGAATTTCAAGGACTTCCCTTCTTTCTTGCTAACATAGCATTTCTTGTGATGTTGGAACACCTGGCAATATTACTAGACCAGGCCCAGGACTACTGAGTTGGTGGGTGAGACACGCCTCCTTCCTCCTTCCTTCTTTGGCTTACTATTTATTTTACCTAAGTGATAAAGGCATTTCCTGGCAACCAGGATGCTAGATGCTGGACAGTAACCACAGTGTGGTCTCAGAGTTCTTTCTATGCTGTCTCCTGCCTCATGTAGAAAATAAAAGGACACTCCATGTGTCTAAATGTGACTATCTTTCTAGGCCCTTTATACTAGTATGAACTAGTGACTTTGTTGCTGAACATCATTTTTTTTTTTTTATTTCATGAAATCAAGGCCCACATCTTTTTGAATGGTTGATTTTAGTCTGGGAATATAGTGAACAATACATCTGGAAATATTCTGTCATGTTTTGATCTGAAAAACTCTGAAGAACAAGCTGCTAACTTAAAAGGCTTGTATTATTATACAGACAGTCTATTGTCTACAAAAGCACTGGCTATTACTCAGTGGTGTATGTGTGTTGCTCTTTCTGAGCTATTAACTTGAGTGAAAAAACTTGTATTCATTAACTTATGCATAACTTATAATCCCTGAGAGTAGTTTGTTGTGTTTCTTCAGCTGCTTTACTGTGCATTTAGGGATTTTTCTTAATTATTTTTTTCTTTAAACTCAATCAAAAGTTAAATGGTTAAATAGTAGGATTGAGATACTTTCCAGTCTGAGTTTAGAAAATTTCACAGATTTCTGCATTAAAAATGAGTTTATATTTATGGTTTAATTCTCTTAGGTAGCTTTGTATTGATAGAATTGGTGAATTTCAGCACTTACTATTTATTTTAAAGTTTACTTCTTCTATAATATGTTACAGGATGTTATATAGTGAAAGAAAAATTGACATCAAAGCCCTACATAGGAATAATTTTGAAAAAAGTGAGTATGTGCAACATTTGTGGTATAATAAAAACATATGCACATACACACAATTTGGTTAGTGTGGCTTTTAATATTTCAATGTTTTAAAATTTTTGGCCATAACCATTTAGAAGATTTCTATAAAATAATAGATAATTACTAAAATTATTAGGTGAGAAATAGTTGTACCTAAGAAACCCAGAGTAACATTTTAGTATTAGTAGTTTAATTAAAAAATTCTATAATCACATTTTAAAAAATAAGAAAATAGGAAATATAGATACAAATGCACTTGAAATTTTCCCAAGAATTAATAAAACCACCGTTGACATATTGTTTTATATTTCACTGTTTTGCCTTATACATATGGAATTTGGTTTATTTTAATCATAGTATATGTATTTTTATTTTTCCTTTTAATAAAATAGAATGTCATAAATTTTTCCATGGGCTGAGTCTTCCTTTAATATATTTTATTGATTATAATATTACAGTTGTCCCATTTTCCCCCTTTACTCCCTTCCACCCTGCACACCCCCTACCACCCACATTACCCCCCTTTAGTTCATGTCCATGGGTCATACATATAAGTTCTTCATTTCTACATTTCCCATACTATTCTTAACCTCCCCCTGTCTATTTTCTGCCTACAATTCATGCTTCTTATTCTCTGTACCTTTTCCCCCTCTCTCTCCTTCTCACTCTCCCACCAATAACCCTCCATGTGATCTCCAT
Organism: Trachops cirrhosus; assembly: GCA_028533065.1. Taxonomy (NCBI): domain Eukaryota; kingdom Metazoa; phylum Chordata; class Mammalia; order Chiroptera; family Phyllostomidae; genus Trachops; species Trachops cirrhosus. Next base: position 109,064,933 of record CM052542.1, read on the forward strand.
TTCTGTGCCTCTGTTCCTGTTCTAGTTGTTTGCTTAGTTTGCTTTTGTTTTTGTTTTAGGTATGGTTGTTAGTAAATGTGAGTTTGTTGTCATTTTACTGTTCATATTTTTAATATCCTTTTTCTTAGATAAGTCCCTTTAACATTTCATATAATAAGGGCTTGGTGATGATGAACTCGTCTAACTTGACCTTATCTGGGAAGCACTTGATCTGCCCTTCCATTCTAAATGAAAGCTTTGCTGGATAGAGCAATCTGGGATGTAGGTCCTTGCCTTTCATGACTTGGAATACTTCTTTCCAGCCTCTTCTTGCCTGTAAGGTCTCTTTTAAGAAATCAGCTGACAATCTTATGGGAATTCCTTTGTAGGTAACTGTCCTCTTTTCTCTTGCTGCTTCTAAGATTCTCTCCTTATCTTTAATCTTGCATAATGTAATTATGATGTCCTTGGCGTTTTCCTCCTTGAGTTCAAATTCTTTGGGACTCTCTGAGCTTCCTGGACTTCCTGGAAGTCTATTTCCTTTGCCAGATTGGGGAAGTTCTCCTTCATTATGTTTTCAAATTTTCCATTTCTTGCTCCTCCTCTTCTTCTGGTACCCCTATGATTTAGATGTTGGAACGTTTAAAGATATCCTGGAGGTTCCTAAGCCTCTCCTCATTCTTTGAATTTTTGTTTCTTCATTCTGTTCTGGTTGAATGTTTCTTCTGTCTGGTCCACACCATTGATATGAGACCCATTTCCTTCCCTATACCATTGGTTCCCTGTAAATTTTCCTTTATTTTACTTAGCATAGCCTTCATTGTTTCATCTAATTTATTACTATATTCTACCAATTCTGTGAGCATCCTGATTACCAGTGTTTTGAACTGTGCAATCTGATAGGTTGGCTGTCTGTTAGTCACTTAGTTGTATTTTTTCTGGAGCTGTGATCTGTTCTTTCATTTCGGCCATTTTTTTTGTCTTGGCGCACCTGTTACGTAATAAGGGGCGGAGCATTAGGTGTTCACCAGAGCGGGGGAACCCAGGTCCCTGCGTTGTGATGCTGTATGTGGGGGAGGGGTACCGGAGGGAACAATGGTGCTTGCTTCACTCTCTGCCAGTTTTCAGTCACTTTCTCCACTACCCACAATCAAATTGGGCCCTTCTCGTGCTGACTCCCGGGTGGGTGGACTTGTGTACGTTCTAGGACCCTGTTGATCTCTCCAATGAACTCTTCTGTGAGGCTGGGAGTTTCTCCTGCAGCCACCTCAAGCCCCGTAGTTGTTTTCAATCAGAGTTTTGAGGCTTTATTTCCCCGCACTGGAACCCTGGGTTGTGCTCCCCAGTTGTTCTTCCTGGTTTATCTACACATGAATGTGGGTCTGCCCAGTCCACAGTCCGCCACCTCTTCAGGTCCAACAGCCATTGCCTTGCCCTCCAGCCTCAGCTTTGCCTGCCCTGGTCCTCTAGCTGTGGCCTTGCAGCATGTCCTCTCCACCCAGCTGCTCATCTCCGCCCCTCCTACCTGTCTGGATGAATGTTTTTTCTTTAACTCCTCCTTGGTTATTGGACTTCCATACCGTTCAATTCTCTGTCAGTTCTGGTTGTTATTCTGTTTCTAAATTGTTGTTGTCCCTATCTTGGTTGTGCGAGGAGGCACTGTGTGTCTACCTATGCCTCCATCTTGGCCGGAAGTCGGCTGAGTCTTTATAACCATTGTTTTAATAGCCCCATAATACGCAAATCTAAAGATATATCTTAATTTACGTAAATGTTCCTTTATTATTTTTAAAATGTTTTAGCTTTTATAAATAATGTGATAGTGAGTACCTCCATGAATATTGTTATTACCAGATTTGATATTATTGCTACAGGGTATATTCTCATAAATGGAGCTCTTAGATAGATAATGACATTTTTTATGTTTCTTAACACACAGTAACAAATGATTGTTTAAAGATATTCCAATTTATATTGCCAACAGCAGGGTGTAAAAGTATTACATTGTAGCATTTAGCACTATATATTTTTTGTTTTTAACTTGCTCTGTTAGTAGGGAAAAAATGTGTTGATATGAGTAAAGTTGTGTATTTTCATATTTGGTTTCTAGTTGCAGAGTCATAATTCCTTCACATATTTTTCCCAGTTCAGTAACACATTTTTTTTCTGTATAGACATTTTAGTCTATCCAACTTGATTCATGTACTTCAAGTGCTTTTTTAGAAATGTAGCAGTTTGTCAGTTAAACATGCACATATCACACATATATGTTCTTGATGATGAATTTTTCTTTTTCTTACTATGCTCAGTGATGCCTTCAAATTAATTACTCTGGAGAAGGCTTAATACATTTGTTTATACTTCAAGTTGTTATCCAAGTATGTTACGGAAGCATATATAGGAGAAATAGCCAGGGATATTTTTTGAGTTAGAAACTTCAATGATAGATTTACTATAAACTATATGTTTTAAATATGTTTAAGTAATAGTTTAAAAGCCTGAGATTTAAACAAGAAAAGTTTTTAAAAAGTCAGAATTTATTTTTGAATTGTGAATTTTTTTTCCTCTGTAGGTTGGAAAAGAGACTGTTCAAACCACTGAGGATCAGATATTGAAGAGAGATATGCCACCAGCATTTATTAAGTGAGTAATTAAAATATTCTTTTGTTGCCAAGCATAATAACCCTCTTAGGAAAGAAAAGTAACTGATCCAGGAGCAACTTTTATTTATTTTTTAAATATAAGGCTGTGTTTACAATTGAAATTTCAATTTTTCACCTTTTAACACTTAGCTTTCTTACTGTTGATTTTATTCATCAGTGTTAGACATTTTTAACATCATTATTTATAATAAAACAATGACTTTTGAGTTTTGTTTTCCAAAATGGAAAGGATTTAGAAACATTTTGATCTTTTCATGCATGAATCTGAATTGTACATAAACACTCTTGCTTGGAGATAAGGGGATGACTTCTAAAAAATTGCTGTAATTCAGTAGCATTTTAAATTTAAGGTGTATTTATATATCACCTAATTCTCACAAATAATTTTCAGACCTTTTGGCCTATCCTGTGTAAAAGTAGAGATTGTAAGTTTTAATTAAAAACTTCCCAGGGCCCTGTCCAGGTGAGTCAGTAGGTTGGAGCATGGTCCTGTACACCAAAAGGTTTGATCCTGGGTGACAGCACGTAATTGAGTGCAGATTTGATCCCCAGTTAGGTCACATACAGGAGGCAACAAATCGAAGTTTCTGTCTCATATTGATGTTTCTTTCTCTCTCTCCCCTCCTTCCAAAATCGATAAAACATATCCCCAGTGAGGATTTTTAAAAAAATTCTCAGGTTATTGATTACATTGTCTTCGATTAATAGCTTTGTTCTATGTGGTAGTAAAGTCCTAAGTAAAAGGCTGATGTATAACACAATTTTTTAAAAATGTAGAACCTCTACAAGTCAATAAGAATGAGATAAGTAGCCCAGGCCCGTGTGGCTGGAGTGTCATCCTGTACACGAAAGGGTTGCTGGTTTGGCTGCCAGTCAGGGCACATGCCCGGGATGCAGGTTTGATTCCCCGTTGGGATATGTGTTGCAGGCAACCAATAGATATTTCTCATGTCATGTTTAAGGGAAAAAAAGGATGAGGTAAGTATTCAAAAAAAGGGGGCAAAGACTTTGAACAGGCATTCAAAAGAAAGGAAATCCAAATGGCCAATAAACCTATAAAAAGGTACTCTATCTCATCATTCATTAGAGAAATATAAATTATTCCATTATAAGCCCCTAAATTAAGAAGTTCTGATAATATCAGTTGTTGACAAGGATGTGGAGCAATTGGAGCTCTCATAAACTGCTGTTGGGAGTATAAATTGGTGTAGCAGCTTTGAAAAAGAAGTTTGGCAATTATAAAGTAGAAGATAGGAAAGTCCACTCCCAGGTATGTTCCCTAGATAAACTTACGCCCATGCACACTAAGATCCATATACAAAGATATCGATATTGACATTGTTCTTGATGATCCCCACTGTCTATACTAGTCTATACTGTCTATAGTCTGTCTATACTAGTATGGATAAAAACAATCATAGCGTATTCATAAATTTGAATATTAATTAGTAATAAAGGAATTAGAATTTTTCACTTTAAAATGATTAATTTTATGTTAAATGAATTCCACCTCGATAAAAAAAAAGAATAAATGAATCTCAAATAATTGAGGGATATGAATGAATTATTGATAGCTAATAGGTAGTTAGGTTCCATTTATTTATTTATTTCTAAATTGAATTTAAATTTTTTTAAAGTTTAAAAAAGTTTTTAAAAAGATTTTATTCATTTTTATTTTTAGAGAGAAGGGAAAGGAAAGAGAAAGAGGGGTAGAGAAGCATCAATGTGTGGTTGCCTTACATGTGCCCCCTGCTGGGGACCTGGCCTACAACCCAAGTCTGTGCCTTGACTGGGAATTGAACCGGTGACCTTTTGGTTTGCAGGCTGGCACTCAATCTACTGAGCCACACCAGCCAGGGAGGTTCCATTTATTTAAAGTTCAGAGACATTGTAGAAATAAACTGTGTTATTAGGGATGTCTGTTTATTTGGTAAAATGATAAAGATGAATAAGGAAATAATAACCATAAAAGTCAGTGTAGTGGTATCTCTGGGAAGAAAGAAGAGGGGTATACACAGGGAGAAAAGCACATGGGGTCTTATAAAGTGGTAATAGAACACCTACTTCTTGACCTGAAGTGTTGAGTTGTTTTGACTTACAGTGTTGACTTATAGTGTTGGGTGGTTGTTTTTTTATAGTTATTTATTATACATATGTTTTGTGCAGTTGTCTGAAAGTATGTTACATATTACACTTTTAAATAAAGTGAAAAGTGTTTATTTTTATCTTCCTTATGTTCTATTATTTTCACGAATAGATGCAAATTTGTACCCATATTGATGTCTTATTTCTAAATAACTTGAGTGGGTGTTTCTACAGAACTGTGTTTCTGTTAATTCTGCAAAATGTTCATGTGTTGGGAAAGTAAGGTACCAGAAGCATCTGCTACTTGTAGAGCCTGTTTTGTGGGAGTATTGTTTTTGACTTGTTTTCATTGAACTTGGTGACCTCCAAGGTTTTTTCTAGCTCTAACCAAGGTGAGCCTACTTTGTGTGCTGTTCCATCATTATGGTAATATTAAGAGGAATCCTTTGCTGTCAGTAGACATATTTTAATTAAACTTGCATTTGCCTTACATTAAAGTCAGAGTCCAGCTTGCACCTGTTTGCCCCTCATCCCCTGGAACATACAGAGCATGGTGAGATAGTGTGCAGGGAGTTTGAATGTCAGGTGGGTGGTTGGACTAGATGACCCTACAGAAAGTTCTTTCAGGCTTGACATTCAAGTCTCTGAATACCATTTGATTAGTATTAATAAATGAATTTCTTCAATAAACTCATTTCTGCTCACTTCCAGAGATATACCCATGAAATATGCAATGTGTTCTCATAGGCTTCCTTGGGATCTTAGAAAAATTAATGAGTCTGGCCTAGTTGTGAAACATCTTCTAAAAAGTAGGTAACTTTAAAACAAAACAAAACTTACTTGATCACCCGTGGTGGTAACTAGGATACCAACCCCTTACTCTGGTAATTGGTAATTTAAAGAAAAGAATTAAGCATTTATCCTGCCGTTCTAAGGGTTCCTCAGAAAATTAAAAGTAGAACTACCATATGATCCAGCAATTCCATTTTTGGGTATTTATCCAAAAGAAATGAAATCACTATCTCAAAAAGATATCTGCACCTATGTGTTCATTACAGCATTATTTACAGTAGCCAAAACATGGACACAACCTAAGTGGTCCATCAATGAATGAAAAGATAAAGAAAATGTGTGTGTATGTATATAATGGAGTACTATTCAGCCATAAAAATGAAGGAAGTCTTGCTATTTGCAACAACATGGATGGACCTGGAGAACATTATGCTAAGCGAAGTCAGACAGAGAAAGACACTTAGTGTATGATCTCACTTATTGTGGAATCTTAAAAAACAGCCTAAACTCATAGGTCAAGAAAACAGATTGGTAGTTGACAGAGGCGTGGAGTTAGGGGTTGGTGAAATCCACGAAGGTAATGAAAAACTACAGACTTCGAGTTTTAAGATAAGTTCTGGGGATATAGTGTATACCATGGTGACTATAGTTAACAATATTCTGGATTTGAAAGTTGCTAAAGAATCTTAAAAGTTCTCCTCACACTCACACAAAAAAATTGTAACTGTCCTGCCTTTTCTGTATAGACTTTACTGCACTGTAGCCTAAGAGCCCTAGTTGATGAGGGGAATTCTAGCCAACAAATGTAGGAAAAATGACAGAATTAGAAAGGCATCACTATGCAACTTTTATGGGGAATCTTTTATTTTTAAGGATCATTAATGGATGAAAGAGGCTTCAACCTTTATCATACCATGGGGAACACCCGGGTTTCCTTGGAGAGTTGGGAAAATATTGTGTTATGATAACTGAAAAATTTCCTGAGCAGTGTTTTAAAAGCATATGACTTAATATGCTATACTATGAAATGTTACCCGAAAAATAACCTGGAGTACAAAAACAATATGGCTGTGGTTGCCAAACAGATTTGGGGGCATAGAAATATTCTGCTACTTAAAACATGATGATTGTCAATGGTTTTTCTTTAGAATGCAAAATGAAGCAGAAAATAACTTCAGTAGATACCCTGACTGGGAGGGGGATGGGACGAAGAGGGGAAACAGATGGGAGCAATTAATGACATCCTTGGAACTGTTGAGTAGGACATTCTTTTGGGCTGTTTGGTTGATGTTTGGCAGTTTCTAGGGCATGATAGACTGAAGCTGCCTCTGTCATCCAGTTTCACAAGGATTTCTAAATAGTGTATGGTTTGGCAACACTAAAGAATAAAATAAGTTTTAAACATTTATTTTTAGCTCATTCTCTATTCCTAGAATGTTAGAATGTCTGGACTACAGAAAACAACTTGTAGTCTATGGACTACAGGGTATAAATTTATACCTAAGCAATCTGATTTATATATATAAATGTATTTAGATATATTTAGATATTTTTTAGAGAAGGATATGACATTTGTGGAACTTTTGACATTTTCAAGATTTGGGTGTCTCAGAATCAAATCATTGTGTGACTGGCAATGAAGGGCATGTTAGAGTGTTGGAGAATGGTTTAATATCAGTTAAAGATTATATAGTTGAGTTGTAGCTGTTGACGAAGGACTTCCAGTGCTTGAGCAATATAGAGCAAGATTTGCATTGTCACAGGATGGCTTTTTCCTCGGGGGAGCAAATGTTATCTGATCCCTGACTACATTGGCAGATAGAGTGAGTTTACAGTTTACTAATTTTACCCAAGATTGCATTAATAGCCACTGTTGCACAAAAGGTGTAGGGTTGCATGGCAATTGCAGTAGAAACTACCTCAATCTTCAGAATTCAGGACTACTATATTATTAAAAATTGGTTAAACTCACCCTATAAGAAATGATTTGTTTCTTTAGAGACTGTCAATAAGAAATTCAGCTACTGTTCTCCATGTTTGCCTTTACATCATCATCATTCATCATCATTAGGCAACAGCAGTAATATTTCTGTGTATTTACATCATCATCATTCATCATCATTAGGCAACAGCAGTAATATTTCTGTGTATTGATTGATTAATGGGCTAGACATACTAACTGGCTAATTAAATATTTAATGATTGCTTTCCATGTGTTTAGCATGCTAAGTACTACATGGAATAGCAGTTCTTACCAGTGTATTATGAATGATCACTGGTAAGACATTACATGTCATATATCAATAGTAATAAAGTATCAAAGCTTATGAATGCTCTACTTTTTAAAAAAAAGTATATTGGGCATATTCAATCAAGGTCACTTGTATAATAGCATCCCTCTCATTTTTGATCTCTAGGTTTTTTTTCTTTTAAATTTCACTGAGGTAAAATATATTCACTGGCTTTTATTCTTTCTTTATTTTTTAAAAAATATTTTCTTTATTTATTTTTAGAGAGAAGAAAGGGAGGGAAAAGGAGAGGGAGAGAAACATTGGTTGGTTGCCTCTGGCACACCCCCAACAGGGGACCTGGCCCACAACCCAGGCATGTGCCCTGACCGGGAATTGAACCAGTGACTTATCCATTTTCGAGATGACACCCACCCCCATGAGCTACATCAGTCAGGGCTTATTATACTTTCTCTAGTAAGAGAGAGTTTAGTGGAATTATAGCTATCGTGGCTGAAAATTATGCATGATCCCAGGTACATCCATGGGGGTATGCCATATACTTACGTGAGTTTTATTTTTCTGTATACGGTATCATGGAGGAACAAAGGTGGAAAACTGCTGCTGTAGAGAGACCATTAAAAAATACTTTAAGAAGTTTTAAATTGAAAAGCTGTGATAAAGACTAACTTTATAATAGGAATTTGGAGAAACAGTGCTAATATTGTAGGTAGGACTAGTAGAAAGAGACTTCATGTAGAAAGTAGGACTTGGGATGATAGCTGTAGGGAAAAGGAAAATGCTTTGGGTGAGCACAGTTGTGGGGAGGAAGAAAAATATGCCTCGTGGAATGAATGGCGTGAGCCAGTCACGGGGACCTGTGAGGAGAGGAGCAGTCACATTGGGAGTGGTTGGCACTAAGCTTAAATAGGTAGGTTGGGCCAGGTGATGAAAGCCCTTGAGAGCCAGGTAGAGGAATTTAGAATTGGGTAGCAGAGAAGCTGTGCAGTTCTTGAGCAGCAGAATGACAAGGTGAATGTGGTTTTTTGGGAAGATTCATAGCCAAATACGGGATGAAACACATGCTAGTGAAGAAGAGTGAGCTGTGTGTCACACCATCCAGATTCATTTTCTGTCCATGTGGATTTGTGTCCAATTGATTCCTTGTAGGTAAAAAATGTTTACGGCAAACTGTTTGCCTTGGAGAAATTGCTGTGCAGTATACAGTGGGCTTTTATTTTTATTTCTGCAGTGGAGCAGAAATAGATAAAGAAGGCAGTTCTTGGATCTTATCCAAGGGTGTTCAGTATCTCAGCATATCAAAAGGAGTCACTTGTGAGGTAGTTTTATGGCATGAACTCTTCAAAAAGGGCATAATACGCTTTGTCCAATGGTAGGCAAATGAGTTTCATTTAGAACTGTAAAGTGCCGCCACTTTCTGTCTCAGTGCTGCTCTTCTGAACAGGCTGCCTGAAGTCATCAAAACTTGGACTGACTCACCACTTGGACTGTTTCTGAAACGTATTGTAATGTCTAGGCCTACTGAATAAAAGGATGTTCTTAAAGTACTCTGAAAGGGTGTATGTACTATTGGCAATCTACATGATTGCTGTTAATCATATATTGTGGGAAATTGTTTTGTTTTCACCCTTAAGCTTTATTAGTCAAGCACAATTACAGTATGTATTTGTGTGATTTTACCTTGATTGATATTCAACAAAGAAGAGAGTTGAAAAGGATTGAAACATGTTTACATTGAGTTTAGATCTCTTTTGGCTTCAAGTAGTAGTGTTGTGTTTTTAGATTATCTATCTTTACATTTACCTTTTTCTTTGCTTATGATCTTTAGCATTCAAGATAATTTGTGATGAAATTTATAAATATTTTTAGACACTCTATTGTGAAAGTGCTCAGAATATAATTTTTTAGAATTAATTCTTGGATCGTACCATTCAATGCACTTTGCTTGTCTGGGGCCAATGTGTGAATCTAACATTTTGGGTTTTTTTTTACATGAGTTTTTTGTGGTCCTTTCTATTGACTATCTTAAGAGATTTTTTTAAATTCTCACTGAGGACATTTTTTCATTGCTTTTAGAGAGAGGGAGGTGGGGAGAGAGAGAGCGAGCAATGTGAGGAACATCAATTGTTTGCCTCTTTGTAGGCTCCCTGATCACGGATGGAACCACAGCCTAGGTACGTACCCTGACCAGGAATTGAAACTGCACCCTTTTGGTGAATGGGATGACACTCCAACCAACTGAGCCACACTGGTCAGGGCAAGAGGCTTTTGTTTCTTCACATAGATAACCAAATTTCTGTGAGATAAACATTTACATCTGCTAGCTGACTTGCTGCATTTGTGATCTAGAGTAAGCACTCAAAACTTTACATAGTTCATCTTTGAACTTGTTACCTTAAACATATTTGGGTACAACTGGTTTTCCACTGATTTTCTCATACGAAGATGACTTATTAATTTTGAGTCTTCTCAATAATGAACTCTGGGTCATTTTATTAACCTACAGAACAACTTGGCAGAAATTTAATCCTTAGTTTACTTTGTGTACCCTTCATGATGAAGAAATAAACAAAACTTTAAACATGTAATACATTAGTTCCCATGTTTACAGAGTAATCAAAATCATTTAAAAAAAGAACTCAAGAGGAACTTATGTTTATTGAGTACATATTATTGGGCCAGGTATTTATATATTTTCATTTTTGCATGTAATTCTGAGAAAACCAACCTCAAGGTATTATGTTACATGTTACATTTTACACGTGAGAAAACTGAGATTCGACAAGCTTTAACTCACCCAAAGTTGCTCAGCTAGTAAGTGGCAGGATGTGTTTCTTACTGGTGGTCTCCTGGCTTCCAAGTCCATGTTCTTTCCACAGTCTGACCTTTCAAGAAGTCATGTAGTCTAACCCTCTCTCTCCAGGCTGCACTGACTTTGTACTGCTCCTAGAGGATAACAGTTTACACTTCTAAGTATTTCCAGAGAAGGAATATTACAGATATACTTTCTGATGTACTGCAGTGTCTTGTGACTCCTATGATATAAGGAAGTTAAAGTCATAACATTTTAAATTTAAAAGAGATTATGGAGATTATTTAACCCACCTGCTTTATTTTTTGAAAAAGATTTTATTTATTTATTTTTAGAGAGAGGGGAAGGGAGGGAGAAAGAGATGGAGAAAAACATCAATGTGTGAGAGATGCATAGATTGGTTGCCTCTCACATGCCTCCAGCTGAGGACCCAACCCACAATTCAGGCATGTGCCCTAACTGGGAATCGAAGGAGCAACCTTTTGGTTTTGCAGGCTGGCACTCAGTCCACTGAGCCACACCAGCCAGGGCTGTATTTTATAGATGAATTGAGGTCATTGGCTGTCCCAACTCTACCCTGCAAAAATGAAGAGACACTATAAAATTAGACCACAAGTATTTCCTTATTATCTTGTTGAAATTAAGGTTTAAAGTTCTCAAGGTTTAAAATATTTCCCACCTTTCTTGAAAATATTGTTCTTTTCTTAGTAGAAGCAAAAACCAAACAAACATAATAAAAATAGCTCCATTTCTTTTTTTTTTTACGCAATCATCTGTTTTATTTTCAAACATGTCCACACTGCATTGAGCATCAACACAGATGTGACGAAGAAACCCGCAGCCCTGTCCCAGCAGGCCGTGGGTCCAGTGTACGACTTGGGGTAAAATAGCTCCATTTCTTGAATGCCTTTATGAGCTGGGTAGTTTGCATTGTGTTATTTATCCACCTTATCTTGGAGATAAGGAAGCAAAAACTCATAGAAGCTCAGTAACTTGTTGAAAGTTACTCAGTACATAAATGGCAGATGTAGGATTCAAACCCTGAATCTATTACTCCCAGGCTTGTGCTCATTCCAATTGTTAAGACTCTTTGTCACCCTTCAATATAAGATTTTTTTTATGTAATAGTTATTGTGAGGCTTAAATGAGTGAGATACTATATGTGAAAGTATCTGGGGGAAAAAGACATTTTGTGATAATTAGTTTTTTTCCTTAATCATTTTCTTTAAACTCAGTTAGTTACCTTTTAAAGCTTTTTTCACCAAAAATTTACCCAAATTTATTGTCTCCTATGGTAAGACCTTTAAAAAAAAGTGCCATAATTCTTATTTTTATTTACTGCTTTTTCTGTACGTATCAAGAAGGCCATGCAATTTTTATCCATCTTACTCTATAAGATGGTCTCTTGTCTACTACATGAATATAGATTTTTCTGATCTTTGAATTTCTAGGATAAACCCTACTTGGTTACAATTTGAAAAAGAAAGTACAGTGCTGAATTCAGTTTGCTAATGTTTTAAAGGATTTTGTTTCTTTGTTCATGAGGGATCTTGATCTATTATTTTCTTTTGTTCTCTTCTTACCCAGTTTTGGTATCAGGGTTATTTTGACCTCATAAAATAAGATCTTTTTCTAGTTTTTGAAACAGTTTATATAAGGTAAAGATTATCTGTTCTTCAAAGATTGACAAAACTTGTATCTGCAACTCTTTGGGTCTGGTGACTTTTGGAGGAAGGAATTTGATTATGTATTAGTTTCCTTTTATCATCTAATAAAGATCTGAAGTGAATTTTGAGCCAACTTTGATAATTCGATACTTTTCTAGAAAGTTATCCGTTTCATCTGTCCTTCTTTGTTCAGTATTATTTATTTCTGCCTTTTTTCTTCTTATCACACTTTTGGAGATATGTTTTACTAGTTTTTCCCCAAAGATCTATTTCATTAAATCTTTCTCTCATATTTATTATTTTTTTATTGCTTAATATATCAATATTTCAAGTTTATGTTTAGTCTTTCTTGTTTTTAAATAAATATGTTTTAGGCTCTTAATTTTGCTCTAAGTCCTACTATGAGTTTGGAAACAGCTATAGGTAATTTAATAGTTTTTCAACCTTAAATATTTTGTAATTTTGGTTGTAAATTTCTCTTTCACCGCATGCATTATTTAGGATGTATTAAAGATTTCAAAATTCTTTTTTACTATCTTTTTATTGTTATATTTCTAATTTAACTGCCTTGTGCTCAAAAGACAATGGCTGGTATAATATCAGCTCTTGGATATTATTTTGTCACATAATAAGTGATCTGTTTTGGTAAGTGTAATATTCATGTTTGAAAAGAAAGTATATTCTCCTTTGTTTTTGGGTATAAGTTTCTTTTTATATCAATTAGGTCAACATGTAAGTATTACTTTTATAGCCTTACTATTTTGTCTATTTGAACTTTCAGTTTATAATTGAAGTATGTCAAAATCTCCTATAATAACTGTAGATTTGTGAATTTTCCATGTAATTGTCCATTTTAAGCATATTTCAACGCATATTATTTCATGGCTACAAGTTTTGATTTTCCTGGGTCTTAAGCTCCATTAATTACTTCATTGTTTATTCTTTCTTAGAATGACTGTTGATTGATGTTAGCCTATTTGAATCTTCAGATTTTTTTTGAAAACCATATCTAGTTTTTGGCAGTTTTCTTCATAAGTAAAAATAATTCTCTTATTGTGTTTATTCCACTTCATTTTGTGTTCACGTATTTACACCTCTAACTCATTTATTACCTTCTGCTGTAGAACAGTGATTGTCAAGTTTTTCAGCATAAGTATCTTCAAATAATAATAGTGTCTTTTTATTATTACTTGATTAAGAAAGTATAAGAACAAAAGATGCAATGAAGTTTTAATGTTTTAAGATACATTTTGTATTAAGCATAACAGAGGTAACATACATTTGAAAACTACTAGTATCTGTAAGACGCACTTGTTTATACATTCATCTGTTTCTGCTGTAACCCTAGCATGAGATGAAGGAAGGGCCGTAGTTGCTAATGGACAGGTGGGTAGCAGGGGTCTTGACTGAACCTTGCGGGCTCAGAATGTCCTCTTCCTTCACAGATACTGGATTAGAACAGGAGGTGAAGGAAGTGGGGAGAAAGAGTAGGACTAGTCATTCAGGCTTTGAAGGATTAAATGGTTGTGACTCATACTCTCTCTGCCTTTCAAAAAGCTGCCTACCAAGACTTGAGGAACAAGTAGCTTTGGGTAGCAGTGACACTTTGACCTCTCTCACTCCCATCATTCTACTTCTCCTTTCATTGTCTCGGCTCTGGCAGAACTTGTTTTGTCTAAAGGTGAAGTCTAAACTGGCTGTGTAATCTCCTAATATCATCTGAAATGAAAGGATTTAGTGAGCCTGTGTTTGTGTGTGTTTTAGTTTTGTTATCTCAAATGTATGTGTCCTAGCAAAAAGACTTGCCTTGCCCTTATAGGGTTTTTCAGTGTTTTCTGTATGACTCATTGTGGTTTTTAATTTTAGTTTTGGGTATGCACATGTGGTGTCCTGTGCTGTCACTGAGTTAGGACAGGGTAAGGAATTATTTATGGATGAGGCCTTTAGGATCTTTAAATCGAGGAGCGTGGGGTCGGAACAGCATGTTTTAGTGTTATCACAGTGTACACACAGAGCTAGTGCTTTGTACTTGCTACCTGAGTTAGATTAAAGCGGGTCATTGTACTCTGTGTTCCTGACTCCCTCCTAAAAACTGTAACTACTTATGGCCTTCGCTCAGGTTTCTAGATGACTAATGGCTGAGGATCCTTGACCTTTCTCAAAATGGCAATGCCAGGAGCAGAACATGTTGACTAGTACTGGGATGCCCCAGAATGAATTTACTTTTGCTATTTCAAAATAAAATTTGTGCCAAATGGCAAGTATATTTTAAAAACCCACTTTATTTTTACATATCTCCCTAGTCTTTTGAAATCCTCACATGTATTATTTCTATTATTTTTTAATCACTTGTATAAACACGATAAGACCTGAGGATGGGACAAATTGATCATAGAGGCAGTATTTCCTATGAGGGAAACTAGAAAGGCTGATTTATCAGTTGTTGATGCTAGAAATTTCATTGGAGCTCAGTTCTCAGGTTAACAATTTAAATACTTAAATAATTAGTAAAGGGAGAATTTTTGAAGCTTCAGGAGTCATTTTCACTTATCAGACCTTTGGCTGAGGGTGGACTCTAACTATGGGAAAGCAGAGACGGTTTGAGGGCCTGCCCCTTTCCCCTACCCCCTGGTCTCTCACTCAGGCCTTATACTTATGAAGGGACCAGACTTTAATTTTATCTTCAAATGATACCATATATGTAGCCATAGAGAAAAAGAGAGAGTCTTAAAGGAATCTGTTTGTCATGCAATTAAAATGATTAAATACAAACCCTCAAGTACACCACCATATTTATGATCCTGTTTTGGCACTTTTTAAATATGATGGGCTTTGTAAACGTACTGTATTTTTAGGACTATAAGATGCACCGGACCATAAGACGTACCAGGTTTTAGAGGAGGAAAATAGGGGAAAAAATTTTGAAGCAAAAAATGTGGTAAAATATTTAATAATCTGTGACCCCCCTCCACCACCACCTACCCCCCTAGCCAGACAAGCTACATTCGGACTATAAGACGCACCCCCACTTCCCCCCAAATTTGGGGGAAAATTGTGTTTTATAGTCCAAAAAATACGGTAAGTGGTCTGGGCCTTTCTTAATGTCTGAGAGACCCTGCGTAGATGGGAAGGGAAGGAAAGTCTCAACAAGGGTTATGAAGAAAGCAGGATTAGCCCTGGCAGTTAATTTTGCCTGCCTGGGCTGGTGTGGTTGGAAATGGAGTTGCGGGTTCATTGGCCACAGCAGGGGAAGCCTCACCTTCCAGCTGATGTGTTCTTTCTTCTTCTACCCGTTTACTTCCAGTCTCCCAGGTGTTGTCTGTGCTTTGTGTGACAGGATATGCTTGTGACCTAACCAGCAATCTCGAAAGAACAGGTCCCAAGATGTAGATACCTGCTGCTTTGAGTGTGCTCCAGGGTAACCTGATGTCTGTGAGATCAGATTTTCAGGTGTTCTATTCCACAGCACTGTAGTCTTTAGCAAAAGAGAATGCACTGTGTGTGTGTGTGTGTGTGTGTGTGTGTGTGTGTGTGACAGTATTGCTAACCTAAGTGGCTATACTGTTTAAGGTCAGGTTTTTATTAAAACAGTGAATTTGATGTAGGATAATTGCTCCCACCGCCAACATGTTTTTGGGGGTGGACTGAAAGTTTAACTTGTTGGCTGTTTTAGAAAGCTTTTCAGTTTTAAATTATGGAGCAGGGTTATATCTAAATAAGCCAGTGAGACTGTCTCCTTCATGTTATTTTGTCCAAAGCTTTCTACTTTCCTTGACAAAATCACTGAGCTGGGATATGATGATTGATTTTTACGGAAGCAGACAGATTGCTTGGCTTCAGGGTGAGTGAGTTACCTGTACTTTGCCATAGTAGACTGCCCTCCCTAGTTAAGCTAGGACTATTAGTAATGCAAATGTTATTTTTTACAGAAAGAACTCTTGTGGTGGGGAGAGGGAGGGAGGGAGAGAGAGGGGAAAAAAAGAGAATATTATTCCATTGGAAAAATAACTTGAAGAGATGCTGTGGAGAGAACCATCTTTACAACTAGGTCTAAGCTTCTGAGAGCAGGAGCAGCGTTGTCTTTATTTCCCACAACTTTCATAGTCTTTCAGTTAAAAATGACTACTCCCACTTTTATGTTCCTCCTGCACATGCTGGATATACTTCTAAATTCTAATCTGTATTTGTTTACATGTATCTCTCTTCTTACCAAGGCAGTAACCCTCTTAAAGCTACGGACTTAAAAAAACCTATTCTTAGGACTCATATAGCATGTGGTAGGTACTCAATATGTTAGATGAGCAAGTATATCAAAGGATTAAACTCACTTCTGGATGCAGTCTAGAAGAATGTTTTAAAATGACTTGTGGTAATCAATCTTTGTTATCTCTGGATTTATTTTCCCCTTATTTTTCGTCAATAAAAAATTCAGCCCTGGCTGGTGTAGCTCAGTGGATTGATTGCAGGCAGAGAACCAAAGGTTGCCAGTTCAATTCCCAGTCAGGGCACATGCCTGGGTTGCAGGCCAGGTCCCCATTGGAGGCCATTTGAGAAGCAACCACACATTGATGTTTCTCTCCCTCTCTTTCTCCCTCCCTTCCCCTCTCTCTAAAAATAAATAAATAAACTCTTAAAAAATATTCAGCATAAGCTTAAGTTTATTGATTAGTGATCATTGAAGTCACATGGAACTGAATTTAGAACCTTTACATCTCTTAAGTTGTATCAAATTATATCATGTGGTAATTCTGGGAAGAATGAATTAGTGGATTATGAGTGAACATATTTTGGGTCCCATGAGGCTGTCATTGGTCCATTGATCTTAACCATAAGAATTTTCTATTAATTTAGGTTGAAGACTAAAAGGCAGAGGGAAGCCTTAACCTATGCTAAGTTGATTGATTTAAAGTACCAATATTATTAGTATTATTATTAGTATAGTCAAGATATATTATTACTTAGGAAACAGATCTTAGCCCTACTGTCATTCTCTAAAATGCTTTTTAAAGAATTCAGATTTTTATTAAACAGTAGGTCACTTTAAGAAGCGAGGCAGCTTGAATGTTTAAATAAAATCTCGTTTTCCATAGACAACACAGATCCCTTCCTATTTCTGACTACTGGTTAGTCATGGTGGGATTTGTTTGGCTTTTATGAATGCCGTTATATTTTAATGTATAGATCAGATTCTTAACTGTAGAAAAAAATGGATACAGTGTCTGTTATGGCCCTATCATTTTAGTCCGCATGGGAACCATTAGTGGAGAATCAAATTGTTTCCTCCAAAGCTTTTTCATTTCATCTTTTTTTTTGTTTGTTTTCTTTCTCCATGATGACTATTTATTTTTTGTGTTTCCAAATTTGAAACACTTGTGTAGTAACTGGATCCTTGCAAATAGGTGCAGTGAAACAGTTGCATTCTATGATGCTTATGATGGTTATGTTTGCCATAATGTCATCAGGGTTCATGTTACCTGGAAATATAATCAAGTTTTTGACTTTTTATTTTTATTTATTTATTTATTTTTTTAAAGATTTTATTTATTTATCTTCAGAGGGGAAGGGAAGGAGAGAGGGAGAGAAATATCAATGTATGGTTGCTTCCTGTGCATTCCCTGCTGGGAACTGGCCTGCAACCCAGGCATGTGCCCTGACTGGGAATCGAACCGTGATCTCTTGTTTCACAGGCCCGCGCTTAATCCACTAAGCTACACCAGCCAGG
>CM052542.1:109083401-109102216 GCA_028533065.1 Trachops cirrhosus
TTTTTAAAGATTTTATTTATTTATCTTCAGAGGGGAAGGGAAGGAGAGAGGGAGAGAAATATCAATGTATGGTTGCTTCCTGTGCATTCCCTGCTGGGAACTGGCCTGCAACCCAGGCATGTGCCCTGACTGGGAATCGAACCGTGATCTCTTGTTTCACAGGCCCGCGCTTAATCCACTAAGCTACACCAGCCAGGGCAAGTTTTTGACTTTTTAAAGTGAATGATTTCAGTGGGCCAGGTGATTTCATAATTGTCTGTACTTCTGAAAACTTATTCATTCATGTAAATATTTATTGACCATTTATTATGTGTCAAGCATTCTAGTCTGAGTTAATGAACAAGATAGACAAGGTCCTTGGCCCTGCTGAGGTTTTAGTCATGTGGGAGATAGAGAAGATTAAACTGAGAGGGTGTGATATGTCTCATGAGAACACATTGGAGAGGTACTCATAGATTTGGGATAGTTTCCTCAAATGAGGGGCATTTAAAAGTGAAGTCTAAGAGAACGATTAGGGGTTAGTCAAGCAAAAGAGGGTTAGAGAGAAAGGTGTTTCAATTAGAGTGAATGATTGTAAAAAACCTTGAAGCAACAGGTAAATGCTCTATAACAAGTGGTCTTTAATGAGTGGTTGGTTATTTCTAAAGGGCTTCTGAAATACTTCTCTTGAATATTTTAAAGTTTTCATTTAAACATTTTAAAGTCATAAGTTAAGTTGCAAAGCATATATTTTCTGCCATATTGTACATTGTATACATGTCTTAAATATGTTTTCATGTAAATTTAACTTATTTAATTTATGGAAAATATCTGTCATAATCATTGGCAAAGCCAGTCCTCATTGTCTAACTGGACTGCCAAACCAAATTTAGTTTTTTTTAAAATTTATTTTTAAAAAAGTTTATGCTTAGGAAACAGCTCTGGCTGCTATGGCTCAGTGGATTGAGCACTGGCCTGCAAAGCAAAGGGTCGCTGGTTCGATTCCCAGTGTAGGGCACATGCCTGGGTTGCAGGCCAGGTCCCCAGTGGGGACCACATGAGAGGCAACCACACATTGATGTTTCTCCCCCTCTCTTTCTCCCTCCCTTCCCCTCTCTAAATATAAATAAATAAAATCTTTTAAAAGATCAAAATAAAAATGTTCATGCTTCAGTTAATTATCTCTTAAAGATATTTAGATAGTATGGGAAAAATATATTTCTGGTTACCCACATAATTACCATTTTGTGCTTTTCATTTTTCCTCTGTAATTCTAAATTTCTATCTGGTATAATTTTCCTTCTTCCTGAAGGACTCCTTTTAACATGTCTTACAGTTCAAGTAGTCTGGTGATAAATTCTTTTAGTTTTTATATATCTGAAAAGTCTTTATTTTACCTTAAACTTTGAAATATATTTTCTTTGGGTATATATTTTTAGGTTGATAGATTATTTTTCCTTTAAATACTTTGTTCCACCGTCTTCTGGCTTGCATTGTTTCCAAAGAGAAGTCTGTTAATAATCTTTTCTTTATTACTTAATGCAGTGATTTTCAACCTTTTCATTTCATGGCACACATGAACTAATTACTGAAATTCTGTGGCACACTAAAGAAGTATTTATTGCCAATCTGACAGAAAAAGAGGTATCATTTTGATTCATTCATACCTGATGGCTATTGTTTTGTTGGCTATTGTCATTTTTAAAATTTGACCGTCTAAGGGAAAACAGGTCAGGGCCCCTGACTGAATAGTTAGGTACTGCATATTCAAAAAACTTTTTGTGGTGCACCAGTTGAAAATCACCAACTTAATGGGTACAGAGTGTTTTTCTGAGGTGATGAAAAAGTTTTGACACAAGAGAGAGGTGGTGGTTGCTCAACATTATGAATGCACTAAATGCCACTGAATTATATCCTTTAAAATGACTAATTATGTGTTATGTGAATTTTCAACTCAATTAAAAGACTATATTTGAGATCCAGTTTTGGTCTGTCATTGGTGAAGATTCATAAGCTTTGATTACACACCAAGTTATTGAGACTGGAAGTGGGTACTCTAATTCTCTGTGGTGGGAGTGTAAATTAATCACTTCTGTGGATGGCAATATGCCATTCGTCAAAACTAAAATGAGCCACTTTTGACTCAGCAGTTCTACTTCTAGATTGTACACTATAGATCCATGCATTTAAAAGTGATATGTATTCAAGATGATTCATTGCAGTAGGCTAATAAATTATGGGCTAGTTATGTAATTGTTTAAAAGAATGAGGAGGCTTTTATGTATTTTTATTAGAACATGTCAATTGCAGAGAGTATGTGTAGTATGATAACTGTCTGTATAAAAAAGGTGGAAGCCTGTATTTTTGTCTCTGTATGCGTAGTGTTTTTTTTTTTTTTTTTGAATAATACAGATAACATTGGTTGCAAGTATTTAGATGGAATTTGAATGCCTAGGAGATAGTGGAGGGAAGATTTTTTCACTGTATGCCTTTTTAATTTTATGTGTGTGTATATGTTTGTGTCATATGTATGAGCATACATATTATGTAATTTAAAATTACATAAAAATTTTAATTTGAAAATGAAAAAAGGAACAGAAATCCAGTCCTTTCTAAGAGTGATCAAAAGCCACATGAGTTCTCTGATTATACATAATAGATTATGTACTGCTTCATGGCTCTGATGTTTGGGTTAGCTTAGTAAAGTATGCATCTTGGGAGTTACAATAGTGTTTTTTGCATCTTTAATATGCATATCTATAGTGTTCAATGCTTTTTACATAGTTGAAAATCATATGTTGGTTTAATTTATTAACAACACAGTACTGTTTTATACTTGTGGAATTTTACATTATTTCATTTGATCCTCAAAACAACCCTGTGGGTGGGCTTTTATTTGCATGTCACATTTTCTATGTTTTCAAATAAACATGTATAATTTTTTTGAAGTTATAAAATGATAACATAATGGCCCTAGCTGGTGTAGCTCAGTGGATTGAGTGCCAGCCTGCGAACCAAAGGGTCATTGGTTTGATTCCCAGTCAGGGCACATGCCTGGGTTGCGGGCCAGGTTCCCTGTAGGGGGTGTGCAAGAGGCAACCACACTTTGATATTTCTCTCCCTCTCTCTTGCCCTCCCGGTCTCTCTCTAAAATAAATAGATAAAATCTTTACAAATAAAAAGAAAGTTAAAAAAAATAAAATGATAACATAATGGCTTTATCAGATATGAGATTAAAGGAGATAATCTATCAGGTCCTTTCAACTCTAAATGAATGGATGAATGAATGAACACATTTTAGTAGTACAAGTGGATCAAGGAGAATACTTGGTTTATGCATTTTGGGTTCTTTTAAATGAACCCTTCCCCTCCAAAAAGACCCCACTGTTGGCTGCCCAGATCATCTGTGTTTTTAAACCATGTTAATATTAAGCTATTAATAACTGTTTCAGTTATTAATGCCAATGACATTTTAATGAACAACATAGTTTTCTAGAGCTGTTTTCAAACAGCCCAATGGATTTTGTCAAATAAATCCATATAGCTAGATGAATGAGAAATTTATGCATTACCTCAATTTTTCTTTGTGTTTCCTCCTGTTCCTTTGCTTCATCTAATTTTTAAATTTAACTCAACACTATGCTTTGGAATTTGTTTTTGGATGCTAAATCTGAAATTTTGTCAAGGATTTCAGTTTTTTGTGTAGTGTCTTTTAATGGCAATGTGTGTTGGGTGAGTTAAGATTACGGAAACAAAGGAGATACAGAGATATAGCAACCAGAGATATATTTGGCTGTGTATAACGCACACCCACGTTTTTGTGTACGTAAAATGTACACAAAAGGATTACTATATCCATTATTATACCCATGACATGTAATCATTATACCTGTGTATAATGCACATCCAAATTTTCCCTCAAAAATGTAGGCAAAAATGTGTGCATTATACACGACAAAAATATGGTAAAAGTTATAAAACATTTTCTCATCTTTTTTTGCCAGGAAATATCAAAGAACAAGGGCTTATTAAGTGCAGTAAATAATGAGTGAGTGATTGTGCTGCACTTAATGTAAATAAATACAAGCTAAAAACGTCTATTACAAATTGATCTTGGCTGTTTTCCATGTGCAGAAAAAATGAATTTACATCCTATTACATTTTTTGTAATTGCATGTGATATTCTGCTTGGTTCTGCCGGTAAGTGAACTCCCTATTCCTCCCCACAGGGTCGAAAATGCTTGCACCAAGCTTGTCCAGGCAGCCCAGATGCTTCAGTCAGACCCTTACTCAGTGCCTGCTCGAGATTATCTAATTGATGGGTCAAGGGGCATCCTCTCCGGCACATCAGACCTGCTCCTCACCTTCGATGAAGCTGAGGTAGGCAATCTGAGGCTCAAGCAGACCTCTTTTACACAGAAGCCTAGCCTCAAAGATAGTAATGGAGGATTGATGAGTATTTAGAATGAGAAAATGTTGAACAGCTACACATCTGAATTACTGTTGTTTTCTATCTCTTGTTCACTCATTTGACTACTTTGAACTATATTTCCAGGTTCGTAAAATTATTAGAGTTTGCAAAGGAATTTTGGAATATCTTACAGTGGCAGAGGTGGTAGAAACTATGGAAGATTTGGTCACTTACACAAAGAACCTTGGACCAGGTTAGTCATTTCCAATTTTTGTACTAAAATGTTTATGGATTGCTCATGTTTGATCAAGAGGAAAGCGGCATTCCTATTTTTTATAGAATATAGGGAATGGTGCATTGGGCTTTTAGGTGTCTCTACTCTGATGATGGAGCTAACACTTTGCTTCTACCAAGGAGTCACATTGTCTCAGAAAGCTGAATCTGCTTTCTGAAAATCCTGTCCCTGTCTAATGAATTAAACTAGATATTGCAAATGTTGCTGGAGAATGTAGGAAATACTTTTGTATGACTGTAATGCTTAAGGCCACCCTGAACCCTGACCCCTCCATTGCATATTATACAGGATTCCTTCAGTGTCTGCCAGCTGGCCTGCAGCTCTTTATAACCTCTTAGCTTGCCAATTAGCCCGCCTACTATCATGGATTCATGCCCCAGCCCAAGGCTGCATAATATAATCAGACCTAGAAGGAGAGAAGAGCCACTGTGGGTAAATCTTACTTTGAAATGACGGTGTAGTCATCTGAGAATTAAATATTCAAAATACACAAACAGTTACCAGCTTTTGATGTTATAGGCATATAACATGAACTTGAAGTTTCTTAGACTATGAATGAGACCAGTGATAAGACATGTCAGATGTTTAATTGGTCAGTATTAAAGGTCACTTGTCACCTTATAAAATTCTTTTGTCTTATGCAAAATGATTTTTAATTGACTGTATTTTCATGAGGTTCTGGTGCAGTCATTCTATAACTTATGGCAGTGAAAAATTTCTCTGAGCCATCATTGAAGATCACTGGGAGATAGCTTTAGAGCAAGTACTCTTTTAACTTTCTCATAGCACTAAAAAATTTTTCTTATTTCTTCAAATGAAATCTTATGCAGAATCCCAATATGTAAAAGACAAAAACGGAGCTACTCTAGATGAAGGAGGGATACCCCATCTTTTCTACCCATCTCCCTTTGGTACCCCTTAATAAGCTGTGAAACTATAGGGTTGTCCTAAAGTTCTTTTGTTTTTTTTTTCCATAAGATGGCTCTAGTAGCAGTTAGTTGTCTTTTAACTTCATTTGAAACAATTTTGTTAAATTGTGACAGCTGTCTTATCAGCGTGCAGTAAAAAAACAAAGCTTATTAAAATTGGTGATTTTTGTGTAGTCATTTTAATATTGAAGATAGAAGAAAATAAGCAACAGTTTTGGCATATTATGCCTTACTATGTCAAGAAAGGTGAAAATGCAACAGAAATCCAGAAAAAGATCTGTGCAGTGTATGGAGAGGGTGCTGTGACTGATTGAACATGGCTAAAGTGGTGTGGGAAGCCTCATGCTGGAGATTTCTCACTGGGTGATGGATGCTCCATGGTTGGGTGGACCAATTGAAGTTGACAGCAATCAAACTGAGACATTAATTGAGAATAGTGTTTTACCACGTGAGAGATAGGTGACATACTCATATCCAAATTAATAAAAGTTATTGGTGAAAATGAAAAGTGTGTCTTTTATTTTACGGGAAAAACTAAACGAACTTTTAGGCCAACCCAATACTTAAGAAATCAAATCTTAGAGAGTCACATAACCTTTGAATAATACCCAAAGTAAACAGAAAGTGCTTACAGGCTGATTCCAAAACACCAGATGCTTTCAAATGCTGTCATCACTGTAATTATTTTTATAGTATCTATTTGTTTCTAATTATAAAAGTAGTACATTCTTATTATGGACAAATTGGAAAGTACAGAAAAACATAAAGATGAAAACAAAACACATTATTGTAATTCTTAACATTTTTTTTCAGCCACTAGATTCTCAGCACCAGGCTTACATGAGATTCTATCGTCCCTCAGCACAGGGGCCAGGTACATGGCGTGAAACCTGTACACATGTAGCCAGAAAAAATATTTTTACCCAACTCGTGAATTTATCTTTTACAAATATTTATTTATGTACTTGAATATCTTTTTGGATTTGTGAATGTACTTATGAGAAAAATGACAATTATGTCACATTTAGGATTTACATTTAATAAATTACTTTTAATGAAAAGAATAGAGTTGCATTAAGTTATAACTGTCATGTGAAACTTTTCTGTCATAAATGCTAGAGTTCAATAGTTTCAGGTTTTTAAATAAGTGGGCTTTCACAGTAATTCATAATGGTTCTAGGCTCAGAAAGCCAGGCTCTGGGTCATTTCACTGCTCATCCTGCACAATGTATTCCATATGCTGCAGGAATGACTAAAATGGCCAAGATGATTGACGAGAGGCAGCAGGAACTGACTCACCAGGAGCACCGGGTGATGTTAGTGAACTCAATGAACACCGTGAAAGAGTTGTTGCCAGTTCTCATTTCAGGTATTTTCTGCCTATACTTGATCTTACGGGGAAGAAAAAAAGTTAACATGTTCTAAACTCTGATGATCATTTTCTTTTGCCGCTTAGTTGCATAGCCTTCTGCCTGGGTAAGAATGAGACCTGATGGATTGGGTATTACCTGAAGGCTGCAGCTGATTGGCTAAGAACCAGTATTTGTCTTGCTCTTCGTTTGGAATTGTCCTTTCTGTTGCTGAGTTCTGGTCTCCTGAAGCTCTAATTAGCTCTTTTTCTGGGAGCGGAATCTCCTCTAGAAACTCTAGTGCTGGATGTGTCGATTTTGACACCTTTATTTGTATTACAAAAAAACAATTAGGAGCTGGACTGGATATTATAGAGCACTATATGATAAGGAAGTGAACCAAGAGCCCTTTTCAGTGTTGTGTTAACACAGCACTTTTCTTTAGACGACATTTAACTGTGGAGCTGGTGGTGCCAGCTGGGACCACCTTCGTGTTGGGCAGAGCCCAGAAAGTCACCATGGTGACTGTTCTGTAAACTAGCAAAAGGGAGCTGCATTTATTGACTCTCTAGTATGTAGCAGACACCTCATGGTTTTTGTAAGTTATCTTCGTCAAGTTGTGGGTTAGTTAGTTTAACTCCCAGAGGGCAGCTGTATTTTAAATATCTTATGAAGCATGTCACTGTGACCCTGAGCTACTGCCTTCCTGCTTTGGCATTTCAAGTAGTAGCTAAAAAGGAGATGTGGGTTTAAGAGTTCAGAAAGCCTTTACATGAACTAGAAAACAAAAATTTGTAAATAGAGTAAAAATTTGTAAGCCAACTGAGCCGCCTGGTCAGGCCTGTAAATAGAGTCTTATAATCACCATGGGAAATATGTTTTTGAGGTCAGCTGTTTGATGTGGCAGAAAAGTTGCTGGGAAGAGGACTGCTTTTTGAGCCTAGTAACTTAACAAAGTATTGATTAGTCTTTGTTTTTACACTTTCAATTATTTTATAGGAAGATAATCTTTTTCTCTGATGCTTCATATTATTATTATTCCTTCTCCTCCTCCTCTCCCTCCCCCAGTCTTCCCTCCCTGCTCTCCTTCTTCTTTCCTTTTGGGGGTTAGAAAGTCCCGTGGTGAGAGAAATCATGGAGGATAAACTGAACACTTTGGGACCTTCCATTAGGACTGGGGACAGCAGCATTCTCCAGTTACAGTTTTACTGACTGTTTTCATCTTGTCCCATTAGGCTTGTGTTAGGTGGGCACAGTGTTAGGGCTGGGATGCGAATTGACTTAGAAGGATATTGGATACTTTGTGATTGTAGGTCATCAGTATGTACATGATAAATTAGTTCCCTAGTAATGCTGTAGTGATGTCTTGCACCTTTAGTTTTCATTACAATGAAGGTTGCTGATATTGGAACTTTATTGGCAGACTTGCAGTGTTTGTTTTCATATGTCTTTTTACACCTTAGAAGCCCAAAACGTGTTCAAGGTAGAGGACATTTTATATGAATATTGTTATACAGCAGAATTCAATTCCAAGCTTAGTTTCTGATCTTTTGTTTATTTTTACAGCTATGAAGATTTTTGTAACAACTAAAAACTCAAAAAACCAAGGAATAGAAGAAGCTCTGAAAAATCGTAATTTTACTGTAGAAAAGATGAGCGCTGAAATTAATGAGATCATTCGTGTGTTACAACTCACTTCTTGGGATGAAGATGCCTGGGCCAGCAAGGTAAGTTTTATTGGAGGAAAAATGAGTGAAATCCCAAATTCTCCCCTCCTGGGAGTTTGATTGTCTCACATTTTATCTTATAATTATGTGTAGCATAAGACTACTCAGATATTATGAAGGTAATTTCTTGTTCACTTTCGTTTCATGGGTTACTTGCTTCGTTTGCAAATTCCCTTTGTTCCAAGGTAGAACAATAAATAGGTATGTGGGGGAGAATGTTGGTTGTATGTTGAAATATGTAGCTTTTCCTTCAGGCAGAAGTCTCATTGATGGGGCTGGTGGAGGGATTCTGGTGTTGCATGTGCTCCCCTGGGTGGGAGCTCTGCCTTTTATGTGGGCGATTGTTAGGCAAGTAAGAGACTTAATATGCCTGTGACTGAATTTTATGGAAAACTTTTCCTAAACCAACCTTTGACCCAGAGAAATCTACAGAGAAAACTCTTGGCATTTCTAGGTGTGTGCCTTCATCATTCCATTTTCCCTAAGGGAAGCTTAATTAAAACACTAGTTTTCACATTTGTCAGTTAGTTTGAGGAGTCTCTTCACTCTTTAGAATTTAGTCTAGAATTTCTTCTTAGACTCCAAAAGGGTTAGTGGATCCCTTCTAGAGCCCAACAGCAGTGGTTTTGTGTCGCTGCTGCTTGGGTCTCCTTCTTGTCTAGTGACAGCTTTGAGGGAACAGAGACACTTGGGCTTACACTTCCCCTGTAGGAGCCCAAGATGCAGGCAGTGAGGGAATCCCACTGTCTCCAGCATCCAGCCTCCCCACGGGTGACCCAGATGTAGTCTCCAGGGTCACCTAGCAGGCTGGTAGTAGACTAAGGAGGGGATTTTGTGGTATGGCTTCCATTTGGTGCCCAGTGGGCCTCTTTGTCCTCTAGGTTACCTGCAAGGTAAGGTCAAAGCTGGGGCCTCACATCGCCAGCCCTCTCTTGTTGCCTGGAAAGTGAATCTAAATATGCAGAATAAATTAGTCAGCTTACCTTAATTTTAGATTTGTTTATAGAGGCCAGAGTTGTTGAACAAATGTTACGACTATATTTTAAATCTGTATGGTAAAATCATATTAAGTCTGGTATTTTACTTAATTTTGCTTTTACATATTTGACAGCTTTCATTTCCCTATTATGACTTCTTTATGTATCTTTTTTTGTTCTCTTGTTTGTTTTATTCTTTTTTCTCACATTTAGAAGGTAAGCTTTCTCTTGCCCTCTAGTTTTTTTTCTCACTTATAAGAGAAAAAGCATGTCTGTGAGGTTTTTTTGTGCTGTGTGCCATGCCTTACTCCGTGTGCCGGTGTGTACCACTGTGCTCGAATATGCGTCAGATTGTGGTTTAATGTGGGGCTCCAGCCTGTGCTGGGCAAACTGTTTGACTCGAGCTCATCCTGAGCTGTTTCTTTGGGGAAAGCAAAAGAAAAGACATTTCTATGGGATATAGGCTTTCTATGCTTAGTGAGTGCTTTCATCCATTTGAGCAGGCTCCTGAGAACTCTTCTGACCTAGTCACACCCACTGGCTTCATTTGAGGGGCAGGTTTCCCCAGATAGCTGGGGACCCTAACATTACCTGTGGACCCTGCTTAGGAAATTTCCAGCTGATGTCATCTCTCTGTTTGCCCCTCCTGCCAGTCTCCTTTGCAGGCTGTGGAATTTTGCTTTTGGAGATGGGTCATTGAAATTTTAAGCCATAATAAAAATGGGTAGGCAGAGAGTTTAGATGGGACATCTGTCCTTCACAATAATCCTAGTTTTCAAAATCAAAAGGAAAAATGTAAGGTATATCTAAAGTTTTTCCTAACTTCAGTCCATGGCTCACTGCATGTTCTGCTATGTAAGCTGTGTATCAGCTGTAAGTCTCCATGACCTCATGCTCCCCTAACCCAATCTCTTTCTTTATTCTCTCTCCTTTGCTCCCAGCAGATGAGAAACAGTAAAAAGGAGAAGTGGGCATTGCAGCCTTAATGTTTATCTATTTTTGGAGGGGAAGAGTCATCCATCATTTAGTAAATAAGTGTTACTGAGCTTTATTTTGTGTGTCGTCGAGAATTACTTCTTTTAGAAAAATGTGCTCAGTTGAGTTTTTCAGGATGAGGATTAGGCCCTTGGGGGGATACACTGTACAAGGAAGATGGACCTGGGCCCCACTGGGTACAGTCTTGTAGCTAGCTGTCTCAGTTTCATGCTGTTCTAAAAGGAATCAGACTGTTAGGACGTTGCAAAACTCTCAGAATAAAAGAAAGTAAATAAAATTATCTTGGCCAAAAGAAGCTCAAGTACATAATGGCATCAGAGAAGGCAAGAAATGTTTATTTTTAACTTCACTGTGCTTTTGTTATACATTTACCTGATTCAGAAAAATCAGTTGTTATAAAAAGATACACATGACAAATCTCACTCCTAATCCCATTCCTGTCCACCTGACCTCCTCTTACCCATTCAGAGTAATACTTTTTATTAGTTACAAGAGTATTTAGAAAAAAGAAATTTTACCTTGAAAATGGAAATTGGTAGCTGGGATTTTTTTTTTTTCAGTTTTAGTAGCATTATGCATCTTGCATTGCTCAGTTATAAGCAGTGAACCAATCAGACCCCATGTCCGTCTGTGTCCCTGGCTTCCCATTCTGTTTAGTATTGTACATGCAGTATCTTTTACCTCCTCTCGCCCCTGCCAATAAAGAATTAACTTTGTCTTACCATACTTGTTTCATGCTTCCCTTTTGGTGCAGTTTTCTCCTGGAAAGTGATGGTTCCTCTAGAAAAGTGGGGGATGAAAGTAAGTGGAAAAAATTCTTGGTAAAAGTGCATCTTGCTGAATAAGTTAAGGTTTTAAAGAGGCAATGCAATAGCTGATCATTTTACCTCTATACCTACATTCAAATTGCAGATCTATAAACTTAAAAGTACCTTGCCTTTAAATACTTAATTAAAAATTTCCCCCTCTTTAAATCAACAATCATCTTATAAGTGATCATTAAAAATTAGTTTAGTTTTTTTCTTGGGAATACATTATGAAACAAAAGAATTTGTGAATTAAACGATTCTAATTTAACCCCTTGTAATATATATATGTATATATATACATATATATGCACACACACACATACATACACATACTTATTTATGTTACTTGTATCTTGATGTATGCTGAGAATCAAGAGGAAATGTGAAAAAATTTGAAAGTCTTTTATTGACAATAGTTTTTGAACCCATATAGGTGCTCCTGCAACTGCATCTTGAGTCATTAGATACTATTATTCAGGATTAGTTCCTGTGGCAGGTCTCTTACCACTGTGGGGCCTAGGCTGGTGGTAGTGAAGTGTAGTGACTGACTGAGATGTCTCAGATTAATCTGCTCTCCCAGAGAAGGAAATACTGGTCAGAACATGCAGTCCTTTGATACTTGCCCTTACTGCAGACCATTGGGATTTTTTTCTCATTTTTGAAAAAATAAGGTTATACATGAGATTTTTATGAGGCTTCTAAGCGTTTTATTTTAGCAGCTAATACAATCAAAGATTATCTATTAGAGTTTCAGATGAATAGTTAATGCAGGTGTTTATGATATTTTATCCCTCTCTGTAAACAGGAGAAAAGCTGAAAATGTTAAAGGAATTGATGTTTCCTTCTGATCCAAGTGATCTCTAATTGGTACATCTGATTGTGTGCTCATAGGTGGCAAAGAGTTTTAGAGCTGAGTATTCTTAGAAATGAGGAACTGAAACCTGGGAGGGTAACTTGCTTGAAGTCTTGGGGTTAGACACCTTCTGTCATAAACTTAAATATAGTTTATAAGATTTGGTTCTATTGCCCAATCTCTTCTTTCCAGAAATGTCTTTGTTTAAAACATTGATTTGGGGGTGGAAATGCAGTCAGGGGTAGAACAGAGTAGGAAGAGTAGGGAGGGGAGGTGTTCATGGGAAAAATAGAGAGTAGCTTGGGCAGTGAAAGGGGGGGGTCCTGGTCCCATACGTACAGTTTTCAAGAGCCTGTGATTGCAGCACCTTACTTTTTCCTACCACAGTTCCTCTTGGTTGCCTATAAAAGGAACTCAGTGGTTCTCAGTATTATTCTGTGTTACTTAGGTCTAACTTTATATCAAATTTCAGGACTGTTTCAGTTCCTGGGAATGCATGTAAAACAGAGTTCTTTTAGGTTGTTCTTCCACATTTTGGTAAGTGGCGGAGAATGCCAAGGCACCGTGGTTTTCATTTATAACACAAACTCATTAGAGTTTTACAGTGAAAGGGGCTGTAGGAGGCATGGACCAGATCTGTGCCAGCTGTCTCCAAAGCTACATGACTAGATCTGGTCTATTATACACTCACTCTTAAAAAAAAAGGAACCAAAAAAGCCCAGAGAAGAGATTGGTGGGGGCTTTTCTCTTTCCTGTATTTGAGATTTTACAAAGAAAAATACTCATATGAAGGTGCTATTTTTTTTCTCTTCTATGTTATGCCCCCATTATATTCTGGGTACTTAGATTTACATGACAAGGTTTAACTAAAGCTATGTGGTACATAGTATGATGGACCACAACGGTTATGATTATTTTTACCCTTTATAACTATATCTTATAGTCACTTACAGTTCTGGTTGCTTAGTGAATTCGTTTATATCACATACGGTGTTAATACTTGTTAATGTTGCTTATGACAGAATTCTGCCAATCCCATAATAAATACCATTCTTCGAAAGAAGTGTATATGAGATTCTTAGGAGACAAGAGTAATTGTTCCCACAGACATTTTTGTTTTTAATAGATATGGCATTAAAATGTATTGTGTTTAAATGATTGTTTACAACTTGCCCCATTCTAGAAAGACTTTAAGGCAGCCCTTTCAGTGACCTTTTAAATCTCTAAAATTGTCTAAAATTTACACTACTAAAAACTTCGGCAACTAATTGAAATTCCCAGTTTAAAAATGCAGCTTCATTTTAATTTGTCATTGATTCTTTTCAGGGGAAAATGAGCATCTCTTAATTTTAACTTCTTGATGTCACATCTCCACTCAGGAGTATATTACTCACTTCCTGCAAATTAGATTCTTTCCTTGAAGTGTAGTAGTCAGTCCCACTTTATTAGGGAGAAAAATAAGCAATGGTTTTTGAGGATATTAGGTAGAGCAAAGCCAGCTTTTCCATTGTGTTTGAAATCATTTTTGGGCAATGGAGAATAAAAGCAGTCATTTAGGTTAGTGAGGGTTATTAATTTGATTCTGGAGCTTATTTTCTGGGCAGTGTTAACCAAAGCCCAAATCGACCAGGCCAGAGATACGCTGACTGTTGCAGAAGGTTAGTGGATTCTTTGGCAACTCTCTTTGGTAAAAGAAAAAAAGTCTTTTGAGTTTCATCTAATAGAAAATAATGGAGTTTGATGTCAACAAACCTGAGATCATATTGGATTTCTAGGACAGAGCCCCTTTTTCTTAATTTGTAAAATTAAATTACATATAAAAATGAAGTATTGAGGGAAAAAAATGCTTCAAGCAACCTAACATGCTGGAAATGCTTAAAGTTTGCTTCCTGAGTAGCCTTTAATGCTAGGGTAAATGCTAAAGAGTTTTTCTGATCTTGGTGTCTCCTTGAATTTAGGTTTTTGAAATGTAATATTATTTTTCACCAAAAATATGTATGTTAGAGAATGGTTATTAATAGATTTTAAATTAAGTATTTTTACACAGATACACGTTTCTTCTTCAAAGGGTGCACATACTTCGTAGGTGAGAGTTTGTGAAATTTTTTTTAATGTGATTCTACACAAAGTCCTGTAACTTGTGGTAGACCCTAAAGGCTATCTAACTTTCTGAGGTTAGGAGTTGCCTGAAACACTCTGAAAAGATATTGATTTGGAATCCTTACTTGGAATTAAGCTAAAGTGGTCTTTGTATTACTTCTGAAGGCAAGGTTTGCTGTATGGGTGAATGTAGATACAAGATAGAGGACAAGATAGAGGAGCAGATACTTGACCCATTTGAAAATCAAATACCACTATCTACATGTACTAATCACAAACGAATTTTTGAAACAGATCCTCTTACCACTCTGCCTTTTACTGATAGCTACCATAATTACATATAATTTGATGACAAAAATCTTTTATTTTCTTCTTTTTTTTCAGTAAGAGTAGTTCACTGCTTTTTAGTTGTGGCTGAGAATTTGCTCTTTAGTGCCTTAGAAAACCAGTGTTGCAACAGGAGAACAATCTTTTTAGATGTAGAAGGAAGGAATCCAAAGCTGAGTGTTCTATAATTTGAATATGTGCTTGGGAAAAGCTGTGATCTGGGTCCTGTCCTGACCTTTTAAACCTGTAAGTGCTCCCAACCCTTATTTGTGCTCGAGCCTGAAGTTGCTGGAATTGGAAGGGGGGGTCCTGGTGCCCCCGTGTGGAAATGTAGTGGTACAACACCTTTAAGAACCCAAGCTTTGCAGGACTGGAAATTGAAAAACAGTTAGGGGTATAGGGTATTGTCTAGAATTTCAGAGGTTAATTCTGTGGTTTGGTGGATGAACTCTGTAAGAGTCAGCTTTCTAGAGCAAAAGGGGATGGACTGTCTTTTAAGGTGTTAAATAGAGATTCAAATGGCTAGTTTGTCAATTGTGAGGATGGGTACATGGGTATTGGTTACCTGTGGATATATTGTTCTCAGCATTTTTCTGCATTTTAAAAACTTTATTAAATATATATGTATATTTTTAGCCCTGGCTACTGTGGCTCAGTGGATTGATTGAGTGCTGGCCTGCGAACCAAAAGGTCACTGGTTCGATTCCCAGTCAGGGCACATGCCTGGGTGGCAGGCCAGGTCCCCATTAGAGGTGTGTGAGAGGCAACCACACATGGATGTTTCTCTCCCACTCTTTTTCTCTTCCTTCCCCCCTCTCTCTAAAAAGAAATAAAATCTTTAAAAAATATATATATATATTTTTAAGTGACTAGTCTGTTGTTTTACCTTCTCACATTACATCCTGGGAGATTTTATGCTAATTTTGTGTTAGTTATTATGAACCATATTGTAAACAATACATTGAGGGCTGCTTATTTTATTCTGCTTCTTCTTCTAGGTTGGGGATGGTAAGAAAACTAAGGATGAGGAGTGGTAGGGAAGGCCAGAAAAATACTTCTTTCTTATATTATATTTAGTGGTTTATTTGTGGAATTAAAACTAAATTGCTAAGTTAACGTCTTTATTCTTTTTCCCAACAAGCAATTCTAATTTTTTATATTAATTTAGCGTAGTGAAACATTACCCAGTGTGTGTGTGTGTGTGTGTGTGTGTGTATTTCAAAACAAGATGTAAACCGACTGTGACTTGTGGCACCGTGTGCTAATGAAGCTTCCCTGAAGCCTGGCAGGCTTTGGCAGGGCTGCAGTAGTTGAATGTGGACTAGTGGGAAGGCTGATAATAAGGCATGTGACAGCAGGGCTTTTCCTGCTGAAGACATTAAACATCTTTTGGCTTGAGCGATTTTACCGTTTTTCACAGTTTAGCAATAGAGAAATCAGGAAACAATAGAATTAACTAGCGATTTGCATGTGAGATGCTGAAATAAGCATTATGGTGTGATGAGAATATTTTTAAGGCTTTGTAGGACTACCTTAGCTCTATTGTATGCCAATGCTATCACTTCTTCTCTGTCTTACTTTGTATCATGGTATCTCAGTTTTTGAAAAGGAAATAACTGATATTTCTCTTCAAAAGGACACCGAAGCCATGAAGAGAGCATTGGCCTCCATAGACTCCAAACTGAACCAGGCCAAGGGCTGGCTCCGAGATCCCAGTGCCTCCCCAGGTAACCGGCTGGTTCTACTTTTCTGATAGATACAATAGAAGGTTAATGACAAAGCAAACAAAAGAAAAACATCTTCCCAGAATTTCATGATCCTGAAATAACTACTGCAGCGTGTAGGAGCATACACCATTCAATTAGTTTTGACTAATTGAAACATTACTGGGTTTTAAAAGAATGGAGGGCATAGACTAATCCTCTCTTATCGTGGAGAAATAAACCAAGCTGAACTGGGCATTCTTTGCAAAATTCTTGATTCACATCTTCCCTGAATCCGAAAGGTAATTATTTTGAATAAAAGCTCTTCTTCTTTTATTCCCTTTGGGCATATTTCCATTTATGTCAATAAGTACTTAGTTAAGCAGATCAAATAATGATACCAATAAGAATTGTAGACCACAAAGTTAGCTTATGTAAAGATAAGAAGACCCAAATAGGTTATTGAGCTAGGATTTTCTAATCTAATATTTGTTCAATTTTAGATAAACATTTGAATGAATGTTAAAAGCCTAAGGGAGGCTGGAGGTGCTGAGTATTAAATTCTTAGAACCTATTTTCA
Source organism: Trachops cirrhosus (assembly GCA_028533065.1). Classification (NCBI taxonomy): domain Eukaryota; kingdom Metazoa; phylum Chordata; class Mammalia; order Chiroptera; family Phyllostomidae; genus Trachops; species Trachops cirrhosus. The sequence goes on from CM052542.1 coordinate 109,100,437, forward strand.
TCATCCATATTCTTACCACAAGCTGCTTATTACCTCCACGTGGCTGTGGTTCTGGGGATGTTTTTTAGCAGTGTCTGTGGCTGGAACTTCACCCTAAGGTTGGAAGGGCACTGCCTGACTGTTAGCTATCAGATGTATTGTCTTCTGTTCACCTTGTTTTTTCATCTGTTCCTTCATGAGTGAAATGACTTGTAAAGCATCCTCTCTAAATAATTAACAACGTAGATATTGAATATCTCTTTATTTTAGGGGATGCTGGTGAGCAGGCCATCAGGCAGATCTTAGATGAAGCTGGAAAGGTTGGTGAACTCTGTGCAGGCAAAGAACGCAGAGAGATCCTGGGAACCTGCAAAATGCTAGGGCAGATGACTGATCAAGTGGCTGACCTCCGAGCCAGGTAAAGTTCCTCTGCTCTTACCAGAGCCGTGGTTGGCAATAGGTAGGATCTCACTCCTGACAGAGAGCAAGTCTAGTAATTTTACTGTGTTGTCTTTGACTAATAGACAACATAGATATTATAGTCTGTTAATTCTTTGGAGATTGAAGTGAATTTTTCCTTCTTTAACTTGGTAATTTCCAGGCTCTTTTAAGTTTTTGTTTCATAATTATTAATTTGGTTTCCTAATACTTTACTCATTTCAAGTCTTGGCTTTTAGAAGTTTTTCTCCTATAAACTAAATATATATAGTTTGCTATTAAGAAAACTAAGTATAATACAGGGTTTTTTTGGGCAGGACTCATTCATAGAGTTATGAAGTTCTAAAATATCCTAATTTTTATGGACATTGGGAGAAATTGAAGTAAGGTGAGACACTAGTATAGATGAAGTTTAATTTTGCTTCAAGAATGTCATGAGATACCTTGAGATAATGGGGATATACAGGGTCTCTATACAAACGGGCCTCAGAAACTCTCTGACATATTATACGCTCTTACACCCAGTCTCCAATATATTAACATATTATTAATATATTAATAATAATATATTCCTAAGTCTATTGACTTAGGAATACAGTTTGTAAAGGATAAGTTCTTAGGCTTTTTTGGATCCACATGATTTTTATAATCCAATGAAAGCCATGAATCTCTACCTAAAAAGATGCATATAAATAATATTCCATGCAATTTCCAGAGGTTTGTTGATTCAGTGTAGCCCTGGAAGCTACCTTGAAGGGGGGAAGGAACAGCATAAATAAATGTTATTTCACTGGACTCAGTGAGCCTTTTTCTCCTGCTGTGCAGCAGTCTCCCCTGTCCTAAACATGGCAAGAACTTTACGGAAAGGACAAAAAGAAGTCCTGTTCCCATTGGGAGGAATGCCAGTGCAGTTTGATGAGGTTCTTGGCCCTTCTCATTTCTCACTGTTGGCTCTTTTGTCTGCAGCCTTTTCACAGTGTGGTAGAGACAGTTTTCACTTGGAATTCTCAAATACACAGTTGTGTGTGTTTGGAGAAAGATGAATTTGAGCAAGAGAATGAGGTAGTTGCTCTATGGGGTCAACCATTAATCTTTAAAGAGAAAAGGCTGGAACAGCGATGAGCAGTTGTGGGCCGAATTCACAGTGGAGCCTGCAATATACTTTCATGATGAAAGATTCGAGAGCTATCTCCGTTTTTCTTTCTTAAATATGCCCAGCTATTTAACATTTTAATGGCTGAAACTCAGTAACAACTTCTTTTTTTTAAATATATTTTATTGATTATGCTATTACAGTTGTCCTATTATCCCCCCTTCATTCCCCTCTACCCTGAACACCCTCTCCCACCCACATTCCCCCCCT
>CM052542.1:109102716-109118516 GCA_028533065.1 Trachops cirrhosus
GCTACCACTCCTATTGGTCTGGCTACTAGATGCTCCACCCCCCTCCCCCGCTCCTTCGAGACCCCGCCCAGCCCCGCCCCCATTCCCAAGGGAGGGGCCTGGGATTGGGGCTGCGCCGCCAGGATTGCGACTGGATTCCCAAAGCCCAGCGCCGGGCGCTCCTTATAAGGGCATGGTGGGAACTGAGTGTGGGGCTGGAGTTGGTGGCCCCGCCCCCCGGGGCCGCCTCCGGCTAGGGTTGCGGGACTCCACCCTTCTGCAGGATCACCTCAGCGGGGCGGGGTCTCACCTCCAGCGGCGCTGGATCCTGCTGAGCTGAGGGAGCCATAGGTCTCCTCGCACCTCCCCAGCTTTCCTCCCAATCTTCCTTCACAAGATTCCTTCAAAATACTCTTTCCATTTCCTCTCAGTAACACATGGAAACGTTTTTATAAACATTCAAACAACAGAAGTGCGCAGAGAAACATGAATGTCCCATTCATTCACAAACCACCCACGCCACTTTTCAGATATTCAGTTAACAGTTTGGTGTGTAGCCTTGTAGATCTCTGTCTATTCATTTTTGTGTACATATATATTTGCTAAATATATAGGATTAAACATTTTCCTGAAACTTTCCTGGATACATATTCCTGTTCATTAAAATTCCCTGGTTATCCTTCTACCTCATTCTTTTTTAAGGGCTGCATGGTATTCCGTGGCGTGAAATCAAACAATTTCCTGGTAGTGGACATTTAGGTTGGATTCTGTTTTTCACTATTTTTGTTAATTTTTATTTATTGATTTGAGAGAGAAAGAGAAATATTGATTTGTCATTTTATTTATGTAAGCGTTCATTGATTTTTTGTTGACTTGGTTGATTTTTGTATGTGCCCTGACTACGGATCAGACCCACTTGGCTATAGCAATGATGCTCTATCCAGCTGAGCTACCGCTCCAGGACCTGCTTTTTACTATTAAAAAACAATTCTGCATGAATATCACTGTACTTGCCTATGTGTTGTGCACATGTGTATTTATCTAGGACAGATGCCTAGAAATGAAGTGAAAATGAAAAGCATATACATTTTACATTTTGAAAGATAAGATCAAATTTAGTGTGTAAGACATCTTCTAAATGTCTTCCTCATCTCAAATTCTCTTTTGCCCAAGCTTCCCCATTCCAAGATGAAATACCTTCACTAATACCTCCAAGCAGAAGACGCTCAATTCAAATGAAAATATTTCTCAAGGGCCCACATTTTGCAAAAGGCTAACCTATGTGTGCATTGTCCTGTGTATTTTCTGAAGTTATTTTTTCTAGTACTGTACATTCCTTTTCTGCTCTGCATGTTACCAAATACTATGCTTTTCCTTTCCATTATACTTTTATTTTTAATTGTTTTTTTTTATTTTTTAAAGGTTTTTTATGGCAGCACACTTTTTTTAAAGATTTTATTTATTTATTTTTAGAGAGAGGGGAAGGGAGGAAAAGAAGGAGAGAAACATCAATGTGTGATTGCCTGTCTCATGCCCCCTATGGGGACCTGGCCCATAACCCAGGAATGTGCCCTGACTGGGAATCCAACCAGTGACCTTTTGGTTTGCAGGCCAGTGCTCAATCCACTGAGCTACACCAGCCAGGGCTTAAAGGTTTTGTTTATTTATTTTTAGAGAGAGGGGAAGGGAAGGAGAGAAACATTGATGTGTGAGAGGAACATTGATCAGCTGCCTCTCGTAAACCCCCAACTGGGTACCTGCCCTGCAATCCAGGTATGTGCCCTGACTGGGAATGAACCAGTGACCTTTCAGTTTGCTGGCTGGCGCTCAATCCACTGAGCCATACAAGCCAGGACCAATTTTTAATTTTTCAATTACAGTTTACATTCAACATCACTCTGTATCAGTTTTAGGTATACAGCAAAGTGGCCAGAAAAATCACATATCCTACAGAGTGGTGCCCCTACCGCCCCAAACACCCCACCTGGCTCCACACATATCCATAACGATGTTATTAACTACATTCCCTATGCTATAATCTATATCTCTGTGGCTATTTTGTAACTACCAACTTGTGCTGCTTAATCCTGTCATCTTTTCCACCCAGTCCCCCAACCGCCACCCCCTGATTACCTTCACTTTTTTGTTATTGCTTTCATGTCCTTATAGGTAATGGAGTTCTATAACTCCCATTTTAAAATAAGATTTATTTGGTACTTTCTAAATTCTAGGCACTGTATAAGCCCTTTGTTTAAGATTACAAATTGGACCAGCTACTCAATGTGCGTGACCCAGTACAAAATGAAAATATGTATCCCCTTGTTCAAAAAGCAGGAAAATGACCTGTTAAAAAATAATAAAATATAAAGCTTGTTCCTTTATTTGGTGTTCTCTCTCTCAATCTGTCATGTTATTTTTTTTTTTTAATTTGCTATTTAATGTGGCACTTCCTGGGCAGGAGAATACCTTTGTGGTAAATGTAGACCCCCACCCCACAGGAATTTGGGGACTCAGGCAACCACTGGCTGCCCGAAGCCCCCCTGCCCTGCCAGCTGCTGGACTGACATGCTGTTCCCCAATAGGGACAAAGAGGCCCAGGCAGGCATCTCCCCTTCCCACAGGCCTGCCTCCTCCACCAACGGCAAATAAGTGACCTCCAAAGGTATTACAGCTTCCACATTGACACTCTCAATTACTGGACCAAGGAAGGGCAGGAGGGCAGTGCCATCCTGTGGCAGTGATAGCCTGGGTTGAGAATGGCCACCTTCCTGCCTTACTCCTAGATACCATGGGTAGCACACTGGAACCCTGCCCAAAGCAGAACAGAGGGTCCCAGCGGTCCCTGGACAGGAGTCGGGTCAGGAAGCTAGAAGTTGGGGGACCAAGCAGCTGAAAACCCATCCAAGGGAGGTGACTGGAGGCAGTACTAATCAAAAGCTGAGGCTCCAAGCCTTCGGTTCATGTTCCATTGTCCCAATGGACTTGTAAATACTCAAAGATAAAATTATTATCTAAAAACTCAAAGATAGCCCTGGCTGGTGTTGCTCAGTGGGTTGAGCATTGGCCTATGAACCAAAGGGTCACCAGTTCAATTCCCAGTCAGGGCACATGCCTGGGTTGTGGGCAGGGTCCCCAGTGGGGGATGTGTGGGAAGCAAGCACATGTTGACATTTCTCTCCCTCTTCCTCCCTCCCTTCCACTCTCCCTAAAAATAATTTTTAATATTTTTTAAATTAATAAAAAATTAAAACTCAAGGATAAAATTATTAAGCATCAAGACAGAAACTGCAGAGCATTAGACCCTAGTGTGAAGCTCTTCTGAATGCAGGGCCCTGTGTAACTACACTGATTGCACACCCATGAACCTGGCCCTAGTTACACAGCTGACAACCCAGGTCCGACCGTGACTGAATTTAATTACTGAATAGCTCCCTAGGAACTTCTTCTTTTTTTTAAGACTCTCATCAAAACTAATAAAAATTTTGTCTGCTCCTAACACGGCTCCCAAAGCTTTCTCTGCTCCTTATTCACATTACTGATACAACAGTCTCCCCTCACTTATCCATGGCTTTGCTTTCCACAATTTCAGTTACCCAAGGTCAACCACAGGTCCAGAATATTAAATAAAAATTTCCAAAAATAAATAATTCATAAGTGTTAAAATGTGTGTCATTTTGAGTAGCATGAAGATATCTCTCAATGTCTCACTCTGTCCCATCCGGTGTGAATCATTCGTTTGTCTACTACAGTATCCACACTTTTTCTGCACCCACACCTTAGGCGCTTAGTAGCTGTGGAGGTTATCGGATGGACTGTCACAGTATCACAGGTTTTCAGTTCAAGTCACCCTTATTTTACTTAATAATGTCTCATTCACCTCACTTCATCTTGTCACATGTACATTTTATCATCTCACATCATCACAAGAAGAAAGGTGAGTGTGGTACAACAGGATATTGTGAGAGAAAGAGAGACCACATTCATATCACTTTTATTACAGTACAGGGTAGGGCAAAAGTAGGTTTACAGTTGTGAGTATATGCAACAGTTTATTTTTATATTACTGTATTATTTTCCATATGAACAGCAGTAAACCTACTTTTGCCCCAGCCTGTATATTGTTATAATTGTTCTATTTTATTGTTATTTATTATTAATCTCTTACTGTGCCTAATTTATAAATTAAACTTTATAATAGGTGTGTATGTATAGGAAACACACAGTAGAAGTTTCGGTACGATCCATGGTTTCAGGCATCCACTGAGGGTCTTAGGTATCCTGCAGGGATAAGGAGGTACCAATGCAGTAATATTTGGGTGATGGAACTACATATGATTTTTGCTGTAATCCTCACTCTGCCTCCACTTTGCTGATCATGTACTTACGTGCACTTTAACATGTTCTCCTATCCTACAAATTGGCAGCCAGATTCAGAGGACTGATCACGCAATAGTTTTTTAACTGTAACATATTTTCCTGCCTCCAGTCTTCTAATCCAGGCTCCTCCTGACTGGCCATATTAACCTCCTAAAATACAGGAGGTCCTTGAATAACATTGTTTCATTCGATGTTTTTTTCACTATAACATTGATGAGAAAAAAATCACTTACCGCCCAGGGCTACTGTCTGTGTGGAGTTGGCACATTCTCCCCAAGTCTGCATGGGTTTTTTTCTGGGGGGTACTCCAGTATCCTCTCACATCCCCAAACTGTGCAGGTTAGGTGACCTGACGTATCTAAATTGTCCCAGTCTGAGCGAGCATGGATGTATGAGGGCATGTGCCCTGCAATGGGAGCTTGTCCTGTCCAGGATGGATTTCTGCCTTGCACCTGAGCTGCTGGGATAGGTTCTGACCACCCATGACCTTAAATTTGAATAAGTGGGTTGGAAAATCAATATCTTACTTGTTTTTAATAATCATTCTTAAATGTATGCAGAGGTCACATTAATTTCAATGTTTAATATTAGAGGTGTTTGGGGTCTTTATTTAGAAGTTTGGTAATGTTTTTGTGACCAGAAATATGTCATAGAAACTTAACCCTACTTCATATCAATTAGCTTATGATGAAATTGGTTTCATTATAATTCCTTTCACAGAAAGTCATAGTTTCCAAGAACCTATCAGTAACATTAAGTGAGGACTTATTCTACGCCATTGCTCATCCAGGCTGTGTGTTCCCTTCCATCCACACCCATATCCATTTCTGTCCCCTTCCCCAAACACAGTCATACTCACCCTTAAAAACCTTCCGTGGCACCCATTAACGCAGGTTAATGTTAATACCCACTGAATTCTGGGCTCAGACCAGTCTCACTACCTTCTGCTTCCCCACCCAGGCCCACAGGCAGCTGGATTAAACAGTGCAAAGAAGACAAACTCAGAGTCATCCAGAGCTCAAGTCATAATCCCAACTTTACAGTTTGATTGGGAGATAACTGGCAAGTGATTTTTCTTCTCTCTGCCTGAATTTCTTTATAAAAGTGAAATAATATGTCCCTGATGTAAGAACTGGTGAATGAATTTGTATAAAACACCCAGTAAAAGGGAGCTATTATTCTTATTATTATTATTGGAGCCGTCACCTACAGTCATGTTTACAATCTCCGATAATCCTTGTTGGAGTTTCATTTTGGAGCTTTTGCCTACATTCTTTCACACAAGAGAGCTGTCTCTGCTTGTGGAAGTTTTACCTACTGTGGTAGGTAAAAGTCTAAGACAACCCTCCAGATTTCTCACCCCTGGTATAATCCCCTGGAATGTGAATATAATGGACTTTACTTCTGTAATAAGATGACATTATTGAATTTACTAGAGGAAGATTATCCGGGCAGGCCTGACCTAATCACATTAGCCCATTTCAAGCAGAGAGTTTTCGCCAGCTGGTCACAGAAGAGGAAGTTAAAATTAGAAACATGAGGAGGATTTGACAAGCTGTTGCAGGACTGAAGATGCTCGAGGCCACATGTCAAGGAACGCAGGCAGCCTCCAGGAGCAGAGTGGCCCATGGATGGCCTGCAGCAGGAAAAACGGGCCAAGTTCCCACAGCAGCCTGGAACTGCATTCTGCCAGCAGGAAGAGTGATCTCAAAAACAGATTTTCCCCCAGAATTCAATCCATTCGACCTTGTGATACCAAGCAGAGAACCTAGCCACACCTTGCAGAACTTCTGGCCTATTCAATTGCAAAATAATACCTGGGTGTTGTGAGGTAATTTAAGCAAAAGAGGCAAAACAACAGAATACTAAAACACCTACCGCTAGACCCACTTCTAGTCCTTCCTGACTTCTCACTATATAAGGCCAGGGCTTGAGCTATTTGTATAAATCCTTTCTGCTTTGTAGTATTTATGCAATTGTTCTTCTGTTAGGTGACCATTTTACATTTCTCTCCTGTCTATGGTAGTGACTGCTAGATGTCCCTTAATGTTCTGTTCTTTTTCCACAGAAACAGAACTTCAGATTTATAGCTGGGCATTTAGCCACATGGTTCCAATTTGACACTTGGCAAGTTACAAAGCTTTGGTTTTCTCATCTCTAAAATGAGGATAATGATGTTTCCAATCTCACTGAATACAAAGGACTTAGCACATAATAAGCATTCAGAAAATGTTACCAGAGAGACAAAAGTCATAACTTACACTAAGACTAAGACCATCATGTGGTGGTCAAGGCAAAGCGGTCAAGTTCCAAGTAAGAAGAAATCACCATGGGCCTGAGGGTAAGAAAGAATTTATGGGACAGCAAAACTAAATCTGGTCTCAAAAGAAGAATAATATTTGGTTAGGCAGGCAAGAGGGCAGACATTCCAGAATGAGTAAAGTCTGGAGGTGGGAGCATGTTCCAGGACAGGGATTAAATTAGTCAGACAGAAATGAGTATTCATACAACTTAAAGATAAGATGCAAAGGTAAATTTCCACAAGATTATAACCTACAGAAGTTAAAGACTGTGTGACTTTTGCTCTTGGTGTGGCTAGTTCAATGTCACTCTTTGCTATGTAATTAGTTTGAAGGCCACTAATAATAGGCAACATTGTAAGGTATGCAAAAATTTAGCATTTCTCAGTAAGGAATAACCAGGGAAGAGTTTTTGACAGTGGCAATTTTTTGACACAGTGCCCCGTGACATGGGAAACTTTTGGTTCTTTTAAATCCATAGTAATTCTCTGAGGTAGATAGAAAAAGAGAAGTACAGCCCTATTTTATTACACAGACTGGGAAATTGAGACATAGTAGCAACTGTCAGTGTGAGTACAGTTTGTGGCTGTTTCAGTCCAGGATAGAAATGGATATAAAACCTGTCTTCTATATTTAGTCCGGAGGCTCAGTTTCACTCCATGTTTCTATGCTCTTGTTCTCATTACTTTTTGCACTGCTATGTGTATGTATTGGTTATGTGTCTAAGAATTTACTTACGCCTTCTCCATACACTCCAGTACACTTGCGGCCCACGTGGGTGAAATTACAACTTACACAGACTGCATTTTCCCCAACTCACCACAAAAGTGCCGTCTCTCTGTGTAGACCACCTCACCAGCCCCTTCCCCACACTGTCCCCACATCAGAACCACACAGTGGCTCAGTCAGGTCTTCCTTCCCTTCCCCAGATGCTACATGTACAACTACACTCTACCTTCAGCTCCACCCAAAACCACAACCACTTCCCCCTTCACTTTAGAAACAATGTGGCTCTTTTCTTTTCTGCCTCAGCTTTATTGAGGTATAATTAACCAATAAAAATTGATTATATGTGTGTGTGAGGTATAATTAATAAAAATTGTGTGTGTGTGTATATATATAGGTATACAACATAATGTTTTCATAAACATATGCATTGTGAAATGATTACCACACTCTAATTAATATATCCATCACCTCATATATTTACCATTTTCATGGGTATGTGGTGAGAATACTTAACATATCTACTCTCAGCAAATTTCAAGTATACAATACATTATTATTAACTATGGTCATCATGCTGCACCATTAGGTCTCCAGAACTTATTTACATTATGACTGAAAGTTTGTACCCTTTGACCAAGAGCTCCCCCTTTCTCCCACTAGCCCTCCCTCCCATCTCCTGGTAACCACCCTTCTACTCTGTTTCTATGATTTTAACTGTTTTAGATTCCACATATAAGAGAGATCACGCAGTATTTATCTTTATGTGTCTGACATACTTCACTCAGCATAATATCCTCCAGATTCATCTATGTTGTCACAAATGGTAGAATTTCCTTTTTTTTTTTTTAAGGCTGAATAATGTGCCACTATCTACCATGTTTCCTTTATCCTTCAATGGACACTCAGGTTGTTTCCATGTCTTGGCTATTGTGAATAATGCTGCAGTGCAATGGGAGTGCAGATAGCCCTTCAAGATCTAGATTTCATTTCCTTTGGATATTTATCCAGAAGTGGGATTACATTTTCTATAGGAAAAATCCAGATGGTCAACAGGTACATAAAAAGGTGCTCAATATCACTAATCATCAGAGAAATGCAAATCAAACCCAAAACCACATTGAGATACCAGTCCACATCTGTTCGGATGGCTATTATTAAAAGTAAAATAATTACAAGTGTTAGCAAAGATGTAAAGAAAAGTGAATTCTTATATACTCTTGGGAATGTAAATTGGTACTGCTATTATGGAAAACAGTATGGAGGTTCCTTAAAAAATTAAAAATAGAACTACCATATGATTGTGCTCTTCTCCTTTCATGATAATTTTTTAAAAATTCAGTGGGGATTTAAATCATTTTCAGCTTTACAGTTTTTCCAATTTTCTCACTCTTTTTGCATTTCAACCTTCTACATTGTATAAGAAAGCTACAAAGAAGTTTACTAAAAACTATGTAAAATTTCATCTCCCAGTAATAAGTACTAATAACATTTTAATATATTCCCTTTCTGCATTTCTTCAGTTCATATATACTTTTATGTGTGTGTGCATTTTTTTCCTCATATAATTTTTTAAATCCTTCCCGAGTAGGATATGTTTATTTTAGAGGGGAAGTCAGGGTTGGTGCTGGGAGAGAAACAGACAGACAGCTAGAAACATTGATGCGAAAAACCTCAATTGGTTGCCTTCTATATGTGCTCCAACTGGGGATCAAACCTGTAACCTAGGTGTGCGTCCTGACCAGAAGTCAAACTCACAACTTTGGTGTATGGGATGACGCTCCAACCAACTGACAATTCAACCAGAGCTCATATAATTTTTTACTGAGTTAATTTACATACCATAAAATGTACCCTTTTAATGTTCAATTTTTATGCCTGCTATTTTCATCTTAACATTATTATATCAAGAACATATGCCCATGACATTACATAGTCTTCAAAACTTGATTTTTATAGTCAGTTTATAGCCATTACACTTGAAGTGTGCAAGACTTATAATTTATTTGGGCATCTTCCTATTATTAGACATTTAAGTTGTCTCCAACTTTTCATTATTGTAAATAATGCTTTGAAAAATAGACTTGGATTTTTATTTTTATAGTCATTGAATTGTTTTAACACATTTATTACTTACAAGAGGGTCAAACATCATTGGTTGTTTACCCAATAGACATTCTCTCCTTCATCCTTAGATCATAAAACCTAATATTTTGGAGAGGTATATTAGTTTTCTGTTGCTGCACACAAATTACTCCAAAACAATATTTCTTATGCTCTCTCATGTTTTCTGTGGCTTAGGGATCCAGAAGTGGCTTGGCTGGAAAGTTCTAGCTCAGAGTCTCTCACGAGGTTATAGTCAGTTGATAGCTACAGCTGAGGTCATCTCCAAAGCTTCTTCAATCACATATCTGATACCTGGAATGGGAAGACTTGAAAATCTAGGGGCTTAAATGATGGAGCCCTCATGCAACTCTGTTTCCATTTGGTCCCCCCCCCACATGGTCTCTCAAACACACAGGCTTGAGTATAGCCCAACTTCTTATATAAAGCTCAGAACTCCCAAAAGATCAAGAGCTAGGCAGAAGCTTTATCATCTTTTCTAATCTACTCTTACAAGTCACAATATCACTTCCCACATGAGTCATACATAGACCTGTCCAGATTCCAGGAAGGAACATCGACCCCACTCCTTGATGGAGAAGCATCAATGTCACATTTAAGGAGAAATTTAATCTTCCAGAAGCAAACATCCTCAGAGAAGGTGGGCCCCCACCTAAATCTAATGAATGAACCTTGCTTTGTCTGAACCAAAAATGATAATCCAACTCTTTGTTTTTAGTATAAAAGACAGTTCTTCATCCAAAATTTATTTCCCCTTCCTCCTATCAGATCCCAGCAAAATATACAAAATTACCCAGGCTCTCTTGCAGCTAGAAGAGTCAAGTGATAAATTCTGCTGAATGAAACTAAGCTAAGAAATCTAGGAACTCTTTCACTTTCCTGATGTAGGTACTTGCCTCTTCCTTATGCATAAGAACATAGCTCCAGGCGTAGTACTTGATAGGCATGAACCAATCAATCTAGTCTCTCCACCTGCGCTTAGTGATTGATTCAAGAATGAACAATTGGCCCTAGCTGGTATAGCTCAGTGGATTGAGCACAGGCTGCAAACCCAAGGGTGGCCAGTTTGATTCCCAGTCAGGGCACATGCCTGGGTTGTGGGCCAGGTCCCCATTACGGGGTATGTGAGAGACAACCACACATTGATATTTCTCTCCCTCTCTTTATTCTTCTCTTCCCTTCTCTCTAAAACTGAATAAATAAAATCTTTAAAGAAAAAGAATGAACAGTTGATCTTACCTGGTCCAATATGAGAAAGAGTGGCCCCCTGGTATAGGAGGCCCTGGTATAGCTACCAAAGACATGCTTTGCTTTCTTTTTGCCTCAAGGTGTGATGTGAACATGGGAAGCACCTGTAGCCATTTTGCTTTCATTATGAGAATGTCTGGAGCTCTGAGGGATACCACGAGGAGCTTGAATTTGCAGGCAACACCATGGAAGAGAGAGAGGGGGTGGACAGAAGGAGGAGAGAGAGAGAAAGATTGAGAGAGAGATGTATCTTCAGTGAACATTTTATATTGAACTCAATCCTCACTTGAAGCAAGACTGACCTCAGAATTTTTCAGTTACTGAGTACGTTAGTCAGGGCTATCCTGAGAAACAGAACCAGTAAGAACTGAAAACGTTTATTATAAGGAATAATTGGCTCATGCCATTATGGAGGAGGGCAAGTCCTAAGATCTGCAGGATGAATTGGCAATCTGGAGAGCAATTGTTCAGTTCTAGCCCAAGTCGGAAGGCCTGAGAACCGGGGTAACTGAGGGTGTAATTCCCGTCAAAGGCTGGCAGGCTCAAAATCCAGGAAAAGTCCGTGTTTCAGTTGTAGTCCGAAGGCAGGAAAAAAGCCGATGTCCCAGTTGGAGAGCAGTCAGGCAGGAAAGAATTCTCTCTTACTCAGGGAAGGGTCATCCTTTTTGTTCTACTCAGGCCCTCAGTTGATTGGATGAGACCCATTCACATTAGGGAAGTAAATTTCCTTTACTCAGACCACTAATTTAAATGTCGATCTCATCCAAAAGCACCCTCACAGAAACATCCAGAATAATGTTTGACCAAATATCTAGGCAGCACATAGCCCAATCTAGTTAACACAAAATTAACCAGCACACTGAGCAAAGTAAACCCATTTGAGTTGAAGCCAATTTGATTTGTGTTTCCTTTCACATGCAACCAAAAGAGAAAACCAAAATCATGTTAACTAGGGACATGGAAGATGAGGGGGAAAAAAAGAATAAATAGAATATCTAGAAATAAAAAATTGTCTGAGATGTTTAAAAAATATACTGAATGGAGCTAACAGCACATTAGACACAGAAGAACTTGAAGTGAACATAAAGACATAGCAACTGCAACTATCCGAAATGACAAAAGAGAAATAACAGTAAAAAGAAAATAAATAGCTTCAGTTATGTGTGGTGCTACTTTCAGCCACTTAACGTACGTGTACTTAGAGACCCTGAAGAACATGAGAGAATGGGGGTGTGAGGGAGGAGCACAGAAAAAAATAACAGAAATAAAAGCTAATATTTTTCTAAATTGGATGAAAAGTATAAAACCACAGATCGGCGAAGCTTGATCAACCCCAAGTGCAAGTAACATAATAAAAATGACATTAAGGTAATAATAATCAAATTGCTTAAAACCAATAACAAAGAGAATATTGTTTAAAAGACTTTATTTATTTTGAGAGAGAGAAGGGAGGGAGAAGAAGAGGGAAAGAAACATTAATGTGAGAGAGAAATATACTATGTGCCCCGACTGGGGACCGAACCTACAATCCACGCATGTGCCCTGACCAGATATCAAACCAGCAAACCTCTCACTTTGCAGAATGATGTCCAACCAACTGTGCCACACCAGTCAGGGCAAAGAGAAAATCTTTAAAGCAGCCAAAGAAAAACAAAACTTTATATATAGAAGAACAAAAATAAGAATAACATCAGACTTCTCAACGGAAACGATAGTGAGAAGTTAGTAGTGATATCTTTAAAGTACTGAAAGAAAGAAAAAATTGTCCACTTAAAATTATATGCCCAGTGAAAACACCTTTCAAAAATGAAGGCAAAATGAAGATTTTTTTCAGAAATAGAAAGTTGAAAAACTTTCCACTAGTGAAAAAGACTTTTTCACTAGTAGATGTGCATACAAAGAATGTTAAGGAAAGTCAGACAGAAAGAAAATGGTATCTATACAAAGAATGAATAGTAGAGTTGACCCTCCATATTCCTGAGTTCCAAGATTAGTTAAATCTGCCAATTTAACCAACCGCAGATTAAAAATATTTGAAAATCCCTGGCTGGATGGCTCAGTTGGGTAGAGCATTGTCTGGTACACCAAAATGTTGCAGATTCATTTCCCAGTCGGGGCACAGACAAAGGCTGTGGGTTCGATCCCCAGTCAAGGTGCATGTGGGAGGCAACCGATCCATGTTTCTCTCTCACTCTCCCTCTCTCTCTCTTTCAAATCAATAAACATATCCTCAGGTGAGGATTAAAAATATATCTATTTGGAAAAAATGTTACATTGTTGCTGATGTGTACTATGTACTTGTAGTTAGACCTACAATGGTTGTGTCTGTACTGAACATGTACAGAGTTTGTTTTCTTGTCATGATTCTCTAAACAATACAGAATAACAGCTATTTACACTGTATTAGAGATTATAAGTAACACGTTGTATAAGTAATCTAGAGATGATTTAAAGTACACTGGAGAATTATGTAATTTGTGTGCAAATACTACACCATTTTATAAAAGGGACTTGAACATCTGAGGATTTAGGTATCCATAGGGTCCTGGAACCAATCCTTCACAGAAACTGAGGGATGACAAGTGGTAAGTATGTGGAGAAGTAAACACAAATAGGGGTTTATTGTCTCACGGAACAAAAAGGTTGGAGACTGACAGCGGGTGACTTTCACTACCACACTCAACATTTGGACTTTCCATCTGAATCTTTATTTCCTCACGGAGGCTTTTTTAAAAAGTGTTTCTATTCATGTATTAGTGAGGGAAAAACTTTCCTAAAAGCTTCTGAGGAGACTTCTCCTTAAATGTTTTAGCTGAATTGGGAAGCTGTAAAGTGAATGAATAGCTTGCTTTTACAGCCTCTGTAATAAAGGGAGGGAGGAAAGAAAAGGGGTAGTTAGGAATGGTGGGGAGTTAACCAACTAACAGTGTTGCCATAGAATACTAACTAAAGTTGTTAAGCATATGTTTTGAGTTGAGATGAAATCCAAAGGGCAATTTTCTGTCATATTATGTAAGGATCACTCAGTAATTAAGGCAGGGCCCCAAAGCACAAAGACAGTGTCCCACAGATAGGTTAGAGGGATAGGACCCCTGACCTCACAACCCGAGGGGAATTTGGGACTTGTAGTAATCCAAGATTATGTTCTTTGTGGCAGCTGCACCAGATACTTCTACCTGAGTGTTATCATTGTCTGCCCTTCAGCCCAGAGCTGTTAGGACTCTTGGACCACCCATGGAGCACTCCTTTTCTTCATCAATACTGAGTGAGCCAAAGAAGAGAGAGCAAACAAATGGTCTACACTTTTCCTCTTTCTAGCTCTTTTCTGTTCTACAGGTCAAGAAGGATAAAGTCAGTACGGGAATCATTGCCTTTGTTCTTTCTTCTTTTCTACATAGACTTTGGTTAAAGCCATCTGCTACTTAGAAAAGTTAAAGAAACTTGATTGGGGCTTTAAAATTAAACCAAATTCATTTTTCACAGAGTTTGGATTTTAACTCTAGATTCTACTGTTTTTTTCAGTCCAAAGATAATTTGTACAGATGTCATTGAGCAAAAACATCTGGAAAAAGAGCAGTAAGTTTAAATGCTATAGGTAAAATAAAAAGGATGTCACCATGTAGTTTGGGGCTAAAGGAAAAGATCTCATCAGCTTAAGCAAATTGTAGTTATTAGCCCAAGAAATTGAGAAACAGAGAAGATCAAAGGTAGAAAAACCTGTATTGAGCTCTGCCTCTTACCCTCTTAGACCTGTGGCATTGAGCACTCAACACGTTTCTTCGGTCCTTCTGTTAACATACATACCCATTTGCTCTAGAGAATTCCTCTCCTACTTCATATGACCTGCTGGGACTCTTAATTATAGTTACCTCTTTTCTCTAACCACTTCCCCTCACTATTATCAAAGTGGAATAAATATGACCCAGGATTAATAAATCATAGTATCCCACCTCTTTAATTATAGTCAGCCATTCAAGGATAGATACATAACCCTAGCAGAACCCATCAAAATCTTTCCCTGAAATTGATACATGGAGAGAGAGAGAGAGAGGAATTCTACATTGGAGTTACTGAACTTGAAAGATGTGAAATTGGAGTTGTTGGAACCATTCTCCCCGGAGGCCTATCTGGAATAGAAATGAATGAGGCCAAACCACTAAATGAAGCAGGGCACAAAGCTAGGGAGGGCAGAAAAGACTTGACTTGTGGTTTGGGCCCCTGAATCCAGTTGTGCTTAAAGCCAGAGCCTGCTCTGAACCATCCAAATAAAGGAACCAATAAGTTAAGTTAAATTAGGATTCTTCCATCTGCAGTCAGAAGAGCTCTGATTGCTGCACATTGCTATTCCCCAGGCATATATATGTCCCTAGTGTGAGGAAAGGGGAGAGAGACTATACTAAATTATTTGCACCAGCTTAGGAAGAAAATCAAGGCATTAAAATCACCCAAAGAAGAGGGGTGTTTCCTTTTTCAACACTCCCAAACACACCCTTCAGCATCAGGTATATATCTAGTACTGTTATTTGAAAACTCATTTTGAGAACAGCACGTTATTGTATTTTGGATAATTATATTACTATATTTTCTTTTTTAAAAATATTTATTTATTTTTATTTTTATATATTTTATTGATTATGCTATTACAGTTGTCCTATTATCCCCCCTTCATTCCCCTCCACCCTGAACACCCTCTCCCACCCACATTCCCCCGCTTTAGTTCATGTCGATGTGTCATAAGTTCTTTAGCTTCTACATTTCCCCTACTGTTCTTGCCCTCCCCCTGTCTATTTTCTACCTACCATCTATGCTACTTATTCTCTGTACCTTTCCCCCCTCTCTCCTCCTCCCACTCCCCTGTTGATAACCCTCCATGTGATCTCCATTTCTGTGCCTCTGTTCCTGTTCTAGTTGTTTGCTTAGTTTCTTCTTGTTTTTGTTTCAGGTGTGGTTGTTAATAATTGTGAGTTTGCTGTCATTTTACTACACATGTTTTTTATCTTCTTTTTCTTAGATAAGTCTCTAACATCTCATACAATAAGGGCTTGG
>CM052542.1:109119016-109137153 GCA_028533065.1 Trachops cirrhosus
GCCTTATTGGGGCTCCCTTGTACGTTACTTCCTGTTTCTCCCTTGCTGCCTTTAAGATTCTCTCTTTGTCTTGCAATTTTGCCATTTTAATTATGATGTGTCTTGAGGTGGGCCTGTTTGGGTTCCTCTTGATTGGGACTCTCTCAAATAAAAGATTTTAAACATGAAATACTGTGGCTGTTTTTTCCCTGAAGAGCTCTAAGCACAGAAAAGCTCACATACAGCTGTGGAATTAGGAGATTTAAGGAAAACAAAACAAAAATATTCATCTCAGTGATTTATGGCTACATAATACACCACTTTGAGATTTAATGGCTTCATTGTGTTTGTTGTAATTCTGTGGATTGATTGGCCTCAACTGGGCAGTTCTGCTCCATGTGACATCAGATGGGGTTGCAGTCATTTGGGGGCTACACTAGGCTAGAATATCAAAGATGGCACACTCTCATGTCTGGTGCCCTGGTGAGGATGACTGGAAGGCAGGGGGCGGGTCATGGGGGGAGAGGCGAGGGCTCTGGTGAGCTGCTGGAATGGCAGGGCACTTTTCTCCATGGGGTTTCAGGGTCTCTCCTTTTCACATGGCCTCTCTGTCATTTCTCCACATGATCTCTCCAGCAAGGCTTCTTACATGTCAGTTTAGGACTCTTTTCAAAAGCACAATAGCAAAACTTGCCAAGAACAGTTTACCCTTGAATAACACAAGGGTTGGAGTGTCGAGCCCTGAGGCAGTCAAAAATCTGTATATAACGTTTGACTCCCTCCAAACTTAACTACAATATTCTTAATGCTTACACTACAACCTGTTCAATGTCATTTTCACTGTATTCTATTGGTTAAAATGAAGTAAAACAAAACGAAAAGTAGGAAATTGTCCAAGCATACAAAAAATATATGAGCTTTCATGTACCCATCACCTAGCTTCAAATTTTTGTACAACATTCTAAATCTAAGTTGTTAGTAATTTAAAGAAATGAGTTAGGGGTCAGTCTGGAGTCTCTGTCGAAGGGGTCTACACAAGAGCATGAATAAGAAAGTGTCTCAAGGGCCATCCACAGCTAATGTACATGCCTCCCTGCCAGAAATGTGTTATGTTTTAAAATTACATGAAGGTCCTGGCTGGTGTAGCTCAGTAGATTGAGTACCGGCCTGTGAACCAAAGGGTTGCCAGTTCAATTCCCAGTCAGGGCAAATGCCTGGGTTGGGAGCCAGGTCCCCAAATAGGGAGTGTGCGAGAGGCTACCACACATTGATGCTTCTCTTCCTCTCTTTCTCCCCACCTTCCCTTCTCTCTAAAAATAAATAAATAAATAGATAGATAGATAGATAGATAGATAGATAGTCACATTAAGTAAGTAGTCTTTAAAAGCCAAATATGAACCAAAGCAAAATAGATTAAAGCTGCTCTATAGATTCTTGTATGTTATCTATTCTTTCCTCTATCTGACCAGCAGGCAACTTTGTTGTTGTTTCTTGTTTTTTTAAAATCTGCTTTCTCTTTTTATTATAACCTTGTCATATCTGAGCAGCAAACTCCTACCTTAATTTATGAAGGTGTTCTTGATAATATTTTTATTAGTTATGTATATTTCAAGGAGGGGTTAAAGTAACAAGTGATTTTGATTATAATATTCTTCCATTATCATGAATTGAAATTTTAGCACCTTTCCCAAATTAAAATTTAAATCCTATAAAATTCGTAAATTTAAAGTATATGATTTATTGGTTATTTATTGGCTATACAGGGTTGTATAACCATCACCGCAATCAATTTTAGAATATTTTCATCACTCCTAAAAGAAACTCCTACCTATTTTCAGTCACTGCCCATTCTGCCACCACCACCCTAGTCCTAGACACCCCTGACTACCCTCTGTCTCACTGATTTACGTATTCTGGGCAACTCACATCAATGGAATCATTCAGTATGTGGTCCTTTGTGGCCGGCTTCTTTCAATTAGCATGTTTTATGGTTTATCTATGTTGTCTCAGTATTTTATTCCTTTTTATTGCTGAATGATATTCCATTGTGAGTATACCTCATTTTATTAATCAGCTGTTCTTGGGCATTTCAATTGTTTCTATTTTTTGCTATTGACAATACTGCTTCTACAAACATTTATGTACACATTTTTGTGTGAATGTGTTTTCATTTCTTGGGTTGATATCTGGGTCCATGAATATTTTAATATGTTTTATAATATACTGATTATATATGTTTAATGTATATGATTAATTAATTATACTTACATATTTAATCAAGTTTATATGTTTTATAATATACCTGATCCGTTAATATTTTTATGAGAAAGTTAATGGTTATTTTCTAGTTATTAAATTTCATCTTTCTAATATATAGTGAACAGTAGATAATAGTTAACTTGAGTGAAGAGGATTTGAGAAGTTGATGGGAACTTTGCTCAAAGTATAAAGGAACTCGAGAGCTTAGACAATGAAGTGTAACTGCATGGTTTAAATCCTGATTCTACCACTTCACAGTTGAGTGACCTGCCCTGGTGGGGGGTGGGGGTGGGCTCAGCTGGTTGGAGCATCATTCTGCACAACCAAGGTTGCAGGTTTGATCCCTGGTCAGAGCTCGAACAAGAGGCAACTGATGGATGTTTCTCTTTCTGTCTCTCTGCCTGTCTCTCAAACCAGTAACATATCCGCAGGTGAGGATTTAAATAAAAGATATGTGACCTTAGGCAAGTTATTGACCTTTCTGAGCCTTAGTTTCCTTATCTGCAAAATGGAGAAAAACATAACAATAATTACCTCATAAGATTGTTGTGAGGATTAAATCAGATACCTCTAAACCTTGTACTGGGCACATTGTAAATATGAATTGTTAGTAAATATTATTAATAATATATGTACTGCTGCATTTTTACATCTTTTAATGAATATACACTGCTCGTGAAATCTTAAAAACAATTTAAAATGTATGAAGTCAACCTTAATTTTGTGTGTTTACTACTTTAAATGCATTCTTACAATATAAAATCATGCTTTAAGTTGGAAAGTCGAGGTTTCACCCTGCTTCCTTGGTGTCTGTGTTTTACATTAACTCAGGAAATGGAGACTCCTGACTTAAGGTCTCAATTGTGCTTTAGTTATTCTTTTCCATTTTATAAACCAAGAAGGGAGAATTTCCCAAGCAACAAAATTCATGGAGCTGTGATGCCATTTGTACTAAAATTGATCCTGAAACAAATATGAACAATATTAAATTTCCTAGTCTACAGAGAGTTTACTTTTATTATTCTACTACCATTTGGATCTTTGAAGCAAAGCAATTCTAACTAAATTTATTTTTGATACTGAAGGCTTTTGGTCTTAGTGCAAAAGAACTTTTTAAATAATCTAGCATCTTGCCAAAGATCCCGTCTCATCTCCCTGTAGCTGATTTGAGCATTCCATTTTAATTCATTGCCTGTAGAATTAGTAATTATGTGATTTCTCTAGTGACTCCAATTTTAAATAATGATATCCCTCCAATAAGTCTTGTTCTATTTATAAGGTTTGTTCTATTTATAGCACTTACAGAGAAATCAGATTTTTAAGAGAAAAAAAGCAGCAATACTAGAAATGATTGCTAAAATGTACTCTTAGAAGCCACTTCTGGCCTGATTGTACTGCTTTATTCATGCACGTGCTCAGAACAGGAGTGCGGAATGAGGAGCTTGTGAGGTTCTCACCCCGGCTTCTCTCACCCATGCTTGGATTCAACAAGTGGCTGCTCACTAGGATCCCCACAAGGGATACCAGGGCCATATTCCAGATCTCAGGTGATCTGTAGCCTTTTAAATAAACAACCTGTAAATACACACATGGTAACAAGTACTGTGTTCAAGGCTATTTTTATGTATATATATGTAACAGCTTTATAGTTCATGTACTATGTGATTTACCCATTTAAAGTGTATACAGCTCAATGGTTCTCAGTATATTAACAGAGCTGTGCAACCATCACGACCACCAGTCTTAGAACATTTTTATTGCCCCAAATAGAAACCTCCTACCCACTAACAATACAACTCTTTTCTCCTCCATCCTATTTTCTGTTTGCATGAACTTGTCTATTCTAGAAATTTCATATAAATGGCATCATATATTGTGGTCTTTCGTGTCAGACTTTTTCATTTAGCATAATGTTCTCAAGGTCCATCCGCGTTACTTGTGTCAGTGCTTCGTTCCCTTTTACGGCTGAGTAAAATCCCACTGTGCCACTCTTGTTTATCCATCCCTCAGCTGATAGACATTTGGGTTGTTTCCACTTGTTAGCTATTGTGAATAATGCTGCTATGAACATCAATGTAAAAGTTTTTGTGTGAACATATGTTTTCATTTCTCTTGGGATTACCCAGGAGGGAAATGACTGGGACACATGTTAACTCTGGATTCAACCTATCGAGAAACTGCCAGGCTGTTTTCCAAAGTGATTCCACCATTTTACACCAAGGTTATCTTAAGGTCTACTTGGTCTGGGGTTAATCGCCATTCTGTTTATGTGCAGCCTTGGAAATAGGCCTTTGTTTCTCAGGTAAGAAACTTGTGTCAAAGATTCTCATTATATTCTGACCTGAATTCAGCAGTCTGAAAGAGTACGTTTTTAAGAGTTTTTAAAAAATAAAACAAGATGATTAGCATTCTTCTGTCTAGAAAGAAAAAGAATAATCTTATTTATCAAATTTCCAGAATTCTATAGACTCATGGAACACTGGCCACCTTCACTCTTTAGCACAAATTACTTTAATAATCACACCTTCCTCGTCACCCCTGGTTAAGCACAGTGGCACAAAGTTATCCTGACAGTGGAAGAAGTACTAAAAGAGGGGTGGAAAAGGAGGACTTTTAGAGCCTAAAAAGAGGAATTTAGAATATACTACATATGTTACATTAATTAGTTCCTTTACTCCTCATAACAACTCCACGAGATGAACACTATTATTATAACTTTAAAAGAAAGGAAAAAGGTTCAAAACATTAAGTAACTTACTGAAGGTCACACAGATTATATGTCGAGAGCTAAAATTTTCATTCAAATCTGTCAGAATCCAAAGAATCTGAGCATCCCCGCTCTATTCTGAAGAGAGAGCAGCTACCCAGGGGCTGGGAAGGAGGGAATGTGGAGAGTAGAGGTGTGCCCAAACCGAACGTCTCCTGCTTTACAAATTTTTTTGTACGTCCCTGGTTGTCACAACTACTTGCTGTCAGTGCCCCTGACCACCGCCCGCCCTGTCCCGTGCTTCAGCTGTGCAGAAGTGCTAATGAGTCTGTAAGTGCTTCCTGGCTTGGGAGAGCTACTGTGTTTGACTAAGTTAGGTCTCCAGCAACTGCGACTGCCTGAACTACGCACAGGCAGCAAAACTTCCTTATTTGGAAAAGTCTTTTCCATCCTATTTGGGCAGAAAGAATACAATCTCGCATTTAAGAAAAACAAAATGCTTTGAGCTGAATCAGAAGGAGCACTTGAAAAAAACAAAAACAAAGAAATGCCACCCCCCAAAATTAAATATATTTCAAATACTTTGCTCAAGTGGAAGCTGGTGGTGGGGGGTGGGAGGATTGTTTTATCATAGAGTTAAAGGAATATTCGCAAATCTGTTTTACTTTAACCCAGAAGCTGTCCTAGTCAGCAATAAGCTTGAAATTTCAGTTATATAAAATTTAGCACCCTTTGTACTGGAGTTAAGAAAATATACATTTTGAAATCATTTGTGCCATTGAAGCTGGGAGGGACCTGAGTGGCAGGAGAATAGACCCTCTCAGATGTGGTTTAGCATTGCTTTTCACTCCCCAAGGAGAGGCTGTATTTGAAAAGGCAGGACCAAGTAGATATTTGCAGGATGGGCCGGTGGGGTTAGCTCTGGTCATTCCTGGAAACTTTCCCGGGCAGCAGCTTGGTAGAAAGATGAAAAGAGGACATTTAAGTCTCAGTTCCGCCATTAAACTGCTGGGTGACCTGGTCAATTTACTAAACCTCTCTGGGTGGGCCTCAATTTGCTCTTCTCTGAGGAAAGGATGAACTGAATGTCCTTTCCAGAATTAACTTTCTTTTTGTGACTTCCATGATTGTGGAAAGGGATTGTCTAGGCTAAAGTGTGCAGTGGAAACCACGGGCTTCCCATGCCCTCTACAACCACCACTCTTTTCCTGACTTTGCTCCTGGCCCCCTTTCTCCGCAGCCCTTCTAGGGTGCAGGGCCTTATTGTTGCTTCCTGGCCTCCTGGAGCAACCTCCTAAAAGACCCATTGTGTGAAAGGGTAAGCCCAGCATCCACCCCAGGGCTTATCAGATTTATCTGGCCCTGAGTCCACCGTCCATCCCTGCAACCACCTGGCCCTGGGTGATGATGGCTAGATCAGATAAAATAACCCTCATTAATATTTTCTAACCCGTAACCCCTCTCACACAAACACCTTACAAATGAACAGAATACACATGTCCCCCTCCAGGGTCCTAATATGTGCATTATTTATTCATGTGGAAGGAGAGTGTTCATCAAGGGGTCTCCTGTGCCACTCGAATTACATTAACGTTGCACTGCCTTCTCTGATCAGGGAGACTGGGGAAGCTGTCTTCTCTTGGCAGGAATACTGGAAACTCAAAATGGAGATTTTGTTTTCCCTGCATTAATCTGAAGCTAATGCCGGCAACGTTATCCTTGTTTAATTACATCCACTGCCCGACTGACACAACTTCCCTGGGGAAGAAGCTTACCCGACTCTGACTCATGCTTTACAGCATGTTGGGTTTGAGGAAATGGATAATATACGCCCTGCTGGCTTTGGAATTTTAAACAGAAACCCACATGCGGCTGAGTCTCCGGCTTACTCCCAAATATGGGAGAATGTGTGCCCCAGCCGTGGTTGTAGGAGGCAAGCTCACTGTGACAAAAAGGCAGAACCCATGTAGTGTGCTGAGTGCCGGGCGTGGAGAACCAGAGCCGGCATCCGCTTAAAGGGAAAACAGCAACCCCAGGAAAGGGGAAACAACCCTCCCCAAGAACTGTGTCCCTTTTCTAGACTTATCTTGATGATGTCATGGAGGTGAATGTCTTACTAAAAGTAAAATGCATCCCCAGCCCCAGCGACCAAAGAGGAACATGGTCAAGGGCCAGCCTTGGGAGGCTTTTACAGCAGTGCTCACAGGCACAGCATGTCAGAACAGGAGAGGAGATGATTCCAGCCTTGTGTGGGGCTTTCAGGTCCCCTTGGACCCAGATCATGATGAAAACTGCTCTGGTGGCCAGTGTGCCCCAAGGTTCTCTGAGAATTAGAGATGCTGCCAGGGTAAAGCTAACTGGGACAATTGCTCTTGTGCCTGAGCTGAGGGTGCAGGGGGCAGTACCCCAGAGCCTCAAGAGGTGGCTCTGCACCTGGAGGCAAAAAAACAAACAAACAAAAAAAACCCTCACAATCAACTTTGTGGCTGCCACACCATGGCTGAGCCCTTCCTACTTCTGCCCATGTCCCCCTAAGGATCCACATGTCCTCTTACAAACTCTCTTCATTTTCAGGGCTGTCCTTATTTTTCTTTTTAAAACAATCTTTGTTTTTATTAAAAAATATGTGTTCATTGAAAGAAATAAAACAATATAGAAATCTAACAATAACAGCTCCCATTTATGGAGCATTTTCTTTGCCTAAGACACTATATTAAAACATTTAATGTGCATTGCATTTTTTAAATCCTCACATGAGGGTATGTTTATTGATTTTATTTTATTTTTTTAAGATTTCATTTATTTACTTTTAGAGAGGGGAAGGGAGGGAGAAGGAGAGAGAAAGAAACATCAATGTGTGGTTGCCTCTCATGTGGTCCCCACTGGGGACCTGGCCTGCAACCCAGGTATGTGCCCTAACTGGGAATCGAACCTGCAATGCTTTGGTTTGCAGCCCGCACTCAATCCACTGAGTTATGCCAGCCAGGTTGTGTTTACTGATTTTAGAGAGAGATTGAGAGAGGGCAATAGAGAGAAAGAAAGACAGAAACATCAATAGTTGCCTCCTGCATGTGCCCTGACCAGGGATTGAACCCGAAACCCAGGTATGTGCCTGACTGGGAATCGAACCTGCAATTTTTTGGTGCATGGGACTACACCTCAACCAACTGAGCCACCCGGCCAGGGCTTCAGTGGATCATTTTATTCAAACTTCCTAATATCTCTGTAGAATAGGTTTATTTTCATCTGCAGATAACATTAAAGTTACAGATACAAAAATTAAAGTTCATACAGGTGAAGTAACTTGCCCAAGCTCACATAACTAGTAAGGGGCAAAGCTAAGATTTGATCCTAAATGTTTGATCTCCAAAGGTCGTGTACTTCAGTGTGACATATGCTGCCTTAAAAAGTACAAGGAAGAGAGAAGTATCAGCACCAATCCACCACTCAAAGATAACCCCTATTATTGTCCTTCCAGACTACTCTTCATGTACAAGTGCATGGTGTTTATTTTAACATGATTTTAGTAGAAGAAAATCGGGTTGGTTGGCTTCTAGGAAGAGGGAAAATGAGTCACCCAATGTTATTTATTCAGGTTTCTCTTATGCCTGAAAACCTCTAGCTCTGGGAATCTGCACTTGGCTGAGTCCTGAGCCCTCTGCTCCTGGCTCCAAGTCTTCAAGAGGCTCAGATGTCATGTTGGGAGCATCAGGTCAAGCACACAGTAGGCACTCAATTAATTCTCCCCAGTGGTATCATCAGGAACAGATTCTTCTGAGATCCTTAGCCTCTGCTCCCATGTAGGTATTTAAGAACTGTGGGTTCCTTTCCCTCTCCAGCAGGTGCTATTCCTGGTGTTGGAGTCAAATAAAGAACCAACTGCCCCAATGAGCCCAAAAGCGCAGAAATGTTATCACCCTGCATCAGAGCAAAATTAATGCTACTACTACTACTGTCCTGCAATGGCCTTTTAAGCCCTTGCTGAATTTGTAGTCCTGGTCTTTCTCATGGCTGTTGGTGAGGAGAGAAGCTTTGGGGACAGAAGTAGTCACAGGGAAGGTGGAATGTATGTATTGTGGGAACAGGGGAAGCAGAGCAGGACCTGGATTCAATGGCACTTCTGGAGCTCATGGGAACTCCTGTTATCTGGTCCAGCCAGACTTCAAGGGGCTGGAGAATCATCCACAGCCGATGAAGGGACTGACTTTGGGAACAGTAATGTTTCCCTGCCTGGTCGTGAGACCTTGTCTGAGCCAGCAGAGCAAATGCTTGCCACATCGATGCAGACCATGACAGAAGCTGATAGGGACACAGGAAACCTGTCTTTCCTCTCACCTCCCACTGACCAGCACTGTGCTGCCAGACACATGCTCACACACATTCTCTCTAAGAAAAAAGAGGAAAATGACATTATAAAGTGGTAAATTTTTTTGCTGAATTCATTGGGGTGACATTGGTTAATGCAA
This sequence comes from Trachops cirrhosus, assembly GCA_028533065.1. Lineage (NCBI taxonomy): Eukaryota > Metazoa > Chordata > Mammalia > Chiroptera > Phyllostomidae > Trachops > Trachops cirrhosus. The sequence goes on from CM052542.1 coordinate 109,128,428, forward strand.
TTATGTAGGCTTCAGGTGTACAGTTCTATAACACACCATCTGTATATTGCATTGTGTGTTCAGCACCCCAACTCAAGACTCCTTCCATCACCATTTATCCCCCTTTACCCTCCTCTACCTCCCCCGCCCACATTAAATATTCTATTCTCTCTTTATTCCTATACTTATATGCAGGGAAGGGCAAAATAGGCAGTTGTTCATGTGGGAAATAATACAATATAAGAATAAACACTGTGTTTTGTGTACTCACAACTAGAAACCTACTTTTGCCCCATCCTGTATTCCTTGGGGGTTTTTTACCCCCCAAGCCCTGTAATACACATTATTGCATCTGATCCCCTCAACTTGTGATATAATAAGAGTGGATATCATTAGTTCCTTACACCAGGGATTAGTAATTTTTTGTTTTAACTTTTTTGTGGAAGTATAACATATACCAAAAAATGCACAAATCGTAGATATACAGCTCTATAAGATTTCAAAAGGCAAACACCCCCACATAACCAACACCTAAAAGAAAAGGCAGAATGTCACTAACACCTCAGAAGCCCCATCTTGATTTCTTCCAGTCACTGATCTCTCCAGGGTAACCCCTATTCATAGATTAAAAGCATAGGTTAATTTTTCGTGTTTTTGAACTTGATACAAATGGAATAATAAGCATGTATTCTTTTGAGTCTGGCTTCTTACACTTTTAATATTATATTTATTATATTCATCCTATTGTATATAGTATGGGTTATGTATTCCCATTGCTGTATAGTACTCTATTGTATGAATTCACTATGATTTATCCATTCATCCTATTGTTGGTGGACATTTAAATTGTCTCTGTTTTTTAGTTATTACAAATAGTGCCTCTATGAACATTATTGCACATGTCTTTTGGTGAACATATGTAATAGGACAAAAGCCACTTTCTCAGGCCCTCTTTCCCAGAGCTTGCTGTACTCCATAAAGCATTACTGACCCTAATTGTTTTATGATCCTTAATCCTCAGGACTAGAACATTACTGGAAGCGCCCTGAAGGTGCAGAGGCTCCACGACTTACAAAACAGAACATACCAGACCACAGTGATGGACAGGAGCAGACTCTGCACCCAAAGATAGCACTGAAACACTTTGCAGCCTAACTGAAATATCCTGCTCTACAACTGCCCCATTACCCTACAAAAATTCACAGCCCTGACCCATCAGGACTGGTGCTGGTGCATTCTCCGCACCTAGTCCTTTCCTTCCCTTGGGAAAGTGAAAATAAAATCTTTACTCTCTGTACTTTCTTTTCTTTGTGAATTCTTTCATAGCCCATGTCACCGACCACCCTAACAACATGTATTTCTAGAAATGTAATTACTTATCACAGGGTATGCATGTGTTCAACTTTGGTAGATGTTGCCAGTTTTCCAAAGTAATTGTACCAATTTATACTCCCACTAGTAATATATGAGTGTTCTGGTTGCTGCATATTCACATCAACATTTAGTGTTGTCTTTTTTATTTTAGCCATTCTGGTGGATATGTGGGGATGTCCTGTAATGCTTTTCATTTGCATTTTTCTGATGATGAGTGAATTGAGTATTTTTCAAATATTTATTTGCTATTTGAATCTTCTAGAAGAAGATTTTCTTCCTGGTTATGACAGTAATATATGCTAATTGAAGAAGTTTCGACAAATACAGAAAGAAATCATGGCAGATTTATACTATGACAATTTAGCTGAACTGGAGCTATGCTTTTCAGAATTCCTTTCCTTGTCTGGTGCTGGGGTAGAGTTGGCCACAAAAAAAAATTTGCACAGGATTTGGAAGGCAGGGGCAAAGCAGCCACGTTTATGCTCAAATGTTCAGTACAGAGTCAGATGCAATTGCAACTCACACTCGCTGTCTCAGATCTGTGGGTGCACATTGTCGTCACAGACGGCGAGTGGGCCACAGTTCCTTCATTCACACCTTTGGATCTCATCCTTCAGCTTTTAACTCCTGGACCAAACGTGTGTTTAGCTACATGACAAAGAACTCAGCTCCTTTTGCAGTTCACTCACACCATTGAAGTTGGGAGTTTTGGAGGCAGTGAGAGGCTGATGCAGGCCCCAGTGCACCCTCATGAGCGCTGCATCATTCTTGCAGATTCCAGTCTGCCCTTGCTCTCCCATACTTTGTGTCTGTTTCTTCTTCATGACTACCTGTGGGACTTCAGCTCTAGCACCAGAGCATATGAAACAGTCACACAAGTTGTTTCCAGCTCCTACAATTGCATGTCAAATCCCTGTTATAAACCTCTTGCTCTTTGTCAGTCCTAGTAGTTCTGCCTCTCTGATTAAACTCTGACTGATCCAGGCACTAAGAACAAAACTAAATTCACCTGTAATTCCACACTCAGAGAGGACCCCTGTCAACATCTCAACATGTATTCTTCACACCTGGAATACTTAACTGACCAGAACGTGCCCTGGAGAAGTTAAAGACTGCTCAGGTCTGGCTGGTGGCAGAGGTGACCCTTCAGAAGGGTGATTTCATCCCTGCTGATCTGGTATTGCTTTTACTGCGTCTCAGAAGCCCTGAGTGACCCTGAGCACAAGCTCGGAGCCTGTGAGAGCAGGTTCTGAAAACATTTTGGGAGGCTTTGCAGACACCTGCTTTTACATCTTCCCCATTTTGTTCCGACCAAATTGCAGGAGTTCCACCTTTCTGTTCCTCTGCAGGAAAAACAAAACAAACAAAACAAAACAAAGCCAGCCTTTTAAAACTAGAGTCATGCCATGCCGGCTACCTCCCTAGAACTGACAGAGAAGTGATGGCCACCAGGGGGCCAGAGAGAGTCGTAATGCCTCCCTGTGGTAGTTCCCAGATGCCCGTGAGTGATGTAATCCTTTGATTTAAACATTATTATCTCAAGAATTCTCTTTTAAAACATAAGTACTCCTAAGAGAGGTAACACATGAAATCCTTAATTTTTCAGAAGGAATGATTCCCCAGATGCAGTGATAAATGATTTGCTATCATAAAATGTTTTAGTAACAGCAGGTGGGGCAGGTGGGGTGGTGGGGGAAGATGTCGGTGAAGGCCAGGGAGAGAAGAAGCCAAATGCAAACTTTACTCACTTTGCAATTTGGCTGAGGCCTCCTGGAGTCTGAGTTTTGCATGAACATGTGTCAAAGGGCTTTTCTGTTCAAACCTGAGACCTGGGCCCAGGCTCTCCTCCTCACCTGGAGGGTGGATCCAATAGGAGGACAGATTTGCTTTCCTGATAAGAATAGAACCAAAGCCTTGGCTGGTGTAGCTCAGTGGATTGAGTGTGGGCCTGTGAACTGAAAGGTCACCAGTTCGATCCCCAGTCAGGGCACATGCCTGGGTTGCAGGCTGGGTCCCCAGGTGGGGGCATGTGAGAGGCAGCTGATTGATGTTCTCTCACACATTGATGTTTCTTTCTCTCACTCTCTTTCTGCCTCCCTTCCCCCCTCTCTAAAAATAAAAATAAATAAAATACCTAAAAAAGAGAGAATAGAACCAAAAAAGAAACCACTGAAGATGAAGGGTAATACAAACTAGTGATGATGAGAAAGAACCGATGACACATTCTTGCCCAGCATGTCAGTTCTGCCTGGCTAGTTTCGTAAAGAGGAACAAAAAAGTGGATGTTGTACAATAGTGAAGTTTTCTTACTTGGTTTTCTTTTCTCTTCCAATGCCTGTAGATACTGTTGGCCTCTTTCCTGGTACACTCCTGTCACCGTCCCCCTCCCTCGACCCTTAAAAGAGGGGGCATTCACCCCACACGTTGGCTGCTGAGCTGGGAGCCTCAGGCCACAGCCCAAAGCACAGGAGTGCCCAGGAGAAACATTATCCTGCCAGAGCTAAACAAGGAGCTGAGTGTTTAGAATAACTTCAAGAAAGTCGTGGGCGTTTCCTCTGTCAGGGAAACAAGAAACCACAGTGAGATAATGGATGGCTATATTCAGGTCACAGATTATCAGCTGCCACTTGCTGCTTCCTGTTCAGAATTCTATGAAACTTCTTTCTAGTCACCGGAGTCTCCTGGATTCTGTGAATGTGACAACATTTAGTGATGTGGGGCTTGGAAGCTCTGTCTGAAGGTCTGGCATAACTCAGAGGTGAAACTGATCTTTCAGGATGAGGCCGGAGGGGCCATTCCTGGTGTAGGAGGTGGTAGGTGAGGGCCCAACAGTGAGAATAACTTTTACCAAACGCAGCATTTTTCAGGCTCTTGGACTAAGAGATTTTTGTGCACTCTCATTTGACACAAAACCACCTTATGCAAAAAAACAAGTGTTGGAGAGGCTGGGAGAGAATGGAACCCTTGTGCACTGTCGGTAGGAATGCAAAATTGTGCAGCCTCTTTGAGAAACAGTATGGAGGTTTCTCAAAAAATTAAAAATAGAAACACTTAATATGATCCAGCAATTCCACTTCTAGGTATTTTTTCAAAGAAATCGAAATCAGAATCTCAAAGAGATACTAGTGTAACAGTGGAGAATTCTAACCCACCCCACTGTTCTTTTGACATTGTTTCTGTAAATGCTGACTCTGGCTAATATGTAGCATTTAGATAAACAGCATGTTTGTATAAGAATCCTCGGAACTAACTCCAAAAGATACAGACTGTGACCTTCAGGCATCCCAGCTCCTGGAGATTTGCTGACCTTCAGCTGTGGAGCCTGGATGACGTAAAGCCTGGATGATGTGAAGCCAGGGTGACTAAACCATGTTGATACACATCAGACCATCACTGGGAATGGACTGTGCTCATATGCACGCAGAGAATTTTTCAACCTGCCCACCCCCACCTTGATCTCTTTGTTCTGTTTCACTCTCCCTCCTTATAAAGCGCTCCTGCCTCTACTGAAAAGTGGTGATGGGCTTTGAGATGTGACTCCTCTATCATCTCAGGAAATAGATGGGACATGAGTCCCCCATCTTCCAGATGGCTGGCACCTGAAAATAAACCACTTTCCTTTACATCACACCTGCTTTTATAGCAGCAGGCAGCCGGACCTGCATTTGGTTACATTAGCACTCCTATGTTCATTGCAGCACTATTCACAATAGTCAAGGTATGGAAACAACCTAGATGTTCACTGAAGGGTGAATGGATAAAGACGATGTGGTATACACATGGAATAAAATATTATTCAGCCTTAAAAAAGAAGGAAATCCTAAAAATATGCAACAGCATGGTTGAGCCTTGAGAACATTATGCTAATTGAAATACTCCAATAACAGAAAGACAAATCCTGTATGTTTCTACTTATACAAGGTATCTAAAATAACCTTATAGAAGCTGAGAGCAGAATAGTGGTTGTCAGGGCCAGGCTGGAGGAGAAATGGGGAGCTGCTAATCAATAGGTTTAAAGTTTCAGTAATGCAAAAGGAATAAGTTCTAGAGAACTGTGTTGTGTCTATAGTTAAGCACTATTGTATTCTACACTTAAATATCTGGTTAAGAGGAACTTCCGGTTAAGACTGAGACATAGGTAAACATGCTTCACCTCCTCATGCAACCACAGAAAGAACTACAACTGGACTTCAAAACAAATAACACCCAGAACCGTCAGAAAATCAAGTTGTATGTAAGTCCAGCAACCAAGGATTTAAAGAAACCATATTCATCCAGACAGGTAGGAAGGGACGAGACACAGAGACTGGTGGAGAGGAGTGGAGACACAGAATGGAGTAGAGAGGCAGCCTCAGTGAAACAAGTGGTCCCACATTCACCTGTAGTGGGTAAAAATTGGGAGGGATACTTTGGGAGCGAGCAATCCCAGCCCCAGGCCAGACCATACAGCCCAGGTTTCCAGGACCAGGAAGAAAAATCTCCACAACTTTGGGCAATAAAAACCAGCAGGGTTTGGGGCGGCAGGACAAACTGCCAGATGTTTAGGAGACTCTGCTTAAAAGGACTGCATGGATTTAAAAGGTACACAGACCAAGCCCCTCTAGAATTCATTACCAGGACAACAGCTGGAAGGACACCAGTTGCACAGGGTGAGTACCAAGCAAACCTCCAGAATCCAGGCAGGGGCATTGTTGCCTTTCTGAGCCCTCCCCGACATAGAGTCACAAAGCAGTGAAGGAGGTTGCCTGACCCTGGCAAGTACCTAAGGCTCCACCCCACACAATTTACAGGTGCATTTTCTACAATAGGCCACACTAAGACAGCAAGTCACAGCAGCTCTACCTGATACACAGAATCAAATACAGGGAGGCTGCCAAATTGAGGAGACAAAGAAATATGGCCCAAATGAAAGAACAGAACAAAACCCCAGAAAAAGAACTAAATGAACTGGAGATAACGAACCTATCAGATGCACAGTTCAAAACACTGGTGATCAGGATGCTCCAGGAACTCACTGTGTATTTCAATGCTATAAAAAAGACCCAGGCAGAAATGAAGGTTGCATTAAGTGAAATAAAGAATTCAATAAGAACAGCAAAAAGAATTAAAAAAAAATGAGGATAGACTAAGGGGCCTCTGGGACATCTCCAAACATACCAACATCTCAATCATAGGGATGTCAGAAGGAGGAGAGGATGAGCAAAAGATTGAAAACTTATTTGAAAAAATAAGGAAAGAAAACTTCCCTAACTTGGTGAAGGAAATAGACATATAACTCCAGGGAGCACAGAGCCCCAAACAATTTAGGCCCAAAGGGGAGTACACCAAGACACATCATAATTAAAATGCCAAAGGTTAAAGATAAAGAGAGAATCAAAAGCATTAAGAGAAAAGCAGAGATTACATATAAAGGAGTTCCCATAAGAATGTCAACTGATTTCTCAAAAGAAACTTTGCAGGCAAGAAGGGACTGGCAAGAAGTATTCAAAGTGAGGAAAAGCAAGGACTTACAACCTAGATCACTCTATGCAGCAAAACTTTCATTTAGAATGGAAGGCCAGATAAAGTGCTTCCCAGACAAGGTAAAGCTAAGGGAGTTCCTCACCACCAAGCTATTATTACATGAAATGTTAAATGGACTTAAGAAAAAGAAGATCAGGAGAGAGACATCCGGCCAAGATGGAGGCATAGGCAGACACACTGTGCCTCCTTGCACAACCAAAATAAGGTCAGCAACAATTTGGAAACATGATAACAACCAGATCTGACAGAAAATTGAACTGCATGGAAGTCGGACAACCAAGTAGCTAAAATATACACATTCTCGCAGACCGGTAGGAGGGGAAGGGTCAAGCAGCTGGGTGGAGAGGGGTCGCAGCACAAAAAAGCAGTGGCACCGGACGCATAACACATCCTGGGCGCGTCAGGTATCCCAAGCGCACAGGCGGCTGGCAGACCCAGCGAGGTGGCGACTGTGAAATGAGGCACTACGCACAAGGTGCCTGGCTGTCCTGGCCACATTCATGTGCAGATAAACCAGGTGAAACTGGGCAGTGAGACAGTCCTCCCAACCCGGGGTCCCAGCGCTGGGAAATACAGCCTCAGGACACTGATTGAAAACACCTGTGGGGGTTGAGGCACGGGGAGAGACTCCCAGCCTAACAGGAGAGTGCATTGGAGACACCCACAGGGTCCTAGAACGTGTATAGGCCCACCCACACGGGAATTGGCACCAGAGGGGCCCAGTTAGCTTGGGGGAAGCAACGGAAGGGACTGAAATCCAACAGAGAGAGAAGCAAGCCCCATAGTTCCCTCTCGGACCCCACCCCCACATACAACGTCACAACCCAGTAACTGGGGTGCCCCCCCCCGCCCGGTGAACACCTAAGGCTCCGCCCTTCACTACACAACAGGCGCGACCACACCCCGACCCAAAAAAAGAGAGATGGCTCAAACAGAAGAACAACTGAAAGCCCCAGAACCCATTCTTTTAAGCAACCAAGAGATAGCCAACCTATCAGATGCACAGTTCAAAGCACTGGTGATCAGGATTCTCACAGAACTGGTTGATTTTGGTCACAAATTAGATGAAAAAATGCAGGCTACAATAAGTTTAATGAAGAAAAATGCACAGGGGACTTCCGGCCAAGATGGAGGCATAGGTAGACGCACTGTGCCTCCTCGCACAACCAAGATAGGGACAACAACGATATAGAAACAAAATAACAACCAGAACTGACAGAAAATTGAAGTGTATGGAAGTCAAACAACCAAGGATTTAAAAATAGACACTTTCGTCCAGACTGGTAGGAGGGGCGCAGTCGGGCCAGGCAAGGGAGCGGAGCTGAGAGCTGAGCACCCGGGGCAGTGCGCAAGTCTGCAGCAGGCAGACCCTGGGCGCACAGGCAGCAGTGGCTGGTGGGCCCCGGCCAGGGGGTGGCAACCTGCAGACCCAGCGAGGCAGCCATTGTGAAGCAAGGCACTGCATGCAACTCAGTGTCCCAGCACCGGGAAATAGAGCTTTCAGTCACTGACTGAAAAGGAAGGTCCCACGGGGTGCACAGGCCCACCCACACCGGAATTGGTGCCAGAGGGGCCCGGTTGGCTTGCGGAAAGTGGCGGAAGGGTCTGGGGTCCTACAGAAAGCAGAGCAAGCGCCATTGTTCCTTCTCGGACCCGCCCCCTCATACAACGCCACAACCCTGCGACTGGGGTGCCCCGCCCTAGTGAACACCTAAGGCCTCGCCCCTCACTACAGGAGCTCGACAAGATCAAAAAACAAAACAAAATAAAAAACAGCAAAAAGATGGCTCAAACAGAAGAAGAATTGAAAGCCCCAGAAGTCATCCTTTTAAGCAACCAAGAGATAGCCA
>CM052542.1:109137653-109183293 GCA_028533065.1 Trachops cirrhosus
GTACATCATCATGAAGCCTTTATTTTATGAAGTGTTAAAGGGACTTATCTAAGAAAAAGAAGATAAAAAACATGTGTAGTAAAATGACAGCAAACTCACAGTTATTAACAACCACACCTAAAACAAAACCAAAAAGAAACTAAGCAAACAACTAGAACGGGAACAGAACCACAGAAATGGAGATCACATGGAGGGTTATCAACAGGGGAGTGGGAGGAGGAGAGAGGGGGCAAAGGTACAGAGAATAAGTAGCATTGATGGTAGATAGAAAATAGACAGGGGGAGGGCAAGAATAGTATGGGAAATGTAGAAGCTAAAGAACTTATGACACATGGACATGAACTAAAGGGAAGGAATGTAGGTGGGAGAGGGTTGCAGGGGAGGGGAATGAAGGGGGGTAATGGGACAACTGTAATAGCATAATCAATAAAATATATTTAAAAAAAGAATTATAAATAGGTAGTTATAGAATAGCCATGGGGATGTAAAGTACAGCATAGGAAATGGAGAAACAAAAGAACTTATACACATGACCTATGGACATTAACAATAGTGGGGGGGATTGCCTGAGGGAATGTAGGGTGCTGGGTTGAGGGTGACCAAGGGGGGGAAATCAGGACAACTATAACAGCATAGTCAATAAAATATAATTAAAAAACAAAAAAAGAATGGAAAAAAGAAAAAGAAGACAGTATTATATGTGTTCTGCAATGTTTTTTTCACTTAACAGCTCATACATGTCTCACTATATCAGTAAATATATAATCTACCTCATTCTTTTTTTCTAAAGATTTTATTTATTTATTTTTAGAGAGAGGGGAAGGGAAGGAGAAAGAGAGGGAGAGAAACTCAATGTGTGGGTGCCTCTTGCACACCCCCTATGGGGGACTTGGCCCGCAACCCAGGTGTCGTATGCCCTGACGGGGAATCAAACCAGCAACCCTGTGGTTCACAGGCCTGTGCTCAATCCACTGAGCTACACCAGCCAGGGCTACCTCATTCTTTTTGATGCTTGCATAATATTCCATTGAATCATGTACCATGATTTAGATATTTTCTAATACCCATTCAATCTATTCAATTAATATTTTTTGAGCACTAATAGAAAAAATTAAACAGAGTGGGGGACTATCGATGGCCAGTTAATCACAGAACACTGTGGGAGCCAATGAGACACATAGACTGAAAGGTCTGTGTTTGATAGCATCCATTGAGGATGGACCTGGAAAGCAAGATGCTAAACACCCAGTTTCCCAGGACTCCCCCTCCCTCTCAGGCCTTACATTTCATTGAGTAGAACAAGGCAGGATCCAGGACCCCCCGAGAGAGCTTCTGGAATGTGAGCTGAATGGAGCTAGCACAGTTTGCTTTAGATGAACAGATTGATTTTGCAGAAACAGGAAATTTTTCTCATACTTTAAGTCCTAAAATAGAAGAAATTCTGGGATTCACAGGGATTTGGGGAATTTGGTTAATGTTATGAAGTAAATTTAATGTGCAGTTTGAATCTGACAATCTCAAAGTGAGCTGTTATTTATCAAAAAGGCTTTTATTGAAAATCAAGGAATGACCACAATCAAGAATGTCACAGAGTAATAGAACAGAGGGAAGAAAACACCTCTAAGAATTGCTGGTCTCAAAGGTGCAGGAAATAGAGCTCTTCATTCTCTTTCAGGGACACTATAAATTAGGCAGCCTGGATGGCTAAGCGCAGTCTGGCCCAGCCTTCCTCTTCAGCCTCACTTCCAGATCTTCTTGCCAACACTGGCCCTGGTGTTCCTCCAGCTCAGCAACTGCCCACCTCAGGGCCTCCACATGCACACCTTGTCTTTGTCTAAAAGGCTCCTTTTCTCCCAGTCAATCTCCAGACTCCCTGTCTTCCTAGTCTATTCTTATTCACCTTTAATTCTTGGCTTCATGGAGACTGTCTCTGAATGCCCACTATAAATTAGCTTCCTCTGTCTACATTCTCCATCAACCCTGAACCTTTCTTTGAGAGAAATTACTACAATGGTGATAATATATTAATTTGTATGATTATTTATTTAGTGATAATGTCCTCCACTAGGTACTGTGTCTGTTTTGTTCATAGCTGAGTTCCCAGGGTCTTGTAAATGTCTGACACAAAATAGTACGCAATGAGTATTTGTTGAATGAATGAATGAATGCTTTTAAAGGGCAATCTCTACCAAAATGATAAATGTGATACTGTGTGACATAGCCCTCCTGCAGGAAGACTCTATCCTACAGAAATAGCACAACTGCACTAAGATATAGGGTCAAATGTATTCATGGATGCATCACTTGTATTAACATAGGTTTAGAAAATGCCTACATTATAATACATAATTGATTGGAATACTGTGTAACCATTCAAAAGAATGACAAATATATACAGTTATTGATATGAAAAATGTCAAGGAAGGGATGAATGAGAAGAGCACAAAGGATTTCTAGGGCAGTGAAACTACTATGCATGATACAAAAATGCTAGATACATGCTATACATTCTTTAAAACCAGTAGAATGTACAACACCAAGAGTGACCTCTAATGTAAACCATGGACTTGGGTGATAATGATGTGTCAGTGTAAGTTCATCGATTGTAACAAAGGTACAACTCTGGTGTGGGATGTTGCTAGTAAGGAAGCTGTATGTGAATGGGGGTAGGGTATGTATGGGAAATCACTCAATTTTTCTATGAACTTAAAACTGTTCTTTAAAAAAGCCTACTTTCTGCCCTGGCCAGTGTGGCTCAGTTGGTTGGAGTATCATCTGTAACCAAAATTTGTGGGTTCAATTCCCAGACAAAACACATACCTACATTGTGTGTGGGATCCCTGGTCAGGACCATGTGATACTAGGTTGCAGTGCTTCCAGGAGGTCCCTGCTTTTCATGAATTTGAATATTTCTTGCCAGTCCCTTCTAGCCTGCAAAGTTTCTTTTCAGAAATCTGCTGACACTCTGATGGGAACTCCGTGGTAGTAACTAACTGCTTTTCTCTTGCTGCTTTTAAGATTCTCTCTTTATCTTTAACCTTTGGCATTTTAATTATGATGTGTCTTGATGTGGTCCTCTTTGCATCCATCTAGTTTGGGATTGTCTGTGCTTCCTGGACATGTATGCCTATTTCCTTCACCAAATTAGGGAAGTTTTCTTTCATTATTTTTTCCAAATAAGTTTTCAATTTCTTGCACTTCCTCTTCTGACATCCCTATAATCTGGATGTTGGTATGTTTGGAGATGTCCCAGACTCTTCTTATACTATCCTCACTTTTTAAAAGTCTTTTTCTTCTTGCTATTCTCATTGAATGTTTATTTCTTCCTTATATTCCAAATCATTGATTTCAATCTTGACATCATCCCCTATTCTGTTGGTTTTCTGTAGATTTTTTATTATGTCACCTAGTGTAACTTTCAGTTCTTCCTGGGTCTTTTTCATGCTGTTGCTGTGTTAATGAGTTCTTTGAGCATCCTGATAACATTTTGAACTCTGCATCTAATAGGTTGGTTATCTCCATTTCATTTCATTTATTTGTGTTTTAAAAGAGTTTATTTATTTATTTTTAGAAAGGGGAAAGAAGGGAGAAAGAGAGAAAGAGAAACATCAGTGTGTGGTTGCCTCTCTCATGCCCCATGCTGGGGACCTGGCCTGCAACCCAGGAATGTGCCCTGATTGGGAATTGAACCGGCGACTCTTTGGTTTACAGCCCGCGTTCAATCCACTGAACTACACCAGCCAGGGCTACAGCTTGATTTTCTGATGGTTCTGGTGTTATTTGTTTTGAGGTCTGATTTTAATTTTTTTCTGTAGTTGTGTGAGGAGGTGAAGTATGTTTACCTATACCTCCATCTTGACCAGAAGTCCAAAAACAGTCTATTAAAAAAAAGTCCTTAAGCCATATTTAAGCCATATATGGGAAATTTCTACTTCTTTTTTTACACATTCATATTTTCTGAATTTGTTATAATACACATATATTAATTACTTTTATAATTAAGAAATACTAAAGATTTAAAAAAGGAAAGGTACTGTCCGTGATACCTAGTGTCCACACTGTAACGACACACACATGCACAGTAACAGGTAGACATGCGAATGTGCTCAGGGCTCTCTGACTGCCAACAATAGCACCCAAGCTTTCCCTCGAACAACTGCAGACCCCCATATTTTTGTTGACTGTTGACCTTGCAGAGGGAAAAAATGTTGCTCATCTCCAGGTAATCAGCTCAAACCTGGCCCTGGGAGAGGATGAGACTAGGACCTGGCGTGGATTGGAACCTGAGCAAGACATCAGGTGTCTTATGAGCCTGGCACCCTTTTCTTTCAGGCAAGCCCCAGTGAGCTTTCTTCCCATAATTACACTACTTCTACATTTTTATTGTGAAATATTCAGATAACACAAAAAAACTATAAAGAAAACAACCAATCACACCTAATAAAAAGTTGGTACAAATTTTTTCAAACTTTAAAATTTACACCTATGTAAATACATGTGTATACCACATCTTATATATTATATATACCTCATGGATATATTGGCCTATTTTCATTTCTTTTTCAATGTCTTTGGGCTGGAGCTGACTTTTACTTTCTTAACTTTTTATTTTGGAAAAAATTAAGATTTACAGAAAAGTCGCAAAGATAGTATAGCTGGCCCTAATATTAAAACCTTATACCTAAAAATGGTCCATTTGTCAAAATCAAGAAACTAACATTAGTACAGTACTATTATCCAAATACAGACATTATTCACATTTTACCTGTTTTTCCACATATTCCTTTTTCTGTTCCAGGATACCACATTGCATTTAGACAAATAAGTTTTCACAAACTTCACCTGCTTCTTAATTCACTGCACTTGTTTCCCCACCATGTCTAGCATTAACATAGGGTCAGAGTGCCTTTCTTCATTATTCTACCTCCTTGCATTCAGGCTAAATGTTTGCTTTCCTTGGATGCTTCTCCATAGACTGCCTCTGGGGACCACATAGAGATGAAATCTCCCCCAAAATGATTTTGGTCAAACAAGTCCTGTCCACTGTGCTCTGCCTGAGCAGGACAAGTTAGACAAATCTCTTCAGTTCATGGTACATCATTTCATTATTGGTAAGTAGGTGCCCTCTTTTATTTTTTTCCCATTTATCCCCCTACCCATTCATTCTTCTCTCCATCTCATGGGAGGAACTCACTATAATGCATTTAACGTATGTACTCAGGTATATAGACATTTCTAAAAGATAAACAGTGCTTTTTTGTGGACTGTAACTTTAGCCTACATAAATGGTATTATACTATAGATCTTACTGTCTTTCTTTTTACATGATACATGTTTTTAAAATTGTTGTGTGGCTCAGCACATCTGATTCATTGCATCTGACTGTCACATAGTACTGCCGAGCATGTATTCACACATTTCACTTCCTCATTTCTCTGTGATGGACGCCTAATTTGTCTCTACATACAATCCTTGGACAAACATGCCTGTTTATCTTCTGTTAGGAAACTGTGTGAGTTTTCACCAGGCAACATACATAGGAGTGGGATGCCTGACTCTTTGGGAATAGCATATTTAAATTCATAAAATAGAGTCAAGTGGCTTCTAAAATAGTTCTACAAGTTTATACTCACACTGACAATGGTTCCTTTTCCCCCACATGCTTGCTAACCCTTGGTAAGTATTATCTGACTTGTCTACCTTACACCAGTCTATGGACACAGTGATACCATGTATTAATGTGCATTGCTCAGAGTGCTTCTAAAGTTGACCTTTCCTTCACACACTTCTTAGCCATTCTGAATTCCCTTCTATTTCCCTAATTTACCCATTGTTCACTTTTCACTGGATTTCTGGTCTTTTTCTTATTGATCAGCAGGAGTTTCCTGTACATTCCAGATGGTAATCTGCTAGCTTTAGACATTGCATGTATCTCTTCCCAGTCTGTCTTAACGGAGGCCCTTTTTCCTGGGCCTCAGCTCACTCTCAGGGAATAAAAGCAATTCACTTGATAAGATTCAGCCTCTTACCCTCTGCTGAATCTCTTGAGCCTTAGTCACCCTCCCTGATCCAAGGACAACGGAAACATCCACCCTTTTGTTGGGCTTATCTGTCTAGCGTGTCCTCCCAAATACCAATCTAGGTTCAGAACAGCGGTTGCTTGTGGGAGGTGTTGTGGTTGGGACAGGCACAGGGAGGAGCTTCTGGGAGGCTGGCAAAGATTTGTGTCTTAACCTGGGTGGCTTTTCCTTAAAATAATCAATTAGCTATACATTTTGTTTGTATGGGGCTTTCTGTGTTTTGTTTTACAATTAATAGATTAAAATATATGCCCTTTAGTTACCTTTTATTTTTCTACTACTCTTCTGCTTGCAAGAGCAAAACTAATTTTTCAAACAAATCCAGTTTCTCTCTGAGTCTGAGCAAACCTGATTCTTGGACACAGACTGCTCCAGAAATGAGCTTTTTCAATGATTACAAATCTGCTTTTCCTCTTTCCTGTCCATTGATAAAACCAACCACCTCCTGTTGTTGGTAAGCTTCTATCCTGTAAAATTGACAACCACGACAAGGGCCTGCCAACCAAGCAGTCGGGCTAACCTTGGCTCATGAGTGGAAGAAGGCATGCTTTCAGGAACCCCTAACCCTGCCTCATGAGCCCAAAGGGTTAGCTCTGCCACAGTGCTCAACAGCCCCTGGGAAACAAACAAAACAGGAGAAAGAGGACAGAATTTGAGGAGTCTGCTACCACTAGCAATTTAGGGTTCCAAACTTCATATGTAAGTGTTCTTAGTCCATATGAAACTAAGCTACTTTTTGTACAGTGTAAATTTTCCATCTGCAAGGGTGAAGGGGAAAAGCAAGCTGTGGTAACATAAACTGCTTTACTCATGACCCTGAAAACCTGTCTGTTCGAAGCAAGGTTTCGCCAGACCAAAAAGTTCTATTTCCCCATAACAGGATCCCAGCCCGTCACGAGCCACAGCAGCTGCACTAAGCTGCGGGCTCCCCTGTGTTATTTTTATCCCAAATAGTCACTGGGACCCACTTGGTCATCGGTATGTTCAGAGAGGGGTCTGGGAGCCTGAATGCTACCTTCTACCTCATAGGGATAAAATACCACATGGGCAAGAAGAAGGTTTGTGTGAACTGTCTGGGTAAGGCTCCCGCATGCCCTAGCAACAAGGTTCTTTAGTAAAAGCTGGATCAGAGGACTCAACCATGGACAGGAGGCCTCAGCCAGACCTCCTATTCCCTCTCTGTGGTTCAGAGAGTTCATGACCCAACCAGCTGCACAAAAGGATGACTGCCCTTCTCAGAAAGGCCAGGACCTTTACAGTCATCAGTCATCGTATGGAGGCAGGAAGCAAATGAGAAGAGACTGGGTCATTACTCCCCACTCAGTAACAGAATGATTTTCTGCCTGGGCTCAGCCATCTTGCCCCTCAGATCTGGACTTGTTTTCCTTCCTCAGCACCACTATCAGACCAAATTCTTCAACCCAGAGCGAGGCATAAATAACCTTGGAGTAGCCAAAGCTTGTCCTCTTTGAGTCCTTTCTGGCACCAAGGTCCTCACACTGCCCAACAGGTGGTCCGGTCCCACCCAGCCTTTCCTTTCTCAGCCAGAATTCTGAGCTGTACCCCCATCCTTGGTCGCCTTTCACCCCGAGCCCAGCAGAGGCCGCTAGAGCGATGCAGATGAAACAAGAGTTGGTAGGAGCTGTGAAAGAAGTGCCCAGAGACAACCTTAATACCCTGTTCTGCAGATGCTCTGTGTCCAAGCACACAGCCAGCACAGGCACTCTGAGCCTCCTACATGGAGTTCCTTTAATCCTTCTCAGAGGTGAAGGTAGGCAGAGAGTACGTTCATTATAATATTTTTTTTAAATGTGTTTACTACTTACATTTTTAAGGCTCTTGATTTTTTTGTCAAAACAAAGTTACTTAAATTGTGGTCTATTTCAAATGTTTATACTTAGCAAATTAAACTTGCAAACCCCCCCATATACACACACAAATAAGGCAACACAATGTTGCAATTTATAAGCTGTATGAAAATAATAATTTACGGAGCACTACAGTTGGCATGTCTGGTAATGGGACAAGTTGAGATGCATATCTTCTGCTGGTCTCAGTGAGTGAAGCTATGTAGCTCTGTGATGGATACATAACCCCACACATTTAAGGTCTGTATCTAAAGCCCTTCACAAATGGCCCTCCTAGTCTATAGTCCACACACTCTACCCTCAGTCTCCAGGGACCAGGTCTCAGTGAAATATTACACTAAGTGCAGAGTAGAGGAGAAGAAGGGGGGATTCAAATGTTACTGGTCCCCCTCTTCCAGATCCCAACCTGTCACCGGCAGTGGAGAAACCTCTCAGCTGCCTTGAGAAATGCAGCTGGAAGATGAAAGGGAGGCTCCCTTGCTCCTGGCTATTCTCTGCATGAGCCTCATCCCAAAGTCTCCATTCCAGTCCATTATTCCCTTCCCTCAGGCCCCAGAGTCTTTCCTGTGTTTATGTTGTTTTTGTCAGAGCAGGAAGTCTTCCTGGAAATACCCCAGAAATTCAACATCCTTCTCCTGTCCCAGGGGACATTGGCCTTAGGCGTGAACCCCACCCCACCTCAGCTCTGGGATGGGACAAAAGGCCAGAGCAAGAAGCCTCTTCCCAGGGCCTCAGTATCTGGCCCTCAGGAGGAGCACCACCCCTGGGCCTGCCTCCCTCCTTCAGCACCACTTAAAATAATCACTTGCAGTAGAAAACAACAAAAAGCCCTGGCTGGTGTAGTTTAGTGGATTGAGTGCAGGCCTGTGAAACAAAGGGTCACTGGTTTGATTCCCAGTCAGGGCACATGCCCGGGTTGCGGGCCAGGTCCCTAGTAGGGGTGTGCTAGAGGCAACTACACATTGATGTTTCTCTCCCTCTCTTTCTCCCTCCCTTCCCCTCTATAAAAATAAGTAAATAAATACACTTTTTAAAAGAAAACAACAATATGTGAGAAAAAAACTTGAAAAATTTTAAGGAAATTTGAAAAATGTGGAAGAGCACTGAAAAGGAAACTACAAGAACCCATATTTTCACAATCCTGTTCTTCTTCATGTCTGTTTTTTTTTCACCCAGAGCCCGAAGGCTGAGCATGGTGATTCCCTGACTAGACCTGCTGTTTCTGGTCAGTGCCTGGTGCTGTCGACCTCTTCCTCTTTGTCCAGTGTCAAAACTCCGTCTCATCTACGTGTCACAGGAGGTGATAAGGCCAATGTGAATGGCTGGCAACTGCTGGGAAGGCTGCATTATAGACTAACAGCTCAGGGTGTCCTAAAGAGATTGGGGCATGCTAGTCCTGCTGGATGCTCCTGGAAAGGGGGGTTCTATGGGCAAATATGTTTTGGGGGATATTACATACAGGTCTACACTCCTTTATCCACAATGTAGAAGTCAAAAAAGTCCTGGAGACTATGTTTTTTTAAAGCTCAAGGGCAAAACCTGATCTAAATAGATGTGTAGTTTTTCAGATTCTTCATTTAACTAACTTAATGTGAATAACCATACATTTTGCTGCAGAAAGTATATAATTACAGGGCCTGTCCCACTCTGCTGGGGATGCTATGGGATAATAACATATTCACCATTTTACTTTATTAAAATCTGAAAAATTATGAATTCCAAATACATCTGGTCCCAAGGATTTTGAGTACGGTATTGTAAAATGTATAAAATCCCCTTAATGGAAATGTATTCTGTCCATAACATTTCAAGGGCTCTGAGAAATCTTGTTATAGGAAAGAAATTAACCTCACAAAGCACTCCCCAAACTTGTTTGGCTCTAAAACCCTTTGTTCCACTTAACATCTATTAACATCTTACAGAAGTTCCATGTGCACAGTTTGGTGACATGGGATGTTTAAAGAATTTAACTCTCTAGCAGATGTAGGAAAAGGGTGGCTCTTCATGAGAGCTCTTACATCCTAGGCCCTAGGGACCGTTCTTCCGTATTCTCAGGGCTATGACTGTGGGAAAGACAAGAAGCTAGAAGAGGGAAGACTGAGGCAAGACTGACGATGGCTCATGTGGGCCTGGGACAGAGACAGGACATGCTGAAAACCCAATTAGGACAGACACATATGTCAAGAGTAAAAGCAGAGAGCCAGACAAGAACCAAGAGAGGAAAGGTTAGACGTTCAGCTAAAAGATCAGAAACCAAGAGATCTGTAGCACTTAAAGCACTCGTTAGTCTGAGTACTCAACACAAAAAAATCCTGCAAATTAACATTTTGCCTCATCCTATGAGCTTTTATATACTTCCTGTAAAGATCTGCACTCATTCTGGAGTTCACAGGTAGCTCAGTTGGTTAGAGAGCTGTCTTGATGGGCCAAGGTTGTGGACGTGCTCAGTCGGGGCACATACAAGAAGCAACCAATGAATGCATAAATAAGTGGGACAACAAAATTGATGTCTCTCTCTCCCTCAAATCAATAAGTTAAAAAATTATTTTTATTTATTTTTAAATATTTTATATATTTATTTATTTATTTTTAGAGAGAGGGGAAGGGAAAGAGGAAGAGAGGAAGAGAAATGTCAATGTGTGGTTGCCTCTCATGCACCCCCTACTGGGGACCTGGCCCGCAATCCAGGCATGTGCCCTGACTGGGAATCGAACTGGCAACACTTTGGTTCTCAGCCCGGTACACAATCCACTGAGCCACACCAGCCAGGGCAAAAATAAAATTTTTTAAAGGTTATAGTATTTGGCACAAAAGAACATTCCAATCCTTGTGAGTTATTATTAATCCCTATTCCCAAGCCCTCTACACCTTCCTTTAAAGTGACCACTAACTGACCTTAAACTTGCTCATAGAACACGTCATAATTGACCTTACTTCTCCAGCTTTATTCCTCCAACACTGCCTCCAAACTCAACACTCCAAGCCTGTTGACGGCTTTCAATGCCAGGGAAGCAGCCAAGTTTTTTATGGCTCCTGCAGTCTTTGCACAGGCTGTGTTGTTCCCTATGCCTGAAACTCTCTTCCCTGACCCCACCTAACCTCTAGTTAGCCTTCAAGCCTAAGCCTGGTCAGCACCATGCCCAGGAAGGCTTCACCTCCCTGAGTCCAAGCAGAGGAGCCTCACTTGCAGCTCCCTGGCCTCTGTAATTCCCTGTCACCATGCTTCTGACAACTGTGTGGTCACTGTCTGTCTCTCAGTCTGAATGGGTCTCCTGACTGGGGTCCTTGTGAGACAAGCCACACAGTGTTGCTCCATACCGAGTGTCTGGAACCTAGCATGGTGCCTCACGTCCAACAGGGACTCCATAGTTTGTCTGGTCAATAACAAACTTCATGAACTTTTTTAGAACTGAAAAACTCTTTTTCTCTTTCTTCCCAGGAAACCAGGTATCCTTTCCATTTGCATAGGTAGTACTTGAAAATGGAACTAAATTTAAAAGTTATCAACCCTTCCAGAGATAGACCAACTATGAATTTTAAATGGAGCCTTTGTAATTTAGTATCAGGACTCCAGTCTGGGCAGTCTGCAGAGTGCTCCCCATTCCCCCAATTTCACTTTCCATACTGAAGGATATGTGTGCATCGAGCCAGGAAACAAACTTTTTTTTTTTTTTAAGATTTTATTTATTTATCTTCAGAGGGGAAGGGAAGGAGAGAGGGAGAGGAATATCAATGTATGGTTACTTCCTGTGCATTCCCTGCTGGGAACTGGCCTGCAACCCAGGTATGTGCCCTGACTGGGAATCGAACCATGATCTCTTGGTTCACAGGCCCACGCTTAATCCACTAAGCTACACCAACCAGGGCGGAAACAAACTTTTGACTGTCCTGGAAGGCAACAAAGTAGGAGATGGTAGAGAACAGAGGTGACAAGAGGGAAGTCTGGTAGATCCCTGCATGCCTACTATCCCCACATCTCCTAAACTGTCTACACACACATGCAGAGCACATATATGTGCATACAGTAAAAGCAGAGACTGTTGGACATCCCCTGGAGTGTGGTCACCTGCAGAGCCCCACCCTTCCCTCACTACCTTGAGAAACCTAAGGGTGGGGGGAACGATCAGGTCCAGGTTCAGGCTTCCTCCTCCCTCCCCACTAAGAGGAAGCCAACTTCAGTGCTTAGTCACTTCCCATACGTTGGGCTTTACCTGGGAGCCTGAGTCACCAGCCAGGTGCCCGGGAGGGAGAGGTGCTGCCCAACATGACACATCGGCCTGCCCAAAGAGGAGCTTCGCCACTGGGCGTTACAGGGACCACCACAAGTCTGATCCTGGACGCTAAGAACCCCTGCTGTTCTGTGAGGGACTTTGGAGTCCCAGGCCTAGAGTAAGGCTGTAGGGAAATAATTGAGAGTTCAGGGCTCCTTTGCTTGTCTAACAGCTTTCCCTTTTTCCTCCCTCATCCCCCTCCACCCATGGGGAACCAGCCATCGGGGCCTGAATCTCCCAGTAACTCAGTGGGCAAAGCCACAACCTTCCTGAGAGGGCATGGGTAAAGGCCCCCACAGTCTCAGGCATTTGGTGGGTTTAACAAATATTATTTCCCTTTTCCTCTCTCTGATTTAAAGAGAAAGCCCAAAGCCTGAGCAGCAGCAATAAGCATGCTGATCCCAAGGCAGTCTCACTGGCTGACCAAACATCTCAGCTACACCAGGAGCCTCTTGGAGCTGGCCAGAGGTGACCAACCCAACCCTGGAAAAGGCTAGGCTCTAGACTGGGGATCTTCACCTCTGTTTAACTTTTACTGTCCTTGAAGCAACCATTTCCATTAAGCCGTGGTAACTGTAGTGGGCTGAATAATGGCCTCCCAAAGATGCACACTTCCTTGTCTGTGGGATCTGTGAATATGTTACAGATCATGGCAAAGGAGACTTGCAGATATGATTTACTTAAGGATCTGGAGATGGGGAGATTCCTCTGGATTGACCAGGTGGATCCAGTGTAATCACAAGGGTCCTTATAAGTGGGAAACAGAAGGACCAGAGTGAGAGGGCGGAATGTCATGAGGGAAGCAGAGGTCAGAGTGAGATGGATCAGAGCCAAGGAATGTGGGCAGCCTTTAAAAGCTGGAAGGACAAGGGAACAGGTTCTGCCTCCGGCCTCTAGTCCTGCTGACTCCTTTCGGACTGTTAACCTCTGGAACTCTAAGCCAATATCTTTGTATTATTTTAAGCTACAAAGTTCGTGGTCCTTTGTTACAGCAAGGTAGGAAATTAATACAGATTTTGATACCAGGAGTAGGGTGCTGAAAGACCAAGTGGCTTTGGAATTGGGCAATAGGCAGCGGATGGAAGAATTTTACTTTCACTTTTTTTGATGGAAGAAATTTTAAGAAATGTGATAGAAAAAAACTTAGATTGCCTTGAATAAACTGTTATAACTATGGCTGTTAAAAACTATGCTGGTGAAAAATGATAAAGAAGTGAAGAACACAATAAAGAAAACCTGTTGTCTTAAAGAATACCTAAATCATCACAAACAGAATGTTAGTAAAAATATGGACGTTAAAAGTGCTGCTGGTGATGGCTTAGAAGGAAGTGAGAAATCTTCTATTGGAAACTGGAGGGTGGGGGGTCTTTGTTATATTATTGGCATAAAACTTAGCTGAATTGTATCCTACAGTTATATGGAAAGCAGAACTTGTGAGAAATGAACTCACATTTGGATATTTAGCTTAGGAGATTTCTGAGCAAAGTGTTGAAGGTGCCGCCTGATTTATTTTTGTTCTTTGTAGTGAAATGTGACAGGAAAGAGATAAATTATGGGATGAATTATAAACAAAAGGAACCAGGACTTGGTGATTTGGGAAATTTTTACTCTATACCAATTGGAAAAGATGGTAAAATTAGGAGATTCACTGCCAGGAAATAATACTCTGGAAAGAAAGACAAATTCATGGCTGGGCTGCCTTTTGATTATGCCTTGGAAGGATTAATCAGGGAACTCAAGAGTGAAAGATTCTACCTTCCATGATTGATGCACGTGGAAAGCTGTTATCCAGGAACTAGAATACATGACCTATGTTACTTCATAAGGTCAGCAAGCAATTCATCTTTTGTGACCCAAGGGGTCTGCAAGTGATGGAGGTGGTACCTAAGCCATTGTGTTCTAGGAAGGGAATGTTTGTGAGGCAGATAAAGAATCAACAGATAAAGAAGTACTGGGGAAATCTGGCAGACTGCAAGTCTCACCCAGTTAAACTTTTTTTCTAAACTCCTCACCTACCCTTTCTTCTGATAAAAAGGCCAGCTTGAGGTAAGATGTTAAGACAGTTTTTGAGGGTACATAGCCCTCCATCTTCTCAGTCTGCCAGCATCTGAATAAAGTGCCCATAAAGATTCGATCCTTGTCTCTATTGATTGGTTCCGCTTTTCCAGTTTCAGGATCAAAAGATCAGAGTATTTGTTCACACAGAGACCTCTTAGGAGAAATTAGGCATGTGACTCATGGTTCCCCCACAACCATGTCAGCAGAATCCAGAAACTGAGCTGGGATCATCCAGGAAAAATCTGTGGCAGAGCCTCTTGTCTAATGGAGTGTATGTGTGTGACATACATGGGAGACAAGGTCCTGAGAATTTTATACCAGCAGAAACACTGCCAGCTTGGACTGCAAGAAACACAGAGAAGACAAAGTGAACGAAGGCTGTCAGACGCCCGACATTTATAGGCAGGAAGCAGGATGATAAAATTACTCAACTGCAAACATGAGTTACCCTTCAAAAAAAAGGAAGGGTGACTCTGAAAGAGGAGGTGCAGGCCCAGAGGGCAGAGCCTCGAGCCACAGAAGATTATTCCAGGCCTTGAAATCTAAGAAGTTTTCCCAGCTGTATTTTGAAATTTCTTGGAAACAGTGACTTCTTCTTTCCTTCCATTTTCTCCCATTTTGAATGAGAAAGTATATGTCTACTATGCTATGCCTGTCCCTGGGAGCCGGTAACTTGTTTCTTAAGTTTCACGGGTTCACAGTTGGAAAGAAAAAAGGCATCAGGGTGGATTACATATCATGCCTCACCCATACTTTATTTAGAGTATTTATACAATGAGATTTAGAGCTTTTGAGCTAGTGAGATTTAGGTGAGATTTTAGACTTTTTTTTCAATTTTTATTTATTTTTATTTTTTATTTTAGTCATTATTCAATACAGTTTCTATCCTTTATTCCCATTCCAGCCCACCCACCCATTCCTTCCCTCCTCCTTCCCATTTCCAACCCCCTTAGTTTTTGTCCATGTGTCCTCTATATTTGTTACTGTAAACCCTTCCCTTCTCCCCTGAAATTCCCCTAAAATTCCCTCCCCTCTCCCCTCTGGTCACTGTCAACCTGTCCTCTATTTCAGTGTCTTCTGTTATATTTTACTTGGTTCTTTGTTTTGTTGTTTAGGTTCCTGTTAATGGCGAGATCGTATGGTATTGGTCTTTCCATGCCTGGCTTATTTCGCTTAGCATAATGCTTTCCAGCTCCATCCATGCTGTTGAAAAGGGTATGAGCTCCTCCTTTCTTTCTGCTGCATAGTATTCCATTGTGTAAATGTACCATAGTTTTTTAATCCATTCATTTACTGATGGGCACCTAGGTTGCTTCCAGCACTTAGCTATTGTAAATTGTGCTGCTATGAACATTGTGGTGCATAGGTTCTTTTGGATTGTTGTTTCAGTGTTCTTAGGATATAGTCCCAACAGTGGAATTGCTGGATCAAACGGCAGATCCATTTTTAGTTTTCTGAGGAAGTTCCATACAGACTTTGAGTTGATGCTCCAATGGGTTGAGATTGGGGGAATGTTGGAAAGGAAGGAGTTCATTTTGCATATGAGACAAACGTGAATTGGTGGCCAGAGGGCAGACTGTTGTAGGCCCAATAAATGAAACCCTGCCCTAACTGGTGTGGCTCAGCTGATTGGCCATCATCCTGAAAAGCAAAAAGTCACTGGTTGGGGCACATGCCTGGGTTGCAAGTTCAGTCCCCAGATGGGTGCATATGAGGCAATCAATTGATGTTTCTCTTTCACATCAATGTTTCTCACTCCTTTCTCCCTCCCTTCCCCTCCCTCTAAAAATAAATAAATAAAATCTTTAAAATAATAATAATAATAATAATAATAATAATAAATGACACCCAAGAATATCCACATCCTAATTCCTGGAATCTATGAGTTTGCTAAGTTTACATTGCAAAAGGGATTTTGCTGATGTGATTACATTAAGGATCTTGAATAGGGAAATTAACCTAGATTATTTGGGTGGGGCCAATGTAATCACAATGTTTAAGAGGATCCTTAAAAGAGGGAAATAGAAGAGTCAAAGTGAGAGAAGATGTAATGACAAAAGCAAAGGTCAGAGTGATATGGAATCAGGAGCCAAAAGAATGGGGTAGATTTTTGAAGATGGAAAACGCAAGGAAATGGTGGCTCCCCTAGAGCGTCTAGAAGGAACATAGCCCTGCTAATCCATTTTGGACTTCCAGAATTGTGAAATAATATATCTGTATTATTTTAAGTCACTAAGTTTGTGGTAATTTGTTACAGCAGTAATAGAAAGTGAATACACTAACCCTCCATCTACACCAAGTTCCATGCCAATTGAACTAACCTACTCAATCTCCCATCTGGGGCCCCTCCCACCTTTCTATCTTCTCTGGACTTCCAACTTGACATTTCTAACCAGCCTCCCACACAGATTTCCACCAATTCCTTCCTTGGCACTCCTTCACTTTCTCCTATTTATTGACCCTTCCCAGATCTGCATCATCCTTTAACAAGATGCATACATTAAAATAACTTGGGTAGGAGTGAGGGATTTTATTTATAAAAAATACTGAAGCCCCAGCCCAGACCAATTAAATAAGACTCTTTGCACAACCACGTCACAATTACAACTAAAATATAGAACGATCATAACTCAGAACCATCATTGAGTTGAATGGAAGTCTGACAACTACAGAATTAAAGAAACCACATCCATCCAGAGTGGTAGGACGGGCACAGATGCAGAACCTGCTGGTCCCTCACCCACATGTAGTGGATGAAACTTTGGGAGGGATATCTCACGAGCGAGTAGTCCAAGCCCCACAAAGGCCCCCAAGTCCAGGGCTCCAGTGTCAAAAAGATAAGTCCCCACACATCTGGTTGCAAACACCAGCAGGGATCGAGTCAGTGGAAGAAACATCTGGACCCCAGACAATACTTCTTAAAGAACCCACATATAGATTCACCTACTCAGACTCACTCCTTCTGAGCTCCACGACCAGGGTAGCAGCTTAAAAGTCACCAGTGGTATACAGAGAAAAACTGAAGTATATGGCATCAAGGCAAGCAGAGGCCATTGTCCCTTTTCTAAACTCTGCCCCAATAGAGCTGGTAGGTTGGTATCATATCTGAGACTCCAACCTGGTTAACACTATTTGACCTGCCTTGGATATCCCCAGAAACTCTGCCACGCTCAATTTATGGGCCCACTCAAGCTTCTTTTCCATATGAATGGGTGATCTTGGCTCATGCTGAACAACTTCCTAAATCCTATCAAACAAGTAACAGCTGGCTTCAGTGACCCCCAGGCCTGGCCATAGCAATAGCCAGCTTAGATTCACAGCTTGGCTTTGCCTGAGAATCTCCAAGCCCACCACAAGTAGTGTAAGAGGGTGCAGCCATTGGGGGCCCCAAAACAAGGATTTGTAGTGGGGTCCAGAACTCAGGGTGTCCAGGAAATATTAAAAATATGGGATGTCCTCACCCCCACAAGTCTGAACTGGGAGATTGGACTCAAGGAGCAGGGCCATTGAGAGTTGTTTTGAATAGCAACAGTTTTGCAGATAACCTCTAGAACAGTTATTTAACATATCTATAACCTTTCATTGGTTTCATAGATATGTTAATAGCTGTGGCCAAACTTTGAGCCAGGGAGATAGGAGTGACTTACATCTAGGATGTAACAGGGAGGCAACTCCCATTGGTTACAGAGCCTGCATAAGAGCTTGAAGATGATTGGCCCCACACCACAGGGACACACCTGTATGGACTTACTATGGCAGCCCAGAAAAGCTGGAAAAATAGGGGAATGGTTGCAAGTATAGACGATTGTGGGAGGAGTTGGAAATGGGGCTGCAGAGGAAGATGGATGCTGGGATTTAAACCCAAGTGCAGCAGCCATGATGAGAAGAACGATGAGGCTTTGTCAGAGAAGAACCACACAGCTTCAGGTCTCCCTTTGCCACGCAGCTTAGGAAGCCAGAAAGCAAGATGTAGCAGCGATGCAGAGCTCTCTCTTAGCAGTTTGGAAGAATGCAGGAGAGATGCTATGGGAAGGAAAGGGGTGAAAGGACTCTTGCTGGTGGGCCATGAGAAGGTGCAATGTGGTTTTAGATTAGGAACTGGAGATCCCAGTGGCACTGCTGATGGTGCTGGGAACTGAGGGAGGCCTACCAGCTGAGCACGGATTACTGGGAAGAACTGGGGGGCTAACTGAGCCATGGACTTTTATTTCTTTTCCTGAGATATGGTATCCCAGACTGGGCAAAGGGGGAAAAGAAGGACTGTGTGTGTTTGTGGGTGTTATAAGGGACTTTGGGTTTTTAATGAAGACATTAAGTCATTACTCTTAAACCTGTATGACATTTGAATAAATAATTCCTTTCCTTTTCACCAATCTCTGACATGAAGAGCTATAATTCCCTGGTGGTGGGCCAAGGCGAACCTAGTACAGGAGGACCCCAGGAGTAGGGGGTGCCATTCAGTAGCATTTTGCGACACCTTCTCTGGTGGCCAATCAAGGAAAATCGTGGAAGACCGCATGCACAGTAGCTTTAAAGTAATACAACTACTTGTATATGCATGATGAAAGCCCGCCAAAACTAGCCAGGAAGGATCGGATCTGCCCTATAAGAATAGAATCTCTCCAGGCCATGAGGTCAATCTCTGCTTGGAGTTGGCCTGCTCCCATGTTCTCTGCTATAAACTCTGTGTATTCTGTTCAAATTCTTTGTCCCGATCACCAAGAACCCAGTTCCCTGTGCCCATTCATGACAGTAGCAGCCATCTCAGATTGCTTTATAACTCAGGCACTGTGCCCAGATAAGACACAGGTGGGTGCTGACCTTGGCCTGTACTACCAGGAAAACCACAGGGCCAATGCACCCAGTGGACAGCTACAAACCAAGTGAGGACATCACCACCATGCCCCTATACAGCTGATCCTCCAAGGAGGGTGGATGTTGGTGGTAAGTGATCACAGCCAGTCCTTGCAGCTAAAGGGCCTGGGTATACCCCTCCCACTGATCTGCCAACAGCAACCAAAGCTCAGCTACAAGAGGAACATGTACTCAGCCCACACAAAGGGCACACCTCAAGTACTCAGCTTGGGTGATAGAGAAGGCTGTGCCACTGGACCCTACAGGGCACTTACCACATTGGGCTACACTACCAAGACAAGGAGTCAAAGCAAGTCTACCTAATACATAGAAACAAACACAGGGAGGCTGCCAAAATGAGGAGACAAGAAACATGACCCAAATGAAAGAACAGATCAAAACTTCAGAAAAAGAGCCCTGGCTGGTGTGGCTTGGTGGATTGAGTGCCGGCCTGTGAACCAAAGGGTCCTCGGTTCAATTCCCAGTCAGGGTACATGCCTGGGTTGCAGACCAGGTCCCCAGTAGGGGGTATGTGAAAGGCAACCACACATTGATGTTTCTCTCCTTCTCTTCCTCCCTCCCTTCCCCTCTCTCTAAAAATAAATAAATAAAACCTTTTTTAAAAAAACCTCCAGAAAAAGAGCTAAACAAAATGGAAATAAGCAATCTATCAGGTGCAGAGTTCAAAGCACTGGTTATAAGGATGCTCAAGGAACTTAGGACTTCAACAGCATAACAAAGATCCAGTCAAAAATGAAGGATAGACTAATTGAAATAAAGAACAATATACAGGGAAACAACAGTAGAATAGATGAAACTAAGAATCAAATCAACGCTTTGGAACATAACAAAGCAAAAAAGCAACTAATTAGAACAAGAAGTGAAAAAAAATCCAAAAAGAAAACAAAGATAGTACAAGCAATCTCTGGGAAAACTTCAAGAGATCCAACATTCACATCATAGGGATGTCAGAAGAAGAGAGAGCAAGGAATTGGAAATCTATTTATTAGTATGTTTTATTGATTATGCTATTACAATTGTCCTGATTTTTACCCCTTTGTCCCCCTCTGCCCAGTATCCCCCTTTCCTCCAGCAATCAACCCCCTTAGTTCATGTCCATGTGTTATGTACTTAAGTTCTTTGGCTTCTCCATTTCTTATACTATTTTTAACACCCCCCTGTCTGTTTTGTAGCTACAAATTATGCTTCTTAATCCCTGCACCTTCCCCCTTTTTCCTCCTTCACCCTCCCTGCTGATAACTTTCCATATGATCTCCACATCTATGGTTGTGTTCCTTAGTTTGCTTAGTTTGCTTTTGTTTTTGTTTTTTAGATTCAGTTGTCGATAGTTGAGAGTTTATCATTTTAATGCACATAATTCTGATCTTCTTTTTCTTAAGTAAGTCCCCTTAACATTTTGTATAATAAGGGATTCATGATGATGGACTCATTTAGCTTTACCTTATCTGGGAAGCACTTTATCTGCCCTTCCATCCTAACTGATATTAAACTCTGGCATTTCAATTATGATGTATCTTGGTGTGGTCCTCTTTGGACCCAACTGGTTTGGGAATCTCTGTGCTTCTTGGATTGTATGTCTATTTCCTTTGCCAGATTGGGGAAGTTCTCCTTTATTATTTGTTCAAATAACTTTTCCACTTGCTGCTCTTTCTCTTCTCCTTCTGGCATCCCTAGGATTTGGATGTTGGTACATTTGGAGATGTCCCAGAGTCTTCTCATTCTCTCCTCATTTTTAAAAATTATATTTCATTTATTATGCCATTACAGTTGTCCTGATTTTTCACCCTTTGCCCCCCTCCACCCAGTGCCCCACACTCACTCAGGCAATTCCCATACCATTGTTCATGGCCATGGGTCATGCACATAAGTTCTTTGGCTACTCCTTTTACTACACTGTACTTTACATCCCTGTGGCTATTCTGTAACTACCTATTTGTATTTCTTCAACCCCTTACCTCTTCACTCATTCTCCCCTTCCCCCTCCCATCTGGCACCCTTCTGGTAACTAACTTCTTTTCTCTTCATTTTAAGAGTCTCTCTTTATCTTTAACCTTTAGTGTTTGAACAGTGATGTCTTGGAGAGGGCCTATTTGCATCCATCATAATTGGGATTCTCTGCACTTCCTTGCCTACATGTCTGTTTTCTTCAACAAATTAGGCATGTTTTCTTTCAGTATTTTTCAGATAGATTTCCAATTTCTTCCTTTTTCTCTTCTCCTTCTGGCACCCCTATAAAGCTAATGTTGGACCTCTTGAAGGTGTACCAGAGGTCGTTTACACTATCCTCATTATTTTGAATCTTTTTCTTCTTCTTGTTCTGATTGGTTGTTTTTTGCTTCCGTATGATCCAAATCATTGATTTATTCTTGGCTTCATCCATTCTATATTGTTTCCCAGGAAATTGTTCTTTATTTCAAATAGTCTACCTTCATTTCTGACTGAATCTTTTATATGCTGTGAAGTCCTAAGTTCCTTGAGCATCCTTATAACCAGTGTTTTGAACTCTGCATCTGATAGAGTGTTTATCTCCATTTCATTTAGCTCTTTTTCTGGAGTTTTGATCTGTTCTTTCATTTGGGTCATGTTTCTTGTCTCCTCATTTTGGCAGCCTCCCTGTGTTTGTTTCTATGTATTAGGTAGACTTGCTTTGACTCCTTGTCTTGGTAGTGTAGCCCAATGTGGTAAGTGCCCTGTAGGGTCCAGTGGCACAGCCTTCTCTATCACCCAAGCTGAGTACTTGAGGTATGCCCTTTGTGTGGGCTGAGTACATGTTCCTCTTGTAGCTGAGCTTTGGTTGCTGTTGGCAGATCAGTGGGAGGGGTATACCCAGGCCCTTTAGCTGCAAGGACTGGCTGTGATCACTTACCACCAACATCCACCCTCCATGGAGGATCAGCTGTATAGGGGCATGGTGGTGATGTCCTCACTTGGTTTGTAGCTGTCCACTGGGTGCATTGGCCCTGTGGTTTTCCTGGTAGTACAGGCCAAGGTCAGCACCCACCTGTGTCTTATCTGGGCACAGTGCCTGAGTTATAAAGCAATCTGAAATGGCTGATTCTTGTGCAGGGCTTGGAGATTCCCAGGTGAAGCCGAGCTGTGACTCTCATCTGTCTGTGGCTAGGGCTCACACTGAAGGCAGCAATTACTTGTTTGATAGGACTTAGGAGCTAAACCAGCCATTCATATGGAAAAGCAGCATGGGAGGGCCCATAAATTGGGTGGGATAGAGCCTCTCTGGATTTCCAAGGTAGGTCACACAGTGTTAGTCAGGTTGATGGAATCTCAGATATGGCACCAGCCTACCAGCTCTGTGGGGGGAGGGCTCAGCCAAGGGAGAAAGGCTTCAGCTTGCCTTGATGCCAGACACTTCAGTCTCTCCCTGCACAGTACTGGTGCCCTTCAAGATGCCATCCTGGTGCTGGAGCTGAGAGGGAGGAGTCTGAGTATGTGGGTCCGTGTGTGGGTTTCCCAAGAGGAACTGCTTAGGGTTCCATCAGCCTCAACTGACTCAATCCCCACTGGTTTTTGGAACCAGAAGTTGTGGGGACTTACCTTCCTGGCACTGGAATCCTGGACTGTGGGGAGTGGTGTGCAGCTGGGACTCCTCACTCCCAATTATCCCTCTCAAATGTTTGTCTGTATCGGTGTTTAGCCAACCCTTTCCACATCTGCACCCCTCCTACCAGTCTGGGTAGATGTGGTTTCTTCAGTTCCATAGTTGACTTCATTCGACTTGATTTAGTAGTTGTCAGACTTCCAAACACCTTGATTTCTGATGTTTCTGAGTGATGGTTGTTCTTTATTTTAGTCGTCAGTTTGATGTGTTTGTGCAAAGAGGCAAGTCATGTCTCCCTACATCGCCATCTTGACAAGAAGACTCTCCTCATTTTTTTTGAATTCTTGTTTCTTCATTCTGTTCTGGTTAACTGTTTATTTCTTCCTTATGTTCTAAGTTGTTGACTTGACCCCAGGCTTCCTTCCCTTTACTGTTGGTTCCCTGTGGATTTTTCTTTATTTCACTCAGTGTAGCCTTCATTTCTTCCCTTCTGTTTTTGCCATACTCAATGAGATCTCTAAGCATCCTTATTACCAGTGTTTTAAACTCTGCATCTGATAGGTTGGCTATGTCCATTTCACTTAGTTCCTTTCCTGTTATTTCATTTAAGCCATCTTTCTTTGTTTCCTCAATTTGGCAGCCTCCCCATGTTTGTTTCTGTGTATTAGGTGGAGCTGCTTTGACTCCCTGTCTTGGCATATCTGTTACATTGTATGTCTTGGCATATGTTACATTATATGGGGTGGATCCTTAGGTAATTACTGGGGGAAGTGGCAGCCTGCTTCACTGTTTTGTGGCTTTGTATGTGGGGAAGAGATTGAAGAGGGGGCAATGCTGCTGCATGATTGCTGGAGACTTCTTCGGCATTCATCCTGCTTCCAGTCATTTATGCAACGGGCGCCCCTCTAGTTGTTGCCCTTGTGGCGATTCCCAGAGTGGGTGGGTTTGCATATGTTGTAG
Source organism: Trachops cirrhosus (assembly GCA_028533065.1). Lineage (NCBI taxonomy): Eukaryota > Metazoa > Chordata > Mammalia > Chiroptera > Phyllostomidae > Trachops > Trachops cirrhosus. The sequence continues at coordinate 109,161,322 of CM052542.1, forward strand.
GAACCTATGGGACCCTTAAGGAGACTCCACTGAGAGACCAGCATTTCTTCTATTGACCCAACCCCCACTGGTTTTTACAGCCAGGAGCTATGAGGCTTTATTTTCCTGGCACTGGAACACTGGGCTGTGCAGTTTGGCCTGGGTCTTGCTCCCCAGATATCCCTAATGTGGAACTGCCCATTCCACCGGCCACTGCCTCCTTACCACACCATACCATGTCATCTCTGCCCCTCCTACCCATCTGGATGAATATGTCTTCTTTAAATCCTTGGCTGTCAGACTTTCATACAGTTCAGTTTTCTCACATTTCTGGGTGTTTTTTTGGTTTTGAGGTTAGTTGTAATCCTTCTTATGGTTGTGCAAGGAGGTGAAGCATGCCTGCGTATGCCTTCATCTTGACCAGAAGTCCTGGAAATCTGTCTGAAAAAATAGTGAAAGAAAACTTCCCTAATTTGATGAAGGAAGTAGACATGCAAGTGCAGGAAGCACAGAGTCCCAAACAAGATGGATGCAAGGAGGCCCACTCCAAGACACATCATAATTAAAATGTCAAAGATTAAAGATAAAGAGATAATCTTAAAAGAAGCAAGAGAAAATAAGTTAGTTACCTACAGGGGAGTTCCCATAAGACTGTCAGCTGATTTCTGAAAAGAAACTTTGCGGACTAGAAGGGACTGGCAATAAATATTCAAAGTCATGAAAAGCAGGCACCTACAGCCAAGGTTGGTCATTTAGAATCAGAAGGCAGATAAAGAGTTTCCTAGGCAAGAAAAAACTAAAGGAGTTTAGTTTTTTGGTTTTTAGTTTAATGGTTTTACAAACCATTATATGAAATGTTAAATGGACTTATTTAAAAAGAAGATCAAAACTGTGAACTACAAAATGGCAAAAAAATACATACCTATCAACAATTGACTCTAAAAAACAAACTAAGCAACAAGAAGAACAGAGACAGAATCACAGATATGGAGAGCATTTTGATGGTTGGCAGATGGAAGGCAGTGTAGGATATTGGGTGAAGAGGTGAGGGGATTAAGAAGTACAAATAGGTAGTTACAGAATACTCACAGGGATGTAAAGTACAGTACAGGAAATGGAGTAGCCAAAGAACTTATACACATGACCCATGGACATGAACAATGGTGGGGGGATTGGTGGAGGGAACAGGGGGTGCTCAGTAGAGGTGCCAAAAGGGGAAAAATCAGGACAACTGTAATGGCATAATCAATTATATATGTGTGTATTTTAAAGACTGTGGAGGTAGGGCTCATTCACACATCAGGTCATTGTTAAAGCTCCTCAGTGTATCTATTATTGAGAACACCTGCAATCTGTTGTGCAGGAGTTATCAAACATTCACATGTGTAAGAATCACCTGGAGAACTTTGCAGATGTCAGGGCCTCAGGCCCAGAGAATCTGTTTCAATAAATCTAATACTCAGATCCTGCTTTTCCAACAAGCTCCCCAGAGGTTCAGATACAGGTGGCATTTGGAACTTTGAGAGACGTCTCCACAGTCCTCTGCCTGCTCCCTCTCCAGGAGACTCAGCTAATTGATAAGATAAATTCCTTAGATCAATGATTCTCAATCTAAGGAAATTGCTAAAAATACAGTTGCCCAGACACCAATCCAGTTTTATTCAACCAGGTTATGGTTAAGAAACTCCCTGGGTGATAGAGAAGCATACTGAGGTCTGAGAATCTATGCCTCAGATCAGTGGTTCCCAAACTTGAGTATGTAACAGGATCACTGGAGGGCTTATTAAAACTCAGATTGCTGGGCACCATCTCTAGAGTTTTTGTTTCAGTAGGTCTCGGGTGGGACCTGATACTTTGTGCTTCTAACAAGTGCCAGGTAATGTTGAAGTTGCTGATTTGAGAACCATACTTGGAGAACCACGACTTTTGATTGATGTTCTAACAGGGGTGTCCAAACTTTTGGCATATCTGGGCCACACTGGAAGAAGAGTTATCTTGGGCCACACATTAAATCCATTGCAACATGTAATTACAAACAAATCTCATAATGTTTTAAGTAAATTTATGATTTGTGTTGGGCTACATTCATAGGCATCCTAGGACACATATGGCCCGTGGGCCACAGGTTGGACACCCCTCTAAATGTTGATCCCACCCCGTGTCTCTGCTTATCCTTTCTTCTCATTTTCTCAGCCGTGAAGGAATCCAGCCAAGCAGAAAGAACTGAGATAAATTCTTAAGGGAATCTTGACTTGAGGAGGCTCCAAGAAGGGGCTGTCAAGAAAAACTTCTGGTAAGCTCACCACTGGGCATCCTGGCATAATGTTAACAGCTCTCCAAGGCCAGGTACAGTGGCCAAATTCCAGTGGAGAATACAAATTATCTGACCAATAGCTATTAACTCCACATACACATCCAGCCCCACCAGAAGTCAAGAGCTTAAAGCTTCCCTGGTAGAGCCATTCAGTTTGTGATGGTGCATGGTGTGCTGGCATAGTGAAGAATGAGAAAAAACCTGAGGTCTGGGCTATCACCAAGCTAATTATGTAAAAGCTAAGCTGGAGCTATAGTGTCCTGCTCACCAATAATAATGACACCAGCTTATGCACATGGTCTGGAGAGAGAGCTGAACAGACTGGTTCTGTTTTCCAGAGGCAGTGAAAAATTAAGGCCATTTGCAGGCCACCCTAAGGGGGGGATGGAGGGATTGGGCTGGAAAACACTCATCAGAGCTCTTACTAAATTCAATTCAACCCTGGCTGGTGTGGCTCAGTGGATTGAGTGCTGGCCTGCAAGTCAAAAGGTTACTGGTTTGATTCCCAGTCAGGGTACATGCCTGGGTTACGGGACTGGTCTCCAGTTGGGGTCATGCTAGAGGCAGCTGATTGATGTATCTCTTGCACATTAATATTTCTTTCCCTCTCTCTCTCCCTCCCACCCCCTCTCTGTAAAAATAAATAAATAACATTTTTTTAAAAATTTAAAAAAAGAACACACAATTCACTTCATTTTCATACCCTGCTTGCAGAACTTGGTTATGTACTAAGTACATATGATCTGCTCAAACACCAGAAATAATGTCTCAGTTCTAGGAAGCCAGAAGGCAATCCACCAGACCTAGTGTCTGCTGATCCCCTTATGCATACCACAGGCCAATCCACTAATTTACCGACAGTACATAAAAGGACTGGGAGGTTCTGGAAAAGTTCATGGAGTCAAAACCATTGTCACAGGGCTGAATAGAGCTGGGGTGTTCAGGGAAGAAGCATGAACCTCCAAAGGTTTGTGTGACATCAATCACCCTTTGGTGATTATGGTGAGGGGGAAATTCTCCAACTGAGTGGACAGAGTCACTGAGGTTATCAGCAGGTCTGGATTGCCCTGTAGATACTGATCCCTAAAATTCCACCAGTAGCAATTCTGGCTTAGTCAGCAACTTACTAGATATGGCTTTAGGAAAATCACTTATGGTAAAAACTCCTGTCTGAAGCCAGGAGGCCATACCAAATGATACTCTCCTTCCGCCTTTAGCCAGGTAGCAGGTCTATCCTATCTCCACAAAATCTCCCTTATCTGTACCCTCCCCTTCTACCCCATTGCACTGCCCTGGTTCAGACACTCTTATCTGCTATCTGGCTAACTGTAGTATTTTCTGCACTGGTGTTCCTCACCCCTAGTCTCATCTGGGACCAAAAATCTTCTTTTAATCAATCTTTCGCATTGCTGCCACATGCTCCAAACTTTTGAATGACTCCCCATCACAATAAAGTCTAAAGTCCTTCACGTGGCAGGCCAGGTCCTCACGGCCCGCAGGTTCTAGCTCTCACCAATCTCACCAGCCAAATCACCTCTCCACAGCCGGCCTTGTACGCCACCCACTGGAACAACCTGCAGTTCCTTGAGTGTCCCATGCTTCTTCCTCCTTCTTTACCTTTGAACATGCTGTTTCTTCTGCTCAAAGTGTCATTTCTCTCTTCCATATGTGCCCTTCAGGACTCCACTCTTAGCCCTCCATGCCCATCTTGCTTATCTTCCTCACAGTAATGGTCTCACTCTATTACCTTACTTGTCTGTTCCCTCACCTGACCTTTAGCCCACTGAAGCCGAGACTGGCACCTTCATCTCCACACGGCGCAGTGCCAGGCCCATGACCAACTCTCAATGGGTGTTTGTTACATGAATGAGTGAAGGATGAGTCAATGATCAATGAATATCCTGAGTGCTGTCCTAGCCCCCAAACTTCATCAGCTTGGACTGAGTGCCTTTCTTTTAGAAGTCATTTAGAAAAATGCAAACCTCCTTGGACTGATACAATATTAGAGTTAATAAGTTATTTTAGACCTTAACTAGGTGACCAGGCAGAACAAAGGCACTGAAAAAATGCCCCAGGAAAAGAGGTATAAAGGCAAGGGTGGAGAGGGCACCAGAGACAAATGTCACCCACATTTCCTTTTGTGTATTTATTTTATATTTTTATTTATAGATTTGAGAGAGAGAGAGAAACATTGATTTGTTTTTCTACTTATGAATACATTTATTGGTTGCTTCCTGCATGTGCCCTGAATGGGATGGAACCAGAAACCTTGGCATGTTGGGATGACGCTCTAACCAACTGAGCTACCCAGCCAGGGCCACCCACATTTCCTTTCAAATGCAAGTAATGTCTCATATGTACATGTAGTTTGCAAAGAACTTTTGCATACTTTACCTATGATGCCTCAATCTGGAAAGGTAGATTGAATGAGTGTTATTAGTAACTACACTATACATATAAGGTTTGGAGTTATTTGCAATACCATAGGAAAAGGCTTGTGACAAAACAGCCAAAGGAAAAGGACGAGATACAAAATTATGTAGAAAGTTTGAACACAACTATGTGAAAAATAAACAGATGGAGGAAAGGCAGAAAACTGTATTTGAACAACAATAAAAATCCAAAGTATTAAAAAAATCAAAAATAAAAATAAAAATGCCAAAAACAGCAAGTAGAGGAAACAAATGGAAACAAATACATCAGAATGCATTTATTCAGTAAATATTAATTAAATGTTCACCATATTCTAGATATCATGTTAAATGCTGAAGATACAGTAGCGATCAAAAACACACTGTCCCTCATTGAGGTTACAACTTGTTGGGGAAAAACATGCATTAATCAAGTAATGATGCAGCCAAAGTAAAACTGCAACAGTGATAAGTACATCAAAGAGGTAATAGTCTCATACTATAATGAGACTATAGGCAAAATAGGGAGATCCTAACATAGGCAACCCAGAAAAGACTTCCTTGAAGAAGTGATCTCTGAAGCAAGAGGGAGAACTTAACTAGTTAAAGAAAGTCCCAGGCAGAAGGAACATCATGCCCCAGGGCGCTGTGGTGACAGACGGACTGACTGGTAAGAGAAGAGCTGAGCAAGGCAAGACTGGGAGAGCTTGATGCCAAGCGGAGCTGGAGAGGAAGTCGGGGCCAGATCCTGCCCAAGCTAGCCAGCCAGGCGCACAGGGAGTCATTAAGCCCCTTTGCATTATCAAAAGATTTCTCATTTCAGGTGAACAGAAGAGACTGGTGGGGCTGTGGGAAGGTGTGGAAGGAGAGATGGAGTCAGTGGGGGAGGCCAGTTGGGAAGCTATTGTGGTAGTCCAGGCAAGAGTTGATGGTGGTAGAGAAAATGGAGAGAAGTGGATGACTTCAAGAGCTATTAGGCAAATCAGGCAAGCGCTATTTTCAGGATGTGGTAATGGATCAGATAAGGGGGGCAAAGGGGAGAAGCATCAGGATGACTCCTAGATTTCTGGGTGTGAATGGAGGTGGTGCCATTACCTGAGCAGAGTAATGAAAGAAGTCCATCAGGCTGGGGGCCCGAAGACAGGGCCAGTTTGGAGCAGGCTGAGTTTCAGGTGCCTTACATGTGACACCCAAAAGGGGGTTGCAAGTAGACAATAAGAGTCTAAAGTTTGGAGGAAAAGTCTGGCTAGAGATAAGCATTTGTAGGTCAACTATTTATTGGTGGTAACTTAAGCTTGGGTGTGAGTGAGACTGCGGGAGAAAGTTTAGGGTGAGAGGAGGAGGAGGTTGTCAACAGAGCACAGAAAAGTCAGGAGGCTTTGGCTAGAAATAAATGGCCAAGATTTATTCCAGGATCTTAGTGTATGCAAACCAAAAACACAGCTAGGCAGTGCCCAGAGTGTTTTAAAGAAGAAAGAAAAGCTGAGAATTCTTGTAGTAAAAAGTTCATTCTTCACAAGAATCAGTCCTGCATTCTTAGCTTCTATATTGATCAAGGATGATAATGAATGTCAGGGGGTCTGGACATGTGAACATTGTTTCCTAAGTCCTTCAAAAGGTAGCCAGAGGGTTATCTATAGGAGATAGGTATAGACACAGGTGTCCTTATAGAGATAGAGATGAGAGAGGGAGATTTTCAGGCATAATTGGAGAGTTCAAAGTTGTAAGTTCCCAGATTAGTTGAAGCAAGATTAGAATAATTTCCTCATGCCTCAGTCTACTTGATTTTAGTAATTTAGCAGCTCGATTATAGTGACTCCATGTTGTTCTTTATTCTTTCCTCAAAGTGTAGGATCAGGCCTTCAGAAACTCAATATTGAGTCAAGCAGAGGAGTTTGAGACTACAGAGAAGATCTAAGAAACCAAAAGTATTAATAATGGCTGTGGAATTCTATGGAAGCATTTTACTTTTATAGTTACTTTTACAACTGTGTGGGAATTTTTAATTAAGGAAAAAAACTTTTTATGACTCTTGGACATTAATTAACTCTCTAATTTTGAAAAATAGTACCTGAGGGCAAGAGGTGATATTGTAAATATTTCACTAGCAGGACATTGGAGTACCAACACTTTGACGGCAGCTGGAGGAGGGAGGGGTCTCAGAGGCCCCTGCCTGCCAGGCATTAACCTGATGGTATCTGGATCCTGAAGAAGTGAAGAGAAGCTGGGTGGCAGGGGGCCATGTGGACGGGTTCTCAGGACAGCAGCTGTTTAGTGATTGAGTAGTACTGGTGCCTGCAGCTGAATATCAGCCTTGCCTAAGGGTCCTCACCAGCTGGATCCCACCAGCAAGTTCCTCCCCCTACTCTCTGCCTGCTCATGGCCCCTCGCCAAAACTCTCATCTACCACAGCAATTTATAGTCATCATTTCTTGTGAATGCCTTGCCTTTTCACGTCTTTGTGACCTTCCCTAAAATGTCTAGAATGCCTTTCTTCTCCTTGTTTGGCAATTTCTTTGCATCTTTGAAGGCCAAGGTAAAATATCACATCCTCCTTGACTTCCCAAGGCAGAATTAATTGCTTCCTCATCATTGTTCCATGTACTTTATATATACTTTTATTATAACATTGATCACAGTGAATTATAGTCATGGTTGTGTCTTCTTCACAAAGTTGAGAGCTCCTTGAGAACTAGAACAATGTCCCATTTATTTTCATATCCCCAGCATCTGAAAGAGTACCTAGTATCGGGTACTTAAATTTTCTTTTAGGGGTTGTTGAATAAATCTCAAAGGGACTGCAAGGTCAGAAGGGACCTAGGCTATCTTTTCTCCCAATTTGCTACTTAAAACTCAGCAACGGTACTGATACATGCTACGATATGGAGGAAACTAAAAAACATTATGAGAAGTAGAAGAAGTCAGTCACAGAAGACCACATGGTATATGAGTCTATATATATGAAATGTCCAGAACAGGCAAACCCATAGAGACAGAAGGTAGTAGCTGAGGAGATTGAGGTGAAAAAGAGAGTGACTGCTAAGGGGGTACTTTTTTTTAATCCTCACCCAAGGATATGCTTACTGATTTTAGAGAGAGGGGAGGATAGGGACATAGAGAGGGAGAGAAACATCAGTATGAGAAACATCAGTCTGTTGCCTCTTGCAGGTCCCCTGACTGGGGACCGAACCCACATCCTAAGCATATGCCCTGACCGGGAATCAAACCTGCAACCTTTCGGTTTATGGGATGATGCTTCAACCAACTGAGCCACACTGGCCAGGACTACAGGTTGTTTTTGTTTTTAAGTAATGAAAATGTTTTAAAATGGATTGTAGTGAGTGTTGCACAACTCTGAATATACTAAAAATCATGAGCTGTACAGTTTAAATGGGTGAATTTTATGGTATGTGTATTACATCTCAACAATACCATTATTTTAAAAACAGCTCAGCAATATCTCTCACTGGGTCTGATTCAAAGGGAAGGCTCAGACGTTTCCTGCCAGGGAGGAAGGGAGGAAGGTAGACACACTGGGGGTGAGTGTGGAGGGATACATGCAGGGGTGTGCTGGTGGGGGGGTGGTTTGAAAAAGCCAAGTGTAAGTGGAAATCAAGTTGAGTCCTGATCATAGAATGGGACACACAATATTTCAGAAGGAGGAGTTCTGGTGAAATCGGAAACCACTTCAATGAAATCAGGTTTCAACAAAAAAGGCTGAGGTTAGCCTGAGAAGGTGGTTTTACTTTGAAACTGGTGGCTGAGTGTGGTATCCTCACTTGGCCTGGGAATCCTTTAAGAGGAAAGAACTATAATATAGGTAGGGGTTGAAATTCTGATACACTTACCCTGGACGCCAAGGGGCCTCGAAAGGAGGGCCGCTCTCCTTTCCTCAGTTGGGTCACACTGCTTGGCTTGTGCACTCTGGAACCAGCTGCCTGGGTCCGAGCACTGGCTCTGCCACTTACTAGCTGTATTGCCTTGAGCAAGTCACTCCGTCTCTCTGTGCTTCCATTTTCTCTGCTATAAAATGGGGCTAATGATAATACCTTTCTCCTAGGAGTTTTGTGAAGACTAAGAACTTAGCGTGGTATCCAGTATGTGGTGAGCACTAAAAGAAGGCAGTCCCTAAAGTGAGAGACAGGGTAGTATCTGGAGCCGTGAACCAATTGCCAAAGAAGTAGCTGATCTCTGCCAGCGCTGAGCGAGGTCCACAATTCAGAGAAGAGGCAGCAGCTGGCTGGGGTCTGGGTGGTGGCTGGGAAGTGATCTGAAGAGAGTTAGCAATGTTATTGCTCAACCCCGCCAGTGGAGCTCCTACTTCCTGTTTTCAGTGTCTGTGAGCCGTGATGCCAGAGCTGCTCATGTTGGGACAAGATATTTCTTGGCCCCTGGGGGGGGAAATGCAGAGGTTGAGCAGCGACTCAGGCTGGGCTGGGCCCTTAGCTTCACATGATGCCTTTGCTTTCTTAACAAGTTTCAGATCCCACAGAACACATCAGTGCAATCCTGGGGAGGAAGGATTTTATAAGAATTTATGTGCCTTGGCAATAAAAGCCACCACTTTTGTGCCTTTACTAGATGCCAGAATTATGCTGAGAGATTTATGAACTCATGAATCCTTATAATAATCCTGGGAGGTTCCTATTATTATCTCTTTTACAGATAGGAAACAGAGGCAGAGATAGGTTAACAGTCTTTCCCAAGTCACACAACAAGTGTTAAAGCAAGGATTCTAGACCAGGCCATCTGACTCCAAAATCCACGCTCTGAAACTACTGCGTCATACCGAACAAGACAACAGGCCAGATTGTGGGGATTAAGAACTGAATACTTTGGGTCCTTGCCCTCCCGGGGCCTGTGGTCTAGGAAGCCCACGAGGACTTGCACCCCGAAACCCCACATGGAAAACTGACTGTTCCTGCAGAGAACACGTGCTGACCACAGCTTGAATTTACTGGGCACTTCACATAATCTGGCCAGTTGTCCCCAAAATATATTCAATCAGAGTGCTTATCAGAACACCTGAGGAGCTTTTCAAACCCACAAAGCCTGACACCAGCCCTAGTGTAAATCACAATCTCTGTGGGTGGAACATAGGCATGTATATGTTTTTAAAAGGTTCTCAGGTGACTTGGTTAAGAACCACTGCCAAAACCCATTAACATGGCTTGGGAACTCCAGTATTTTGGCACGCAACGATACCTCCCAGCCTGCCTTCTACACCCCAGTTCTTCAGAAGCTGATGTTTGATTCAAAATATATGCTCACCTTCATTATGATATCAAACAGCTTTAGATTCTGAGTCACCTGACCTTAGGGATAGCAGTAGCAAGTTATGAGCTCCATTAACATATTGAGAAAACTCAGCACCACCCCAAGCACAGACATTGTAGATAATGGGAAATTATGTTTTCTGTTCCTTGAGCGCCACAGACTCAAGCTGAGCTGGGTTTTGGATCAACCACTTTCACTCATACAGGTGTTCTCCTTGATTGAGGTCAGCCCAAGAATTGTTGGGGGCAGAGTAAAGAGAATATGATGAGGCTAATACTAAATAAGGTCACCATGCACAGCTGTACAAGATGTGCATTGTGCAAAAGCATCAGGCCGAGGAGGGAACTGAGAGCCGACACCCAGCCTGCACACCGTGTGCAAAGCCATGGGCCCCTTGTTGTGCCCTGTGCACTATGGAGAGCCTGGCCTACCACTCCCTTAGCCTCTGCTTCCCAAAGCCCCACTGGGTCCAGAGATGCAGCCCCACAGGAAACTCTGGTGTACATGCCGCCATGGTGACTTTCTACTTTTTATGTTCCCCAGCTCCCTCCTGTAGGAGCACCAGAGAAGAAACAAAGCCTTCAGAAGAATCACATTTATCATCTTTATTCAAAATTACAAAAATAGATATAAATAAAAATAGCAGAATATAATTATTAAATATTCAGTGTACAGGAGTGGTTCTCCCCCCCACACAGTGAGGAGTGCATGGACTTGGCTGCAAGATCAGAAGGGATAACTGGCCAAGAGAGTGTGAAAGTGAAACTGAAATTTTAATGCTGGTCATGGGCCATGCCCCAGAATGACACATCCATAGGCATCATCATATGAGAGACCCAAGAGGCCCCAGGAATGACCCATGACCTCTCCTGACAGACCCTTCTATGTGACATCATAGTCCATAGAGTTTAGAGAAATATTCAGACTTTCAGTCAGATGCAGGAGCACCAGCTCTTACTCACACTGACTACTCATAGCCTGTGCACAAGTGTGCAAACATATACGTGCATATATAATATTTCCTGATACATTCACGGAATGTCAGAGCCCTTCCCTCAAGGTATTAGTGTCCCTACTCCCTAAACCACTGTTCCCACATTGGCCAAGCTCCCTCAAGAGACTTCAATTTTGTTACACTTCCTAATTGGGAAATTATTCATTTCCCAACAGTATGCCAGCTGTTGGGGGAGCTGCCTCTTCTTCCCATGCATAGGAGATGCCGTTTTTATCTCCAGGAGACTTTAATCCAGAGAAAGACAAACTACTGGTCAGTACCATCCTGGATCAGGACCACCCCTCCATCCTGGCCAGAGGGGATCTGAGCGCCCAGCACCCAGGCCTATAACTGAGGGTAAAGCCATTGCTGTTCACCCTGGTGGGCAGCACAAGCAAAGCCATTTCTGCAGAGCCTATCTTCCTCAGTCTCTTCCTTATGTATAGCCAGGGCAGATGGACCTACTGAAAAAACGACGGTCACCATGGGAGTGGGTGGCTCCCAGGGGCCATTCACAGGACGAGGCTATTCTCTTCCCGGGTGTTAGTACGGATCCAGGACAGGAAGCGCGAGACCCTTGTGTAGACACCTGGCTTGTCCTTCATGGCACAGTCACGGCCCCAGCTCACAATCCCAGTCAGAGTCAGGCGGCCTTGGATGGAGCAGACCAGGGGTCCCCCTGAGTCTCCCTGTTAAGCCAAAGACACAAAAGGTGAGCCCTGGAAGAAGTTAGGAGGGGGCCATTGGACCCTACCACCCAATCATGCCCGAGAGAGAAGGGAGAGTGTTCCAGAGTCAGAGTCCTTAGTGACTGCCATTTCCCACCACATCAAGTTTAAAATCCTCTGATTGGCTTTCAAGGCCCTATTTCCTGCCACCATTCCACCTGCATTCTCTGGCCCTTCCTCTCCTCCCATCCTGGAATACGCTGCCCTCATTCTCATTCTTTATATCTTGCAACCGAAATGCTCCTCCTTCTTTCCTTTGCCTCCTTGAATCCCTATTGAGACACAATCTCTTTAAAGCTTCCCCTCCGTGACCATCTAGTTGGCACTCACCACCCTCTCCTCAATATCTGATTGTTTATAATTCACACCACACCCTGAACACTGAGCTGTATTATTTTCTATTGTTTCTTCTCATTCCCCTCTCTCCCCCAGTCTGAAGTGCCTACTACCAAGACAGGCTGATGACAAATGTTTGGTAAAGATGTAAGGATTGGTTTAAACATTATAAAACTTGAGCTCTTAATTCTGGCTTCTTGGGGCTTTGACTGGCAAGAGGCTCCCCAAAGCTGGCAGAGATATGCCCAGGAGCCCTAGAGAGATGGGGTGATGGAGAGAGATGCTTAGAACTCTCACCTGGCAAGAATCTGTTTGCCACTGTGGGTCAGCAGCACACAGCATTTTGTTGGTGATTTCAGAGCCGTAGTAGTGGGGCTGCTGACACTTCTCATGGGAAACCAACTTCACAACAGTCATTTTCAGCCGCTCTGGGTAGACATAGTCATCTGGATGGAAGAAACATGAAAGAATTTATGTCAAGATGTGTCTGTCCAGCCTTCCCACTGGGACTCTCTGCCAGGGAGGGGACCAAAAAGTATTCCTACAAGGGAAAGTCTCTATTCTTTTTCCGCCCAAATCTGAGTTTTTACACCAGCCACAGCCCCTCACCCCCCAACTATGTACCTTTATGGTTCACCATTCCCTAAAAAATGCTCCCAATTCCATCCCTGGACCCATCTGCTATCTCCACAGTCCTCCTTAATCAAGCTGAGCTCAACTCCAGGTGACAACACTCCCCCAGGACCCTGTCAGCTATCCCCAAAGGTCACTTACTGGTATTCTCTTTTCCAAAGCCAGTGATCTCACAGCTTGTGCCAAAACTAGGATCTCGAGACTCTGGGGGTAGGCAGATGGTCTGAATGGACCGGGACGGCTGCGCACACTGGCTTGAGTTGGAACTGATCTTCAGCAAGGCTAGGGGAGGGGGAAGACATTAGAGGAGAAAGATCACCAACTGGTGAGGTGCTCACCATCTCTGCCCTCCAAATGCTGAGGGAGCAGCTGTCTATCCCTAGGTCAGTTAGGGTCAGAGGTCATCCTGGGAGGGTGTTGGTTGTATGAAACCAGCCTCCCCTTTACCATGCCTCATGGGCTTTGTTCCTGCTACTGACAAAGGCTTGGACAGCCAGGGCTGGTGCATACAGCTGTACGAGGGTTTTTCCTACAAAAAGCCCTGGCTGAGGTAGCTGAGCTGAAATCCAGCCCAATGCTCTCTCAAAGGTCTGTATCCTGGGACAGAGCCTGCATCTAACAAAGGAAAGATCATCCCAGGCCAACTATCTGCCCATCGGGCCACTGCCACCCAGAGAAGGCTACCTGTTTGAAAATTCAGGGACTTTACAGGGGAGCACCAAGCCCCTCATATATGTATGTCACCCCGAACCCTTCCCCACTTTCCTCTTTGTTGTATAAAGTAGGGTCTTCAAGTTCCCCTCCAACCACAATCTCTCTCCCACTTGAATGTCCCTGACCGCCCCCTCTCCTGGCCCTCGTGGTGATGGCCGATAAGGGTTTTCCACTCACCTATATCATTGTGGTGAGCAAGTCCGTCAGCGCTATAGCCCTCATGCAGGATGAGCTTTTTCACCTCAAACTTCATCTCCCCAGGTGTAACGGAGTTCAGACGTGACCGACCCAGGTAGACAATGTAGCTCTCCTTCTTCGGGTCATTACTGTGGGAGGGGAGACCTGTCAGATGGTCTGATCTCATGAGATCCTGTTACTTCCTCCTCCCCACCACAGTGACCTCAGAGCATGACTTGTCCCCAGGGCTAGGGGCTGCATGGAAGGGCTGACAGGGTAGAATTAAAGTGGAATCCTTTTCTGGGAAGGAGAAAAGGAGGTGTTTCGGGTAGGGCAGGAGGGTCAGGGAGAAGAGACAGAGGGACATACATGAAGCAGTGTGTGGCGCTGGCCACCCAGCAAGGACTGATGAGGCTGCCACCGCACAGGTAGGTCACAGAACCTGCACGGTGCTTCTTATAGATGGCTGCAAACCAAGGCTGGTCCTCGATGTTGGTGAACTCTCCTCCGACAATCTTAAAGCGGGGCCTCAGAGCCTTCTGGCCACACTGAAACTCTTTTTTAGTCGGAGAATAAGTACCTTTTCCTGGAGGAGAAAGAGAGGGATATCTTAGGAAGATAGGTAGGATGAAGTGTCCCTCTCCTCATCCTCTGACCTCCTGGTTTTGGGGGCCAGAGAGGCCTCCATCCTCACCCCTCCTCTGATGGAGTAAGAAGACTTATAAATTTGTCCCCTTTCACCAACTGTCATAAACATATTGGGACACTCACCAAAAGAGCAGTCTTGCACCAGGCACTCCTGGACAAGCTGCTTTAGGCCAACCTGCACGTAGCACCAGGGCCTTCTCTGATTGTCTGGGTTCCTGGCACCAGAGAGGGAAGAGGAATGTCACTTCAACACAAATGTCTTTCCTGCATCCTCCCCTCCAAGAAAGAGGCAGCCAGAGGCCTTGCCTTCCTCATGTTATGGCCAGCAGTCTGGGAGCTGAAGGGACTGTGAGGCCACGGGGAAGGTCTTTGCTGTCCCCACCTCACCTGCAGTAATTGTGTTTCCCCAGGCCCAGCTGAAGAGCATCAGGTCTCTGGGCATGGTATGTTTTCTGAAGGACATTGGCAGAGTTCCAGGCCAGGCAGGGCCGGCCGCTGCTGTCGGTGTTGGCCTTCCCTCGGTAAGAGTGACCGTTTCCCTGATAGCAGGTCTTTGATGTATCTATGGAAAGATATGAGGATGAGAGAATATCAGAAAGAGGAGGAAGTTCAGGCAGACATTTTAGAGATGCTGCCAGGCCTGGCAGAAGACACTGGAAAAGGGCTCTTCCCATCATTTGTGCAGCTGCAGCTTCACAAGACAATGTGTGTTTATGTGTTTGACTGTGTATATCACATCGCATAGGGATGGTGCCCCCCACTCCACCGCCAGTTCCTAACCCTGACGTGCCCTTGCTTCCCACTCATCTCTCCCTGCCCCCAAATCTCTGGTGCCCCCTCCTCCCAGTTAGAGCCGGGGTCCCCATACCTATCTCACAGTGTTCCCCTTGGAATTTCTTTGGGCAGCTGCATCGCTTAATGTTGGAGAAGTACTTGTAGGACACGCATGTACCTCCATTCAGACAGCCGCATTTAGCTGAAAAGTACAAAGTTGGGGGTAGGTAAGCAAGGAGCAGGAGAGAAGGTAAGGGAGGGCCAGCCCTGCATTAGGGACAGGGAAGGGCTGCCTCCTGAGGCTTCTCCAAGATGTCTTTGCAGCCAGATATTGAGCAAGGGGTGGATACTCACATGCACCAGACACTGGATGAAGGTCATGGCTGCCCTGGAAAAGAGAGGGGGACGGCGTAAGTTCACCAAAGGTCCTATGTCCCTGGGGCTCCAGGGTGTGGATAAACTGGCCCCAATCCCAAAACTGGCCTCAATCCCACCCTTCCCTACAGCTCCCTCTCTCCTTTCTCTGACCACATCTAACTTGCCCTCAAATGGAAGATCATAGGTTTCCAGAGAGGAGAAATGGATTGACTCAAGCAAGCTTCACATATCAAGTGCCAGGAGGCTGTGGCAATTCCAAGGCCTTTTTCCTCCTTTGCCTGCAAATGCGAACTCCCCCCTTGTTCTCAAGGTCTCCACTGCCACACCTGTCCCATTTCTCCAAGGGCCTGGCCCTGATGGGATGGGACCCAGGGTACTCCGGCTCCCTCTGCAGCCCCCTTTCCTTCCCCTGGTGCTATTTGCGGGTCCTGCCAGCCTCCTCCCACCGCTACAGGTCAAAGCAGGGAAGCTTCTCACTTCACAGTTGCTACCAAACAGGACCCAGAGGAGCAGGCACGCCAGGGGGACACTCATGATGTCGAGGCTGGGGTTCTGGAGGAGCGACCCTACAAGGAAAGGAGAAGTCAGGGAAAGAGGCGGAGGAACGAGAAGGCGAACCGGGTGGGTTACTGCAGTCCAGGGCAGACCCTAGGGGTCACCTGCGAGGCGAGCCCGCGGTCGTCTTTCCTCTCTGGGATTCAGGGGTCTCTGCATAGCCTGGACCCGCACCCGCAGGGAGACGCGTGGGCACGCGGAGCAGGAACTCGGCGCGCAGCTGCTGCCGGGCGGGGGCAGCCGGGGCTGGGGGAAGGGAAGCCCGGAGGAGTGGGGGCTGCTGCGCATCCGCCCAGCGCTCTTAGCATGGCCTGCACTCACCGGCAGCTGCGGCGGGAGGGACGCGGGAACCGGACCTGGAGGATAGGTTGACACCCCGAAACAGCCGGGTTCTAGGTCTCCAGCCTCCCCGCTGTGCTGCAAGCCCTTGGCGCGGGCTGTATATTAAGACCCGCCTAGGCCTTGGCCCCGCCCCGGCCCGGGATCGCCGGGTCCACCCCCTTTCCTCCAGTTCCCCGGTAGCGCCGCGACCTGGACCCCGCGTGTTTCCTCAACTTTGAGAATGAGGAGCAGGGTGGTCTCTGGCAGAGGGGACCAATAAGGTCTGAACTGAGAGAGGCATCTAAATTCCCCGCCCCTCCTCCCATTCACCGGTCCTGGGTCCCTCCCAGTGCAGACCACCCATCCACCTGCACACCCAACTACCGAGAGGAGAGTCACTCCAGAGACTCTCCCCTGTCCAGCTCTGATGCCTCCCCCCAGGTCCCCTAAATCCAACTTCCCACCCTCGACCCCCAACTGCTTAGGAGAATGAATGTGAACCCTGGGTACAGGGACACAGTCCACAGCTCGCATAGCTGTGAAGTCTTTTTCTCAGCGTGAAAATGCACGGCACATGCTCGCTGAAAACAAAGACAAAAAAACAGCTAATGGGAGCTGCTTATTTCGGATGCCGACTCTTCCAAAATCATCAGTACAACCAGTGGATAAGACAAAACTGAGATAATTGCTTGTCAAGGTAAGGGAGTTTGGTAGTGGTTGGGGAAGGGAGGAAAGCGCCGTCGGAGTTTATTGAGAATTTGCCGTTTGGTTTAAGGGCAGTCTTTGAAGGTGAGGGCTTGATGACGGTTAAATAAGGGTCCTGATACAGTGCTGTGGAATGCTGAGAACAAAGTCTTAGGGCACAAAGTGCTGATGTTTCCTATTGAAGTGTTGACGGGTGTTTCAGGACGCTCCTGTAATGAACAACTCACTCATTTATTGGCCTGGGCCAGAATATAGTTAGTTAATAAAGACAATGAAATAGTAAAGCCTTGCTAATGTACAGAGAAAGCTGTAGGGGGTAGGAAGTTCTGTTTTCACCTCTGAGGAGAGCAATTGGGGAACCGGAGGACCAGAATGAGAAGATTTATTTTACACTGTTCAAGTTTTTGAAAACATCTTTGTCCCATCCATTCCAAGAAGATAATTATGGCTTTTAAGTGCATGTTTATTTAGTGTTCTCCTTCATCATGGGGCACCGTTTCTAATGAGATAAAATTATTGCTTATCAAATAAGACTGAGCTCCAGTAAGACTGACCATGCATAAAGGACTCAAATGCTCTTCTTGCCCAAGCGCAAGGCAAACAGTTGTGCAGCACATGCACACATGCCATATCCCAAGGCAGAGGTGAAGGAGCGCAGTGGAGACTGCGGTTCACTCCCCTACCCTCTCCCCTAGTGTTGGGAACCTGGGCCCTGGGTCACTTGCATTCTACCCACCAGGACTGTCTCCTCTGATGAGAGGGGAGAGGTCGGAGTCCCTGTTATTCACTAGCGGCCAAAACCCAGGCTTGGCCCTCCTCCCTGCTGAGGCCTAATGCATTTTGCTGCCTGGCAACCCTGGACCTTGAATTTGGGTCCTCTTGAGAGGGACAGGAAGAGGAGGGCAGGGAGAGTGCCAGCATGGTAGGATGGAAGAAAATCTCTTCGTCCTGTTCCAGCCAGAGGGCTCAGGTTGCCAGCCTCTGTGTGGGGAAAGTGTAAGTTAACCATCCACTTTAGGGAGACAGGTGACCCATTGCTCTCCACAGTGAGTTTCTCAAGCCTGGCTAATCAGCTGCCAGCCTCCCAGGGGACCGATTGAGTCAGAGAAGTTATAGGTCTCGGAGCCGGCCTTGCTACTTCCTCTAGAAGACTGGCATGCTTTGTTTGGATTTAGAACCCATTAATTGTAAATAAACGTGATCAAAATGTAAACAGAGGTGTTGCAGCCTTAGGACTTACCCCGAAACTCCTAGGTTAGCTACCAGGAAATTCCCAGCAGCCTGTCATGATTCACAGAGCTCCCAGCAGCTCTCATGACTCCGGATTACTTGGCTGGAGGCTGTCATGCTGATTTTGGAGGGCAGGGTGACCTCATTTCCTCCCCAGCAAAGAGGCTTGCAGACCGTTATGCAGCGTGACACTCCTCTCCTTCCTCCTTCCCTCTGTGGCCTCTTCACCTGGTTGAACAATCCTAGAGCCTCAGAACTTTTCACAGAATTTCCTTTCTACTCTGTGAGATTTGGCGCTCTGTGAAATCTCTGTCCATCTTTTGGTGCATAGTCTGTGCTAGTCTTTCAGTTCTTTGAGGGTTACATCTTAGCTCTCTTTGTCTAACCCCGCCCCCCAGCATTTGTGCATCCCTCGTTCATGTAGGTGCTTATTATGAATGAATCAGTGAACAAGTGGGAACACAGAGCTTTGGGGCACACTGGACGTTTTCCTCCTCTCTGTCTTTTTTATTTTCTCTTACCATAAAAAATAGTACTGGCATTGTTTCGGTCTTGTGCTAAAGACCACTTTAGTACAACTCATTCCTCTTTACACTCACAATTATCTTGTGATATAGTTGGGAATCATTATTCCCATTTTGCAGATGAAGAAAATGAGGTGGAGAGAAGATACATAGTTGGGGAGAGTAGCAAAGCCAGCACTAGAATCCAGGATTTCTGACCCTTGTTCCTGTGCCCTACCCCTCCCTTCCTCCATAAGAGAGGGGTCTAAGACAGATGCTGTGAGGAGAAGGGCCAGGCGATGGAAGATGTTGCAGCTGATGGCAGGGGAGTCCTCCTGCTGGCTCTGGAGCTCTCCTTCCAGAAACATGCCTTGGAGTGTGGGCTCTGAGATCCTGGAAAGCCCTTGCTGTGTGTAATATGAGTTAGTTGCTTGCCTGAGTTCCAGGAACTAACTTGGTGGTCTAGGCTCTCTGAAGTTTCTGTCAAGAGTGAGAGAATAAGGAACTGAATGTGTGTGACTTCATTCTGCTCCTGACTCCCAGGGTACAGGCATCAGCCCCCTGCCTCTGTGTCTCAGGGGTCCAGACCTCCTGAGTCAGATGTGGTGGCAGAGATGGAGGGGCTGCGTTTCCTGGAGCTACTTATAAAAGAACAGGCAGATGCCAAGTGTTCAAGGAGGACCAGGATGTCCGAACTTAGCCCCAAGACTGTGTCCAGGAAACCAGGCCCCTGAAGGGCTATTTTCTGACCAGCATGACCCACAAAGAAGTTCATGTCGAGTCTCAGGATGTATTCCTGGGTTGCTATACCGAGAATGTTCAGCATGGTGTTATAGAGAGACTAGCCTCTGATCTGCCCCGTCCAAGTTGAATGACCTTAGGCAAGAGTTCCCCACCCACAACGTGAGGCAAGGCCTGCCTTGCCTGTGCCTCTCTTTGCAGACTTAATGAGATAATGCTTGTGTGGTGAAAGCATCTCTTCATTCCTTTATTCACTCACTCAATATTTATCATGGACCTACATGTGCTAGGCACAGTTCTAGATGCTAGAGATAGAAGGATGAACTTTGTAAACTGTAATTCCTACCCCACGTGCCTGCCTGCCTTGCATACCTGACTATGGCTGTACTGACCCAGGAGACCAGGGCATTCTCTGGAGTCCATCCCAGGATTCCAGTTAAGTGGGGACGCTGTGTCCTCAACAAACAGTTCCCAGAAACTGGCCAACTGCGTGTGCTGCTCGCCCCCACAGCCTCGACTCCTACTCCCTCCTCTCCCTTCTCGGTGGCCACAGCTCTTCTCTTTCCGGCCCACACCTGGGGAAGACAGACTCCTCTGCAATTCTAGATGGAGCCACTGAATGCTGGTCACATCGCTTCCTCGGGTCCGAGGACTCCTCCCTGCGTGTTCAGTGCTCAGGGGGAAGAGGCTGTTCTTACTCACAGGAGGCACTGAAAGCCAGGACTTGGGCCTGTAACATGATAGGGAAACTGCTGAAGCCGCTAGGCCCCCAGTGGCTGAGGAAAGAATGGGGCTGGGGCAGCCACATACTTGCCTCCTTACTCATGGAAAGCAAAGAGCCCAGGGGCTGCACCCTGAGGTTGTTATACTATTCAGCAGCACGGTGAATGGAAGAGCCAAGTTGTTCCCTCCAGCTTTAGCCTATGCCCTCCTACCCTCCCTCGCCCTTTCCTCCGTCAGCATCTCTGACCCACCCAGGCCAGTCAGCTCAGAACACTGCATGAATATTTTGAGACTTGGCCAAATTTTTCCATTTCCCTATCCTAAACCCATTTACTTCCTAAGTCAGGAACTTAATTCCTTAAAGGGATGTTGGTCATTGATTTCCAGACTTCTGGATTCTGAGTCCCCACCAGGGCTCAAAGCTGGGCCCAGGCAGGCCCTAGAACTTCAGCTTACAGCCCAGGTTATCATGTAGGATGGCAATGGCTGCTTAAGAGGAAGCTAAAGGAGGCACCCAGGAACAAAGGGCTAGGAATGGGAAACCAGAAACTGGTGGGTTTGCTGAAAACTGCCAAGAAATCAAAGACATTTAAGGAAATATGTTCAGCCAGGAGCCAGTATTCTCAAAAAGTTGTTCATAAGAAAACCAACCTAACATGCACAGCCTACATGATGTGTAATTTCATGTGCTCGTGGCTGTCCCAAGCTGGATTCTATAGGCTCCTCTGTCTTCAAAGTAAACGCAAGCACCTCCCTTTCTATTACACAGTGAGGAAAAGAGAGGGCTAATAAAGGGAAGTGAATCATCTGAGTTCATTCACTGAAAATGATGAGATTCAGAATTCACCAATTTTGAGGAACCTCATGACACATTTCCACCCTCTCTTCTATTCTGAATCCTCACTACTCCCTTCCTGACCGCTCTCAATCCCCACCCTCAGTCTCTTTGTCTTCCTACTTCCCACTTCCTACCCACCTGCAGAAAGTGCTTCTCTACTCCAAGGGGTGACTGATAGCAGTGTGATGAGGCAACCAGGTCCTGGGGAGAGGTCAGTTTCCTTTCTGAAGGTATATCACAGAACAAAGTAGATGGAAGTCTGGGAACCAGGAGCAGGGACATGCAGGGAGCCCCTGAGACAGGTGTGCGTGCAGAGTGAGTGGAAGGAGCAGTATGTAGATAAACCAACCAGGAGGCTCCTGGTTACTTTGAGAACAGTGGTGATGGGAAGTGTGACAGGAATGAAAGAAGAAAAAGTCTGCTCTTTCCAAGGGGATATTGTAATCTATCTCTTGTTAAAGATGGATAACAATAGCTGACTTGTATTTGCTTTATATTCCTTTTTTTTAAATTTTATTTTATTTTATTGATTATGCTACTACAGTTGTCCCATTTTCCCCCCTTCATTCCCCTCCACCCTGTACACTCCCTCCCACATTCCCCCACTTTAGTTCATGTCCATGTGTCATAAGTTCTTTAGCTTCTACATTTCCCATACTATTCTTGCCCTCCCCCTGTCTATTTTCTACCTACCATCCATGCTACTTATTCTCTGTACCTTTCCCCCCTCTCTCCTCCTCCCACTCCCCTGTTGCTAACCCTCTATGTGTTTTCCATTTCTGTGGTTCCGTTCCTGTTCTAGTTGTTTGCTTAGTTTCTTTTTGGTTTTGTTTTAGGTGTGGTTGTTAATAACTGTGAGTTTGCTGTCATTTTACTATATGTGTTTTTTATCTTCTTTTTCTTAGATAAGTCCCTTTAACATTTCATATAATAAGGGCTTGGTGATGATGTACTCCTTTAACTTGACCTTATCAGGGAAGCACTTGATCTGCC
>CM052542.1:109183793-109362855 GCA_028533065.1 Trachops cirrhosus
CTAATATAATGATGATGTGCCTTGGTGTGTTCCTCCTTGGGTCCCACTTCTTTGGGACTCTCTGAGCTTCCTGGACTTCCTGGAAGTCTATTTCCTTTGCCAGATTGGGGAAGTTCTCCTTTATTATTTGTTCAAATAACTTTTCCACTTGTTGCTCTTCCTCTTCCCCTTATGGTACCCCTATAATTCGGATGTTGGAATGTTTAAAGATGTCCTGGAGGTTCCTAAGCTTCTCATTTTTTTTTTGAATTCTTATTTTTCCATTATTTTCTGTTTGTTTATTTCTTTCTTCCTTCTGGTCCACTCTATTGTTTTGAGTCCCAGTTTCCTTCCCATCACTATTGGTTCCCTGTACGTTTTCCTTCATTTCACTTAACATAGCCTTCATTTTTTCATCTAATTTGTGACCAAATTCAACCAATTCTGTGAGCATCCTGATCACCAGTGCTTTGAACTGTGCATCTGATAGGTTTGCTATCTCTTCGTCGCTTAGTTGTATTTGTTCTTGAGCTTTGATCTGTTCTTCTGTTTGGGCCATTTTTTTTTTTTTTTGGTCTTGTCTCACCTGTTGCATATGAGGGGCAGAGCCTTAGGTGTTCACCAGGGTGGGGCAACCCAGTCACTGGGTAGTGATGCTGCCTGTTGGGGAGGGGTCTGAGAGGGAACAATGGCTCTTACTCCGCTCTCTGTCGGATTTCAGTCACTTCCCATAAGCAAGTTGGGCCCATCTGGTGCTGATTCTCAGGTGGGTGGTCTTGTGCATGTTCTAGGACCCTGTAAGTCTCTCCAATGAACTCTCCTGTGAAGCTGGGAGTCTCTCCCGGCACCTCAACCCCCACAGGTGTTTTCAATCAGTGTTTTGAGGCTTTATTTCCCTGAGCTGGGGCCCTGGGCTGCACTGTCTGTCTAGCTCCTCAGCTTTGTCTGCGCCCAAATGTGGGGCTGCTCAGTCAGCCAGCCACCACTTTTTTTTTTTTTTTTTTTTTTGCTGCAATCCCTCTCCGCCCAGCGCCCAACTCCACCTCTCCTACCGGACTGGATGAATGTGTCTAACTCCTTGGTTGTTGGACTTCCGTACAGTTCAATTTTCTGTCAGTTCTGGTTGTGTTTTTTGTTTCTAAATTTTTATTGTCCTTAATTTGGTTGTGCAAGGAGGCACAGTATGTCTATCTATGCCTCCATCTTGGCCAGCAGTCTGCTTTATATTCCTTTTCTTTTTCAAAATTACCAACAACTTTTAACGAAGATACTATTAATATCACCATTTTATGGGTGAGAAAACTGAGGGTCACAGAGTTTAAGCCGTTTACCTAAGGTCACGCTATAGATAAATGGTAGCACTGTGAGTCAACCAGACCTAGTTGATTCCAGGGTTTGGAGAATTGTCTCTGTGGTAGTATAGTATCCGGGCAGGAAGGTGGGGTACCTCTCTCAATACCTGGGAATCATCCCACTTCTAACCTATGGTGCTCTCTTAAGGTAGTCCAGCTCTCCAAGTCACATCTGTGTTGGTTGCGTCCTGCCCAGCTCGAACCAGACTTTGATAAAAATGGTCTTCCTTTTGCTTAATATAGCCAACCACACTTGTGTCTGCTGAGTCTGGTCAGAGAAGTGAACATCAGGTCTTCTGGTTATGCTTGTATATCTGTGTGGATCCCTGGAGTCATCCTTAGCTAATCTTCCTTCCTCACATTATTCACCCATTTTTATATAATGGGGATGCCTTAAGGTTCTTATATGGAGAAATAAAAATAGCACCTATTTATTGAGCATGCACTTTATTTGGCAGGAATCGGGTAACCATATGCATTATCTCCTTTAATCTTCAATGAGGGAGCTGCAATGTCATCCCCACTTTATAGATGAGGAATTGAGACTCTGAGGTTAAGGTCACACAGCCAAGTCAATACCTGGCAGGTCAAACCCAGGGTTCCAAATACTTTGTTGATAATCATGATGATAGTGTTGTCACTTTACCCCTCCCTGAGGGAAAGAGAAGTACCCTGTTGAGTAGGTGCCAGAATCTGTAGTAAGAAATAATCACTAATGTTATTTTTTCCAGCTTTGTCCGATGATAAGAATCACCTGGTTTGAAGATTTAAAGGTACAGTATTTCAGGTACTTCTTTGGAATTTCTGATTCAGTAGGTCCAGGATGGGACCTAGGATGATCCTTAAGATGTATTCCAGAGGATTCTTTACCACTAAACAAGTTTGAGGGAAATTTCAGCCAATGCATATCTAGGGAGTGTTGGTTTATTTTTTCACCTGGGAATGCCCAATGACATTCTAAACTTTCTTTCTACTGGGGCTTCTACTCCACCCCGATCTTTGGGATGGAGGCCAGAGGAGAATATAGAGGTGGGAAAGGTCCAGGGCTGGAAGGCCAACTTGTAGACAAATTTCCCAGACAGGGATGAATCAAGGAGGGGATGTACACCTGAGAGCCTTGTGCCAACCCAGCTGCCTTGGGGTAGGTTCCTAAAGATGCTATGCTCCAAAAATTAATTGCTTCAGCACTTTTATACTTGTTCTCTTTTAGATCCTAGTGATAGTTTCATTTTTAAAATGCCAAATGGATGGCTCACGGAGGGTCTTTTCCACAGAGAGACTAAAAGAACTTGAAGAATAAGATAACCCTCTTATTGACAGTGAATGGCAGTGAATGAAGAATTGACCTCAGGAAAATTGGGAGAAACTGAGTAGAGAACAAAGCAGAACCGAGAATACTTGTACTTACTAGTACCTTTCTATCAGTGATCCTCCCTCACAGTGCCTGTGCTGGTCCTCTCCCAAGCTTCAAGATCTTCTCAAGCTTCTTATTTTTTCCCTCAGATCTTCTGGTTCCTGAATAGAACTGGATTTCCAGAGCATCGTCCCTGAGCAAGGAGAGTGGGAACTACCTCCGACAATAATGGGCCCAGCATCTTGTGGGAGGACCATGTTTGCTTTTTTAGTCAAAAGGAAAGCAGAAGTGACATTGTTCCCACGCATAGTGTCCTGCATGTATTCAGTCTGTATCATGGTAGTCCAGCCTCTTCTGTTTGTAAAGAAAATTCTACCCCAAGTTCTTAAAATAAAAGAATTGAGCTCAACTCAAACTGTTCATTTAATTCGATCAACTAAAAGTGACTTTCAAATACCTAAGGCATGCCTAGCATTGTGCTATGCCCTGAGGGCACACAGAAGAATAGACATGTGCCATGCCCTGAAGAAGTTTAAAATCTGGTAAGGAAGACAAAATATATATATATAAAACAATTAAAAAGCCACTAAGTGAGCTGGCTACTTCATTTATTTTTTTAAAGATTTTATTTATTTTTAGAGAGAGGGGAAGGGAGAGAGAAAGAAGAGAAAAACATCAATGTGTGGTTGCTTCTCACACATCCCCTACTGGGGACCTGGCCCGCAACCCAGGCATGTGCCCTGACTGGGAATTGAACTAGAGACCTTTTGGTTCACAGGCCAGCACTCAATCCACTGAGCCACACTAGCCAGGGCTGAGATGGCTACTTAAAAAAATAAATAAATACAATAACAAGTGTTGGCAAGGATGTGAAGAAGTTGAAATCCTTGCACACTGTTGGTGGGAACCTTAAATGATGCAAACTGCTTATGGAAAATAGTATGGTGTTCCTCAAAATAAAATTAAACATAGAACTATCAAATGACCCAGCAATACCACTACTGCATATATATCCAAAAGAATTGAAAGCAAGGGCTCAAAGAGAGATTTGCACACTCATAGCACTATTCACAATAGCCAAGAGGTGGAAGCAACCCAGATATCCACTGACAGATAAATGGCTAAGTGAAATGTGGTCTATACATACAATGGAATATAATTCAGCCTAAAAAAAGAAGAAAATCTTGTCACATACTACAACATGGGTGAACCTTGAGGACATTATGCTAAGTGAAATAAGCCAGTCACAAACAGGTAAATACTGTATGATGCCACATGTATCTTTATATAGAGAGGTATCCAAAGCTCAGTAGTCCCCCTCTTATCCACGGTTTCACTTCCTGCAGTTTCAGTTACCTGTGGTCAACCATGGTCCAAAAACATTAAATGGAAAATTCCTGAAATAAACCACTTATAAGGTTTAGATTGCATGCCATTCTGAGTAGCATGATAAAATCTCATGCAGTCCCTCTCTGTCCCACTGTCCCACCTGGCCTGGGAATCTCCCTTTGTCTAGAGTTTCCACACTGGATATGCTCCCGCCCATTAGTCACGTAGTAGACATCTGGGTTATCAGATTGATTGTCAAGGTATCACAGTACTGTGTTCAAGTAACCCTTATGGTCAGGTCAGTAGTAGCCAGCTTTACCTTACAATGCCTATGTCATTCGCCTCACTTTATCTCATCATGTGGACATTGTATCATCTCACATCATCAATCACAAACAGAAGAAGAGGGAGTAAAGTACAGTAAGATATTTTGGGCTTCGGCTGGAGGAATTTGCGGGGAAGGGCGGGATTGGTAAACTCCTGGGGCTGTAGTGTGGGGTGGGGGGGAGGGAATTGGAATGGGAGGACACCAGAAAGGAAGAGGCAAAGAAAGGAAGATAATAGGACTGCTACGGCTGTCTTTGTTCCCATTCTGTGGGAGCTTTTGTTTTCCCAAACACTCAGGGTCATATGTTTTGCTTTACAAAGAGCCTTAGACAGTTCTATTAAAGGGCTGAACCATGAAATCCACATTTGAAGGCCAATTGTCTCAGGGATTCGAGTGGGAAGACTGAGGGTAGAGACTCCCACTGCCCAATCCCCGTGGCACCTGTCAAGTACACAGGCCATATCTCTGAGCTCGGGAGAGAGCTGTTTCTTGAGGAAGAGGTGACTGCCCATGGCGAGGGCTGGGGTTTTAGGAGTCAGAGAATGGAGGCCCATTCCATTTGGTTGCTGACTCCATCTGTGAACCTTGGTGAGTCACTTCCCTCAGTTCGCCTCCATTTTCTCTTTTGTGGAATGCAGAAGGACTTTTTTCCACCTGCTTTTGCAGAAGACAGAGGTGGCTGAAGAAAAAGAAATTTACATGAGTACCTTTAAGCAAAGGGGTGAGGCTTGGGCTGAAGCAAAGCCCAGGATGTCTGAGGACATGGGGGGTCAGGTTTGACACACCCTGCTCTTGACATCAGAAGTCCACAGAGAGGACGTAAGTATTAAACAAGATACACAAATATTGCCCCAGAGAGCCTGGGTTCTGGGAATGTGATCGGGGAATCCTGACCGAAATTCCAGGTCTCCGAATTTCCCTCATGGAGTCATAAGACTCAGGCAATGGGTGAATCACCCACCCAGGATCTGTGTTAGAGATCTAAACCACGGAATCCAACCTCAGCAAAGGAAGGGGCTAGAGAGCAGCCTGATTCAAATAGCTTGGGGGTTGTGGCTAAAATATAAGCTGTTCCCTTGGGTCCTGATGACACCAAGAAACAATTTAGCCCAAGGCTCTGGATGCAGTTCTAGTCCTGAGGTCAGTGGCAGGTCAGAGCCATAAAGTCGGTCCCCATGGAGTCCACACAATCGTCTCTGGCCTGGAAGACAGCATGGAAAAATGAGCTCAGATGATTGTTGATCTAAAGAAATTGAATTAGTGTTTTTCCCAGAGTCTGTATTATTTTTTAGTCCAATTCTACATAAGCAAAAGGTGGGTGATGGGGGCAGCTCTTCAGAGCCTGAAGGAGAGACGAGAGGGTCAGGAGAAGGAAGGATGTTGGCTGCTGATCAGCAATGATGGTTTCTCTGCCACAGGGACAGGCCAATCCTCAGAGCCAGGGGTGGAGCAGGCCCTAGAAATCTGGGGCACTTGGACTGGAGAACAAACACTGTGTTCACATACCACTTCACACCTATTAGGATGGTTATCATCAAAAAAGTGGAAAATAACAAGTATTGGTAGGATGTGGAGAAATTGGAACCCTGTGCATTGCTTGCTGGTGGGAATGGAAAATGGTGCAGCCACTGTGGACGAGAGTTTGGCAAATCCTCAAAAGTTACATAGAACTAATATATGATCAAACAATCCCACTCCTAGGAATATACCCAAAACAACTGAAAGCGGAGACTCAAACAGGTGTCTGTATGCCCGTGTGCACAGCAGTATTATTCACAATAGCAAGAGGTGAAGTGACCCAACTGCATCAACAGAAGAATGGGTAAACAAAATGTGGCATAGCACGCAATGGAACGTCATTCAGATCTAAAAAGGAATGAAATTCTGATACATGCTCCAACATGGATGGGCCTTGAAAACATTATGGTTAGTGAAATAAACCACACACAAAAGGTCACATACAGTGAACGTCTCATGATTCCACTTAAATGAGGTACCTAAAATAGGCAAATTCATACAGAGAAAAAGTAGAACAGAGGGGTTACCGGTGTTGAGGGGGAGGGGTTGGGGAGTTACTGTTTAATGGGTACAGAGTTTCTGTTTGGAATGATGAAGTTCTGGAAATGGGCCCTGGCTGGGTAGCTCAGTTGGTCAGAGCACTGTCCAGATATGCCAAGGTTGCAGGTTCCATCCCCAGT
The DNA here is from genome assembly GCA_028533065.1 of Trachops cirrhosus. Classification (NCBI taxonomy): domain Eukaryota; kingdom Metazoa; phylum Chordata; class Mammalia; order Chiroptera; family Phyllostomidae; genus Trachops; species Trachops cirrhosus. The sequence goes on from CM052542.1 coordinate 109,190,334, forward strand.
CAGGGCACATGCAAGAAGCAATCAACGAATGTATGAATAAGTGAAACAACAAGTCACTCTCTCTGTCTCTCTTTCTCTCTCTGTAAAATCAATCAATAAATTTTCTTTTAAGAAAGAAAAAGTTCTAGAAATGAATAGTGGTGATGTTTGCATAACAATATGACTATACTTAATGCCATGGAACTGTACACTTAAAATGGATAAAAAATAGATTTTATATTTTATTTTTCCACAATAAAAAATAAATAAAAATATTTTAATGGTTAAAAATGGTAAATTTACATTATATATATTTTGGAAAAAAATAATTGCCAAAAATGGGGCAGGGGGGAGGGAGTCCCATAACACAGGGATCTACCAGGTACTGAGATGAGACTCAGAAACACAGGACTTGAGAAGGTGGCAGCAAAGATACTCAGAGTCATGAGCTGGGATGGGGATGGGGACTGGGATGGAGACAAAGAAACCCATCCATGAAGGAAAAGGATAGTACGGAAGTCAGCGATGAAAGACAGAGAAGTTAAGACCAAAATAGGGCCCTGTTAGCTACATGTGAAGAAGTAAATGAGTATTGGAGGGTCTTATCTTTCAAAATAAGTCTAAAGTCTTTGGCAGGCACATGGGTTTCCATGTCTGATTGCTGCAGGGCTTATGGCGGGTGCTTCTGGGATCTTCAGCCACTCCGCAGTGGTCAGCTGGCAGTTGTTCTCTGAGGCTTCCTGTCTATTTTAGAGCTGACAGACACCACAGTGAGTCAGTCCTACCAAAGATTGACTCATTTTTGACCCAGTTTTGATAATCCAGCACAATACCCTGGTGTTTGGCACTACAGCGCGAAAGGTACGATGGGAGCATGGCTGCAAGACCGAGGCTCCCAGCTCCCTCCTGTCACCATCCCACTTCTTTGTAAAGGTTCAAGTGAACTGCATTTAAAGTCAGAGAGACTTGGGATCAAATTCTGGCTTGCCTCATACAAGGTGTGTGACGTTGGGCAAGTTACTTAACTTCTGTAAGCCATGGTTTCCTCACTTGTAAAATGGGGCTCCAGAGCTCTGCAGCCTTTGTGGGGGATTAGATGAGGTAATGTATCGAACACCTCTTAGCATGTTTGCTTGTCACAAAGAAATTGCCCAGTAAGTTAAACCCATTATTATTATCATGACTATTATTAGTATCCTGAGATGTTTGATTATCTAGGATCACTTTGCCACAAGGACAATGGGGACCTAAATCTGATCTGGGCTCCCCAATTTACTAGCAGTGTGACCTTGAGCATTTTTCCTTTTTCTTTCTTTTTTTTAGAGAGAGGGGAAAGGAGGGAGAGAAAGAGGGGGAAAAACATCCACTGATTGCCTCTCATACACGCCCCAACCAAAGACCGAACCTGCAATCCAGACATATGCCCTGACCAGGAATCAATCCAGTGACTTTTGCTTTGCAGGATGACGCCCAGCCAAGCCAACCAGTCAGGGCAAGCCTTTTTCCCACTGAGTCTCAGTTCTCTCATTTGTAAAATGGGGACAGTTACATAGAGTTATAAATGTCAAGTAAAATAATGTGTATAAGAGATTTATAAATAACAACAAAAGTACAGACGTATAATGTAGTGAATCAGTAGCGTGGATGTATCTGGGTCATCATGTTGGAGTCATGATGGGAATTAAGGTTGGGATGGGCTCCAGGGTTGTAAAAATGGTTGTGATCAAGAGCGGAGTTGGCACTGGGGTCAAAGCAATTTTTGGGGCTAGGAAAGGGAGTCCTGAGCAGGGACATGGTAGGGGGTTGGCTGGGGGTTTTGGTTTGGGCTAGGAATCCCAGAGGAGATTGTGCACTGTCTGTGCCCTGAGGGGTACATCAGTCCTGTGCAGTGACTCACAGTGCAATGCTGCACCACCTGGCATGAGGCTCTCATCCAGAGATCTTGCTTTGAGAGAAAGTAGAATGGAATACTTAACAAATCCTGAGAGACTTGTAGAAGTGCAGGCCTTTAGGGAGACAGTCCAATCGCAGCAGTTCAACCACCTCACTTCCTTCATCCTTCTCCCCGCAACCTGGTAGGGAGCTAAGCCACATTAGCCTCTCTCCAGTGTCATCCTGCACAGCACAGCTTCTCACAGCTCTCACAGTCCTTCCTCCATCATCCATCTGCCACCCATCGCCTGTCATCATCCATTCAACAAAGGTTTATTGAGTACTTACTAGTAAGTACTTCGATAGATCCTGAGGATCCTGCAATGATGGAGGCAGGCCTATTGTCTGCACTCAGGGAGCTTCAGTCTAGAAGGAAAGAGAGATAATGCAGCAGATTTGTGTGTATTTATAAGGGTAGTAGTACATTCTAAAATCAGTTCAGAGGCAAAGATTACAAAATTATTCTTAAAAATCTCTTAAGTCACCAGGACCTTGGCATCTAGAAGCACATAGGCCAAGAAATAACATTGATTTCTCTTTGCACTTTGGGTGTGATCATGAGGCAGTAGATGTTGAGATCTGGCTTTTAATGGTGGAATGCAACTTTAAATAAAGAAATTTCTTTGTTTCTTGGTCTTTTAGCTAAGTGTGTGTAACTGCATTAATACTGGGAGTCCAGTGTAAATACAATTACACCAATATGTTTCTAATTATTGTAAACACATTAAGGAGAAAAACAGTGAGAAAATATGCAGGGAAGGGACATAACCTAGTTAGGGGTGAAAGAGAGACTGATATGAAAGGCTTCACTGAGGAGGCTGCATTTAAGCTGAGTACTAAAGGGTGAATATAGGTAGCCTGTCATAAAGGGGGAAAAGAACTTTCCAGACAGAGGAACTGACATGAGGCAAAAAGGAGCTCAGCGCATCTCAGGAACTAAAAGTCAATCAGGTTGGAGATGATGAAGAGATAACCAAGGGCCTCCCAAGTCAGTCCCCAAAGTGAGGACCTCTTCCATATGTTCTGACACCTCGTGTATAACACCATGGGGGGAAGGTGGTCTGAGACTTGGGGAATTAAATATTTCAGAGTACAGGGCTAGAGAAACAGAAATAATCACTCCACATGTTTTGGAATCACTGGGCTAGCTGCCTGGTAGGATGCAAAGAAGAATAAGAAACAAGTTATCGGAAACAGAGGAGTGGGATTCATAGTGGTAGTGGAGTAGCCTACGCATAGGCATGAACCAAGTGTTACAAATGCAAAGGCTAAGCAGGTAATGCAAAGAGTAGAGCAGACTGAGTGCAGGACAATAGGGAGGAGTAAGGACTATAGCAGACTGGAGAGCTCTTATCTTGTTTAAAGGGACACCTGCTACTCAACTCCTGGTAACTGTTAGCAAGTGGGAAGTGAGGACCAGTTTGCTAGATCTTCCATATTGTAGCAGATGCTCTCAGTTCCAGCTCCCTCTGGCCTTTGGAGCCTACTTTTTCCTACTGTACAATAGGCTAGCTATTCCCCCAGGAATTATACCACCACTACCCCTACTCTCCCACCTTGTAGAAGCTCCCAGACAATGACTGATGGGTTTGGTGGATAAATATGCCAGTGCCTTTGCCTCTCAGGCGAGATAGCTTTGAGACACGGTTCTTCACTGTTTCCCCAAGGTCCCCAGGAGAATTAAAGCCCAGATGCCCATATGGTAACTACCTTGACAGTTTGCCCTTATTGGCCTCCAGCCTTCTCCTCCCTGTTCACTTCCCCACTCCCTAACTGGTGCTTCCTAGGATCACCCACCAAATAAACTACAGGCATCTGAAGCCTGTCTCAGGGTCTGCTTCTGGGAAAAACCAACATAAGGACAAAAAAGTTAAGAAATATTTGAAACCTAGATTCCTTTTTATGTTAAAACTTTGCAATTCAAGGGGTGCATGTCAATAGAAATAGGTTTGGAGGCTGGATTAGACCAACAGACCATCAGTTTATTTGGTAGTGATGTAAATTAAGACTTCATCTGTAGTAAATCTTCATCTGAAGTAAGACTTCATCTGTAGACTTCTCATAGTAATCAACCAGGAAAGGAACACATTTGCTAATGAAAAATGTCTAAGAAAGATTTGGATGAGAAAGTTCTAAAGATGGAGGAGACTCGTGTCACGTGGATGTGATTGCAGGAAACACGGAATTTGAGAGCTGCTGAACAGCGATGAACGCAGCTGCTCGAATGGTCGCTCCTCTCATGGCTCACCGCTGCAAGGCCTCCTGTGAATCGGGTCTCGTCAGCCACCACTCCCACCAGGGTAAGTCACGTTGAGAAGTCTCAGAACCAGACAGGCCCAGCAGCCGCCCACACCAAACTGGTTCTGCAGCAAGAGTGACAAGCCAGGACCTGCTGGCTGCAGGGTCCTCAGAATCAGACTTGTCTGGTGCCCAGTCCACAACCCTCCCTGGGGCCATGACAGAGCTATTGCTCTGGCTGATCTTAGGCCAGTTTGCCTAGCCTGTTGGTGCAAGGAAAGATCCTAAGAGTGTGGGTATGAGGAGCTGGTAGGGGGAACCGTGAGCCCCCCTCCTACACCTCTAGCTAAGCCAGCTTTCTAGGTAGTCATCCAATTCAGCCACCCAAAGTGCTGACAGGAGGCACTGTCATCCTGGTGCTACAGAGGGGAAGACATGCCCAGCCCCTGGAGGATGGAGGGCTGCACCTGGCTGGGATGCCCAGACAGGCCCACAGGTGACAGGCAGCACCTTATGCCCCAAGCTTTCTCTCCAGCAGTGTTTGCACAGCCTGTGCTATTTTAGGCTCCTTTGTCATCACTGCAGGCAAACTGGACTGGAGGAGTCTGATTAGAAGGGAAAGAACCGGTTTTATAGAGCTGAGCTGTTGGGAACTGCTTCCCTGAGTTGGCACCGTAGCGCCGGGCAGAAGGGCCTGATGTCTGTGCATCTGAGGCTCAGGACTGAGTTAGGATGCTAGAGTTGGCTTCAGAGCAACATGTCAGACAAAAGAGACAAGCAGAAGGATTTGAGGTTCAGGGGCCAGCAGCTATAATTCTCTGGAATACACATGACAATAGTAGTACCTTATTATAAATGTGCCTTATAGTGTGATACCTCCATAGACATGATCTCATCTGATCCTTACTGCAGTCCTATCAGGCAGGCAGGTATTATTCATCCCACCTTAAATATAAGGAGTCTAGGATATACCAGAGTAAGTGACTTGCCCAAGGTCACAATCTTAAGAGAGTGACAGTTGCAGAGCCTGAATCAAGTGCAGACAGGGGTTTGGAAACCTAGACTTGCACATCTAGAAGTCTTTGTTGGAAGAGGGGCACTCAGGGAGTGAGGGGGAGCCTTGGCCTTCCCCTGGTGGCTACCGGAAACATGGGGCTTCACGGGCCAGTGACTAAGGAATGCCCCAGCCACAGACCTACAGTGGGCAATCAGGGCAGCTTCATCTCCTCTCTTAGTGGGTGTGAAGGGTTTCTCTATTCCCCTCATACCGCCCCCTGAGTCAGCTCTCTGGCATTGCCCTGGCATGTCCTGGGCCCCACGCCCAGGCAGTGAGGAGGTGCTGGCAGATTGCCAGGGGAATGCTGCTGTCTTAACTCAAGCCAAGTCCTAGTTAAGACCCCCTTCCCAGGGGCAGCCCAACAATGACTGCATTGGGAGCTGTGACTTGCAGGCACAGGTGAGTCTCTCTCACCCCTTGGGCTTCCTGGCATAGGAGGCACTGGGCTCAGGCCTTTACCTCAGGGCTGCAGCCCATGAGGGGATTCAGGGACCAAATACATTTTATAGACTAGCTGAGCCAGGCTCCCACCCCAGAGCCCTGCTTGGGTTTCTGGTCACATCCAAATAGCTGGGGAGGGAGTAGCTTTTGGACAGAAAAGGAGAAAAGAGAGCCAAGACTCCAGCCTGAAGCTACCTCAGCTGTTTCTGGGGCTCTGACTCAGAAGCTGCTTCTCAGGAATGTTGAGCACATGGGCTCTGAGCCTCTTGTCCAGGCACAGCGGAATGAACAGCTGGGCCATGGTGGGTGTCTTACCCTCCTCTCTCTTCTCTGAAAATACCTCTTCTGGAGAAACCCCACCATGGGGTAGATCAAATGCTCATCCTGGAAGGCCCTGCTCCCCTCCTCCAGGAAGAAAACCTTCCCAGACCTCCTCAGCCCCCAGGGATCCACCCCAGCAATGACTGTCTGCAGAAGCCCATTTGCACTCATCAAAATGCTGCATTTCATGAGTGTCTACCTCTCTGTCTCTACCCCCTCTCTAGTTATTTTATCTCCCCAACTCTGTTGTAACTTCCTTGACCTCATGGTTCTGGGTAAAAAAAAAAGGGGGGTGCCTTGAAAGTAAAATTTAATAAATACATTGACTGACCGATAAGCGGTGGAAAGGGGATGAAGAAAACGACAAGGCAAAGAGAAACAGTGAGAAAGCCACACTCTGGGTCACACTCCTAAATCTGGGGAATCTGCTTCCCTTCCCAGCAAGGCTCCCAGACCACAGGGAGAAAGGAGAGCAGAGAAGCTGTGGCGAGGTGGCCTGGTGCTTCCTCACCACCAGCACCCGTCCGGGAATCCTTCCATCTCAGAGAGCAGGGGCCTCTGCAGTGATTCTCCGAATTGTGGGCAAAGCTCTTGTTTCTGCCTCTCATCTTTACTTCATTTCTCTAAAGCAGGTAGATATCCTATGGGATAATCCCAGTGAAATGAGGCCTGAGGAGAACTACCCCTGGAACAGAAATCATGTCAGCAGCTTATCACAAATACGAAAATTTTTGATTAATTGTCTGTATATTTTCTTAGATCATAAGAGCTGAGAAGGCAGAAACAGTCTGTCCTGTTCACTGAGTTAGTCCCGGAGTTTAACACACTACAGGGTACACAGTAGGGTGTACCATCAGCAACTTTTATTCTGGAGCTAACTCATCCCAGGTCCAGGAGTCTGGTGATCTATTGGAAGAGACTGAAGCCACAGATGCTGGTAGGCTATTCCTGGGGCCTTAGGTTCTAGGACAGACTCCGTGTTGGAAATGACTCCTGGGGTGGGGTCAGTTGAGTCATCCACAACCCTGTTGGCTCTCTAAAACCAGACCTACTGCGGCCTCTAGTGGACAAGCAGAATCACTGCCCTTTTGGGGTGGAGGTCCAGCTTCCTCACCTCTTTGCCCCAAGGATCTCCAGGATTTCCATCCTTGGGTTCATGGTCTAATGAATACAAGATGGCACCCCCAGCAAGATAATGGAGCATATAGAAAGATAGAGTAGACATCCAACAAACCAATCCATTAAAAAGCAGAGTACAGTATACAGTATCCTGATGAAAGCTATGAAGAGAGGGGAAGGGGAGATATAAGTGTAAGACAAGGGCTCTGCCCTTAAGAAACCTATATCTAATTGAGAAGGTAAAACTAAATTTTAAAAAAAAATCAGAGAGCAAGCCTGTCATTAGGTGCCAAACATAGCAAGAGCTGAGGTCAGTGGATCAACACGACTTCTCTGTATCTCAGTTTTCTCGTCTGTAAAACAGGGCTTATAAAATTTACCTTGCAGGCCCTGGCTGGGTAGCTCGGTTGGTTAGAGCATCATCCTGAGATGCCAAGGTTGCAGGTTTGATCTCCGGACAGGGCACACACAAGAAGCAACCAACAAATGCATAAATAAGTGGAACAACAAATTGAGGTTTCTTTCTCTCCCCCACCCTTCATCTCTTTCTAAAAATCAATAAATAAAAAAATTATTTTTTTAAAGATTTTAATTTATTTTTAGACAAAATGGAAAGGAGGGAGAAAGAGAGGGAGAGAAAAATCAGTGTGCGAGAGATACATCAATCCGTTGCCTCTCGCGCATCCCCAGCTGGGGACTTGACTCGCAACCCAGGCATCTGTCCTGACTGGGAATTGAACCATCAACCTTTCGGTTTACAGGCCAGCACTCAATCCACTGAGCCTAACCAGCCAGGGCAAAAAATTATTTTAATTTTACATTGCAGAGTTATGTAAAGATTAAAGTAAGATAATAGAGAGAAAGTATACCATTATTATTGCTATTATTCAGGAAATCTGTTTACCATTTAAAAATTTAGAAAGAATATGCCCTGGCTGGTGTGGCTCAGTGGATTGAGCATTGGCCTCTGAACAGAAAGGTCATCGGTTTTATTCAAGGTCAGGGCACATGCCTGGGTTGCCAGCCAAGTCCCCTGTTGGGGGTGTGCGAAAAGGCAACCAACTGATGTTTCTCCCGCATATCGATGTTTCTCTCCCTCTCTTTCTCCTCTTCTCTCTCACTGAAAATAAATAAATAAAATTTTATTTTAAAAATTTAGAAAGAACATTTGAGGAAGAGAAAAAAATTCACACTAAAAGCAATATCAGAGATAAGTAGTGTTAATCTTACAATGTACATTCTTAAGCATGTTGAGCATGTCTGCAGAAGCAGGGCATTCTGAGAGTGGTACACAATCACAAGACTGGCTAGAATTACAGAGAATCTAGAAAGTTATACATGAACATTCATACTTAATTCTGAAAGAAACAGCATTACAGCAAAGTTGTGACCTACTAAAAGTGACTTGTTTCCTGTAGATCTCTGCCTATATGTTCCCTTTGGCAAAGGAGTCTTCCCTGACCACCCTATATTTGTTCCTTTTAAAATTTTTCAAAGATTTTATTTACTTTATTTTTTAGAGAGGGGAACGGAGAGGGAAAAAGAGGGAGAGAAACATCAATGTGTGGTTGCCTCTCACGCATCCCCTACTGGGGACCTGGTCTGCAACCCAGGCATGTGCCCTGACTGGGAATCAAACCAGCGACCCTTTGATTTGCAGGCCAGAACTCAACCACTGAGGCACACCAGCCAGGGCCTGGACCACCCTATATTAAATAGAACCTCTATCCCCTTTTCCTGTTTTAATTTTCTTCATAGCACTTATCACCAACTCATTATATTTGTTTGTTTATAGTTTGTCCCTCTCAAGAGAAGGTAGCTAGCTTCTTGAGGACAGGGACAGCATTTGTTTTTGTCCATTGCTCTTCCCCAGCACTGAGACAGTGCCCTGAAAAGAGTGGAAATTCAATTAAGAGGGTGTGGGGGGAGGGAGGAAGGAAGGGAGGGAGGGAGGGATGGAGGAAGGAAGGGAGGGAAGGAGGAAGGAAGGAAGGAAGGAAGGAAGGAAGGAAGGAAGGAAGGAAGGAAGGAAATGGAGTTGACAAAGTTAGGAGGGCTCCTGTGGTAACTCTGGAGGGCAAGGTAGGCCTAGTCTAGGATGGTGGGAGGGAAATGCTAAAGATGGAATGAATACAAAGACATTTAAAGGAGAAAATGTACTGATGTTGGTTCCTAATAATATACCAGATGATAGTAATAACAACTACCATTTATTGAGCATAAGTCATTGAGCCTTTCACCTTTAAATATTATCATTAAGTTATTATAACAGCCCTATAGTGAAAGTTAAGGCATCTCTATTTTACCACTGAAGAACATGAAGCTCAGGGAGTTTAAGTAACTTCCACAAGGTTACACAACTAGTAAGTGGCAGAATTCAAACCAGCTCTGGCCCCTGAGGGAGATAAGGGATGAGTCAAAGTTGACTCCAAGAGTCTGAACCTAGATCATTGGCAGGATAATCATGTCACTGTCAGAGCCAAAAGAAATGGAGAAGAAAACTAGCCAGGGATGGCTTGGGGAATAATTATAATAATTAATATTAGCCCTGGCCAGGTAGCTCAGCTGGTTAGAGCACTGACCAAATGCACCAAGGTTGTGGGTTAGATCCCCCAACCCAGGGCATATGTAAGAAGCAACCAATGAACGCATAGGTGGGTGGAGCAACAAGTTGATCTCTCTCTCTCTCTCTCTCTCTCTCTCTCTCTCTTTCTCTCTCTTTCTCCCCCTCCTTCTGTCTCTCTCTCCCTTTCTCTCTCTCAAATTCAATAAAAATAAATAAAATTTATATCAGTTTAAAAGATAAAAATAAAAATAATAATTAATATTTATTGAGCCATGACGATGAAAGGCACTGTGTTACTCTTCTTATGTACTAATAATTTACTTTTCATAAAACCCTGTGAGGTGAGTACTATCATTATCCCCATTTTGTCAATGAGGGAACTAAGGCACTGAGACATTATAAAACTTGCAGGCCCCCACAGTTAGTTATAGGTAGAGCCAGGATTTGGCTTCAGTGTTCTTAACCACCATGTTATACTGCTTCTCAGTGTGATTACTTTGGATTTGGATCATGTTGAATTTTAGGGGACAGCAGGACATTCAAGTGGGAATATCGGGTAGATAATATGTTTAGCTCAGGTCTGAAATCTAACAGCCTTTGGATCTGCTCGGGAAGCGAGAAAGGTGGACATTGGTCCTTCTGAGGTCCATTTCTGCCTGGCTTATAAGCCCACCCACAATCAGAAAGTATCTACTTCCCAATGGTCTTCAGCTTCATGTCCTGTTTCTTTCCTCTCCATACCCTCCCCTCCCACTCTCCTCACCACTCAGTTTTCCAAACACCTGCCAAGTCCTCAGTGTTTCAGGGCCTGATGCACACTCTCTTCTTCACCAGCAATGCCTTACCTTACCTCCACCTCCACCTGCCAACATCCTCCCCCTCCTTACATCTCCTCCATGAAGTCTTTTCTCATTGTTCCAACTTACCTGATTCCTCTCCCTTTACAATTCCCATAGTACTTTGCCTTTACCTTCCATGAATTTACTGCATACCATGGGGGAGAAAGAAGCTTTCCCCTACCCTCAAGATTCTTTCTACTGATCTAGTAATTAAATTTTAAAAAGACATTAACAAGAGACAATAACTAAATTTAATTACATGTATACATTTGGAAACCCCACATACCTGAGTCAGAGACCTATGCACATGCGGGGACAGAAAGTTAAGATAAGTGACCTACGGCATTCTGAGTTAGGGATGAGTGAGGTAAGATGCCCTGGAGCTTCAGAAGTTCATCGCAGGAGAAAGATATTCTGATGTTCAGTATTTAGAAGTTTGTCTATCTTATAAAAACATCAAAAAAGGTTATCTCTGATGATCTCTTATTATGGGCAACGCCCATCATAAGGGATAGGGGCAGAAGTTTCTCTTGAGCCCGCAGGATCTCAGTTGCCTTTGGCTCAAAATAGTCCACATACCACAGAGGCACATCTTGAGATAAACCATTCTGAGCCCCTGTAGCACCTACTACGCCCCAAGAACTTTAGGCACTGAGGATATCAGCATGAACACAAACAGACACAGACCCTATCCTCATGGGCAGTGCTTTGAAGTGGTGGATGGCACTTTCAGGGCTGTCATTATAAGGATTTGGCCTGGTCAAGACTCCAGGGCGCAGTACCACAGGAAAGTGATACCCAAGCAGAGAACTGGAGGACAGGCAGAGGGAAGGGAAGTATGATTCAAGCAGCCATTTGTACAAAGATCCAGAGGTTGACTCTGCTACTAATCTTTTTTCTTGTATCATTGTTTTATTTTCAGGCTTATCCTCTTGCCCCCAGTGAGTGAAGCCCCTTTAAAACAGGACCTATTTCTGGCCCATCTTGCTTTCCCCTATGTGAGTTAGGACTGAAGCTTACCCAGAGTAGGGAGATTGTTGTCTAAAGGAGCCAAAGGGACATTAGCTGTTTCTGTAGAATCCCTCAGCCCACTACCCCCAGAGCTTCTGGAGCTCCGAGAAGTAATCCTGAGCTCATGTCCACTACCCGCCTTTGTGGTAGCCAAGGAACAGCATCATTTCCAGCTCCAGGTCCACAAGTATGTCTGGCCTTGATAAAGGGACCTTCTGGCTTTGAGCTGGGAATCAGGTCTCATGCCTTTGTTGAGTGTGGAGGTAGCCTGTCTTTGTGGACTCCCTGTGATCTATAGAGTTTGGAAGGAGCACTAGGGTGGCTGTGCCTGGATAATGGGTTTTACTAGGGCCTCTAGGTCCCCTTCTTCTTCTTTCTTCTTCTCCTTCTCCTTCTCCTTCTTCTCCTCTTTCTCCTTCTCCTTCTTCCCACCATGCCCAATCTGCTCCTGCCATAGCAGCACTCTTTCTACCCCTTAAATATACTGTGACTATTTTAATTTCAGGCCTTTGTGGCTGTTCTTTCCACCAGAAATGCTTTTCATTCCAGATCTTCAAATGACTACCTCCTTATCATCATTTAGGTCTCCCTTAAAAGTCACTTTCCGAAAGCAGCCCTGTTTGAGAACTTCAGTTCAAGAAATTCTCTATTTCCTGTCCTGGCTGGTGTGGCTCAGTGCATTGAGTGTCAGCTTGCAAACCAAAAGGTGACCAGTTCAATTCCCAGTCAGGGCACATCCCTGAGCTGTGGGCCAGGTCCTCAGTAGGGGATGTGTGAGAGGTAACCACACATTGATGTTTCTCTCCCTCTCTTTCTCCTTTCCTCCCCCATTTCTAAAAATAAATACATAAAAATCTTTAAAAAATAAAAGAAATTCTCTATTGCCACCTCCCTCCCTTACTCTCTATCCCATCGCTTTATTTTATTTTCTTACTCCAGTCTAGAGTGACCTCTTTCTAGGTCCATTGTCTGCCTACAAATATGTAAGTTCTGAGGGAAGGAGTTTTATGGGATTGTTCTCTTCTTTTCCCCAAATGACTGGGACCAAAGGAGGTGCTCAATAAAATGATATAAAATGAATGAGTAAATGAATGTCACCTCTGAGTGAGTGCCTGGATTCAGAACTGGGACTAGATTAGGAAAAATGCACATTGGGTTTAAGATTCAATCTACAGGTCAGGATGGCAGTGTAGGCAGACATGGCTTCCCTCTTTGCACAACCACAGCAAAATTACAACTAAAATATAGAACTACCATCACTCAGAACCACTGGAAATTGAGTTGACTGGAAGTCTGACAACTATGGAATTAAAGAAACCAAATCCATCCAGGCTGGTAAGGAGGGGTGCTCATGCAGATTGGGCTGGTCCCACACCCATGTACGGTGGATAAAAATTCAGGAGGGATACCCTGGGAGCGAGGAGTCCCCGCCCCAAACCAGGGCCAAGCTCAGGGTTCCAATGCAAGGAAGATAAGTTCCCATAACTTCTGGCTCAAAAACCAGTGGGGATTAATTCCAAGGAAGAAACTTCTGGAGCCCCAAGCAGGTCCTCTTAAAGAACCCACACACGGACTCACCTACTCAGACTTACTCCCTGTGAGCTACAGCACCAGGATAGCAGCCTGGAAGGCACCTGTAGTATACAGGAGGAAACTGAAGTCTGGCATCAAGGTGAGAGAGGCTGTCGTCCCTTTGCTGAGCCCTCCCCCCACAGAGCCAGCAAGCTGGTGCCATATCCGTGACTCCATCAACCAGTCAGGTTAACACTGTTAGACCAGCCTTGGAGATCCCCAGACACTCTGTCCCACCCAACTTATGGGCCCACCCAAGATGCTTTTCCATATGAAAGGGTGGTCTTGGCTCATGTTTAACAACTTCCTAAATCCTACCAAACAAATAACAGCTGGCCCCAGTGAGCCCCAGGCCTAATATTAGCAGCAGCCAGCCTAGATTCACAGCTTGGCTTCACCTGGGAATCTTCAAGTCCAGCACAAGTAGCAGACATCTCAGATTGCCTTACAGCTCAGGCAGGGTGCCCCAGGAAAAACACAGGTGGGGGCTGAACTTGGCCTGCACCACCCAGGAAACCCCAGGGCCAGTGCACCTAGTGAATAGCTACAGACCACATCAAGAGCACCACCACCCTGCCCTTGCTCAGCTAATCCTCCACGGAGGGTGGTGGTGGGTGGTCAGTGGTCACAGCCAATCCTTGCAGCTGACTGGCCTGGGTAAATACCTCCCATTGATCTGCCAATAGCAGCCGAGGTTCAACTACAAGAGGAGGGTAGTTGATCAGCCCACAAGAAGGGTACACCTCCAGTACCCAACTTGGGTGATAGGGGAGGCTGTGCCACTGGACACTGCAGGACACCTGCTACATTAGGCCACACTACTAAGACATGGAGTCAAAGCAGCTCTACCTAAATCATAGAAACAATCACAGGGAGGCTGCCAGAACAAGGAGACAAAGAAACATAACCCAGATGAAAGAGCAGATCAAAGCTCCAGAAATAGGACTAAATGAGGTGGAAATAAGCAATCTATCAGATGCAGAGTTCAAAACACTGGTTATAAGGATGCTCAAGGAACTTACTGAGGACCTCAGCAGCATAAAAAAGACCCAGTCAGAAATGAAGGATACACTAATTGAAATAAAGAACAATTTAAAGGGAAACAGTAGAGTGGATAAAGCCAAGAACCAAATCAATGATGTGGAATATAAGGAAGAAAAAAACAACCAATCAGAACAAGAAGAAAAAAGGAATCCACAAAAGTGAGGTTAGTATAAGCAGCCTCTACAACAACATCAAGAGGTCCAACATTCACATCATAGGGGTGTCAGAAAGAGAAGAGAAAGAGCAAGACATTGGAAATCTAGTTGAAAAAATAATGGAAGAAAACTTCCCTAATTTGGTGAAGGAAATAGACATGCAAGTGCAGGAAACACAGAGAGTCGCAAACAAGATGGATGCAAAGAAGCCCATACCAAGGCACATCATAATTAAAATGCCAAAGATTAAAGATAAAGAGAGAATCTCAAAAGCAGCAAGAGAAAAGTGAGTTAACTACAGGGGAGTTCCCATAAGACTGTCAGTTGATTTCTCAAAAGAAACTTTGTAGGCTAGAAGGGATTGGCAATAAATATTCAAAGTCATGAAAAGCAGGACCTAAAGCCAAGATTGCTCTACCCAGCAAAGCTATCATTTAGGACTGAAAGGCAGATAAAGAGCTTCCCACACAAGAAAAAACTAAAGGAATTCACCATCACAAAACCATTATTTTATGAACTGTCAAAGGGACTTATTTAAGAAAAAGAAGAAGATCAAAACTATGAACAATAAAATGACAAAAAGATACAAATCTATCAACAACTGAATCTAAAATCAAACTAAGCAAACAACAAGAACAGAGAGAATCAGGGATCCAGAGAGTGTTTTGATGGTTGCCAGATGGGAGGATGGGTGAGGAGTTAAGAAGTACAAATAGGTAGTTATAGAATAGCCATGGGGATGTAAAGCACGGTATAGGAAATGGAGTGGCTAAAGAACTTGTAGGCATGACCCATGGACATGAACAATGGTGGGGGGATCGCCTGAGGGCATGGGGGGTGCTGGGTTGGAGGGAGGCAAAAGGGGGAAAATTAGGACAACTGTAATAGAATAATCAATAAAATATAATTTAAAAAAAGATTCAACCTAGAGCTCTTTGGTGGTAGGAGCATATCTGCTTTAAAGCCCCAAGCCATTTACTAACCCCCTTACCCCTTTATATTCACTTCCTGTCCATCAGTCATCCCAGCTCTACCACTGAGTAGGTTTTTGATAGTAGGCAATCCATTTCACCTTTCTCAATTTCAGTTTCCTCTTCTGTAGAATGAAGCTGATGCTCCTACACTCACAGGGTGGTGGTGAGGGTTAAATGGAATAACTTACATGAAGTGCCCGTGTCCTGTGGCAAGCTTTCCCTAAGCTTTAGCTACAGTCATGGTTTTATCTTCACCACACCACTCTTCAGATTCTTGCTTTCCCTTTGCTCCCTAGCAGCACCCAGTGTACCTCAAGTCTGCCCACCAGGGGGCCCCACACACTGCTCTTCCTGTCCTGGTCTTTCCCGCTCCTGCTAGGTGCCAGGCCCTCGCCTTAGTTCCTCCCTCTTTTCGTCCGATGATAGCTCTGTCACCTCTCCATCAGTGCTCGCTCTTCAGCCCCCAATATCTTGGCCCCTTGCCCCCAATTTTTCATTCATTCAACAAATATTTGCTGAGCACCTACTACATGCCAGGTTTCATGGTAAGTGTTGAGGATACAGGAAGAAAGTTCAGGTACCCTCTTTCTTTAAGGAGTGCACTGTCTACAGGGGCTTGGTGGAGAGGTTCAGAGGCAGAGGAAGCTCTGATCTGCACTTGGAGGTGGGAAGGTGGGACTCAGACTGCCCTTGGAACCAGCTCTCAAGCTGGAAAACTGAAGGGAGTGCCTCATATTACGTACTCCTACAAATCACCTGAAATTCTGAAAATGTTGAGTTCCACAAGGGACTAATCTTTTCAAACAAACAAACCAATTAGAACACTTCAATTCGTCACACCATATGCTGCAGCCCTCACCCCCAAAAGTCTCAGCTTCACACCCCAAATTCTCATTCCCTATGCTCAGCCTTTTAGGAGCACAGCCCCTCACCTTAATATCTGATTCTGTTTCAAAAAATACTGCAGTCATTGATTTAATCTGTGGTCCTTAATCCTTATTCTTTCCAGCTCCTAGACACAGGAGGGAGGGGGCACCACTCCTACTAAGGACAACGGTATGGTTCCAAGTCATCCTCACTGGGGGTGGAACATATCAACTTTTCTGTGCATGGTTATGATTTGATGTGACTTCCAGGGAACAGAGGGGCATCCCTCATCCCCTCCTAAATTTGGGCATTGCTTATTTAAATGTTTTCATTTGTCTTTCCCTCTCTTTTCTATCCCCCTCTTTTCTATCCCCATTATAACATTTTCTCACTAGTGTCAAATATCTTACCACAAATAATTTTCTCCGAGTCCTTGGAGAGAGGTCATGACCTCATCACCGCTAATTCTCCAAAGTTAGTCACAGAATCTTAGAGTTGGAGGGGACCTCAGAAGCCACTGGTCCAATGATTTTCAAACTTCTCTCAGGGACTAATTTTTCTTAGATAGAGACTCCTTCAACAAAGTCTTATGTGGAATAAATGTGTGTGTGCATGTGTGTGTGTGTGTATATATATAATTTGTAGGGTTCTGTGGATTATGGATTGAAAACCTTTCAGGGGCACAAGGCTCAATTCTCTTCAAATTTATTGTATAATATCCCCGAACAAGCAGGTAACTTTTCTTTGTTTCCAAAAGCATCAGCCCCCTTGCATTTAAATACCTCTCGTTCAACAGCCCATTTTCCTCAGGCCTGAAAAATAAGTACCTTTCTTTTTACTCTAAAATTGCATTCCAAAATTAGGGAGGGAAGATTCTCTCATTCCGGGGGCAGTCCCATGGTGTAATTTTCAGAGCCTTCAAAGACAAAGATCAGCAGAATGATCAAGGGTCCCACCCAGTGGGGCCCTCTGGTGATTTTCAGGGCATCTATTTCCTGTGTAATTCCCTGTTCCTTGCTCTGTGGGCTGGGCCTGAGTGCTGGCGCTGCCCAGGGGACCGGCTGCAACCGGAACAGAGCAGCTCCCGGACCCCAAGAGGTTGCCATAGATACTGATACGCACAGAGCTAGAAAACTCATTATTTAAATGTATCTTCCCTCTAATTGCTCTGGGGTAGCTGGTGGTTGTGTGGGTGCTACAGCCATGGGGATCATAAAGGGTGCATGTTTGTATGTTCATGCAAAGGTGCCTGTAGACCCCAAATAGCCACTGGGGCCACACCAGAGTCTGAGCTGTGGAGAGAGGTGGTTAGGGAGGGAAGGAGAAGTGAGGAAGACCTAGAAAGAAATAAGGAGAGAATAATTTCAGTTTCCTTCTGATTGTGTAAATCCTAATTTTCCACTTTATTTGGATGCTTCACAAAGAGATGGTGCCAAGCACATAGTAGGCAGTTGATACATTTTGTTCTTGGAAGGAGACTGACTCCATTTACTCAGTACTGTGAGGCATCCCTGAAGCTTCATCCCAATATTTTTCTCATCACTTTTGCTTTTACCCAGAAACTCTATGCAAAGTGCTTTATATGGTTACCCTAAAATACCTAGCATAGAACACTCACCCTCAGCTGGGAAGATAACGCCTCTCACAGTGGGCTCATGAGAAAGGTCAGGGAGGTTGTTGGTCCTATTTTACGATTTCCCCTGGGTCTCCATGGCAGCGCTGAGTCTGTGGTTGTGCTTGTTCTGACCTCTGTCTTCTCGCTCCACCTTATGATAACGAATATAAAGTTTCAGCATCTGGATGTCAGGAACCAAGTCGCCTTGAGAGCGTGGGAAGCACACATTGATGATTAACTTATATGCAACCCCTATTTCTAGAATGCAGGTTAGCCATCACTCTGCCTTTAAAGTGAATGACAGAAACTCAAGACTTACTGTCATTCCCTTGTGTACAGTCACTGCCCCAAACTGGGACTTGGAACCAGGCTCTCACCCCAGTGCTTCGAGATAGGAAGTGGCCTTACTCCTCAGCGCCTTACTTCCTGTTGCCCTGGGAAGAGGTGGGGCATGGTGTTCTGTCACCTAAACCCTTTCCTTGTTGGCCCTCCCAGGCAATCTGTTAATGTTTTCCTCTCCTGTTCGCTTAATGGCCCCCACTGGGCAGTCTGGTCCTCAGACTAGCTCCTAGGGCTTTTGGGTAAGGATAGGAGGGGGGCCCTCCCTAGGAGCTTTGCTCCACCCACCCCCTCAGGGATGAGGCCTGGGAGGCTGGGAGGCCTTAGCCTTTCAGCTGCCTTCTCCAGGAGAGCCAGACTGCTGACAATGAAGGCCTGACTCCCAGTGGGCGTCCTGCTGGTCCTATTGTAACGAAGACTGAGCTGCAGCAGCTGGCTGAGCTCTGCCCTGCCCAGCTGAGGCTGATATCTGACTTGTGGTATAGAGGTCTGGGCAGGTCAGGAACTTGCCCAGCCTGTTTCTCCTCTACCGAGACAGTTATGTGCCCGGGCCCTACCATCTTCTGATAGTGGGGACAGAGGCAGGAAGGGTGACCACCTCTGCCAGGGCCCGAAGGTGTTCATTCCACAAATGTTTACTGAGGGTCTGGGGCTGAGAATAGATGCAATGGTGAACAAAAGAGGCAGAGGACCTGCCCTATTGGAGACCACAATTTAGAGAGGCAAATATTAAACAAATAATTACAGCTAACACTGTTCTAGTTAGGTGCCAGGTACTATTCTAAATGCTTTATGTGAGTTAGCCCATTTAATACTCACAACCCCATGAGGTAAATACTATTATTGTTCCCAGTTTTCAGACAATATAACTGAAATTCGGAAAGATTAAGTAACTTGCCCAACATCACACAGCTAGTCGGTGAGTTGCTGAGAAATCAAAGCCAGCCAGTCTGACCTGAGTTCACTTTTTAGACAAACTTGCTCTAGCTATACTACCTTTCATACCAGTAAACATATCATTACAAAATATGATGAGTGCCACAAAATGAAAATACAGGGTGTCCTGCAAGAAAATGGGGTATTTTCTCCTTCCTCCACTTGCTTCTCTAGCCCACGCAGTACATAGCCTTTTCTAATCGTTTCCACTTCATTCTTTTCATCACTGGCCTGACCGAGAACGTCTCTCAGTCTTTCAGGTCAGCGTGCGTGAAGGCAGAGTTCTACCTGCATTCTTGGCCCTAACCTGGTCTCCCTGAACAAACTGTGCCTGAAGGGTTTTATCTAATAATGGCCCTGATGCTTACACAAGTCTAGACTGTCAGCTTCCCGAGGGAAGGCTGCAGAGAACTGGCTCAGCACAGGCTGGGGGCGCCTCCCCAGTGTGCAGTATGACACGGACTTTTTGACCTTGCCCCTCTCCCACGTAGTTGTGAATTTGGGCTATGGGCTTAGGACCCGTGTGTGGGGCCTCACTCAGAACTCGGCGGTCCAGATCCCTACCCAGTCCCAACACACACATTCTGAGTCCTTGCAGGGTCCGTTCGGGGATGAGCCCACTGGTCGCAAACCTTTCAGTTACCTCCCAGTGGCGCGGTGCTGGGACCCCCGCACCTCAGTTCCCCCAGGCGTCCCGCCCAACGCGGGCGGCTCCTGAGACGGGGCGGGGCCGGCGGCGGGAGGCCCCTCCCAGGAGGCGGTCCGGGGGCCGGGCGGGGGGCCGGCGGGGCTGGAGGCGGGGCGGGACGGGCGGGCGCGGGGGTGTCACTCCCTCCTTCGCTCTCCCCGGTAAAGTCTCGCGGTGCTGCCGGGCTCAGCCCCGTCTCCTCCTCTTGCTCCCTCGGCCGGGCGGCGGTGACTGTGCACCGACGTCGGCGCGGGCTGCACCGCCGCGTCCGCCCGCCGCTAGCATGGCCACCACAGCCACCTGCACCCGCTTCACCGACGACTATCAGCTCTTCGAGGAGCTCGGCAAGTACGGCCGCCCGCCGCCCACCGCGGCCCCCAACCCTGCCCCCGCCGCCGCCCGGGCGCTATGCGGCTCCTCGCCCCGCCCCCCGGCCCTGCACCGGCCGCTGCAGCGCCCCCTCAGCCCGCCCCACCCCCAGCCTTTCCCGCCCGCCGCCTCCGGGCCGCCTTGACCCTCAGCTGCCTGCCCCGCAGCCCCCTCCGCGCCCTGCAGCAGCTGCCCGGGCTGCTGCACCCCGCGCTGCCTTGGGGACTGCAGCCCCCGGACCGCTCCTGGGCGCCCTCCAGCCCCGCCCCTCCCGCACCCTTCAGGCGCACCTCATCCCGACCCCGCCAGCTCTGGGTCTCCTCCCCACCCTGCTCAGGAGCTCACTCAGCACCCTGTCGCGTGTCCCACGCGCCTGGCACTCAGGACCCTCCCGGCCCTGCGGCTTCAACCCCGCTGCGGTGCCGGGGTGTGGGGGGATGTTTGGTGCCCGGCCCCGCCCCCCGCTAGTGCTGCTTCCAAGATCCCAGCCCGGCTGCTGGGCTCTGCTGCAGCACCCCCGTCCCCTCCCCCCATCCCTGCAGTGGTCCCGGGAGCCGCGCGCCGCAGCCGCAGCATCCCCCTCCCCTCCGCACTGAGCTGGCCGCTGCAGCAGCCCCGGCCTCCCCCCGCCCCCCCCTCCGCCACCCGCGGCGCCGAGCCCGGCCACTGCAGCCCCCGCCCTGCTCGCCCCCCTAGATGCTTCCAGAGCTCGAAAGTGCTAGCTCCCATGTGGGAGGGGAAGAGTAGAGGAAAAAAATATGGGAAAGGGGAGCTAGTGATGTCTGAGACCCACTACTGGATCCCCTCTTTCCGTGTTGTCAGCTGAGCCAGGATGCAGTGGGTTGAAGTGGGCTGAAGATGGTTGTGGGAGATTTGAGCCTCATTTGCCTCACCTTTCCCCATGGTTGAGGGAGATGTCTGTCCTGGGACGATACCCTCTTTCAAATCTCTCGTTCCCCTACCTTCACCTATTTCTGCTGAGAAGGGTAGGTCTCTTTCCTTCTCTGATTCTCTCGGCCTGGACCACAGGGCTGTCGGTGTGATGCAGCAGGTGTGTGTTTTAAGCATCGCCCACCAGCTCCCGATGTACTGCCTGAGGTTGGGGCTGCTGCTTTGCCCAGTGACTAGATGTGGGGGTGGGAAATGGGTCGTTCTCCACACACACCTGTTCACTGTCACGCAGTGGCCACATCCTTCTGCCCCATGTTGGATAGTGATGGCCACTACATTAGTGTGTGTGTGATTTTGACTAAAGGATGATGGGAGCATCCCTGTCCTCAGACTTGAAGCATGTCTGTGTCACTCTGCTGTGCTCGGTATCCCAGTTCTTTCCCCCCTCTCCCTCCAGGGGTGCTTTCTCTGTGGTCCGCAGGTGTGTGAAGAAAACCTCTACGCAGGAATATGCAGCAAAAATCATCAATACCAAGAAGTTGTCTGCTCGGGGTGAGTGTTCCTCAGCTTGGCCTCTTCCTGGGGTGCCTTCATGGGCTATGGCTTGTTCTGAAGATACTCCAGGAGTTGGGATGCATTTTAGCACTTGGAGAAGAGTTGGGATTTCAGGGTAGGTGGACTTTGAAGCCAGGGAAGGAGTTGTATGGGGAACTGAAGTACTCAGGTAGAAAAGAGTGAAGTGTAAGAGATGCAGGTAGCTGTCAGGAGGAACTGGCCCTGAAGGCTCCAGGGAGCTTGGTTTTTAGGGAGTGGAAGGATATTGGGAATGGTGGGTGGCATGGAAAAGAGGGCTCTTGATTTGGGGCATTTGGATATTCTGTTTGGGGCAGTAGTAGCCACTCCAGGCCTGTCCTAGTCCCTGGGCCCCAGTGGCAACTTAGGATGGAAATGCACTAAGTGAGCAGCTCTGACAAACCCAGTCTCCCCCTGCCCACCAGGCGGCGGAACAGACTCCCAAGGGAAGGGAATCTGTAAACATCAGAGAAGGTTGCTACTGGTGAGAGCTTCTGGGAACAAATCCTGCCAGATGAACTTGATTGCTTTTTTGATCAAATTACAAAGTTGGCGGTGCAGCAGCAGATGCAGTCTGTCCTGGGTGGAGGGCGATGCCTCCTGGTCTGGAATTCTCAATGGCCTGGTCTGGGTGGGAGCAGCATTGCCTCAGGATCTGAGGACTATGGAGCGCCAGGCCTTGGAGCCTGACTTGTGAGATCCTCCTGAGTACCTGAGAGTACTTGAGGCCAGGAGGGTCAGGCCCTGTCTTTCACACCTTGAACCTACACTCCCTGAACCTTGTATTGGGTGCTTGCCAAACTCACCTAATCTGATAGGTATAGACTCAGCAATGTGTAAAGTGCTCTGTGAACAGGTTGGGTGAGTACAGAGGCATGTGGATGGGTTGGGTCATTGAGGGCTGCAGGATGTAGCGGGGGACAAATTTTATGAGATGCAGAGAAGGGAATTGGGGGTGGGCAATGAGATGCCATAAATACGTTAGAAGCCAGGACGGATGCCTGGGGAGGATGTAGGCTATAGCTAGTAATGACCCAGGCATCTCTGGGGTAAGAGATATAATAGATGTCCCCAAGTATTGGAGAAACTATAAAATTCCACAGGGGGCTTCTGTTATGTTGACAGTTGTTCTGGGACCTATACAGCAGGGTGTCTGCCTCCTGGCTGGGAGGGCCTCTCTGTATCCCCACAAACAGAGCTTGTCTTGCTGTCTCCCAGTGCCCATCTCTTGCTGTTCCTCTACATTGGCCATAAAGTTGACTTATTTGTTTGTTTCCTTTCTCTCTGGGTACCTGGAATTAGAGGCGATGGTTACCATAGAGATATGTGGGTAGTCAGAAGCACTCCTCACCTGGGGTTGGGGGGTGTGCAGCACGGTGGGCTGGGCCCTTTGGCAGACATCCTCCGGCCAAGGATGCAAGGTGCAGGCAGAGAGGACAGTCTGAGAGTGCCTACCTCCCCGTGTCCACACAGCACAGCCCTGGTGCACCAGAGAGAGGACTGATGTCCGGTGTCTCCAGTTAGTGCTTTGCTTTTTCTCATTCCACCAGTGTCCTCTGACCCAGGGGTGAGGGACAGAAAGATAACTGGGACTCCAACTCTGGGGTGTGGGGATAGCTGGTGAGGGGACTTTGTAGAGCTGCCTGCCTTTGGCTGTCATCTTCTACTTCCTCCCCACGCACCTGAATTTCTCTGACCTGTGTGATCATGTCTTTTTCCCATCCTTACCTCCTCTCAACCTTGTCCTGTCTTTCCCAAATGATAATCATCTTTCCCTGCCCAAACCAGGTGAGATTTGATTTTCTCTTTGACTTTTTTCTTCCTCGAGAAGAACATTTTTGTGTAAGATCGTATGCTTCAGACTGCAACTCCCCCTCTCTTGAGATGGTTATGCCAAGACTGGGGCTCTGTTGTATGGTTTATGTGCCAGGTTGACTTTGGGACAGGGGCCTACTCCTGGTGGATAGGCACAGAGGCCAAGAAGAGGGGTCAGGAATTTGTAAGTGCCAGGACTGTTTGGAGGCGGGAGAGTGGGAAGGTGTTGTCTTGGAGGGAGCAAGCCAGAGGCTGTGCTGTAGGTGTGGGTGTAGGGGATGTGAGCTCCTGGGGAGAGTTGGGCCAGGGAGCCCACTAGGCCGGTGCCCATGGGGTTAGGGAGTGAAGGCCGTGGCTTCCTGCAGCCTCTCAGTTTACGCTGTATATTTTATAAAGGTGCAGCAGCTGGGGCTGGGTTTCACTCGTCGCTGTCTGTCTGTCTAGGGCTCTGCAGGTGTTGGATTTCTGTGTCTGGGAATGTGGTGGGTCCACCAGGGTCATCCATAAGGGTCTGAAGGGGCTTGCTGTGTTTGCTGAGTCTCTACCTAGTTTCTTTCTTGCTTGTGATTGTCTGTGCTGCAAACCGAAAGGAAAGAAAGAGGGTATCGAGCTGCTTCTCCTTGGCATTCATGGTGAGGTGGCCCAGGAGAGATCACCTGGTCTTCTGGGACCTGGAGATCTGGATGGAACCCTTCTTTTGCTCTGCTGTTTCTTGTCATTGTGACCTCAGGCCCATGTTGGTGGCTGGGTTGCAAGGTGGGGTGTTCACGTGGCTGTGCACTGAACACTGCCTTTGTCTGTGGGCCTGTCTACGTAAAGCCACTGAGAGTCACATAACGCCACTCCATTTGCTTTGGAACAGCAATAGGTGTGGAGTTGGGGCTGTTAAGGGAACCCATGTTTCCAAGCTGAGCTCTCTGCTAGGCCGAAGGAGGCATTTAAAATAGGTTTGGATGCAGGCGCTAGTGGGCCAGGTGATGGCAATGATAAGTCGTTATTTTAAGATTTAAGAGCACCGCCCCCCCAGGAGCCTGAGCCCTTATGTCTTTATTTTATTTTTAAATCTTCATATTCCCTTCTTATCTTTATTCATATGCATGTAGATTTTCACCTCATGGAGCATAACCTTTTATTTATTTATTTATTCTTAAAGATTTTATTTACTTGTTTTCAGAGAGAGAGGAAGGGAGAAAGAGGGAGAGAAACATCAGCGTGAAAGGGAAACATCAGTCAGTTGCCTCTCACGCCCCTAACTGGGGACCTGGCCCACAACCCCGGCATGTACCCTGACTGGGAATCAAACACATGACCTCTTGGTTCGCAGGCCCATGCCCAGTCCACTGAGCCACACCAGCCAGGATGGAGCATAACATTTTATATCTTGCTGTCTTGCGTACATTCAGAACATTTCCCCATATTGCTACAGTCTAAGGGTAAATGGTCCTTTCTTATACATAGTTTAGGATTTTTTCTTGAAACAGTTAGCATCATAAGAAACCTCTGTATTTGGACCATTTAGCTTCATTCCAGTTGCTTTTACTCTGATGGATACTTGGCCTTACTAAGAGATGCTACCAGAAACAATATAATGAAACCCATTACAGCACTTGCTATATTTATTTACTCTGTATATCTTATGTGAAGAAATTTTTATTGAAGCTAAATGTAAGCAAACACTTGCTTCTTCCTGAGAACCTGGGAGGTAAGGGTAGGGACTATATCTGTTTCTTTTCTTAGTATGGGCAGGGCCTTGCAAAGTGCCTGAGACACGAAGGATACCTGCATGTTGAATGAATAGGTTAAGGGGACTATACATAACCCATCACAGTTGCTTTTTGGCTTTGGCTCTCAGGACCCTCAGAGCCAAGTTGCCAGAACCCTTGTACCTTGGTACTGGCTTGGGCTCCCTCTCTCTGCTCCGTGGAGCCAGCCTGTAGACCTGGCACAGCTGTTAGAGAGGACAGGTGAGATTAAAGACCTGTGCTTGGGGCATAGTACAGGTGGGAGGTGTCGGAAGGCAGTGTAGCTTATGATCCCTGTCATAATGGCCTTCTAGGGCAATGTTGGAACTTCTCGAAGCAGTGATTTTCAATTTAGTGTGCATAACGATCACTTCAAGTACTGGTTAAAATGAAGACTCCTGGGCTCCACCCACAGAGGTTCTGCTTCTGGGTGGGGTTCCAGAGCCTGCATGCAGGTGGTCCCTGAGCCACACTCAAAGAAATGCCACCTGAAATCAGCAGCAGCAGTGCAACTTGCTCTTGCCGTGCTCCCTGAGATTTACCAGACACACCTTAACCCAGGCTTCTTCAGGTGGGGTCTCTCTCTCTGCCGGGGTGTGGCCATCTGTGTACATGGGCTGTTCTGTGATTTGGGGCCTTCTTCTGAGCTCCCAGGTTGGGGTGTCAGTCCATGGTCAAGGCTATGGCAAGCTGAGCAGCCGGATTGTGGTATGTTGGCCACCAGAAGGGCAAAGGCTGTCTCTTTCTGGGTCCAGCTGGCCCTGGGGACTGAAATAGGATCCCCCGGGGTGGTGCCAGCTGAGAGTCCCCACCCCCTTAGTGTTGGCCTGAGTAGCCCCCATGACATTTGTGTCCCCTGTGGTATCTCCAAGGGAGACTTTACCATTAAGGATCTGGGTGAGGTGAGGGGAGAGTAAAGCAGCCATGAGGGAGGGGGAGAAGGAAGAGAAATCTATGCAGCACTGGAACCTGGGACTCTGGAACCTGAGGAAGCATTAAAGAATGTTGTACGCAAAACCACGCTTTCCTCCTATGGATAAAACAGGCCATTTTTGACTGAGCCCCTCTGACTCTTCCTCCCAGGTGAATGAGGAAGCAACCTAGAGGTCGCTTGTTTGTGCCAAGGCGTATATGCTGGGCCAGCTTCATACAGCCCTGCTGTGAGCTATGTGACTTAGCTAAGACAACACTGCCTGTCACCCTGCCCTCCCGTCCACCTTCCTGGGGTGACTTTGGGCGCTGGCATCATGGGGTCCCATCCCATAGGAGAGGCTTTTTTCTAGCTGCTTGTTCTCACCCCTTGTCAGAAGCTCTGCTCCAGGCTTCAAGGCTGTGCTGAAACCCTAGAGGTGAGCGGCTGACCCGGTTCTCTTCTGAGGCTGGAGACAGGGAAGGAGAGGAGTGGGTGTGACTGGCTCCTGCCCCCCTCTCTGCCTGCTGCTCTCTGGACAGCCTTGGCAGGCAACAAGTGCCTGATCCCATGGGTGCCAAAAGGGTGGTGACAGGAAGAGATGGGCACTTTGCACTTCTTGAGTGCCTCTCAGTGGAGGCCCTTTGTCATTTTCCCATGGCCAGACAGATCCGCCCCTGGCCTGTGGGGAAACCAAGGCACAAAAGTTTTGTTTATTTTGAGCTGTAGATATACCAATGATTTTGCCAGTGTTCAGGCCCCAGCATGCTCAAGCTATGTGGTCTTCACTTACCCCTTGGCTCCTCCCTTTAAAACGCAGAGTCAGGGTATTTTGTTCCCTGTGATGAATCCTGACATATCACTCCCACTCCTCTCCATCCAGGCCCAGAGCTGTAAGATCAGTGGAGCAAATCTCTCCTTCATGCTGGATAAGGCCTTGTTCTCGTCTGTACCGCCCCTCTGGGCACAGACCCCTCTACGCTGGGGAGATTTCCAGCCACTCACTGTCCCTAGCACCAGATCTACTTCCTGGGCCCCAGCAGCCCCGACAGCTTCCCATCTGCTCCCCTCTTTTCTCCTCCCTCCCCACCCCCCCCCCTTGCGGCTGCCCTGGGAGGAGCTATTTTTAGGGGCTGCTTCCTGGGATGTTTTACTTGGGGCTGGTTACCATGAAGGAAATGTCACCAAAACAGTGGGCAAAGGCTGCAGGCACCCAGAGCCTTGCTGGGGGCATGGGGAACTCAGTGACTGGCCCTGTTCTGACCCTTGAGAGCGTCCAGAGTGTCGAGAGGCAGAACCTTGCCTTCTTGGGGCTTGCTAGTGACCCCATGGGGATTTTCTCCATCCAAGCTGGTTTGGGAGACTTTTGCTGTGGGGCACGTCTTGGCACCTCTCTCCTTTGCCTCCTTAGTTAAAGCTTCTCTTAAGACCCAAAGGCCAAAGTGGGGCTCAAGTCTTTGTGTTGCTTGCTTAAAACTGCTCGAATTCGGACTGAAGAGAAAGGGGAGAATGCCAATGTAAAGGACAGAGCCTTGGTGTTCATGTGGCCCGTGTCAGGCTCTGTCCCACTCTGTTCACAACCCTCAGCTAGTTCCTGGGTGTGTGTGGGTGTGAAGAAAATAGAGGCCATGTCCCCTCTTACATGGTGGACAGACTTTCCTTTTAATTGGAGGCTCTTCACCTTTATAGTGAGAGTCAAAGAGGAAGGGGTGTGGCATCGCAGTGTCAGGGCGAGGTCAATGGGATTGTGGTTTGGGATTCTTGCTGGTCAGTGCCCAAGGTCAGGGGCTGTTTATAAGTAGCTGAAGAACTTGGACCATGACACCAAATCCCTACAATGCCCTTGTTTCTACTCAGTGATGCCTCTGGGGGCCAGACGGGGCCTCCGCTGGTTAGGAAGGAGGGGGGACATTCGGGAGGGCCGCAAGAGGGGGAGCCCCACCTTGAGCATCTGAAATTAATGGGGCTATAGAAAGCTTCTCACAGAGTTAGGGCCATAGGCAGAGATCTTTGAAACACCCTTTGAAAAGTTAGGGGTGCCCCTGAGATTGGATTGAGGAGGGTCCTCATAGCCGGAGGTAGGGCTCTATGTCCTTTCCCACCTAGAGAAGGTTGTATATTTAGGTGGCAGCAAATCTTATCTGAAGCTAGTGCTGGCATTTGTGGTTTTAGAGAAATGTTACTAAGTCAGCGGGCACGTCCCCTCTAGGACTGTGGAGAATCAGTGGCCAGCCCTCCCTGGTCCCTGATCCTGTGGGGGAAGGAAAGTAGGCTTCTCTCCTGCGGTCTGAGGGGAGAGATGGCTCTAGGGCTCTGCGCTCACCTTCGCTGCATGCTGTTGCCTCACTGTCTGCTCTCTCTTTTCTGCCTCCCTTCATGCATCTGGTCAGTCCTTCCTGCCCTTCCTGTGAAGGGCACCTGTCCTTTGTGAAGCCCTGGACCGAGTCTCAAGGCAGAGGTGGGAGAGGCAAGGCCTCCAGGGACCCTTTTGTTTTAGGGCCTGGCTCTGCCCTGGGTGGGCTGCTGTCCCTGATGACAGCGGCTTCTGCTTTCTGCTCCTGTCGCCACCTCTGCTCTGAGGGGAACATCTTGCAGAGGGCTGTGGTTGGACCTGGGCTGAAGGCCGACAGGGGTGGGTCTCTCCATGGCAGTAGCACACAGGCAGGCAGGAAGTGGCCCTGTGCAAAAGCGGGAAGTGGCTGTTGTCAAACAGGAAGGGGGGGGCTGGGCTGTGGGGGGGCGGGGTCAAGCCTGGTGGAAAGGTGGGTGGGAAGAAGGTCAGCCTTGGCAGGTCTAAGCTGTCTCCTAGGAACAGTGAGCTCAACGGGTGCTGGGAGCAGGTGTGTCTCAAGGAGGAAGGCCGCATTTGTGACAAGAGCGGCTGGTGTGTTATCACCTTGGGTTGTGAAGCCAGGGCCTGGACCTACTACTGTGGACCAAGACAATTCAGTGTCCTCATTCCTTTGGGGTTGGGGATTCTGTGTTTAGTTGGGGCCACTCTTGGAGTTGAGAAAGATGCTCTACAAACCATATTTGTTCCTGAGCCCTGCTGGTGGGGTGGAGCCCTCCTTTTTCCTAGACATAGACCAGGCCTGGAGGGAACACAGGACAGTGGAAAATTGACAGGAGACGACAGTTGAAGAGGCTGGGGTGCTGGCCGGTTGTGCATGGTGGAAGGAGGCAGGGGAGAGTGTGGTCGGCAGAAATCGCATGGCTCATTGAGCAGAGCTGGATGACAGGGCACCACAGCCAGCGAGGCTGAGGCCGAGGAAGAGGAGGGATCCTACAGGCGACAGCACTTCCTGGGCCTTACTCTCTGGAGAGCCCCTGTTGCTGCCCTTACCCGCAGGCTATAGACAGGAGGAGCGGAAGAACACCCCACCCCCAGAAAGGTTGATGGAGCGGGTCAGAGGGCGTAGTTGGTGTTAGTGTACCCCATGCCTGCCCAGGCCAAGGGAGAGTCAGTCCAACTCTCTCAGTGTCTCTGGGAAGAGCCACGGCCACAAATCCCGGTCTGGGAGGCCTTGTCAGTCTTACCCCTGGGCTCTTGGAAAGGAGGCTGCCAGGCACCGCACTGAGCACTTACCCAGTTACCTCATTTAATTCACAGATATTGCTGCCACCATTTTAGAAGTGAGGACCCTTTTCCCAAAATAATGGGCCCAGCTCACTGTCTCACGTCTTTTGGGTCCTAATTAGATGTCAGCTCCTTGCTGAGGCTTCCCCTGACCACCTTTCCTGCTTTGTTTTTCTGCGCAGCACTTGCCACAACATCGACCATGCCGTCCAGTGCTCACTGTCTGTCTCTCCCCGCAGCCCAGCCTCACTAGAGGACCAGCTCCATGAGGGCAGGGGTTTTTGTCTGTTCTTTCACTGCTGTATCCCAACATCTAGAACAAGTGCCTGCCACATAGCAGACCTCAGTAAATATTTTTTGAATGAATGAATGAGGCTCAGATGGGTTTAATAACTCACCCAACATGCCAGCACTGGGCCTCAACCCGGTGCTTTCGAACTCCACAGCTGATGTGTTAATGGTGGGACTCCATGGCAGAGGATGAGAGCAAGGACCAGGGCACAGCCTGGGACTTAGAGAAGTCACAAGCTTCACCCAGAACATGGCTTGGCTCCTCGGAGGCAGGGTCGCACTGAGTGGCTAACGCAGACCCTCTGGAGTCCGGGCAGCTCCTTTGAGGAGCTGGGAGCATGAATCTGGGTCCCTCCTCTTCCCATCCTGAGTCACTGATAGAGCTGGTGTGCCCTTATTTTTAGTGCCGTTGCTGGTGTGGGGCTGTAACCATTAGCCAGTAAGAGACTTGTGGGACGAGATAAACATTAATCTTCTGGGCCTTCCCCTTAGCTGCCACCTCCACATAGTAAGATGCTGTTCTACACCTGCCCAGGCAGCCAAGCTGAGGGTTGGAGGCTGGAGGGTGGTGAGGTGAGTGGTCAGAAAGAGGGCTAGTGGGTCTGCAGCTTTGGGGATGGCTAGCTTGCTCCCTCCAAGCCCGAGTCCCAGGGAAAAAGGAGGGTGGGTTAGCCTTCACGTCCTCCTGGCCAGACCTTGAAGAAGTGAGCCCCCTGCACCAGGCAGGGACATCGCTGGTTTCTTGACTACCTCACCTTCAGAAGGACCCCGGCACTGACAGATCTGGGTGATGTGGGAGTGTGGGGTTACCTGGGGTTCTCCTGACTACATCCTGGTCAGTGGTCATGCTGAACCCGCGGACAGAAAGGAAGGCCTGACCCAGATCTTTGGGCAGCTGGGATGGATTAGCTGGGCAGCAGGAACTAATCTCTGCCTGTCCCTACCTCCTCCTTCCACAAACCAGAGCTGTCGTTAGAGGGAAAGTGTAGCACAAAGCTGGGGGTGGTTGGTGAAAGAACACGTATGAATTCCTTCTAGTCTATAATCCCCACCTCATCTCAGACTGCATCATCTGAGGCCTGAGCTTGAATCCCAGTTCTGTCCCTTTTCTGCTGTGGGACCTCAGGCACATTATTTAATGTCCCTGGGCTTCAGTTCCATCATCTGTGAAGAAGGGACAATCCTAGCACTGACCCCGCAGGAGGGTTGCAACGGTCATGGGAGGCTTTACGGAGGCTCCTTCTGTTTCGGTAGAGGTGGGGCTGGCAGAAGCCCTAGTGAGGGAGGCGGGAATTGCTGGGCAGGTGTGGATGGAAGGGCACCTGCCTGGGCCTAGAGATGCTGGGGTGAGCTGGACTGTGGTCCCCAAAGCCTGGAGTCTTTACTTGATGCTGTCCCTTTTCTTTATCTTGTCACCATAGCACAGCGATGGAAAAAGAGGGTTCTGGGCTCAGACCATCTGCATCCACTGCCTCTGTGAACCTGGGTTGTCACATTAACTGTTTAAGTCTGTTTCCTCATTTTTCATGTAATGGAGCTAATCAGACCCCTACTTTAAAGGATTTCTGTGAGGATGAAGTAAGATAATCCTGGCATGTAGTAAATGCTTAGTAAATAATAGTTATCACTACTATTGTCCATAAACCCTTATTAAGACCCTGTTATGGGAGTAACTCCAGAAAGCACCACTAAGAAAAGCCCCACCCTTTGAAGAGCCTGTGATCAAAAGAGAACTGCTGTAACATCTGATGTGAGAATTATAAGAGATTCGGTGGGAGGCGGGAGGGGTGGCATTGGGTGGGGAAGTGATATCCTCTAAGAGGAACAGGGAAAACCTTGTGGAGGAGATAAATTTGGGGAAGAGCCCAGCACGTAGAGCTAGTGCAGTAGAGAGTAGCAGTATCCTCTCTACTTCCTGGAGCTCTACCTTCCTGTGGAAGGAACTGACCAGCGCAGCTTGCTTGGATCTGGGGACTCTTGTATTCTGGTCATTTTACCAAAGTAGAGTAACCCCAGAGCCTGAGTGCCCCAGCAGTGGGTGCCCGAGAGGATCCTGGGGAGAAGCAGGTTTCTGTAAAATGGGCATCATAGAAGCACCAGCCTCATTAGAATTGTTATGAGGATAAATTAAAAGGTATATCTGCCTGGTGTAGAAGTAACCTCTCAATAAATGTTACCTATTATTATTTTTTCAAATCATCATCATCTTTGTTATCAGCACCATTATGTTTTAGGATTTCTCTGAAGACCCAAGTAGAGAATATATGCAAAACTCCTAGCACAGTGCCTGGTCGTAAAGCAGCTGCTCGACAAAACTTAGCTCTTGTTAGTATTCCTAATAAGAAAGAGATTTTGGACCCCCTAGCCCAGTGAAATCCCTACAGTAGTGGAAAGAGTACCACAGTGTAGCTGAAGACCTGCATTTGCATCCTGGCTCTGCTGCTCACCAGCTCGAGGGCCTTTCCTGAGGCATTTCCTCATCTGGAAAGGGTGGTAACAATACCTGTCTCCAGGATTGCTGTGACTTGCTATGTTAATTCAGCACATTGGAAGAAGTGCATAGTTGGTGCCCAAGAACTGGAGTATGAATAACCAGGTGGCCATAAATAGAAAGGATGGTTGATGGCTTTTGGTTTTTCTCCTCTGCTTTTAGATCACCAGAAACTAGAACGTGAGGCCCGGATATGCCGACTTTTAAAACATCCAAACATTGGTAAGTGCGCTTACATGGAGTATTTCTTGGGCGTGCGGTAGCAGGGGGTGGAGAAGAGAGACCCACTGCCTTTGTATGTGGAACTGCTTCAGTCCCAGGGCCTTTGCCCCCGGTGTCTTGTGTCTCCCAGAAGGGGAAGCAGCTGTGTTGTGCTCAGAATTCTGGGACATTCTAGTTTTGCGACCTAGGTGTCTTCATACCTGAAGTGCCATCTCAGGGCTGGGATATGAGGTATTGGAACAGAGTTCAGACACCCTTTCTTCCCTCCTCCTCCAGTCTTTGGGCCGAGGTCCAAGGTCCTCAGCGTGTGAGGTTCTGGGCCAGTATCCTGCCAGCCTCCCTCCCTGGGGGCTCTCCATGACCATCATAAGAGGGTCCGGATTTTGTTCCTGGACTTGAAAGAGTTTTGTTCCTGTTGCAGTGTCGTGCACACTCTGGGGGTTTCCATGGTGCTCCTGTTTGTACTCCCCAGAGCTAGGAAAGCAAGCTGCCCACCCGCCTGGCTTCTCTGGAGAAGGGATGGCAGGAGCCACTAGGATGGGGAAAGAGAAAAAACGAAGAGGGTTTCTCCCTGCTCCCACCCTGACTTGGGGGACAAGAGCACATTGTTGGCTGTTCTAAAGCCTGAGGAGGTTTGCCTGCCACAACCCACTCTGGCTCAGTTTTACATTGTTCAGCTGAAACAGTCTTTGCCAAAAGCGTTGGCCCTGATTTGGTGCTTCTCACACAGGGAGGATAGAAACTGGGCTGGCTGTAGTGTCTGAGCAGAAACCCCAGTCTTGACTTGAGGCAGAGACGGAGCATCTCCTAGGTTCTCCCTAAAAACCCTGAGTCATCACAAAAAAAACATGTGTTCCGTGCTCCTCAGGCATGGCCTAAATGTCAGGGCTCCCTCAGTGCCCCAGAGGCCACCCGCCCTCCTCTGCCAGCGGCCAGGGCTGTGAGACAGCTTGCTGAAGCTTGATGTTTCCTCCAGAGCTACTCAGCCTCTGGCTTCCCAGAACTCGGGCTAGAATACTTCACGTGAGCTATTTATGGGGGAGAGCTGAGGGTGTACTCCAGCCCAAGGGGACAGGAGCAACTCTGAGGTAACCAGAACCCCAACCATGCAGGGCTTTATAGATGGCAATCAGCAGCTTGGATTACACTCGAAGCAGATTGGCATAGCCCGTGCTCAAGGGCTCGGCTTTGCCTGGTGCAGTATGTTCCTCGGAGCCAGCAGCTCTCAGCCGACAGGTCCTGGGCTTGGAGCTGCTAGGGCTCCTGGGTGATCTATTGAACTTAGACTCACACCTGAAAATGGCACAGTGGGGACAGCGTAGGAGAGATACAACGAAGAGGAATGCTGAGAACAGCAGTCACAAAATTCAGGCATCTTTGGTTTGGTTGACTGAGTGGCCTAAAAATATTTTTATTATTTGCCAGTCAGTATTTAAAAATGAGATTTTACATTTTGAAAAAAATTCCATTTCCCAGCTTTTCGAATCAGAAGGCTTGGTTTTGCTGAGCCCACGTCCGTGCACAGCCAGCATCAGCTGTGGCTGGGCAGTGGAGGCCCCTCAGCCCACTGGCCACCGTCCCTGCCACTCCCGTCGTGTCACATGGGCACCGCCCATGCTGTGCCTGTAGGCTTTGTGAACTGGTGACCTCTGACCTAGAAGTTCTAGAACAGGGGGAGAAAACGTGGGTAATTAAAGCCATCGCAGGCACGGAAGCATTTTGGTGTTCTAGTTCTCGTTCTCAGGGTCTGAGGTCAGCAACTTTCCGTGTGCTCCTTGTGACCAGTTCGTAGAACAGTGATGAAGTCTCCTTGTGGAGGCGGAGAACGAGGGGGAGGGCAGGTGAGGCGGGAGGCAGAATCAGGTCTACGTCGCCTTCAGGACAGGCATGGTCACCACAGAATGGTCCGGGCAGGATAAAAAGTTCTAACCTTTTAAACATTTTATTTCTAGACATCAAATATATGCTTTTTGACCTTTTAGACTTAATTGGTTTGGTAGCCCTTTCTTTGCACCACCTGCTCCCAACTCAGCATTAAGGCAGACAGAGAGATGACCCACCCTAGCCATCTGCTCTGTTAGGGAGACAGCAAGACCCAGGCAAGGCCAGGCAAGTCACACTCACTTGGCAGCCTCTGACTGCCTAGAACCATGCTTCCATTTCATGGTTGCTCCCGGATCCTGAGGGATGTTTGTCTGAGGCCCTATTCTGGGATCAAGGACAGGGAGAGGAAAGGGTGAGCCAGGACTGTGTCCTGGGAGAGCTGGCGGGCCAGGCTGTCTGGCTTCCGCTGAGAACCAGGGCTCCGGGAGCTGTGGCAGAGCTGTGGGCCCAGGAGGTCGGGGTTGCCATGGATTCTGACCTGGCTTGTGGCAGGAGAGGAGGCAGTCTGTCCCCCTAATTCACCATTCCTCTCATCTCCCCACTGCTTCATCCTTTAGCGCTGTGGCCCTTTTGGCGCCAGCCTCTTTAACTCCATCGCACAAGGATACCCGTGGATCAGCCAAGAGTGGTGCAGAGTTGAGGAAGCTGAGAGCAAAGAGCTGATGGTCAGGCTCTGGTTGCTGTGAGACTCAGAAGGGAATTTGATGCAAGGAGCCAGGCATCCCCAGCTTTATTGCCTAGTAGATACTCTGTCCCAGGAGTACAAAGCCTGTTGGGAGAGTGGACCCTGATATAAACTGTGGACTCTGGGTGACGATGAGGCATCAGCAGGTTCATCGATTTTGACAACTGTACCATTCTGGTGGGGGGTGCGGGTAGTGGGAGGCGGTGCATATGTGGAGACAGAGGGTATGTGGGAGCTCTGTGTACTGTCTGCTGTTTTGCTGTGAACCCAAATGCTCTAAAAAATAAAGTCTATTAATTTTTTTTAAAAGAAAAGGCCTATGCGGTGTACTGCAGCCCTTAAAACAACCCTAGGAGAGTGGCAGAGGAGTGCAGTTAAGAGGAAGAGACAGCAGGAGTGCTGACTGTCTAAAGTTTGAATGGACCGTGTTCCCCCTGTGATCTGCTCACTCTTGCTCTAAATTCCTCTGATGAATAGACTGTCCTCCTTCATCGTGCTGAGCTGCCCCAGCCATTTCAATCATACAGTTCAGCCTTGTGGTTTAGAGCAGCACTTCCCAAACTTTTATGTGCTCATGGATCACCTAGGGATCGTGTTAAAATTCAGATCTGACTCAGTAGGTTTGGGATGGAGCTCCCTTGCATCTCTAGGAGATGCTCACGATGCTGGTCTATGGACCATATACATGGAGAAGCAAAGGTCTGTGGCTTTGGTGTCAAGTCCAACTCTGAACTGGGGTTTGCTGGTTAGTGTGACTTTCGGTGCATTATTTTGCCACCTGTGCCTCCGTTGTGTCATTTGTACCTCTTTGTGGAGCTGTCACAAGAGGGTTCAGTGAGAAAAAGAGGCCTAGAAAATAAATGGAGATGAAAACAGATTGCAGCAGCCAGAAATAATCTCTCCTAGACCCCCAGCCCCAGCTCAGTCCACAAAGTATTCAAACTAGGCTGCCTTTGGGCCCAGAATCCATTCAGCTACCAGTAAGTGTGGCAAAAATAGTTGAAAAGAAGGAAATGTCGGATCATAACTGAACAGCTCCTAAATCCCTGCTCACCACTCGGGGGGGTGGGGTGGTGGTGGGCGGCATCCTCAGTCCTCCACCAGTCCCCAGGCACAGGGCCTCCTTCCTACTGTGCTGTTGCTGCAGACATCAACAGTGATGCTTTTTCTAAGTGCTTTTTGACCACGGGTTCTTAGTTAAAACACGGCGTATTGTTGGGTGGTTTTAGAGAATTGGAAATAGCCACAATATTTGGGTTGTGGCTTTGTCAGTCCTTGAAGGTATGAAACATCAAGTAAAAGTATTTGGGTGTTTTTTCTCCTGTTCTTCTTTCCACAGTTTGTAAAGAACAATAATTAGGCTTATCGCTATAATGTATCGTACTGAACACTTCATACCCCTTTCCCCAGATCTTCCTGTCTGTGGACTTGGTCTGACCTTCCTTGGCCTTTGTGATCTCTCATTACTGTGGAATGGGCTAGGGGTCAGATTCTTCTACTGCGCGCATCCATGGCGTCCTTACTTCTGCCTCACAGTCCTCGGCACAGCAGTGCTTAATTACATGTTTGTGTAAGTGCTGGTTTAAAGCCTGTCTTCCCCACTCACCTGGAAGCTCCATGGTGGCAGGGCCAGGTTTCTTGTCTTCACAGCCGAGTCCCTGGCATGTACAGCCACGCCTGCTTCGTGGAAGGTGCCAGATGGACGTTGATGAGTGAATCAGAATGGCCAGGGCTAGTGGGGACAGGTTGGAGCTCCTTTGCCGACGAGGACGGAGAATGTGACTTCCCAGTGGGCAGTTCTACAGTATCAAGGATCTTGATGTCAGTTTGTTTGGCATCAAGTCTCAGTTCTGCCACTGGGTATGACCTTGTGTGACTTTCTTTGGAGCCTCAGTTTCCTCTCCTGTGAGATGAGGGTAATAGAAGTACCTGTCTCACCAAGTTAATAGGAGAGGATGCGTGCAGTAGAAGAATAATAAAATAACATGTAGCGCGCTTGGCACAAGGCCTAGCGCATAGAAACAGCTCAAGTAAGTGTTAGTTTCTATAATTTGGATCATTATTTAGAATCTGCTAGGTAGGCTCTTAGAATGGTGAAGTCAAGTTTCTGCTCTTGTTCTCACTCTCTGTTAAATTTCTTTACAGTGGAAAAACAAAAACGATAGCAGTCTCGTTCAGATATGGGCCTTCCTTACCTGTCCCTCCTTGTCTCAGTGGAGCCTTGCTCTGGCACCTACAGCAAAGCCATTCTCTGGGCTGGGTGGCCTGGGCAGGCGAGTCTTCCCCCTGATTCCCCACCTGGCTTCCTCCCACCTGGGCTCTGTGTGTGGCCTTCCTGGACAAGGGCATGTGCCAGCAACTCCCTGTCTGGGCACAGGCACGGACGCCTGTACTTTCTGTCCCATTCTCAGCCCTGCTGTGCTGTGCTGGGGGTGGGGTGGGGTGAGGGTTCGGGGGAGGCGGGGGAGGCCGCAGGACCCCCCAGGAGTGGTTGTTAGCATCGTACCTGCTATCCTGTGAGCTCACCACCCTGTTGCTGTTAGTTACCTCCCTAATAATGAAGCTGGTTTTTAGTTTCTGGGACAGCTGATTTCCAGGGGATTATTTGTATTACACACTTTAATGCTTTTTAATAGCAAATTTTTAATTAAATGGAAAGTCCTTTGGAAGCAAGGGAGCAGCAGCCACAGCAGGACTCAGCACATAGCACTGACGTGGACCAGAGAAGCCCAGTGAGGAGACCGGTGGCGGGGCTTTGGGGGACCTGCATCAGTGCACCTGGGTTGGTTAGCATGGGAAGGAGGCAGGGGCCTGGCTGTAGCTCCTTCTGTCACCTGCAGGCATAGAGAAGCAGGAGCTTGTTTGCCCGTGGACAGAGGAGAATGGTTTGAGGAGAAGTGATTTTAGAAGCACCACCTGCCTTTGATCCCATTGGTAAATCATAGAAATACTCAGTTTGGAGTGGAATTTGGGGTTGAGTAACCAGATGAGATCCACTAAGGTAGGCTATAGGAAGTGTAAACAGTCGTTAGGCCCTGGTTCAAACCCTGGCAGGCCTGAGTCCTCATTTGTCTGGTGAGGATGAGCTCTGGTGATGGCTTAACGCCTATATTTTATGTTCCGGCTGATCTTGTTTTGGTGGGAAGGGATGTGGGGAAGCGCCTCAGCCCTGATAAAATGCTCTGACACCGGAATGGAAGCTGTCATTTGGGGGTAGTTGGCAGCCTGGGCCAGGCTAAGGGAGAGAAGCGGTGATTTCTTTGTATTCAAGAACCTCACTGGTCGGTTTGGTGTCGGGCCATTCCTGAAGTGCTCTGTGAGGTGCTCCCGCGACTGTCGGTTGGGGCAAAGGTCAAACAGAGGGAGCCCTTTGGAACTGAGGTTTTCCATCAAGAGAGTTCAGGTGAGGGAAGGGACAGGAACAGCCAGACTGTCAGCCAAATAATTGCATCGTGTTTGCATTAGAATGATGTTCAGAACTTGGCATTTAACCCAGAGGTGGCTTTGTGGGCAGAAGCTTGAGGAGAAGACCTCAGAAGACATTAGGTTGTTTTTTTGCCCAAGTGCTGTGGAGGTGAGGGGTAGGAAGGGATTCTGCTCACCAGCCTTCTCTCGAAGTTTTGTGAGTTGCTGTAGTTTGCTTCACATGGCGACCTCCCAGGCTCATCTGTGACACTTATAGGAATATTCGTGCATGGTCCCTTTCCCTGGCTCCATTACTTTATTGCCTGGGTGTGTGGGCCACTCCACATGTCTTATAGCAAGCAGCAATGTAGACCAGTCTTTGGAGACAGAGCTAGATTCACATCTTCACCCACCGTATGTTTGGTCTTTGGCAAGATACTCTGTGTCCATGAACCTCCTGTGTCCTCATCTGTAGAATGGGAGTGTCCTCATCTCATGGTGGTCATCAGAAATAATAAACTCCTTGAAGGCAGGCATCATGTCCTTTCCAAATCTCTGAACCACCTAGCACAGGGTCTGGCACACAGTACACACTCAATAAATGCCCGTAGAATCAGTAATGTATGCAAAGAGGCTTACACAAAGCCTGGCACATAATAGGCACTTAATGTAACGTTTCTTGTTGTCTTTGCCTGAACTTGCGTGTTGTCTCCTTATGCTCACCATCCGTCATCCTCGCTCCACATGCCTTCCTGCTGGGCTCTGCCTCTCCCACTTCTTTCCTCCCTTTAATTCTTCGGTTTCCATTTACTCCTCTGAAAGAGCTCTCGGGCTCTCCCCTGTTGTCATCCTCTGTCCCCTGTGGTGAGTGTCACTACTGCTTCTCTGCATTGCGCTGTGACACATCATATCCTCTGTCTTGGCCGGGAAGCTTCTCTGTCTTGCCTACATCTGAGGCAGTCGCACGTGGTGACCAGAGTGCTCGCCCAGGGGTCTGGCTGTCTCTGCTCCGGGGCTGCTTACCCTTGGATTGAGGAGTGCCCACCCTTCTTCCTGCCACTCCTGCAGGGGACAGCCCACCCCGGGAGGCTGACAGGATGGGGCAAGGGTGGGGCTGCTGAGGAGGAGGAGAAGAGGGTTTCCAAGTTTTCTCTCTGTTAATTAATGTCTGTCCCGTCTCCTCTCTTGCAGTGCGCCTCCACGACAGTATTTCTGAAGAAGGGTTCCACTACCTCGTGTTTGACCTGTAAGTGCCATTTCTGAGAGTGCAGAGGCCTTTCCCTTCAGCTAGTTCAAAATGCAGTTTAGGGAAAAGGCCTAAACTGGGTCTTCAGCCTCTGCCAAGGGTCCCTCTCCTTTGCCCGAGGGGAAGAATTTGATTTGGAACTTCCTCTGGTGGTGGGCATGTTGCTGAGGGGTCTCATTGCTCAGTCAATGTCTCCCGGGCCCTAAACCCCTAATGGCACTGCTGCCGCATTCTGTTCAGCAGCACACCTCGTGCAGGTGCTTTCCTTTGGGTTCTTGGTGTGTTGTCCTTAGCAGAGAAGTGGGATGCCGCTGTTTACCTGGCCTTACAAATTCTGAGAACTCGGAGGTAGCTTTTAGTAGTTGTAAACTGGGCTCCAATTGGTCTCTCATCTACTTTGGATGTGGTTTAGTATCTTAAAAGTGGCTCTTCACCTCCTGGAAATGCCTCTTTGGTATTTTGAAGGTTGGATCACTCCATAGTCTCATTATTCTTCAACTTCAAGTAGTGGGTCTGTTCTCTTTGGGCAACTGTATCTTAGTGTTTATGTTGGTCTCAAATCTATGTATGATTTCCTGAGTAGGCCAATTATTTTCTCTTAGACCCCTGTATATTCATCTTTGCCTAAATATTAGGCATATGTAGATTATAAAAACACGTGCAAGAGGAAGGGAGGGCCCATATTACCACAAAGAAAAGCCCCATGTCATTGAAGGATTGATTGTGTTCTGGGCTGTCAGATGAAATGCACACAGAGTTAGGATTTCTTTAAAAGCTGTTCTACGTTGTGACCTGTTACCTATTGGATGCTGGGGTTGGCCAGCCGGTTTGCCTCCTCTGACCCTCTTTCTTGGTTGCAGTGTTACTGGCGGAGAGCTGTTTGAAGACATCGTGGCCAGAGAATACTACAGTGAAGCTGATGCCAGGTGAGATGAGGGCCCTATAGTTCAAGTGTGAGTCTTGGTCATCTTAGGGACCAGGCACTGTGTCTATTTGAGTAGTCTTTGGGGAGGAGCTTGTGTCCAGACAAAGATTTTATAGAGCTGGACTCGGGTTGCATTCTGTGGGTGATACAAAAAGTTTAAAATTCAACACTTGCAGATCAGTTTTTCTTTAAACGATTTTATTTATTTATTTATTTTTTAGAGAGAGGGAGAGAAACATTGATGTGCCAGAGAAACATCAATTGGTTGCCTCTTGTACACCCACCACTGGGGACCTGACCTGCAACCCAGACGTGTGTCCTGACCAGGAATTGAACCTGCGACCTTTCAGTTTGCAGGCTGGCACTCAGTCCACTGAGCCACACCAGCCAGGGCAGTTTTTCATTGTTGTTTTTTTTTCGGCGAAGCTCTTACAAGTCTCGTTTCCCCCATCACCTCAGAAGTACCTTTCCTCCTGGCTAGTGTAGCTCAGTGGATTGAGCACAGGCCTGAGAAGCAAAGGGCTGCCGGTTTGATTCCCAGTCAGGGCACATGCCTAGGTTGCAAGCCAGGTCCCCAGTTCGGGGTGTGGGAGAGGCAGCCACGCATTCATGTTTCTCTCCCTCTGTTTCTCCTTCCCTTCCCCTCTCTAAAAACAAATAAACAAAACTTTAAAAATAAAAATAAAAAAGAAGTACCTTTCCTTTGCACTACAGTGTATACCTACAGGCATGCGCAAGGGCACTCCTTATCCCCCTTCTTCCCTTTGACAAATTGTACTGTGTATAAGGCATCCTGGGGATGATACAGATGGAGAAACACGGTTTACGTCCAAAGGGTTAATCATCCACTCAGGAACCTTTTGGGGAGATTTCAGCCTTTGTCGCATTGTCTTTTGACCACCATGACCAGTCCTGATGTGGGGCTCCTCTGGCCGGAGGACCATTCCTCTGCCACACCCCTTGGCCCCAGGCCCTCCGTGGAAGCCCTGGCAGCTCCTTCATGTGACACAGCAGAATTCCTCCCACACCACAGCTCTGGGCACGCGTTTGGCCTGCCATTCCTGCCTCGGCTCCTCCCCAGCCCAAGCTTTCTCCGAGGGTGATGTCCTTACAACCTGGTTTTGATCATCCTGCCTGCAGCTTCTCTGGCATGTGTGGCGGCTCCGCTGCCTCTGGAGAGCGAGGGAGCACAGCTTCTTCACCAATTTCTCAACTGAGAGGCCAGTGTTTGCTGATCAATTTCAGATGCTTTGGCCTCAGGAAAAATTCTCAAGTGGGGAGATGGATTCCAGTGCCAGCAGGGGAGGACCAGGCTGTGGGGTGGGAGGAGGTGGTGATAGCTCAGGGAGTCCGGCGGGGAGGAGAGAGAGCTGGGGGTGTGTGTGTGTGACTGTACCAGTGGGCTTGGCCTGGCTCTGCTGGGACACTTCGCACTTTTGCCATTTTTGGCCAGAAGGCTCTCCCTGCTAGCCTGGCTCTGTTCTAATTATACATTTCTGTGGAGACTCGCCTCTTCAGCTCAGTCTTAAAGTCTCTTTGGCCTACTCTTGGGCTGTATCCTGTAATATCTGTAGGGAGGTCAGAGCCTCATAAGCCCCTTTGCTCTTGTGGAAGCCCAAGTATCAGATTTTCAGTAAGGATTAATAAGCCCAGGTCCCCAGCCCAGTGCCCCCAGACACTGCAAGCCTGCTCTGTGTACCCGGTAGTACCTTCAGCTGAGGCTCCATTGTCTAGGCCAGGATTCTTCAGCCTCAGCAGCACTGACATTTGGGACCAGATAATTTTTTGTTGTGAGACCCCCCTCTCACCCCCTGTGTGTTGTAGAGGTTTAGATGCACCCCTGGCCTCTGCCCACTAGATGCCAGTACACCCCTCTCAGTTGTGACAACCAGAAATGTCTCCAGGCATTGGCAGATGTCCCTTGGGAGGCAAAATCGTCCCCCAGTTTTCACCACTGCTCTGTACTGCCAACACCACTGGCCGAGAGTCTGACTGGGACTGGGGCAGGACGGCGTGGAGGTCAGGCGGCCTCATCCCAGCATCGGCTCAGTCAGTTAACATACACACACTTACTAA
The DNA here is from genome assembly GCA_028533065.1 of Trachops cirrhosus. Taxonomy (NCBI): domain Eukaryota; kingdom Metazoa; phylum Chordata; class Mammalia; order Chiroptera; family Phyllostomidae; genus Trachops; species Trachops cirrhosus. Next base: position 109,233,129 of record CM052542.1, read on the forward strand.
ATTCTGGGTGGTTCTAGCCTAATTACCTACAGAAAGACTGTCCATTGTGTTAAGCTATAAATAGTATGAATATTTTAAAACTTAGATAATCTTCCACATTTTTATTTTAACATTGTTCATTATTAATGGCCTATAACCACAATAAATTATGAGAAATCTTAAAAAAAATCATCATGAATGTGACTCTGTTGTAATTTGTCTTTTTCTATGCAAAATCACAATCAGAAATGTTCCTTAGTGTTCCTGGCCAGTGTGACTCAGTTGTTTGGAGTGTCATCTCGTGAACCAAAGGGTTGGGGGTTCAATTCCTAGTCAGAGCACATGCCTAGATTGTGGGTTTGGTCCCCAACTAGGGCACATATGAAAGGCAGCCAATCAGTTCCTCTCACATCAATGTTTCCCTCTCCCTCCCTTCCCCTCTCTCTCTATTAAAATCAGTAAGCATGTCCTCAGGTGAGGATAAAAAAATTTAAGAAAGAAAAGAAATACTCCTTAGGTACCCTGTTCAGACCCCTCTTTAGTATTACGTTGTTTCTTAAAGGTGTCAATGTGCTCATCTTCTCTCCCCTTCTAGGTGTCAGTGTAGGCACTGGGTCTTATTCATATTTATAGCCGGTGCGGTGCTAAGCACAGTCAAGCCTGCTGCCTGCGTGAAGGCACTCAATAAATGTTCCAATAAACCTGAGTGTACCCACCCCAAACAACTCAGGTTTAGTTGGGTTCTCCTGCCTAAGTTGCTGCCACAAGCCTCTTCTAAAACAGAGTTACAATAGGGAAAAAGAAGAAAGGAAGGGGTTGGATGGTTCCCCCCCCTCAGGGGTCTGGGGTCTCTCTAATGTCTTAGAAATAGAGTGGGTTATTTTGGGCCTTTACAGTCGAAGGAGGCATGGTGGACTCTGGTGGACCCTGTTCTAGTTGTTCCTTTGCTGTTATCTAGTGGGAGACTCTGGACAAACCACTTAATGTGTCTGGGACTCAGTTTCTTCTTCTGTAAAATAGGGTGAACTGAACCCCAAGGTCTGAGGTTCTAACGTACTGTTCAGTGATTTTCTGTGAATGCGAGTTATGTGCTCTAGTCCACACCGTGTGGTTGTGGAGGAGGTGGTTTAACCGTGCACTTAACATTTCTTCTGCTTTTGCAGCCACTGTATACATCAGATTCTGGAGAGCGTAAACCACATCCACCAGCATGACATCGTCCACCGAGACCTGAAGGTAACTACTCAGGCTCCCCCTTTGCCTCCTGCTTGTGGGGTGTTATTGCCACCTAGTGCCAGATGGCGGTACTGCGAGGGCCCACCCAAACTAGGCTCCCTCTGGGCCTAGGGGTGGGATCCTCACAAGGTTGTCTTTTCTTCATACAGCCTGAGAACCTGCTGCTGGCGAGTAAATGCAAGGGTGCCGCAGTTAAGCTGGCTGATTTTGGCCTAGCCATCGAAGTACAGGGAGAGCAGCAGGCTTGGTTTGGTAAGAGTGACCCTGTCTTCCTGGAATGCAGCCCCCGCCCTTCCTCCTCTTCCTGATCTGCCTTCCTCTTTCGGGACTAGAAGCCAGATCCTTAATGGTCCTGGCCTCCTCAGAGACTGGAGGAGAGGGAGTGTGCAGAGCTCCTCTCTGGCCCTGCGTGACTCAATACAGTGAGCCTAGCTGTCCTCAGTACTGCGGTCTTGCTGCCTCTGGGGAGGCCGGGGAGTTCCTGGTAGGCACATGGACTTGCCCTATGATTTAGATTCCGGGCACGACAAGCATCTAAGCCTGTCATCTCTGGCTGCCCATGTGCTGAGAGCTTATGTAGAAACAGCATCAGAAGTGAGGAGGGACTTGGGGAATATTGCTGCTGTGGATTCAATGAGAGAAAGTGGGTTCAGTGTGCCTCCACCCTCTCTTCTGCTACAGGTTTTGCTGGCACCCCAGGTTACTTGTCCCCTGAGGTCTTGAGGAAAGATCCTTATGGAAAACCTGTGGATATCTGGGCCTGCGGTAAGCCCATTCCACACTCTCAGCTGTTCGGTGTTAAGGGCCCTTGACTCCAAGTGATGGCAAGAAAAAGGCATCGCTGTTCTCTGCGGTCCCCGCCACTGTCTGGTGTGTGTGAGACCACGGTGTTTGCTCTAGTGTCCCGGGGTGGCTGTTCCCTCACACCCCTCCCTAAATACCTGATGTGTTCTCGGCCATCCTTTTTGAAGAAGGGTTTGCCCACACCTTAGAGGATGTGTTGTGCTTAAAGAAATCCTGACGTGGCCTGGTGTCACGGAGATTGAAGCACAGCAGGGAGGGCTAGTGGCACAGCGTAATTGGCTGATATCCACTTCTATCTCTGGTATGGTCCTTGACCTTCTGGGTGGCTCTGAGCCCTGTGAGGCTTTTCTCAGTTTCTCAGCAGAGTAGGTGACTCACCCCAGTGACCTGGGTTCTGTCTCATAGGAGTCATCCTGTATATTCTCCTGGTGGGATATCCTCCCTTCTGGGATGAGGATCAACACAAGCTGTATCAGCAGATCAAGGCTGGAGCCTATGATGTAAGAACTGCTTGGTTCCCACTCTGCGGGCTCAGTCCAAGGGAGAAGGTGGGATGTAAGGAGGGTCGGGGACTTTGAGGGACCAGGGACGGGCATGCAATTCTTACCACCCGCTATCCCAGGGTGCACCTTTTTTGCACAGCCATTGTTAGTATCTGTAAAATCGAGGAGCTCGCTGAAACTCTCGGGCATGGAGGTGTGCTGTGCTGCAAACACAGGGGTGGAGTCTGGAAGCTCCCTCCACTGCCGTAGGGCCTTGGGCACATCGCTGAATCACTCCAGCCAGCTGCTGGAGCCCCTTCCTGCTCTCATCTTCCATTCTGGTGTTCTAACCATGATTGCTATGTCTCCCTTTCCTGGTCTTTAAGTTGACACAGGTGCTGGGATACCCTAGGGCTCCTCTAACTCTCTGCCTCTCAGCTTCAGGTAGCACAGAGTATCCCGCTGCTAGGAGTTGGGGTGAACACAGAGCCTACCTTTCAGGGTGTGAGGCTCATAAATTTCATATTCCTCCTTCCCCTGTTTCTGATCCTTAGTTCCCATCACCAGAGTGGGATACGGTGACCCCTGAAGCCAAGAACTTGATCAACCAGATGCTGACCATAAACCCTGCAAAACGTATCACAGCCGACCAGGCTCTCAAGCATCCATGGGTCTGCGTAAGTGTCTTCACCGAGATGGAGGGATGTCAGCCCTCAGTATGCCCTTAGTACCCTCCTTACCCTTCTTTTTACGAGCAGTGAATTATTCTGTGCCCTGAGCAAGGACTCATCAGCAAGGGTGGGGCTGGGGGGCGGGGCCCAGGGTCAATAAACATCACCAGGAAGGATTGGGGAGGCAGATGGGGCTAACTGTCTTATACCTGTCTTTATCCCACTCACTTGTCAGGTGTGATTTAGTTCTGATCTTGAGGAGGGCGGAGATTGACCTTTGCAGACTCTAGGTAATTGAAATAGAAAGCAGCTGGCAGAATCCACGGTGAATTGCCAAACTTAAGGTGCATATTCAGACTTCAGCTCTCATGCAGCTCTAATGGAAATGAAACCAAGACTCAACAGAAGCAAAAGGGCCTCTGAGCAATTAAAAAGAGCACCCTGAAGTTCAGTCATAAAGCTCACCTTGGGAGAGCCTTCTAGGCTACCAATGTGGGTCAACATACTCTGTTTATATGTACAGTTCCATCAAGCTGAAATATGTTTTCAAGCAGAGCAGAAGACCTGCTACAGTTAGGCCTTCTGACAGCCATAATGCATTTATTTGTCATTCCTGTGTTCACTGAATGCCACTTTGGTGCCAGTCACCATGTGGGTGCTAGAGATACAAAGATGAATGAGGCCTGGTCCCTTCCCCCAAAGATCTCAAAGATTAGCTAGGGAGACAGGCACTCAGACAGACAAACTGCAATGTGACAAGTACATAAAAGAATCTAATGAGTGCTTAGATGCACCTGCAGTCCCTGATGGGCAGTGGGATTGCTGAAGGCCGAATAGAGGAAGCACCCTCTGTCCTGGTTCTTGACAGGCGACTAGGAGTTCCTCAGGGTGATAGCCTGCAGACAGGGGTTCGATTGGGCCAGGGTGAGAGGCCACAGGAAACTGTAGCGAGTTTAAGGCGTGTTCGTTTGGTTATAGATGAAAGATATGGCCACAGAAATGCAAGAGAATGAAGCCTATGTAAGTTTCTACATAAGGAGTTTAGATTTTATTCTGAAAACATAGGGAACCATTTGTAATTAAGAAAGAGCACTTTGGAAGCTGTGTAGAAAATGAGATTGAAAGGCAAAGAGGCTGTGGAGCAGAGAGCTCAGGGAGTAGTCATAATTGTCTAAGCCACGGGTGTCAAACTCATTTCCACTGGGGACCACATCAGCCTCGAGGTTGCCTTCAAAGGACCTAATGTAATGTTAGGACTGTATAAATGTAACTGCTCCTTAACTAGGGGCAAGGAGCTCGGTGCTGCCACTGGGTAGAAACAAGGTGCCGGACCGGATAAAATAAAGGTGGAGGGCCGGATTCACCCACAGGCCTTGTGTTTGCCACCTGTGGACTAGGCAAAGCCAGGTGAGGTCTCAGCTCAGGGTAACCATATAGTGGGCGGTGTGGCAAGAAAAGGACAAATTTGAGATAGAACCAAAAGAATTTAGTAACCAGTTGGATTTGGGGGGTAGAGAGGTTTCTGTGGGGACTGCTGTGTTTTGAGTTGGTAACTGATGAAGGGTAGTACCCTTCACCGACCCAGAAAAAACCCAGAGGAGGACCCAGTTTGTGAGAAAGTGTGATGATTTTAGTTTCATACATTTTGAATTACGGTGTCTGAGACCTTCCACTGGAGACATTCAGTGGGTAATTAGAAATATGGTTCTAGAGGTTAGAAAAGTTAAAAACTGGAAATGCAGGTTGTAGTTGTGTCTGCGTAGGTAGTGTTGCTGCTGTAGAAACAGATGGGATTACTTCTGTGCTGATCGAATTTTTGCTGTGGGCTTGTTGTGTAACAGAAGAGATGGCCACTAAACCTCAGCATTTCATGACAGAGGATCCTGCAAAGGGGACTGAGAATGAGAGCTTCCATTGTAGAAGGAGGAGCAGGAGCAAGAGGTCTTAAGAAATGGGGGGCCGAAGGGGGTCATTTCAGTAAGGGAGCATCTGTAATCAGATGCTTCGGAGAATCCATGATAAAGACAGAAAAGAGTTCATGGGCTCTGACCAGTTAGAGGCCATGGTTTTGCTATTTTTACCAATAGAGGCAGTGGAGTGAGAGAGACTGATGTAGCCTGTTTTCAGTGAGGTGAAGAGCTAATGGGGGTGAAGGGAGAAAGAAATGGTACTACTTAGAGAGGACAGATGGGTTAGGGGAGTTTTTAAACTTTTAAGGAGAGGCTTGACTATAATGTATAGGATGCAGAGAAGAATATGTTGGGAGTAAGGGGTTAAAAATATTAGCTGACTGAGGAAGCAAAGGTTTTAACAGCTGAATGAGACAGGGACTCCCAAGCCCAGGCTAAGGGCTCAGCACTGGATGTGAGGGATGCTGCTGCTGAGACCCAGGTGGGCGAAAGTCAGCTTGAGGGTGGGGTTGTTGAAGTTGAGGTTCTGTCTTGATAAGCTTTCTTTTCCCTTTGTGGAGAAGTTTACACTCTGGAGGAGGAGGTGAAATGAGAGAGAAGGTTGGGAGAGGTGCTTTGGGAACCAGGAAAGGGAGCAGGCCCAGAATGTGGTGAACAGTGCAGGGTCGCCCCACGGGCTTGTGGGCACCAGACTGCACGTGGTGGGATTTATTTTTCCAGCCGGCTGGCCAAGACAGCAACAGCAAAGGGAGGTGGTGAGCAACTTAAAATGGGCACTCAAAAATTGGGGAAATATCATGTTCTGGGGGTCATTTTGCAGGCCCCACTCTCCACTATCCTAGATATCTCAGTAGCCCCTGAGGACATCGCTGCACTATACTGTGTTGTAACTGATTCTCTTTCGGCTGATGCTGAGTCATCAAGGAGATGTATATCGTGTCCAATGGCCTCTGTTTAAGGAGGAAGGAAGTTAGCAGTCATACAGTGAAGAAAAATTCCCTTCCTAAATGATAAAAAGAAGTGATGCTTCAGGGTGAAGTTCCTTAGCTTCTCAGATCACAGCTGCTTTTAGGTCCTTGTGGGGTATGTTAGGAGGAGTTCCCTGGAAGGAATGAAGGCTCTTTGCAGAGAGCAGGAGCCCTAGCTGTTCTCACACTCAGGGTCTGGAACTCCATAGGTGCTCAGTGACAGTTGCTGAAGGAGCGCCTGCATGAGGGTCACAACACGCAGGACACTCTCAGTCCCTTGCCTCCGTTTCCCAGAGGGGATGAGAGTGCTCTCTCAGGCCCCCTCCTCTAATGTGGTGGCATTTTCATATTCAGATTCTTGTTCTTGCATAACCTTGAGTTTCAGGTAGTAGTTTTATTTTAAAAGCATTTTCCTATCTATGACCTTGTTTTGTCTTCTGAACAACTCAGGCGGCTGAGTGCCTGGCCGTCATTGCTGGGACTTCGGTGGGGGGACGAGAGTCTGGCTGGGGGCTCACTGGTCTGTCTGTCTGGCTTCCAGCAACGGTCCACAGTGGCATCCATGATGCATCGTCAGGAGACTGTGGAGTGCTTGCGCAAGTTCAATGCCCGGAGAAAACTGAAGGTGAGTCTTGCCTTCTGGCTGCTAGTGCCCTGAAGTCTGCCCTTTTGACAGTCACCCCCTGCCCCATCACAGAAGGAAGCTATACCCCTGGCTGGGGCTGAGCAATGAAAGGTGCACATACTGAGGACTTGATGTCCTCAGGCTCCAGGCAGCAGCTGCCCTCTGCCTGAGACCATGCGATGCTTTTCTAGAGTCAGATTGGATTCATAGGACCCTCTTCTTTCCCCAGGGTGCCATCCTCACGACCATGCTTGTTTCCAGGAACTTTTCAGGTATGTTTTCCCAGCCATGCACTTTAATGCTACTGAGGTGAGTGGGTCAGAATAGGGTGTTGCCATACGCTGCCATCCTGGTGCTTGGTCTCTCAGCAATGCCTGGATCCAAGATGATGAGGATCCCGCTGCTGCTGGGTCCTAAAACCTGACATTCTGGGGGGATTTACTTGGGTTCAAGTTTATGAGCTCTGCTCCCTAGAATCTCCCAAAGAGTAGCCTGTTTGGTCTCCCATTGACCTTATCTCTGGGAATTCTTATTCAATTTTCTGAAGAACTCTTAGCACTTTAAGAGGTTAGATCATCTCTGGGGTGTTGGAGGATGTGCTGGGGAAAGGAGAGATGAGATGCACTGAACCTTCTAGTCCCCACCAATAATTTGCAGACTGGGATGATTTCTATTTCATTGTGTCCAAGGAGAGATGACTAATAGAAATTATTCCAGAGGTTTAAACCTTTTACAACAACTGTGCTTAAAATATTCTCTGTGATAGTAGCTGTAAATGTGGAAAAAATATAGACTAGCAGGATGGAGGGAAAGGCACTTGCTTAAATTTGCATGAGGAATTAGGAAAGCTGGGACCAATAATTTGCAAATCACACTTGACATTTCTTTTTAAGATGCAAGACACTCCTCCCCACCCGGCCCCCACCCCCATCCCCATCATTGTTTGCCCTCAATTGGGAAGCACAGTGGCTTTTCTGTGAGAAAAAGATTAATGTCAGGACTAACTGAAGACAGTTCTCTTTTCTGCTTTCCTTCTTCCCTGGCCTACCCTCCCCCTGACCCCCAGCCCCACTATTTTGGTTCAAGACCCCCTGCTGTCATTCTGATAACAAGCCTGCTCCCTTGCTTTCCTTCTGCACTGCTGAGGAGAGGGGCTTGTGTGGGAGGCTCGGGGAGCAGCCACTCTGGGAGAGGTTGCTCCCTGGAGCTGAGTCCCAGTGGGCTCGTCTGTGTTGGTTCCGGTAACCTAAAGCCCTGGCTCTGAGGAAGCCACAGGTGAGGGGACATGGGCCTCCTGAGCCCTAGCCCGAATGAGAGCCGCAGGGCCCTGGAGGGTCAGGACTGGAGACCGAGCTGGGGAGTGTCCCACCTCAGGCCATCCCCAGGCCCTGGTTTGGGACTCTGTTCTTGTGTTGTGGGTACCCATGAGGGCAAGTCCACGGTCCCGGGTTCACTGCTCACAAATGGAAGCAGGAGGGCCCAGTCGGCTGCCTCCAACAGGGGTGGATCTGAAGTCCCACAGCGTGCTTCTTGTCTTCTAATTGCTTGCAGCGTCTACTTTCTTGGTTTAAGAGCCTTTTTTAGGACACTCAAGGGTACTCTGTGCTGACCCTAGCATGGTGATCTGTTCTTTCTGAGTGGAAGAAATGTGAAGACAGGCTACTGGGAAATCGATAGCCTGCGCCCCACCCGGTGGCCTCAGGCCTCTGCATCAACCTGTCCCCATCCATTTCAGGAAATCAGTCTCTCTGTTAGAACAAAGCACCTTCACTAATCCCTAAAGAGCCTCCTGTCCTTGTTGCCCAGACCTCATCTGGCCTTTGCATTCACTTTGCTCTGGGTCAGAGGAGGAAAAAAAATACTGCCAGCACTCCAGGATGACCTTTTCTGCCCTGACTCTAGGACAGGTGAGGACAACCTATCTCCAGAAGCTTCTGCAGAAAGATGTGTGTACAGGTATAATCCAGAAGGAAGGTCACCTGTGCGTTTCTGTAGGAACGAGCTAGGGTATTTGCTGAGTTGATCCCAAACGGGTGTAGCTTAGCTGGGAACTCTGGCAGTTTGGCTAATGGTGAAATCAGGGCTTCTAGAATGTATTGCTTCAGCAGCCTTTTTTTTTTTTCTGGGGCCTCATTTCTTGGGCATCTTACCCTTGGAACACTGAGAAATACTGGCCCTCTTCCTGAAAGAGGAAGCAACCTGTCTCTGAGGAGCAAGCAGATATGGAACATCAGTGAACCTGGCTGCACCAAGGCCATGGACCCTTCTTGGGCCCTGAGTACCAGTCTCTCTATTGTTTGGAATGTGGCCCAAGGAAAGGGCTGCCCTCTGCTCTGGGCTCTCTGAAAATGTCCTCACTTAGGCCCCTTAAAGAGGGAGGTTGGAGAGTGGGGCTCAGTTTCCTTATGGCCTCACACTAGGGCTGCACTATCTCGGAAAGGTTACTGCCTTTCAACAATTCAGGCTTTTCCCTGGAGACCCTCACGTGAGGTGGTCACAGCACAGGTACTGAGCCATTTCCACCAAACTGAGCCGTGGCATTCCCTCCGACCCATCTGAGCCCAGTCCTCTCAGGTCCCCAGACTGCTGTAGGGCTGGCTGCACCTGTTCCTCAGCCTGCCCCCAGCGCCTTCGCTCCCCCAGCTCGGCTGGCTTGGCCATGCCGCCTGGACCCTGCTGTGCGCGGGCGGCCAGCGGGTTCCTGCGCCTCGCGCTGGGGCATGCTCGCTGCTGACTGGCCCCCGTGGCTTTGCGGCAGCTCTGTGCACTGAGAGATTGTATCCCCTCAGTTGGCAGGCAGAGCTCCGCCCCCGCCTCGCCTGCCGCGAGCGCCGCCGGCTTGGCCGGGCAAGGTACGTGGCATGAGTCCTCCCCGACCGCCTGCCTCGGCTCCCTGCCACCCCACCAGGAGGGCCAGCATGCCAGGCCCACTCACCAGGGAGGCGAGTCCCATGCTTGCGGGCTGAGATGGGCATGCCGGACGGACCACCTAACTTGGCATCTGCGAGCGCATTGGTGTTACGGAGCCCCCTAACCAGCCATGCATGCTGGGCGCTTGCCAACTCTCAGGAGGCAATAGCCTGGGGACATGGAGCTGGGCAGCAGCAGGCTTTCCTCCAGATGGCCTGAGAGCTCGGCCTCCCTGTGAGGCTGCGGCTAGAGGTGGGCCCAGCCATATCCATGGGCATACTAGGACTTGGCTTCAACAGCACTGTTGGAGATTCCACCGAGGAAGCCACGCCCCTCAAAACTATGAAGTCTGGCATTTCAGGCCTTAGGTCTGACAGGCTATAGAGTGCAGAAGCTGTGGAGACAGCGTCCCTGGGTTTGGATCCTGGCCCTGCCACACCCTGACCGAGCCACATCATCTCTCCCAGCCTTGGTTTGCACATCTCTCCAGTGGGGCTAATAAAATAATCATGGTGATGATTATAGGCTCTACCCTGACTGTACAAGACAGCTTGTGAAAAATCCTGATGCTGCACTCCACCTTAGACAAATAAAATAGGAATCCCCCCAGCATGTGATAGGCATAGCATTTTTTTTTAAGCTCCCCAAGTGATTCTGATGGGCAGTTGGAGTTGAGAACTCTGATGCATGTAAAGCACTTAACACAGGTGGTCAGACATAGTATTAAATACATTAAAGACATAACTTTCCAATCATTCTAGCATGACTGGAAGTAGGGCCAAGGACCATTTTGGGGGATCAGAATTCTTGTGATGGAAGGACCCCTATTCACACTATAGGGAGATGGGACCCAGCTTGGGTCTGAATGCCCACCTGAAGGCAAGAGTGGCAGCAGCAGTAGTAACAGCAGTTAGCACTGAGTACTTGCTGTGTGCCAAGCACTCTGCTTAGTGCTTTTCATGCATGATCCCACTGGGTCCCCATCATTGTCCTATGACCCAGGCCCTGTTTTATCCCATTTTGTAAATTAAAACAAAACAAAACAAAACAGGTTCAGAGAGGTTAAGTAACTCATTCAAGGTCACACAGCCAGCAAGTGGTAGAACTAAGATGCAAACCCAGTGAGGTCCAGTGGATCAGACAGTTGGGCTGATTCCATGTCCTCGGGCCTCCCAGACTCTCCCCTCTACTTTCTGCTACCAGCCTTCCCGCACAGAGCTCATCAGCCTTGAGCATCGGTCACCCTGTGCTGGCTAGACTCTGTTTAATACCGTGTTATTCTGCCCAGTCCTTCTGCTCAGTGTGTTCAGAGAGTGGACTCTGAGGAAAGGGTGGCAGACAGGACCCAGCAAACCTGGTGAGGACCTGCCCAGTCAAGGCTTCATCCCCTGGCAAAACCCTCCTGTAGGTGGTCCTGGTCTGTGTGTCTGTGTCTGTCTGTCCTCACGTATGGTCTCTTTCGTGAACTGTGACACTCTTGTTTCTTGAGAACACTCAGGAGATGTCTTGCATCCTTCCAGCTTGTCCATCCTGAGAATCTCCATGGCATCTAGGGATGGAGCCCTCACCTTTCACCCTGGTGCTCTGCTTCCAGGCCTGGGTTGAAGCTGTCAGGGGCAGAGCTCCCAATGGCCCAGGCAGCTCCAGCACTGAATGTGGTTTCTTCTCCTAAGCACAGCGTGTCCCTGTTTCTGCCGAGCCCTCGTCCATGGCAGTGGAGATCCTTGGGTGCTGACCTGAGGGTCTGATGCTGCTTGAGATGTCCTTCATGCTTTGGGGCTACCAGGCAGGGCATTGCTTTCAGGGGTCTCAGGAGACTCCTTGGCCCCCTTTTCAGACACAGCAATCTCCTATGGATCCAGCTGCCAGACATCAGGTTGAAGAAAGGGTACAATGCTAGAGACTTGATTTTCCTCTTTGTTTTCACAGCTGCCAAAAGCCTATTGAACAAGAAGTCGGATGGCGGTGTCAAGGTAGGTGGGTGTCTCCACCCTTTTAGCCTAAGACCGGCTCCTCTCCTCTCATCACTTATGGGAATTCTTGGCACCACGTTCCCCCTTTCCCTGGGAACCTTCCTATCCTTGGTTTTCTGCTTTAAACCAGAAACCCTTGTGTTCAGAAGAGCAGGTTCCACTGGCCTGAGAGGGCAGAAGGGAGATGTGTTTCTCCTGATCCTAGCTGACTGGAAAGACTCAGGGGGAGTGATCCAAATTACAGTTTACCAGAGTTAAATCCTGAGCTTGACTCAACAGGTGCCTCATTCCCAGGTCTTTCTCTCTGGGTTTTTTCGTCATTTGGTTAATTTTTTTTCTTTTTAAAGTACAAACCATTTTTATCAAATGAAAGTAAAGTTTGTCTGGTTGACTCATTATCCTTTTGGTCTTTTCTTATCTACAAGCACTTCCAGAGCCCAGCTCAGGTACCACTAAGTGAAAGTGTCTTAAACTTTCTCGAGGCATAGGCCCCTCAGAAACAGGTGAAGGACGTGGTGCATCGCAACCCGCTCCCATTTGGTAAGGGAGCTTCGTGGGATCAGGGAAAGAGGAGGGAACAGCAGGAAACCCTAGTGCGAATGGTTGCCTGGCCAAGACAGGGGAGGGTGGCTGGGGATCCTCACAGGACCCAGGGTGTTCTGTAGATGCTTTGGGGACAGAAAGTGTCCTGGGGCGAGAGCTTTGGGTAGGAGTTTGTACTATTGAAGCCTACCAATTTATGCCATGGTGAAGAATTTCAAACTGTGAAATTACCCAAACCTTTAAATTCCAGCAAAAGTTTAAATTAGATCTTGTCCCAGGATCTTATGTCCCCAGCTGAGATACACACGTGTGGCCCATTTCCTTCTCCCTACCCCTTCCTCTCTCTCATTCTTTGCATACCTGCTTCTGTGTACTTCTGCTCCAAGGAGGGGAGCTTAGGCTCTGCACACACCTGTTGACTCGGAGCTGGGATTGACCAGCACCCCCCACCCCTCCAAGTTACAGGGCCATGAGCTAGATGAGTGCAGCCAAGGCAGGAAACGTGATAGGTTAAGTTGCAGAGAGATTTTGTGTATTTCCATTTGGGAAGAACCTACAGTAATCAATCTTACAATGTATTTAATAGGTGCCCATCTGGTCCAGTGCTGCTGCACTTGGTTCTAGGGGCACACAAGAGGTATGGGAGGTGATGCTTTAGGAAGAGGCGATGCTTTCATCTAGCTTTAGGAAGTTATGAAGTTAATTAAAGAAGAAAATGGACGCACCTGGAATCACCCGAGCACTGACTGTCACTGGCTGGAACCTACGTGAGACGATTCGGTTCGAGAAACTTCTGGGGAAAAGCTTATTAGACAAAGCTTAAGGATGTAGGAAGATTGGAACCAAGTCAGTAGTTGCCTCTAGGGAATGGGACTGGAGGTGAGGACGGGATAGGGAAACACACCTTTTGTTTTTTGCATTGTACACATGTGTTTTCTTGAAAATGAGAATGTATTTTATAACATAAGAACAACAAAAAGTATTTTTATGGTTCTGTTATCCATATTGATGTTTTCTGCCCAACTGGAACATGGGTCGTGTGGTAGAGGGATGTCAAAAATACAGCTGCATTGGCCCGCTGGGCAGAGGAGTGGGAGGTTTGTGTGTTAGACTGCGGGCAGCGCTAAAGGCCGCTGAGCAGGGAAGCTATGGTGAGAGTGGTGTTTTTGAAAGGGCCAATAGAAGAACATAGAAACTGGACGTGGTGGTATCATTTAGGACTCGTTATATAGTCTGGGTGCAGGGTTAAGAAAAGATCATTATAAGTAGAAAGCATTAATATTCAAAATCCCCACCGCAAGAGCATAAGTGCCAACCAATCAGAACAGGTGTGGCCTGTGAGTAATTAGTCTAGCTGTACCCATGAATGCTAGGCTCTGACTAGATATTAGCTCTGATTAGAGGTGTGTCACAAGAATGGGGATTTAAAAAGGATCCATCAATGATAATATCAGAGTTCTCGAATGTTGAAAGAACTGATGGTGCCTCTGCTAGAACTGGGAGTAGTTTCGAAGGAATACCCTGCTTGGAGCGGGGAAGAGTTTTGTTTGACCATACCACGATGGAGAGACAGGCGGAGATCTGGGTGGAGAGGTCTTGAAAGGTGGTGGGAGATACCTGGCGTAGCCCGAGGAGGAGGTCAGTACTGGAGGGGCAAATGGGGACTTGAATGAGTGAATCACTCGAGTCCACTTACTCAGCCAGTTCGGTGCCTCAGGAGATGGGAAGGCAGCGACATAGTCCACCCTTGAAGTGTTCACAGTGGGAGAGGGATGGGGGAGCTGCCAATTCCGGTGTGTTCTGGTAAGGCCTATGAGGAGGCAAGCGTAGGGCAGGTGCTGGGGTGCAGAGGAGCAAGCATCAGTCAGAACAGGAAATTTTCCTGAAGAAGGTGGCCCATGAGCTGAGTTTGAAGGATTAATTGGATTTTATCAGCTTCAGGAGGAAAGAGGAGGAAGTATATTCCAGACAGAGGAACGCATATGTGAGGATACACAAGTTTGACCAGCATGGTGATTCTGGAAACTTGAGTACCTTCTGTATGGCCGAAGAGAGTGGTTGCACAAAGTAGGACCTGGAATAAAGCAGTGACAGCTGAGATGGTGGTGAGAGGATGAATAAAAGAACCTTTAAGGAACACGTTTCTAGCGGAACTTTCTAGATGCTGGCCCCTAGGATGGTTGTCAGGTGCAGCCATGTAAGGTTAGCCTAAGGAGCTAATTACAAATACACAGATTCCAGGGTCTAACCTAGAATTCAGGCTCAGGGAGCCCTGGTTGGGAGGTAGAACCTGAATTTTAATAATACTCCTTTTTCCCTATGAATCCAAAGCACATGAAGGATTAAGGGTTTGATAAAGGCAAAATTTTGAGGTTATCTGTTATTAAGGATCTAGAAAAGAAGAGGAATCAACAAAGGAAACTCAGAACAGAGAGGTAGGGGAAGAACAGAGGTATGCAACAACGTTGGCCCTTCCAGGGGCACGGAAGGATTGAGGACTAGGTGCACAGAATCATTGAATTGCTTTAAATGAAAACATACGTGGGAAACCCAGCCCAGTGTCTGATCTGATGTGCTCAGTAAATGAGTTTAATTCTTGAGAAAAGACTTGGAATGTAGTGGTGGGACCAGAGGCTAAGATGCAGGTGTTTAAGAAGACAATGACCAGCCAAAATTAAAAGGCCAGCAACAGACAGTTTGGGAAAAATTATCACAGCAGGCTGGTTGGAGGAGTTAATATTATTTTTATACAAAAGAGCTTTTGTAATAAGAATCCCCCCTGAAACCCAGCTCAGCGATGAACTAACAGCCTGAAAAAGAGAAAGCAGAACCGGTTCACCAATGTGGATGTTTAGCCTCACTAGTATTGGAGAGGTGCAAGTTGAAACAAAGTGCCGTTTTTGACTCTTAAGTTAATGGTAAATCGGAATGACCTTTTGTAAAACAGCCTGTGTGTTAAAAACCATAAACGTGTTCCTACCTTTTTTACCCTTTAATTCTACTTCTGGGAATTTATCCTAAAGAAATAACTCAAAATATGGAAACACTGAAAGCAGAAAGATGTTCATCATGACATTATCTATTACTGTGAAAAGGTTGGAGATGATCTCAAAAGCCAGTTATATAATGACTAAACAATAATAGGGATCCTTAATAGGCCATTACAGAGTTATTAATTGCCATGACCATATCATGGCAGAAATTTTTATATTAAATGGGATATAAAGCAGTATGTGCTCTACTATCAACATTTTTTTAAAGATTTTACTTTATTTATTTTTAGAGAGAGGAAGGGAGGGAAATAGAGAGAGAAACATCAACATGTGGTTGCCTCCTGTGCACCCCATACTGGGGACCTGGCCCACAACCCAGGCATCTGCCCTGACTGGGAATCAAACTTGCGACCCTTTGGTTCATAAGCCAACACTCAATCCACTGACCCACACCAGCCAGAGTTAAATTTTGTTTTTAAAAAACAAGGTGTTTGTAGATTATATTCAGTATATAATATGCAGATAAATGAACTGGAAGGAAACCCCCTGAAGTGTTAATAATAACTTCACTGGGTGATGGGAATTTGGGAAACTCATATATTTTTCTGTATTTTACACATTTTTCAGTGTATTACTTTGATAATCAGACAGTCTATTACTTTGATAATCATAGTAAAAATCAAAATACTATTTATTGTGAAAGTAAAGCAGTGGCCAAATACCCAGTTGGTTGGAACGTTATTCCAACACACCAGGGTTGTGGGTGCAGTCCTCCATCAGGGCACATAGAAGGAGCAACCAGTGAGTGCATAAGTGAGTGGAACAACAAATAAATGCCTCTCTCCCTCTCTCCCCCTCCCCCCTTGCTTCTCTTCTAAAAATCAATAAATACAGTATATTTAAAAAGTAAAGCATAGCCCTGGCTGGTGTAGCTCAGTGGATTGAGCGACTCAGTGAACCAAAGAGTTGCTAGTTCGGTTCCCTGTCAGGGCACATGCCTGAGGGTTGCAGGCCAGGTCCTCAGTGGGGGGGTGCTCAAGAAGCAACCACACATGGATGTTTCTCTCCCTCTCTTTCTCCTTCCCTTCCCCTTTCTCTAAAAATAAATAAACATCTTTTTTAAAAAAGCCAAAAAAGTAAAGTATAAGATTTGTATATAGCTTATAGTGTTATATATTTTTTATTTTTAGAGAGAGGGGAAGGGAGAGAGAAAGAGAGGGAGAGAAACATCAATGTGTGGTTGCCTCTTGTATGTGTGCCTCCCACCAGGGACTTGGCCTGCAACCCAGGCATGTCGGAAGAGAACCAGAGACCCTTTGGTTTGCAGGCCGGCACTCAATCCACTGAGCCTGACACCAGCCAGGTTGTGACATTTTTAAATTGTATAAGAAAAAAGACTGGCAAGAGTGATAGGATTATGGGTGGGTCACACCCCCCCCTTTTCTGTTTTCCAAATTGCTTGTAATGTGGCTGCAGTACTTCTATAATCAGGAACAAATATATGACATTTAATGACGTGGTTGGACAAAATCAAGATGTGGGGGTTCAACTTTTCTGGGCCCTCCTGAAAGTCGAGGTGATAACCTAAGTTATGAGGGAGGCCTGTGAAGTTGCTCGGATCCTGGCTGTCAGCCTCTTGGAGCTCTCTTCTTTACTCCGTCTTCCTTTCCAAACTCCCCCTTCCCCAGTTCTTGCTGCCTAAGGTCCACGGATTGGTTTCCTTCTCACAGTCCAGAAGTTTTCACAAGGTGCTCAAGGACCAGCATCAATTTGAGCAGCGAGTCTACTTTGTGGTCTTGAACTTGGAGACTTCAAGTTCTAGTTAGGTTTCTTTGGAGGTGGGTGTCAATGACCCAGGGTCTATGGAAGAGTAAGAGCCACTTGTTAGGACAAGACTTGAGGGGTTTAAGTATGGAAAGGAGGCTTGAACCCTTTCCTGGTTTAAAATTTTAGATAAATATTTAATTTTTAAATATAAGTGAGATATGGTTCTTTAGAAGTGATCTGGTATTTAAACAGTGCTGCCCTGCGCTGGTTGAGGAGGAGCCGCTGCGCACGGCTAAAGGCAAAACTCTGAAAGGCTAGAGAGAGGAGCTGAAGGAAGTCTGCTCACCTAGTAGAGACTAACCCTTGAGTAGAAAAGGATTACCTCAGGTTTTCCTGTAGGATGGTTTAGGAAAAAGACAGCCAGTTAGGAGAAACTTGGGAACGTAGTCCTCATTAAGTGAAGCAGACCACTGAACGTGCTCTCCCTAAGGCAAGGTCCAGGTAAAAGCAACCTGCTCTCGCCTTTGACCACAAGTCCCTGGAAATCAGGAGAACCAAGCCTGGGCCTGGCCTGCGCCCCTGCAGAGTTTCGCTGATCTGATTCTGGGCAAGTTAGAAACCTGTGCTCTGCTTTTGCCTGGGGGAAACCAGTCAGCAAACCCAGCTCAGCTCAGTTTTTTTTTTTTTTTAAGATTTTATTTATTTCTTTTTAGAGAGGAGAAGGAGAGAGAGGGAAACATCAATGTGTGGTTGCCTCTCACATGGTCCACACTGGGGACCTGGCCCGCAACCCAGGCATGTGCCCTGACTGGGAATCGAACCTGCGATGCTTTGGTTCTCAGCCCGCGCTCAATCCACTGAGCTACGCCAGCCGGGTCAGCTCAGTTTGTTGATCGTGTGCTAACTCTAAGGCGTTCGGCTAGGCACCACAGAGATTACAAAGATGAGTAAGATATGAACCACCTTCCTTCAAAGTGTTAACCTTTTAGTTGGATAAAGGGAAGGGATAAGTTTGAATGTAAGGCAACTCCTTCTTTCTGAGGGATGATTTTGAAAGTAAAATCTCATATACTGGTACTTGGGCATATATGAAAGACTAGCGCAAAAGAGTCCTAATTGTATTTAGGCTTTAAAAAAAATTTAGATCTAATTATAAGTTGTGGACCATTCTTTTAAATATTTGTAGTCCCCTTCTTTTTTGGAATGTAATACATTCTCAAAAATATCTTCTAAAGTGGAGTGTCATGAAATCCAGTGTAGTTGAAGGGCTTTATGGTCTTACAGCTTTCAGCTTGGAGGAGGTGACGGTGCAGCTTTTCTTCGGTCGTCCCGAATCCGGGTTCATCCGACACCAGCCGCCTCCACCATGCCTCCGAAGTTCACCCCCAGTGAGATCAAAGTCCCATACCTGAGGTGCACTGGTGGGGAAGGCGGTGCCACGTCTGCCCCGGCCCCCGGATCTCCCCCTGCTCCCCCACCCCGGGGCCTGTCTCAAAAAAAGGTTGGCAAGGGTGATTGGAAGGGTCTGAGGATCACAGGCAAACTGACTGCTCAGAACAGGCCCAGATGGAGGCTGTGCCTTCTGCCGCTGCCCTCACATCAAAGCCCTCTGACCACAAGACAGAAAGAAGCAAAACACATTAAGCACAGTGGGACTGTCCCTTTTGATGAGACTGCTAACAGTGCTCGACACGTGCAGCACCGATCCTTAGCTGGAGAACTCTCTGGAACCGTTAAAGAGATCCTGGGGACTGCCCAGTCTGGGGGCTGCAGTGTCGGCCGCCACCCGCATGACATCACGGATGACAGTCCCCAGTGGTGCAGGGGGCGCACGGCTGGTGAGGAGCTACAGAGGAAAATGTTTCAGTCACAGATAATGTGACGGCAACAAGCAGAGTGGCAGCCTCTTGAGGCAGGGGCAGTTACCTGACGTGAACTGTGCCTGGAATGGCCCTTCATAAGCACTGTTTGGATGTTGTTAAATGAATATGCAGTAGTCACACAGCAGACAGGCATGGTCCAAGGGGACTTCTGTCTCCCAGCAAGCTAATTATAAAATTCTTAATTACCTTTCACCTTTCAGACATGGTCTTCTGAGATGTACTTTCAGTGTTCCTTGTGGTCTTTATTTTTATGCTCTTTTTTTACACCTGAACATAAAATCCACAAGCATCTGGTTCAAGCTGAGAAATCCCTGCTCCCAGCACCCCCATGGCTGAGATCTCTCTCTGTGTCTTTGCGATCGCTGTGCTTTAGTCACCAGCACTGCTGTGTTTCCTTTTCCCACTAATTGCAAAATGCAGTAAAACATTGAAATCTTACAAATGAGGGTGGCCACACTGGTAAGGAAAGGGATGCCAGAATTTGCCTGTCAGGTGACTTTCAAAAGCTCAACATCTTTATCCAAAAAGCAGTTTAGGGGGCAGCAAAAAAAGTTGAGGTTCAGAAGTCAAATGTTATTAATCTAAGAATAGTCTACAGTACCTCTTACTAATTTGCCTGGTAGCTGCTCACCTGATTTTCAGGCAGGCTTAGCAATGAGAGCAAATAATTAACCTCATAGGTACACTAGCTTTATAAGCCCCAAACTTGTAAATTTACAGCAAATGTTACTTACCCTCACAGACTTGTGACTTAATCTCTTCAAGAAGCTTTCTCTGAGCAAGGCTGAGACACGTCAGAATGTACTAAATCTGTGTTCTCCCGGGGTCTGGAGGCCCTTGTGCGTCTGGCGGTCTAGGTGCTGTTTTAACTCTCTGGGTGCTGGACTCCAGGTCTCTTTCCGCTCTTTTCTCCTGAAGCAGAGCCTACGCTGGTACACTAACCTGCAGCGTCTCTGTGCTTCTCTTCTTACCTCCTCTTTCCCGTTCTCTTTCCCTTTTGCTATGGTGTGTCCAGAAAAGGAAGTCGAGTTCCAGCGTGCACCTAATGGTGAGCCTTGCCTGCCCACCCATCCGCCCATTCCATGCTGCCTGTGCCCGCCTGCCAGCCACGCAAACCCATTCTGCCATGTGCGTGTGCTTCACTCATCCTCACTGCATGTCTGTGCTGTGTGGGCAGGTGTGGCTGTCCTGCCAGGCGGGGCCATTGCCCAAGGTTCCCCGGTGGCCTAAAAAGTGGGCATTGGAATGTGTGGTACGGCACCCCTGCTGCGGAGCTTGGACTCCTCCAGCAGCCCAGGGAGGAAGTGAAGCTGGCAGGGACTCGGGGCCAGGTGACAAGCACGGGGAGAGACCCTCACTCCCGGCTGCTCAGGAGGAGAGGCCCTGCTTCCTGGGCACAAACAGCTACTTTCTACAGACTGGCAGCCAGTGGGCATCTGTGTGGTGGGCAGAAGAGCTGGTTGGAGGCTCATGGCTCTGGACCTTGCTTTCCTGGCCTTTTTCCCTGTGCAAGTGCCTGTTAGCGGTGCCCAGTGTTTATCCGTCCCACTCAGCCCTCAGGGGGAGCAGCTGAAAGACAGCAGGGAACGGTCTTCTTTCTCATGGGACACAGGGCACCGAGAGGAACAGAGCAGCTGGAATCATTATGAAACTGTCCATTAAGGCCAGAGATGGGGCAACCTAGGTGACATCCCAGCCCTCTACAGATATGGCAGGTTTTACAGACACCCTGGGGTCCTTGCACCATGTCAGGGTCTTTGTCTCAGCTGGGCTTGGTGGGCAAGACAGCCTGCTGCAGTCAGCCCCACACAGGTCAGTGTCAACAGCCGAACGGGGACGGCTCTGCTCCTTCCTGGTGGGAATGGAAGAGAGCAGAGCTCGTGTGAGTTTAGATGCGTGCCCTGACTACTGCTGGAACCCCTCTTCTCCAGCCTGCAGGGTTTAGGGGAGTCTTACAGCACTCGGTTTCTGGTTTGTGATTCCGTGCCTGGCCCCAGGTTTGGGGATGCCTCAGCAAGCTAAGGGTGGGTGGCTTCAGGTGTGGTCCAAGGGGCTGTAAAAGAGGCCTGCGGGCTAGAAGAAAAAAATGGTCTGGATATCTTCCTGTGTGTGTGTCCTCAGTTGCGCCCTGTGCAGTCGGTAGCCACGCATTTGTCTTTGTGCCTATTGAAGAACTCGTAGGCTTCAGGCTTCTGGGACTCCCAGTGAGACTGAGCCCACTGGTTAGGGGATTGTACGAGACAGGGAGCATCGGTACAACTCCCTGCCCTGGAGATCGACCTCCTTCCTTCCTTGCCATTTTCACCCACCCTCCCTTGCTGTGCGACTTGGTGTAACATTTTGAAAGACAAGGAGGCATTCTGGTGGTCTCTGCTGTTGCAGTGTTGTCCTGAACGTCAGCCTCCTCTTCCCTGGGGGCTAGGTTCTGGGACTGCAGCCACAGCCCCGCCTGGATTCACCTGCCCCTCCTTGGAGCTCTGCCCTTGCTGACAGCTGATCAGATCCAAGAATTATCAGGCAGGAAGGCCAACAGCATGGTCCCGTCTCTGCTCCCTGGCATCAGTAGATGCATTTTGTAACCAAAGCCAAATTCCACCCCTTTCCTCTCTGGACACCATCTCCCAGGCCAGGTTTTCTGCCTCCTCTTGTTCCTCTTCTTTTCAGATCAGGCTTTAAGCTGGTGTTTTAAGGGAAGGAAATGCTAGGGGCAGGTTCGAAAGGCAGCAGGAGACTACCCACAGATAGGAGACCCAGAGTTTCTGAATTTTGTTCTTCTTTCTTATAAACCACCTTCCTTTTCCCCCTGGTAAAATGAGAAGATCCTGAATTTCTCTGGGTGAAGTATGGTTGTGTGGTGACATGGCATCTGGTATAAGCAGAGATTTCTGGAGAGATGCTTTAAAACAAGTCCTTGGGCTGGTCCTACCTTGAGGATGCTTCCAGAGCCAGGTCTCTGGACCCCTCCATATACTCCCCTCTCTCAATCATCTCTCCAACCATTGCTCCCATTCACAGAGTTACGGAGGTCACCCCAGCCCCAGCTCCTGTAGGCCAGGCCAGGGGGCAAGGGAGGTCTGGGAGTTGGACCTGAGGGGCTTTGCTGACTCTAGAGGAACTAAACCATCTGTTTTCTTGTCTCAGCCACAGAGCAACAACAAAAACAGTCTCGTAAGCCCAGCCCAAGAACCCGCGCCCTTGCAGACGGCCATGGTACCTCCTGACTACAGCTTCTCTGCCCCTGCCCCTGGCTGCCTCTCGCTCTCTCCTGCTTCTTCTTCTTGCCCTCCCTCCTAGGGCCTCTTTGGCCCTTTTCCTTTCTCAGTCTCTGTAGAGCAGGCTGCTTTGTGGACTGCCCCATAGGCCCCTTCCCCTCTCATTGTCCCACTTGACCAAGATCTTTCCTGCATGGCAGAACTGCCGCCCCTGCTCCTTTTGCTGTTGTGGGGGAAGAGTGATCAGGGCCCCTAGCTTAACCTCCCAGCCCAGGCTGGGCCCCCAGTGGGTCTGCTGTGGGAGCCGGGAAGGTGAGTCGCTTATAAAAGAAGAGGGTAGACGCTTTCTTGGGACCTGTACATCAGTTCTTGGAGACCTCTTATAAAATCTGCCTCAGCCTCTCCTTTGCAAAGCCATGAACAGGAAAGAGGGCTGGGGTTCCCCACCTGTGGACGGTGCTGATCTCTGGGTGTCTGGAGAGCCTTGTGCCGCCCGTGCTGACTGAGTTTTCTCTGGGCTCGTCCAGGGAGCACTGTGTGCTCTCAGAACTCCCTCTGCCAGTGATGGCCAGCTGGAGTTAGCTGGGGGACTAGGAAAGAGGGCAGGGTAATTGTGCCTGCTACTCCTTCTGTTTCCTGCGCACCCTCATGCTGCCTGACATGGTGATGTTCAGGAACTCTGGGGAAGGCAGAAGGTGGGTGAAGCAGGCAGTTTTCTGGGCTCAGCCTGCTGAGGGGGCATCCTGGGTCTTTCTGGGAAACCTTAGTCCATTGTCCTGCTTCCTGCATATGCCTTGGTGAACAGTGTTGACAGGGCCCAGCCTGTGCCCTTTGCCCCATAGCTCCTCCAGCGTCCTTGTCCCATGGGGAAAGAAAACTCAGAATTAGCAGGAATCAAGGACAGCTTCCCTGGTACCTGCTTCCATTAAGTGCCGGGCCTCTCTTTCTTACCAGCCAGTGTTGTGCCCTAAATCTGGGGCCTCCCAGCTACTTAGGCCCCGGTTAAAGGGTAAAAGGACATTTTGTCTTTTGAGAATGGCTGGTGGGCAGGCCTCCATAGTGGTCATTATAGACATCTCTGAGGGTACTGGGGTAGGGGTCGGGTCCCTCGGGGAAGATCAGTGAGTCTATCCCCGAAGTCAGGAGGGTAATTTTCATCTTCTCTCCCAGGAGCCACAAACCACCGTGGTGCATAATGCTACAGACGGGATCAAGGTGAGTGGATCCCGAGCCTGTCTCCTGCTTTCTGTGTCAGCAGAAAGCCAGTGGGCTGGGCCACAGGGTCTGAGGGCCCTGCAGATGGCAGTCTGCAGGCTGTACGTCAAGGCCAAGGTGTTTGCAGAAGCTAGGCTGTTTGTGACTCCATTCTTGGTGATTCTGAGCTCAGGCTCTCCAGTCAGACAGGCCTGGCTTTGAATCTGGGCCTTGAGCCACTGGGCAAGCCAGTCTGTTGCTCTGTACCTCAGTTACCTTCTCTGTAAATTGGGAATAATAGTAATAGAAGTTTCCTCCATGACTTGTGAAGTTTAAATAAGAATAAGTGTTAGCCAGAAAAGCAGAGCAAGAATATAATCAGACCCTAGAGCATTCTCCTTGGCCTCACCCTTTATGCCCTCAGTAACTTTGTCTCCTTTTTATTATCAGTAACAAATATTTATTGAGCCCCAAACCATCCGTGGCTCTGGTTTACAGAAGTGACAAGACAAAATCCCTCTCCACAGGTGTGGCGGAGGCAGATAATAAACCAAAAACCAAATATATAAGATAAAATCCAGTTGTGTAAGAGCTGTGGAGAAAACGGCACAAATTAAAGAAAGAGAGTGAACAGGGCGTTTAATTACGTGGTCAGGAAAGATCCTCCCTCAGGAGCTGATGTTTGAACTACACAATGGGAACAAGGTGGCCAGGCAAATTCTGAGGCAAAGTGCTGTAGACAGAGGGAACTGCAAGTGCAGGGGCTTGGCATGTGTACGGAGTGGAGAAATAAAAGGAATCAAGCAGAGCTAAGAGCAAGGAGTTGGGGACCAGGGTGGCAGGAGGGTGATGATGTCGGAGAAGCAGGCAGGACATGCTATCTCGGACTTTACAGGAGTATTCCAACAGCCACAAGAAGCTGTCGGGGGTTTTCAGCAGAGGTGTAATATAGTCTGATGGACTCTTTGAAAAACCACTCTGGCCATGTTGTAGGCAAGAATTTCAGGGTGGAAGCTGGGAGACCAGGAAGTGATTGTAGTAGTTCAGGTGACAGGTGTTAGTAGCTTGGACTCATGTTGTAGCTGTGCATTTGAAGAGCACAGGTAAGATGGGATTTATTTTGGAGATAGGACTGACAGATTTGACTTTAGATTGCATAGTTTATATCTGAGGGAAAGAGAAAAAAAGAATCGACCTAAAATCAAATCTAGGAGAAGATTCTAGGTCTTAACCCGAATAATGGCATAGATAGTGCCATTTACTGAGTTGGGGGAACTAGGGAGGGAGTTTGGGAATTGGAGTTTTGTGAGTCAGGTGGAAGAGTAGAAATAGAACTTTCTATGATTCCTCCTTGTACCACCTGTAGGAGCACATGCTCTGCTTTTGTTCTGCATAGTTTCTCTGGTTTTCCAAGGGCTTGAGTACTTTAACACATGGGTTGTTTTTGTTTTGTTTTGTTTTGTTTTGTTTTGGCCTACAGGGCTCCACAGAGAGCTGCAACACCACCACAGAAGATGAGGACCTCAAAGGTAGGTGCTGGGCCCTTGCTGGGGAAAGGTTGCCAGCAGTGTCCCAGGTACCTTGGCTTCGGTGGAGCACCTGCCTTACCTGCCCCCAGAACTGAGATTGGTGGCTCTTTCTACCCAGAAGAGGACCTGGTATAAAGCTACTGTCCGTGGGCCGAGATGTGAGGCCCCTGTCTGTTGTGGCTGGGCATCTCTTCTTTGTCCCCAAGTCTGGTATAGCTAAGCCAGAGCTGTTTCCGAGCCTGCCCAGGGCCAGGGCTCAGAGAACTGTTCCTGTTGCTGATAACGATGTGCTATCCCGGAACAGGGACACCTTGAGTCCCTGCACAAGGAGC
Organism: Trachops cirrhosus; assembly: GCA_028533065.1. Lineage (NCBI taxonomy): Eukaryota > Metazoa > Chordata > Mammalia > Chiroptera > Phyllostomidae > Trachops > Trachops cirrhosus. Next base: position 109,258,140 of record CM052542.1, read on the forward strand.
CCACAAATGTCGTGAGTCATTAGTAGGGTGACCAGTTGTTTCAGTTTCCCCAGGACTGAGCTAATTCCCAAGATGTGGAACTTTCTGTTTTAAAACTGGAACAGGCCTGGGCCCATTGGAGTGAGTTAATCACTCTTGTCATAAAGCCTTGGCATAAATCATGGAGTCAGAACCGCACTTTGCTATGTTCGGGTGATGCTGTAAGCACCACCAGCCTAAGTTTGAGCCTGGCCAAAGTGCCAGGCAATGAGGAGGGCATGATAGGACAGACCACTGGGAATCTCTGTCCTGCTCTTTGGTTTTGCCTCCTAGAATTGTTCCCTTTGCCTTCAGAAAGGGACCTTAGGCCAGCTTTCAGAAAAGCTGGAGGAATGTTGCAGGACAGAGCTGAGAGAGCATGCCCAGGAGTAATAAGGGGGCACCAGACCTCTGGGAAGCCCCCAAATGGAAAGGATAAATGTATAAGGCAGTAAAAAACAGCAGCTCGGGGCTGCTGGGATGAAGGTCAAATCAGTGCAGTTCTGGCAGTGCTGGCAGAGTACACAGCTTCTTCACTGCTGGGCTCTTGACCTGGTAGCCTAGCCCCCTAGAACATCTTCCCTGGGAGCAGGGCCCCTTGTACACACTGTTTGAAGGCTCCTCTGGAAGCCCCAAGCCCAGGTCTGTGCACTTTCCTGGGGTTCTTGGCTGGGAGGCCTCTCTTGCAGAGGTGGCGGCGTGGGATGTGGTCCAGTGTCCACAGCAGCCCGAGGCCTCGCCTTGCCGGGGCTCTGCAGTGCCACGGGCTCGGGTCCTGGTCGGCTTGCTCGCTCACCTGCCTTGTTCTGTTTGTTTTGGCTGCTCTGCCTTGCCCTGCCCTGCCCTGGCTGGCTAGCTGCCCCGCTCCGCACTGGGAATGGCAGCTCGGTGCCTGAAGGACGGAGCTCCCGGGACAGAACAGCCCCCTCTGCAGGCATGCAGCCCCAGCCTTCTCTCTGCTCCTCAGCCAGTAAGTGTGAGGGAGGCACAATCTGGCTTCCATTCCCTGGCTCATCCTGAAGCCCCTCAAGGATTGCCCCCAGAGCTGGCAGCCCAGCCCAGCTGTCCCTTTCAGTAAGCTGTGGGAGCTCGGTCTCTGCTGGGTGGGAGAGCTGATTAGAGGCGCTGAGACCAGGGCCTGAAGACATCGACAGTGGATGGAAGAACTTGCGTGGTGGGAAGGAGTGAAAGTCACAGGATGTGCAGTGGGCCTGACCTCAGCACTGAGCCAGGAAGAAAGGACGAGTCAGAAGTCAGGTCACAGGTGGTGGGAGCCGGGGTGATGGTGAAAATTGCAATAGCTGAGAAACTGTATTGGGAAATGGAGTTTCCCGAGGCTCAGCCTGTCATATTAAGAGCATGGGGCTTGGGTGAGACAGACCTGCATTTGAATCCCAGCTATACTACTTTCAAAAATGTGTTAAGTAGATTAAACCTCCCAGAACTTGTTTCCTAATCTATAAAGTGGGAATAAAATGGCCACTCCCTCGTAGCACTGTTACAAAAAATAAATGAGGTGGTAGAATGTCTTGATATGTTGCCTTGCTGTGTGAATGGTAGCTCATGTTTCTGTTTTTAGTTGTGTCTGTATAGAGTGTGCCTTTGTCTATTTTTTTCCCTCCTACTATCTATCTTTTTAGTCTCTAAACACAATCCTCTTCACCCGTAGGGCCCGTCAGGCCCTGCGGATGGGTTTGGTGGGGTTGGAAAAAGGGTGTGTGTGTGTGTGTGCATGTGCGTGTGCGCACGTGTGCGAGCACTCACATCTCTAGAAACTGGGTAGAGCTCGATGCTTTCCCAACCTGCTGCTTACACACCTGAAGGTGCTGCTGGCTGTGGGACCCCCTCCTGGCTGTACCTGTGGCTGCGTGCCCTCTCCCAGCTCTGCCTGTGGGCTGCGCCGTCCTAATGCTCGTTCGCGTTTATCTTGCAGCCTCTCACTCCCGTGAGGCAAGGCTTGTGGCCCGGGCCAGCCCAGGGTTCCAGTCGGGGTTAGCCCGAGCTCAGTCCAAGCCCTCCCTTACCCTGGCAGCACCGTCTGCTAATAGTGGTGCTCCCTGTAAGTGATCTGTCCGAGAGTGCAGGATGTCACCAGCGGTTCCTCGGCTTGGGATGGGCGGGAGCTCTGAGGGCACCAACCCTGCCTGCCTGTCAGTTTGTGTCTTGCCTTGGTTTTCCTGAGGGAGACATCCTAGCATGAGATCCAGTGTGAGATTTAGAGCTTTTCCAAGGCTTGTCCAGGGTAAACAGAGCTGTCTTTCTGGTGAGAGGCTTTGTATAAAAAGAGTGTTTCTAGTTCTAAGATACTTTATCCTGGAAAAGCCCTGTGAAGGAGAGGAGCAAGGTGAAGAGAATTAAACATCCATCCTAGGGCTCTGTTCATCCTTCTGGAGCCTGTATCCCTGGCTAGATTCGGCTCTCAGGCTGGCTCTTGCCCAGGGCTAGGTTCTGGACCACTGAGAGCTGTGGGGTGGGGAGCGTGGTAGTTGACATCTGAATGAACCTCTTCAGGTGAGAGACATAAGCAGGTGATGGAAAACAGCCTTATCAGGAGATGCTTCTTAGAGAAGCTGACCCTGCTGGAGATGGGATGCACAGACTCTGGACAGAGTATTCATGCCACACCAGGCTCCTCAGCTGTTAAAAACAAGAGTGTTTTCTGCACCCTGGTTATTGATGGAGAGGGAGACAAAGGCCAGAGAACCATAAGGAATGTGTGGGCTTCAGGAGGAGGGGTCATTACTCCTACGGACAACAGAGGAGGGATGGAGAGAAAGGTGGGCTCACTCTTCCTGCAAAGGACCTTAAAGACAGAAAAGAGGGATATCTTTGTCAAAGAGATCACAGGGGATTCTTGAAGGACCGGGTGGGCTCTCCATTACTTGGGAACTCCCCAGTTCCACACAGGTAAATTGCTGGATTTTTTTTCCCCACAGTGCGAAAACAGGAGATCATTAAGATCACAGAACAACTGATTGAGGCCATCAACAATGGAGATTTTGAGGCTTACACGTGAGTAGAGACCCAATTTCAACTCAAGTTTCTCAAGGCCTTTCCCTCCTCCCCAAAAGCAACTCGGACCCTGGGGAAAGAGAAGGCTGGGCTTTGGACACAGTGTGTGAGTTCAATACCAGGCCGCTAGGCTGGGAGCCCTTCTAGGTAGATAGCTTGTGAGCAAGCCTGCCCAAGGTGTCCTGGCAGTGGGCTGAAAGGACAGGACCAAGAGACCCGTCCGGCAGACCAAGATCTTAGCCACCTCATCAGGCCTAGCCCACAGCTAACCTGCTGCAGGACACACACCACTGATGAGGAAGAAAGACAAATAATTCCCTGACAGGCTACCTTTTTTTTTTTCCCTGTAGAAAAATTTGTGATCCAGGCCTCACTTCCTTTGAGCCCGAAGCCCTTGGTAACCTTGTGGAGGGAATGGATTTCCATAAGTTTTACTTTGAGAATCGTGAGTGGGTTCGTGCTGCTGATATACTCCTGCCTGCCCCTTCACCTCCTTTGCCTCTGTCCCTGCTCACCCCCTCCTCTTCCCTGTTGCCCGTTTTTCCCTTATTTGACCTGCCTGCCGCACCCTGGTCTGTGTGCTTGCTTCCTTGTGCTCTGAAAATGGCCTTAAACGGCGCCTGTGAAGGCCCTGCCCCAGAACCCCACATGCCCCTTCTCTCTGCAGCTGCCTTGTGGCGGTGCTGGTTGCCACTGTCAGGGTCACTGCATTTTTTTAAGCCTAATCGCTTTCCAAGATGATTGGAAACCATTTGAGATGAGGTTGAGATGATCTCAGCAGATAATAATGAAGCTCCGTGTCTACAGATGTCACAACAGAGGAAATTAAAGCCAGAATAAGAATGTGCAAGCAAGCAACAGGGCACTGTTGGTGACTTGTGAGATCGGAAGTTATGGCTGGGGTCTTCCTGAATATCGAGGGACTGCGGGGTGTACACTGGGCAGTTCACAGAAGTCCCAGGGAATGATAAACTAAATACTCACCTCCTTTTTCTCTCCACTCTCTAAGACCCTCCCTACCTCTTATTTTTTTCTTTTCCTTTCCACTTTATCCTGGGCTTTCCCCACTATGCTCTAAATTGTATTTTGTCACTGTTTTCTCTAACTACATCTTCTCCATGTCTCAGCTGCAAATGTAAACCCTAGGCCATCTAAGTAATTCTGTTATCCAGAAGCAATTCCAGATTTTATAGACGCTCTAGGGAAGGTTTCCTGTAGCCTCTGTCTACCATTTGAATTGAACTAAGATGTGAATCTCAATAAAAGTAACACAGTTCACAGTGTTTGCTGATAATGGCAATCTTTTGACTTTCTCCCAGAGGATCCTGGGAAGCCTAGGAATATCCTAAGCTTGGTGCTTTGATGATTCTATTTTAACTTTGGACTTTGTTTTTTAATCACAGATCAATTTTGAATATTGTTAAGTTGTTGATTTTGCTCTAGAGCCCTAATTAGGGACAAGCTAACGTGTATGAAACCTAAACATCAACCTAGCAGAGTAAAAAGATCATAAGCTTTAGTAAAATGGCCCTGAGCTCAAATGTTGTTGTGTGATCTGGGGAAATTACTTAACCTCCTTGAGCCTGTCTTCTTGTCTTACAATGAAGAAAATAGTATCAACCAAAGAATACAACTCATGCATGTAAGACCCCCAGCACAATGTCTGATTAAAATAGTATCTACTGTTATCATTGTTTCCCCCACCTTTCCCTTTCTTTTGGATAACTGAGACCAATGTGATGAGGTTTCTCAGCCTCTGGAAGGTGTATGGGGGGCCTTGGAGACTCCCAGAATGGCTGCGGGAGTGAGGGTGAGACTTGAAAGTGCAGGCTGAGAGGAAAATGTCGGTGCTCAGGCCTGACATCCTCCTACCTACCCCAACCCGCCCTGCCCCCTGCAGTCTTGTCCAAGAACAGCAAGCCCATTCATACCACCATCCTGAACCCACACGTCCATGTGATCGGAGAGGACGCAGCGTGCATCGCCTATATCCGCCTCACCCAGTACATCGATGGGCAGGGCCGGCCTCGAACCAGCCAGTCGGAAGAGACCCGGGTCTGGCACCGCCGGGATGGCAAGTGGCTCAATGTCCACTATCACTGCTCAGGGGCCCCTGCTGCACCGCTGCAGTGAGCTCAGCCACAGGTGCACCTGGTGGGGGTGTGGGGAGGGGCTGGGACAGGTGGGGTCAGTGGAGGAAGAGTCAGCTGAGAGTTGGCATTGGGGGAGGAGGTATGGGCCACCCTAGAGGAACGACAAGGGCTAGGCTGTGGTTGTAACAAGTTACGCCCTTAAATCAGACTCGGGTCTAGCTCCAGGAATCCAAATTGGGTTTTTTCCTTTCTCTAAGCCTCAGTTTTCTTAGCTGTCAAAAAGAGGGAAAGAATGGTGCCTATCTCATTAGTTCTGAGAATTAAATAAGGTACTTATAAGTAAAGCATTCAGTAAGTGCTCAGTAAATGTGAGGCATTATTATATTTAAATACTAGCTTCTCCCCCATCCTCCACCTTCCTAGGCAGAGTTGGCCATGTATGTAGTGTGTTTAAGTCCCTGGAACTCATCTGTATGTTTATTGTCCTCTGTTCTGTTACCATGTCTGTCCTGTTTGACAGGGGCACTAGGAGATCCCAGCTGGAGGTCGAACCTTTGCAGCCAGTGGCTCTGGAGGGCCTGAGTGACAGCGAGCGGCAGCCCTGTTCGTTTGAGGTTTAAAACAATTAAATTACAAAGCGGCAGCAGCCAATGCACGCCCCTGCATGCAGCCCTCCCGCCCGCCCTTCGTGTCTGTCTCTGCTGTACTGAGGTGTTTTTTACATTTAAGGAAAAAAAAAAAGAAAAAAGATTGTTTTAAAAAAAATGGAATCCATACCATGATGCGTTTTAAAACCACCAACAGCCCTCGGGCTGGCAAGAAGGCAGGAGTTTGTGTGACGACCACTCTGGCATGAGCAGGGGCTCACTCACCAGCCCTGAAGAGGTGAGCTTGGCCTCTGGCCTCCATGGACTTAGGAGACCAGGCAAGAACTCTGACAAAACTTTGGGGGCCGTGATGTGATTGCAGCCCCTGAGGTGGCCTGCCTGCCCCAGGTCTAGGAATGGACTTCTTCAGAATTTACATGGGCACCCAGAATGAGGCTGATGAGAACGTCGTGGCCATCAGACCTGCTTGGGAGAAAATGCAGAGCTCCCAGCCTTCTGTGGAGGAAGCTGAGAAGCTGTGGCCTCAGGACTAAGGGCCTGGATGTTGCTGTACTGTTTCATTTAGCACAGAAGGGAAGAGAATTGGTGCTGCAGAAGTGTGTCCGCTACGAAGCCGATGAAAAGCCTCGTGTTAGTCTGACATGTACTCACTTACTCATCCATTTCTATAGGATGCACAATGCACGTGGGCCCTGATATTAAGGCCCAATCCCTGCAGAGGGAAAGGGGGAGGGGTTGCGCTTTGCTTCGTGTTTGTTTTCTTATAACTTAGCAAGGAGAGAACCAGACCCTGGTCAGGGCTCCCTTTGCTGCCTTTGGCAGTTCTGTTTCTGTGCTGATTTGGACCATCTTTGTCTTGCCTTTTCATGGTGGTGGTCCCGTGCTGACCCTCATCTGGGCCTGGGCCCTCTGCCAAGTGCCCCTGTGGGATGGGAGGAGTGAGGCAGCGGGATTGAGTTGATGGTTGTCTCTATGCATTCAGGCTGCCCCGATGGCTGTCTCCCTTCTTACTGTTCCCTTGCTGCACGTCCATCTCTTTTCCTGGTTTTGAGATTGACCCAACTGCTTTGGCAAGAAGAGGTATCCTCTTTAAGAGGTCTCTTCACTGACCAACTGAAGTATAGACCTCCTGCTGGACAATCTGCATGGGCATCACCCCCTCCACCACCACCTGCATGAACCCAAAAGAGGTATCCAGAGCCAGGACTCCTACTTACATTCATTGTCCCTCTCTGCGCTCAAGGAGTTCCATTCCAGGAGGGAAAGGTCTATACTCTAAGCAGATAGCAGAGAAGATAATGGAGGAGCAATTGGTCATGACTTGTTTTTCCCAAAACAACTGCAAACTTCTCTGCGTACATATTTGCACTATTGGCGGGGGGACGGTGGGTAGACCCCAGCTGCCTGGACTACCTTCAGGAGGCAAAGCTACAGATTTTCCTTGGAGCCAGCTGAGAAGAGAGCAAACTCGCAGGTGCTGGTGCTTGGATTTAGCCAGGCTCCTCCGAGCACCTCATGCATGCCCCAGCCCCTGGGCCCTGGCCTTCTCCTGCCCTGCAGCCTGCAGTACCAGCACGCAGACACCTTCACCACAGGGTTTGGTTTTGCTGGCTTGAATACAAATGGTCTTAGAGTTCATTAAGACCCATAGCTTCATATGGCTGCTCCAGCCCCACTTCTTAGCATTCTTACTCTTCTGGGGCTAATGTCAGCATCTATAGTCAATAGACTATTTAAAAAACAACACCTTTTAAACAGGAAATGGAAGGCATTTGATGCAGAATTTTTGCATGATGACATAGAAATAATTTAAAAATAGTTAGTGTTTGTTCTGAATGTTGGTAGACCCTTAATAGCTTTGTTACAATGAAACCTTGAACTGAAGATATTTAATAAAATAACCTTTAAATCGTCCATTGTTGTTACTGCTGTTGGAGGCTTAGATTTTAGATTTTAGCAGCCTGAGTTACAAGGCTTCAGATGGAGAGATGTACCTTTCCCCACTCCCTTTGGGCCCATTTTGTGATGAAATTTCCTAAATTCATCAGCCCCCACGCAGTTCACCGGACTGGAAACAAGTTTGGGGTGGAAGGGAGTTGGGCCCTTGGTGGGTTAGGGGTCTCGCCCCGCCCTCGGGCCTGCGCCAAAGGCCTCCCCTTCCCGCCCCCTTCCAGCCCCCCTCCACCTATCAGTGGGCTGGGCCGGCTCCCCTTCGGTAGGGCTGAGTGGACCAGCCCGTACCATGGATCCGCCCCTTCTGGTGAGCCCCGGCGCCCGACGCTCTGCAGACTGTGCCAAGCTGCAGGGAGGAGGGGGTTCCCTTCTGCGGGTGGGGCTCGGAACCCGCCGACTCAGAGGCCAAGGCTCTGCTGATCGCTATAGAGGGCCGTCCGGCTGCCCGGCACGTCGGCCGCGCGACTGCTTGGCCCAGAGGCGGTGGGAATCCTAGTGGACACCTCGAGCGGCAGCGTGCCGCCTCCCCCCGGTGGGAGCGGTGGTTGGGCCCGGCTGCAGCGGAGCTTTCGCTCGGAGATGGCGGAGCCGCCGCGACGCGGCCCGAGGCCCCGAGAGCAGGGAATCGGGGCAGCCCCGGGACGCGGCGGAGCCCGGGGTCAGCGGGGACGCCGCCCAGTCCGCCGGGTGAGCCACCCTTGAGGATACCACCCCACATGCGGTCGCCCGCAGCTCCTCCCCTCACAGACTTTCCCTCTGTTATCCCCATAACCACCCACAGGGTCGTCCCGCGCGGCCCCTCGCGCGGCCCTGCGCTGCCCTCGCCCCGAGTCCTTTCCCTCGTAGTGCCTTCGCTCCCTCAGCTCTACCCCTCAGTACGGGGCTCCTCTTCCCCTCGGGTTCTCCCAGCTCAGTGCTGCCTTGTTAGCCCGGGCTCTCCTGTGCGCGCCCCTTGCCTCTTCCCCTTCCCCTTTTAATGCTCCACATCCGGTGCTCATCTTATATCCACCTGTGACTCCATATGCCCCCCAGCAGGGTCCCTCCGTCCGTGACCCGATGTGCCAGCCCCCCATGCCGGTGTCTCCGCTCGGTACCCCTTCCTCCCACAGCTTCTGCTTGTCTTCCAGTGCGGAGCCCACACCCCCGCCTTCCTCAGGCTCTGTCACTAGCCCTGTCCTCCAGCCCAGGCCTGGATGACCCTTTCGGTTTCTCCCTCAAAAACCTCCCACTGCTGCTCACACGTACAGCACCTCCGTCACCCCGTGTTCCTCCTACACCACCATATACACGACCCCACACCATACCCTACCCCGGTGGCTCCCTCAGCATCCCTTCCCTAAACATCGCTGTTTCTTCTAGGTATGAAGGTAAAATGCAGTGGTTAAGAGCTCGGGCTATGGAGCTTGACAGGCCTGACTTTGAATCCCAGTTCCTCCACTGTCTGAGCTGTGTGATCCTGGGCAAGTTACTAAGCTTCTCTCACCCTCAAATTACTCATGTAAAATGGGGATAATAATAGTATCTACTTCTTAGGGCTGGTGTGACCATTAAATATATGGAAGCTCTTAGAAGAATGTCTGGCAAAGACTAAACTCTCAATAAATGTTAACTATCTTGTTATACTTAATTTGCCCCAAGTGTCTACTTCCCCACAGTGACTTCTTCTCACTACTGTGTTTTCTCCAAGGAGTTTCCTCTAATTCTTAGGATTCACCCCTTTCCATCACCATTTAGATTTCTCCCAGTGCTCTTTTTCATGTCAATTACCGGTAGTTTTACCGAGGCCAAAGCTGAACTATTCTCAAATCATCCCGCTCAGTCCTGAAAGACCCTGTCTCTCCTAATCACCCCTGAGATGTGTATGTCTGGGAGTTGAGAGGAATTGCCAGACACTGGCCTTACTAATAGTAGCTAAGATGGGAAAACTACCATAAAGCTTTTAGAAGCAGTTGATCTATTTAAGAAAAAAGTCTCCAAAATTAGGTATTCTTAAAACTGTCTCCTAATCATACTGACCTGCTCGCTCGCTCACTCTCTCTCTCTCTCTCTCTCATTGGTTGAATATGACTTAATTTCTCTCTCTCATCCTGCCCTACTCAGTTTTCTCTGTTTTTATAACAGGACTCAATCCCTCATGTCTCCAGGCTAGCTGAGGACTTCTCCTGAGCTGTTAATGGACGAGGGTATAGTACCACCTAGGCTAAGCTAGGAAGGAGACCTAGGATGGATGGGGAGACTCTGGACTCAGCTCTCTGGCTTTTGTTAGGTCCCAGTGATGTGACCCACTATGGGGCTACATTTTTGTCATCTCTCCTGACACTGGCACGGGTGACGTGAAAGGCAGAGGATAAATAATTTTTCACAAGCAATGGAAAAGACAGTCCCCAATTTCTGGGTTTGGAAGCTAATAGAATGATTAGCTAGCACCATTTCTCTTTCCTCTTGAATTCCTGCCCGCCCCCCACACCCTGCCATAGTGTCCACCTGACTGTAAGTTTGTTATTGCTGTTAGCCTGTGGTGTTGGGTTTGATTGATGAAGCAGATTAACAGGCTCATGAGTTTCCTCTTATCTGATATTTCGTTGGAGCACGGGACTTCTGGGGCTTTCTGGTCATTCCCCACAAGAAGACCAGATCTCCTGCTGACTGGCCAACTGCTTGGTCATGGGCTCGGAACTCCTTTCAGAGCAGGTTCATTTTCAGCTTCCTGGGCTGTTTGGCTTCTTGTTGATGGGAGAGTTGTTCTTTCCAGCCCTTGAATATACTTTTCCAACTTGAGCTTAGCTCAGGGAGGAGAATTTAGACACTATTCTGAGAAGAGGAACAACCTCTGAGGCTAAAGTATGAGACTCAGATTGTGTTGTTCTTCTACAGGAACTTTCTTTTTTTGGAGAACAGATCATCCTGTGAGCAGAAGGTAAGAGGATGGGGTGAAGAGTGTAATGGATTAATGACAGTTTCAAAGGGAGAAATAATCTTTCAATTTCCCTGTCTTACAGATAGGAAGGATAGAGATTGTGAACTTTGCTGACCTCTCATGTGAGGAGCTCAAACAGGACCAAGGGTGGAGCCTGACTGGATTTGCATCCTGAAGCTATGGGCCAGGGGGCCATGGTGACCTGATAAAAATGGACTCTGTCCAATTGCCCCCTGTTGCCCTTTCTACCTCCCCTACTCTACTCTAAGGGAATTTGTCTCAACCTCTTTGGGGAATTGACCCTAAGGGAATCCCTTTTCCCTATTTTCCTATCCTTCTACATTCCCAAGAGAGTCCTAGCCTATAGAACTCCTACCTCCCATCCCTTGAGGTAGTCCCCATCCCTGCCTCCCCTCCCCCGCCATGCTCAAGCTGTGGAAGGTGGTACGCCCAGCTCGGCAGCTGGAACTGCATCGCCTCATATTGTTGCTAATCGCTTTCAGTTTGGGCTCCATGGGCTTCCTGGCTTACTACGTATCCACCAGCCCCAAGGCCAAGGAACCCTTGCCCTTACCCTTGGGAGACTGCAGCAGTAGCGGGGCAGCTGGCCCTGGCCCTGTACAGCCTCCAGTCCCACCTCGGCCTCCCAGACCTCCAGAGACAGCTCGAACCGAACCTGTGGTCCTTGTGTTTGTGGAGAGTGCATACTCACAGCTGGGGCAGGAGATTGTGGCCATCTTGGAGTCTAGTCGTTTTCGTTATAGCACTGAGCTGGCACCCGGCCGAGGAGACATGCCCACGCTGACTGATCATACCCGTGGCCGCTATGTCCTGGTCATTTATGAGAATCTGCTCAAGTATGTCAACCTGGATGCCTGGAGTCGGGAACTGCTAGACCGCTACTGTGTGGAGTATGGTGTGGGCATCATTGGCTTTTTCCGAGCCCATGAGCATAGCCTACTGAGTGCCCAGCTCAAGGGCTTTCCCCTTTTTCTTTACTCAAACCTGGGGCTCCGGGACTACCAAGTGAATCCTTCTGCCCCCCTACTGCATCTCACACGCCCCAGCCGCCTAGAGCCTGGGCCATTGCCTGGTGATGACTGGACCATTTTTCAGTCCAATCATAGCACATACGAACCAGTGCTTCTTGCCAGCCTTCAGTCAGCTGAGCTCCCTGTGCCAGGACCGGTGCCTCGCCGGGCGCGGCTTCCCACTGTGGTACAGGACCTGGGGCTTCACGATGGCATCCAGCGGGTGCTCTTTGGCCACGGCCTTTCCTTCTGGCTCCACAAACTTATTTTTGTTGATGCCGTTGCGTACCTCACTGGCAAGCGCCTTTGCCTGGACCTTGAACGCTACATCTTGGTAGACATTGATGACATCTTTGTGGGCAAGGAAGGTACCCGCATGAAGGTGGCTGATGTTGAGGTCAGTCTTTTTTCCTTAGAAATTGTTTCAAGCTCTAACCTATGAGACTCCCTTCCTTGATTCTGAGCTTGCCATAGGTATACTCTGCCCTTTCCAGGTAGGAAGAACACTACTCATTTTTCTCCTGCTCAGTCTGCTGTCTCCTGATTTCTTGTGTTCCTGCTACTCTCCCCAGGCTCTGTTGACCACCCAGAACAAACTCAGGACCTTAGTTCCCAACTTCACCTTCAACTTGGGCTTCTCGGGCAAGTTCTATCATACTGGTGAGCTTATCCCCCTGCTCCTTCAGCATATCAACTTAGTTTGATCTGTTTCTTCACTGTCCCATCTCCCTGGGTAGACAAGTCAGAGAAAAGAAGCGAGATTTGTGGTCAGGATGCTGTGAGGAGCTAATAGTGGGTATGAATTTTGGTTGGCATAGGTGGCTGGAGAGTAAGGTGGCAAGGAGGCAGATAGGCAGTCTTCGATGGACTGGTATTGTCCCAGGGATGGAAGGTGGTGAGTGCTGTTACAGAACAGCGGAGGGCACGGGCTAACTGGCTGTGTTCAGTGGTCAGTGTGTGGTCGTAGGGACAGAGGAGGAGGATGCAGGGGACGACATGCTGCTGAAGCACCGTGAAGAGTTCTGGTGGTTCCCGCACATGTGGAGCCACATGCAGCCACATCTGTTCCACAATCGCTCCGTGCTGGCTGACCAAATGAGGCTCAACAAACAGTTTGCTTTGGTGAGACCCTTGGATCTCTTCCCCATACTTTTCCCCAGAGATAATGCTTTCCTTTTAACCTTCCCCTCATGGGGTACCCTTTCCATTTTTCCTTCTCTGGAGGCATCCCCACCCTTTACCCTCTATTCCCCAAACCTCACCAGGTCCTGGTGAGAGTCTATGCCATTCCCAGGCTCATGGGATTCCCACGGATCTGGGGTATGCTGTGGCTCCCCACCATTCGGGCGTGTACCCCGTCCACACGCAGCTCTACGAAGCCTGGAAATCTGTGTGGGGCATCCAGGTGACCAGCACTGAGGAGTATCCCCATCTCCGCCCTGCCCGCTACCGCCGTGGCTTCATTCACAATGGTATTATGGTAAGGGACTCCCAATACAAACTTGAACTCCCACATTTTGACAGTCTCCAACCTGCACCGATCTAAGTTCTGTCAACTGCCAATCCAGTTCATCCACATAATGGGGTAGGAGGGTGAAAAGTCATAATGCACATAGCAAGAGTTTTCTTGCTGTAACTTTAGACTGAATCCTCCACAAACCCAGGGAATCCTATGCCTCTGGACCATCATTTTACCTTTCAAATCTCATCTATCCCTGTTTCTTCTTTTCTCTCCAGGTGCTGCCACGGCAGACATGTGGTCTCTTTACTCACACAATCTTCTATAATGAATATCCTGGAGGCTCTCATGAACTAGATCGGAGCATCCGAGGTGGAGAGCTCTTCCTGACAGTGCTGCTTAATCCAGTAAGGTGCCAATAGGAAGGGCTGGAAGATTGTAGAGCCAAAGTATTTGCAGGCTAGGACCTTTGCTTACCAATCCTGATTCTGAGGTGGGTAGGCTCTCCAACTCTGACATGCAGGCATCCCCTTGCAGATCAGCATATTTATGACCCATCTGTCCAACTATGGAAATGATCGACTGGGCCTGTACACCTTTGAGAGCCTGGTGCGCTTCCTCCAGTGCTGGACACGGCTGCGCCTACAGACCCTTCCTCCTGTCCCTCTTGCACAAAAGTACTTTGAACTCTTCCCTCAAGAGCGAAGCCCCCTTTGGCAGGTATGGGTGGAACTCGGGCTGACCAGAGACATGATGAGGGTGTGCGTTGAAGAAAAGAGTAGGTCTCATCTGATTCTTGGCTTCACCTTCAGAATCCCTGTGATGACAAGAGGCACAAAGATATCTGGTCCAAGGAGAAAACTTGTGATCGGCTCCCCAAGTTCCTCATTGTGGGACCCCAAAAGACAGGTGAATCATCCTTAGCCAATTTCTCTTGCCCTGCCTTAAACCTAAAGTATTCTTGGGCTAAGGAACTCCCTTCTCATACCCACCCCATATTAATCCAGTCTCTTGAGACAGTGATTCTTAAGCCTGGTTGTATATCAGAATCATTTATGAAACTTTTGTTTTAAAAGATCCACAAATGGTTTTTTGTCTGCCACAGAAACATTCCAGAGTACTGGAACTGCCTTGACCTGTCAAGGGTGACGCAGCTGCCCTGGGACACGGTGAAAAGAAAAGAAAAAAAAAAAAGATCCACAAATGGCCCTGACTGGGTAGCACAGTTTGTTGGAGTATCATCCTGATACCCTAAGGTTGTGGATTCAATCCCCAGTCGGCACATACAAGAGTCAAACAATGAGTGCATCAATAAGTGGAACAACAAATTGGTGTTTCTCTCTCTCTTTGAAATCAATAAGTAAAGATAAAAAAATAAAAACTACAAGTGATTCTGATGCAATCAAGGCTAAGAACCACTACTTGAACCTTTCTTGGTATCTCTCAGAATTTCCTTCTCTTGCTGCAATTTCGCAAAGGGGATTTTACTACCCAGAGTTATTTTCTCACCTTCTTCAGGCTCATATTGAGCTAGCTTCTCTCCCACAATGGCTGGACTTTCCTTCCTATTTAGGGACCACAGCTATTCACTTCTTCCTGAGCCTGCACCCAGCTGTGACCAGCAGCTTCCCTAGCCCGAGCACCTTTGAGGAAATTCAGTTCTTCAGTGGCCCTAATTACCACAAGGGCATTGACTGGTGAGATTTGGACCCCTTGGAATGCTTCTCAGAGAAACACTTCCTTCCCCCAAGGTTACTATTTCAGCTTCCACTGCACAGACATCTAACCCCTTAATTTTGCCTCTTTTCTATGCTACTTCCTAGGTATATGGATTTTTTCCCTGTCCCTTCCAATGCTAGCACTGACTTTCTATTTGAAAAAAGTGCCACCTACTTTGACTCAGAAGTTGTACCACGGCGGGGTGCTGCCCTCCTACCACGAGCCAAGATCATCACAGTGCTCACCAACCCTGCTGACAGGGCCTACTCTTGGTACCAGGTGAGCCTGAAGCTAGGGACACATTAGGGCTTAAAGGAGGGAGGTGGTGACTGCTAGAGAGACAGAAAAGAATAAGGGTAGGGAAATTAAACTGGTGCCTTGGGGAGGGGTGCCTATGCTATCTATTTATCAGACCAAGAGTAGGGCCAAATAATTCTGTCAAGTTACCAATCTCTTCTCTTCCTTTCCTGTTTTTCAGCACCAGCGAGCACATGGAGACCCAGCTGCTCTGAACTATACCTTCTACCAAGTGATTTCAGCCTCTTCCCAGGCCCCTCTGGCACTTCGTTCCTTGCAAAACCGCTGTCTTGTCCCTGGCTACTATTCTACCCATTTGCAACGCTGGCTGACTTACTATCCCTCTGGACAGGTACAATCCCCCAGTATCCCTCACTGGGGCCCCCCTTAACCTCCTCTTTCCTTTAGCCCAGAGGCTTCTAAGAAATACAGCAGTAACCACATCCCTGTCCCTAGTTGCTGATTATGGATGGGGAAGAGCTGCGTACCAACCCAGCTGCTTCAATGGAGAGCATCCAGAAGTTCCTGGGTATCACACCCTTTCTGAACTACACACGGACCCTCAGGTGGGAGAGCATGACCTAGGAGAGGAGGACCATGGGGGAAGTGGAAAGCAGGTTGACCATGTCTGTCTGGAAGAGACACAAATTTACCGTCTCTCAAAGAGAGACATAGGTCCCTGTGGGCTGGGAGAGGTAGTGTACATTTCTGGGGCTTGAATTCCTTTTCTACCTGCCCCTTAAAGGTCTCTTCCTGTTGAGCAGGTTTGATGAAGGTAAGGGATTCTGGTGCCAGGGACTTGGAGGTGGTAAGACTCGCTGTCTAGGCAAGAGCAAAGGTCGGAGGTACCCAGATATGGACACTGAGGTACGTAAATTCTGGGGCAGGTTCTCTCTCTCCACCTGTAAGACCCGATTCTGTGTCCCACTCCTTACTGTTTCTGCCTTCATTTTTCTCCTATCAGTCCCGCCTTTTCCTTACGGATTTTTTCCGGAACCACAACTTGGAGCTGTCAAAGCTCCTGAGCCGGCTTGGACAGCCAATGCCCTCATGGCTTCGGGAAGAACTGCAGCATTCCAGTCTGGGATGATGTCCCAGCCTCCATACCAGCAAAAAAAAAAAAAGCCCATTTTCCTAAGGGGCAAGCCCAGAGCAGAGCCCACAAGGGGAATTTGAGTGGCCTGGCCCCTCCCCCTTCTACCTCAGTGGCCCCCAGGCTTGGAATGGCTGAGAAGGGAAAGTCGTCTTTCCCATTGCTCTGAGGTCTGATAAAGGGGCTTCCTTTCACACTGCACATTATGGTACTAGCCACCTTTGACTCACAGTCTTGGAAGGTGGGGAGGAATTAAAGGCAGGGTCTAGAGGAACATATTAATCAAATAATTTACCTCTTCATCCCCAGACTGTAGCTGTATCTGGCTGTGGGAGGGACCCCTTACTGTGGGAATAATGGGATCTACCTGTGGCCCGGCCTCCCTAAGGTCATTCACATTGAATGCGGATGAGGTCCGACAGTGGCTCATAGAGCTGAGTATGAGCCCTAGCTGTGGGCTAGAAATGTCCTTAATAAACATCCTTATTTTTCTGTTTTGTCTACCTCACTGGAGTGGGAAAACCCTATTATAAAGCAAGTGTCAGACTTTTCCCCTGCCCCAATTCAAGGTTCGTTAAGCTCATGGAGGGAAAGAAGGGAAAGGCCCAGGCAGATTAGAGTAAAAAAGGAGTTTATATATTTATAAATGCCAAATAAATACCAGAGGCCACCCAACGCCCCCTCCCAGATGGGGCTGTTTCCCCCAACCCTAGGCTTCTAGGGTCTGAGACATCTTGGCCCCAAGCTACAGCCCAAGAGCAGCTGCCAGTCTGGGCTACCAGGGAACTGGGTGGGGATGATCTGTCCAGCCAAGCTCCCCCTGTGTGAGAGGCCCCCATAGCCACAGGCTTGTGTCCCTGTATAGGGCCCTAGGGAGGCCAGATTCAGGGAGAGAAGGTGGTCATCTCGAGTGAGACCCGTTGCCACAGCTCCTTGGTCTGTTTGCTGCGCTTGAGGTTCTGCAGGATGTCGTTGAACTGCATCATGCCCATGGGTGTCAGGCAGAAGGCGCTGCGGGCACTGCGGATCGCATTCACAAAGTCGTCGTAGTCGGCAGGGGTCAGGTGAATCAAGCGGTGGTGGATGTACTGGAAGAGGATGTGTGCAGGATGAGCAGCTAAACAGAACCAGATCCCTCTGCCCTTGCATGCTCAGTGATCCGTTCCATGCCTGCCCAGGAGGTGTTCCACCCTGCTCCACACTTCCTGGGTTGTCACCTGCATGTATGCCTGCTGGCAACGCTGCACCAGTTGGTGGAAGGCCGGGGCACGCAGGTGGTTGTGGGCATGAGCAGGGCTCAGCCGCTGCAGTGTCTCCATGACGATCTCCTGCAGCACAAACGGGCTCAGCACCCCCTTGGCTGCCCCCACACAGAACTGGTGCACGTAGTTCACTCCTGGGGGGCAGGGGGAGGGGCATGAGACGGGGGTGGCCACCTCTGCCCTAGGGACCCAACTTTTCTCTCAGCTCTGGCCTGGCAGAGAGTCTCCCTCCACCCCAGGAGCTGAGGTAGCCCCCCGCCCCCCGCGCACGCACACATACCCGACCAAGGCCTCAACTCTGAGCAAGAGCTAGGAAGTAGGTCTGGGATAGGAAGGTGGGGGAAGCAGGTGGGGGTGGACAATGGTCCTAGGGAGGGGAGGTGTTACCCAGCTTTGCTGCCAGCCCCAGCAACCATTTGACATCATCAGTGTAGGGGGGGGAGCGGGAGAAGTTGTTGGGGTGATCATTGTGTGCTCGGCGACCCAGCATCTCCAGTGCCAGCATTCCTGGGAGAAAAGAGTGGGCATACAGTGTGGGTACATTCTCTCCACCCTCTACTTTAACCCTAACCCTAACCCCACAGTAAACAAATTAAGAACTATGGGAGGTGGTTGTCACTGAAAAGCTTCTGGCACAACTGCAGGTGGGGATACAGAAAGGGACCTCCTCTCACCAACACGGTAGGCAGCGTGCAGGTGATGTAGGCTGTGTGGGTTGACAGGCTGGCTGTGTGTCTCTTCCTCGGGTGGTGGAAAACCTCCGCTCACCAGAGGGCTGGGCTGTGTGGTCAGGGCAGGCAATGAGGCACCCTGGATGGCTGGAAATGTGGATGCTGGATGGACACTGCTCACTGAGGGATGAGAGCCACGTGAGGAACTCAGCCCAAAGAAGGGCAGAGGGAATTGCCTCCCTACCTCCCCTGCCCGGTGTACCTCCCCTCCATTCACCTGTTCCCTGTCCCCACAACTCACAGGCCACACTGGTGGGCAGTGGGAGCCCTGGCTCTGTGTGATAGGGATGTACTGTGATAGGTGCCATGGAAGGGACAGGGAAAGACACAGCAGTGGCAGCAAGTGAGGGGGGAGTCACTGAGTATGGGTACTGAGCCCCCAGGAATGCAGGATGCACACCCTAGAGACAGAGGAAGAAAAGGAAGACACCAAAATTACATTAGGATGTAACTCTCCCCTTTCATCCCACAACTGGGTATCCCTACATTTCTTTCCTTAGTTGGGCTGGGTTCCCCAGACTCCCACCACCTCATCCAGGACTCTGATAGCCCTATTCTCCCAGAATACCCGACTCCAACCCCCCATAAACTGATGTTCTCCTATACGCCTAACCCGCCCACCCCAACAGAACACTGGTCTCACCTGTGGGTATGCGGAGCTGGGCACAGGGAAGACGGCAGGCCGGGGCATATGAGGCATGGGGTGGGCAGGGTGAGCTGGGTGGGTGAGGTATTGAGGGCTGCAGGGCAGGTGGGGCTGTAGAGCAGTATAGGGGTGCAGGCCAGGGGAATGACCATGCCCCAGTCCTGGACCTGGATATAAACTGGACCCCACTGAGATGACTGGCACCACTGTGGCTGCTGCTGTCACTGCTGCTGCTGCTGCCACTGTAACTGGCTCAGTCCCTGGGCCCCCCCTGCCCTCAGGCAGCCCCCGCCCAGCCTCCCCAGCTGCCCTGATCCCACTGGCACTACAGCTTGTAGCCCCTTCACGGGCTGTGGATGAGCCACCTGCTGTTTGCTCATATAGCCAGAACCACTGGTGTGCAACCTCAAACAACACTTCGGGGTATACACCCCCACCCTTAGCCGCCTCTTCCACTGCCATACAGGCCTTCTCCAACATCAGGTTATCCTGGAAGGGAGGAGGACAAAGGGTTAAGGGGGGAGGGCCTTACTCGGGATAACATTTTGTGTCCTCCAGAGGGCTGGTTCCCAGGGATGCACCAGAGGTCAGGGCCAATGCTCTGTCAGAGCAGTGAAAGCTTCACACAGACACAACAAATACTTGCTGACCATAGAAGTCAAGGCCCGGGTTACAGTCCCAGTTCCAAACTAATTTAGCCACTTGGTCCTAACCAAGCCCCATCATGTCCCCAAGGCCTTCTCTTGGCATTCCATCGTAGTTATCATCTTGGCACCTAAATTTACTACAGCCCTCTATTTCTTTATTTGTAAAATAGGAACAACTGTAACCTCGCAAATGTAAGGTAAAAGAAGTAATGGCTGTGAAAGAACATTAGTATGTTGTTGGGAACCGCCCTGCCTGGTTTCAGAAGCTGTAACCCACCCATGGCTAAGGCTGAGTAAAAAGACCTTGGGACCAGAAGCCACTAAGGAGACAAAGCTTATCTCCCTAGCAGGGGTGCCGCCTCTACCCCCTTTACTTCACCCTGCTTGGCCCTGGGTGGATGACTGGTTAGCCAATGACAGGTAAGATTCCTCGAGGGAGGGACAACCTAAGACAGGCACAGTCTCGAAGGGACCTTCAGGGAAGGACTTAGGGGGACTACAGAAAAGGGGTGATGGACCCTTACCCCTTGGCTTTGTTATAGCCTGAGTCATCATTCTATTTGTAAAAAGTCTAATCTCTTGGCTACCAGCATCCCCCACCTGACTTAAACCTAAAACATTGTGGAGGTGGGTGCAGCCCTGTGCTGGAAAGGGTGGTTCCCTGGGGCGATCAGGCCTAAGAAAGAATGCAGAAAATCCTGTGAAACCTGCTTTGCTAAGAATGCCCTCAATTTAAATGATAAGGGTCCAAGCATAAAATGAGTTTGTTTCCCAAAGTTTCATGGCCCTTTGGCTATCTGACCCTGACTCAGAATAACGCTCATCATTCTTTCAATGTTATCTACTGCTTGATCATTACTGCCTGACAATGACTGATGAGCTTCACGTATATGCCCTGTATCCCTATGCAGATTAAACCCAATAAAAGCCCACTGAGGAACAGGCTCAAGGCTCTTCTCCTTTGAGAGACTGGCCACCTTTCCTCCCCAAGCAGATCATATGTTGGTAGAATTATTCTCACCAGTGACAGGCGGGGGAGGGGGGGGCGGCTCTGTTGGACAAAGCTCCACTACAGTATGTCAAGTGTCATCACTGAGAGGACAAACTGGCTAGTTTGTGAATTCCAGGATATGGAAATCAAGAGCTGGGCCATCAGCTTTCCCCATGCCCAAACTCCTTGCCCAGATGCCCCAGAGTAGGTCCCCAGATTGCCTGTAAAAATACCTGCTCCTTGCACTGGACCAGGGCCCTCTGGATCTCATTGGGGTTCAACGCATGGGCGTGAGGCAGGCAGCTTAGGGCTAGCTCCGCAGCTGCCCTCACCATATTGGAGTCTCGTGCCCGTGATGCCCTGTCAGCCAGGGATGCAACCTCAGGAGGCGTCAGATGCCCATCCCAGCATTCTACCAGTATAGTCAGCGCTGCACTGCCAATCTCCATCGCCTGGCCTTGGGAAAAGGAGAAAAAGAGCTGTGTCAGCATGAGCACCCCTGGGGAGTGGAAATTGGTGTCTCTCTTATCAGATCAATAACTCCAAAAGGATCTTATCTTCATCAATTAATTCCCTTCCCATACCCAAATCAAAACATTGGATTTACCTGTAATCCAGGAAACGTGGGAAGAATAGGTACGTGAGAGCCAGTTGGGAGAAACAAAGTTGTGCAGGCCAAGGGCGTAAAGCCCAATCTCGAAGGCGCAAAGGTGCAGGTTGCGGTGAGGACCCTGGTGGCCCCCTGAGGAAGATGGGTGTGTGAAAATGGAAGTGCTGCTGTTGCCCCCTGCCTTGATCAGCACCGTCTTCGCCAGCTCGAAGTAGAAGTGTGCAGCTGCCTCTGACGGCTGATTGGGTACATGGGGAGCATGACTCTCGGGACGGCGGCCCTTGTACCTGAAGGGGCAATGGGGTAGGGACGGGGATTGGGGTTTCTCTGAAATGGGTGTCCGGGTGGGTTGGGAAAGACCAGGGTAAGTGAGGACATTGCGAGGACAATATTTGGATTATACTAGCAATGCAGCTCTGAGGGTGGGCCAGATCAGAGATAAGTATTTCTTCCCACTGACCTGCCAACTTCAACTGTCTTTGCTCGGGCCCCTCCACTGGCACTGGCCCGGCGACTTCCACTGGAAGACGAGGAGCCCAGGGAATCTGAGGAAGAGCTGCTAATGCTGTCACTGTCCTGTCCTCGACCCCAAGAGGTGGGGGCCCAGCCCCCTCGAAGTGGCCTCCGGCTTAAGGTGGGGGAGCTATCCGATGTTGTTTCAGGGGCACTGCTGTCAATGCTGGCCATGCCTACCCGCCCCGAAAGACAAGTCAGTCTCAAAAGTTCCAGAAGTCAGACTCCAGGAATATCCTTCCCACCATGTCACCTCCTGGGCTGTCATACCTGTGTGCTTCTTCTTAGGCCGCCCTGGGGAGCCCCAGCCCCGTCCATTGTAGCCTCCACGACTGCCAAGTGCCAGGCGGCTGGGAACCTTCCCTTCCAGCCTTGGGGTCAAAGCTGCCTCAGATGGGAGACCCTCACAGGGAGAATGTGGGGAACTCTCTAGGTGGGGAAAATAGGACGTTGGGATTAACCCAGGAAAGGGGACCCCAACATGGTTCCATACCACTCATCCCCCTGCCCAGTGCCCCCACCTCACCAGGCACATTCTTCTCTGTGAAGCCCTCAGTGGGGCCTGGCCCAGCCCCGGCCACATTCCCTGGCTGAGCAGACCCTGCAGAGCCTGAGGTCAGTGGTTGCAGGGCCCCTGGAGCAGATGGGCCCCCATGCTTTGAAGGAGACCTCTGGCTGGCTGTGGCTGGGCGGCTGGATGAGTAGAACGAACTCAGGGTCTGTGGCTTATGCGTCTGGCTCTCTCGGTCCAAAAGTTTGTCTAAGATCTGGAGGACAGAGAAGTGGTGACAGGATGCCTTTTATCTCCCGATTTCTACTATTTTCCTGTCTCCTTGAAACAGCTTACCTCCTCAAGAAGGCTTCCCCAGTTATAATGGTAGGAAAACCTCCTAGAACAGCAATTTTCACCTTTTTTCATTTCATGGCACACAAACTAATTACTAAAATTCTGCAGCACACCGAAAAATATATTTTTTTGCCCACATGACCAAATAAAAGAGTATTTTGATATTCACACCAGGTAGCTTATTGTTTGTTGTCTTGGCTGTTAATCATTCTTTTATTTGACAATCTAAGGAAAAAGAGGTTGGTACCCTTGAGTAAATAGTCAGGCACTGCAAGTTTTAAAAATTCTTGCAACACACTGGTTAAAAATCACTGTCCTAGAAGATAGAGGCTGTCTTAATATCTTGGTATCCTCTATAACACTTAAAACAAGTGAATGAATGACCAACTTTATGTCCTCTGCTTCTCTTCTTCCACCCTCTGCCCAAGTACTCCTATAAGAACTATTGGTCTCTCGTTCTTTATGAGGTGTCCCCAAGATTCCCCACTTATCTCTTATGGGCAGAATAGTTCTTTTCTCATTGTACTGGAAATCCCTGGGAAAGATGGTGAAGCCTGCTCTCTTCCCCTCTCAAAATCCCAGTACCTCAGTCCCTTACCTTTTTGAGCTTGGCCTGATCATCCTTGTAAGTGATCATCAGGGCCAACGCCAGGTCACCCTTCTCCCGACGTGTACCTTCACACAGGAGGGGATGCTCTGCCTCGCTCACAGTTGTCTTCATGCCTGCGAGGAGGGGCTCATGGGAATTGAGAATCACCCTAACTCCCAAGACAGCAAAGGTAAACAGGCCAGGGCTCCTCGGCCACCAGCATGTAAGGTAAGGAGTTCTCCTGGTCCAACCCACATCCCCTGTGCAAGGTCCCCACTGCCTATTATACCCAGCCGAGCTAAGCTCTGGTCTGCTTTTTAAAACCTTCATAACTTTGGCCTGCTCTACCTTCCTGGCATATCCAACACTCGAGGAAAGTTGGGCTCCTCAATCTCACAAACACTTGACTGCCTCTGTATCTTTATTCATGGTATTTTGTCCCCCCATGCAGAACTTAACTGATCTTTTAAGCCACATTCCATATTCTACCCTCTCCCTGAGGCCTTTCCCTAGATTTTTGTTTCACTGACCTTACAACACTGAAAACCTATAGCACCCTTTTTTTTTAAAATCCTTACCAGAGAATATTTTTTTCATTGCCTTTAGAGAGAAAAACATTGATACAAGAGAAAAGCATTGATTGGTTTCTCCCCGTACACACCGGGGACCAGGGATCATAGACATTGGGACCAGGGATTATACATGTCCAGACTGGGGGCAGCACCCACCTGTCCCCGGACCAGAAATTAAACCCACATGCAACCCAAGTGTGTGCCCTGACCAGGAACTGAACTCACAACTCAGTTATGGGAACGATGTTCCAAGCAGCTGAGCCACACTAGCCAGGGCAACACAGCACACATTTTTGCCCTAAATTCTTAAGTGTCTCATAGGCACTACTTGAATCACACCATGTCCGGTCCTGGCTTTCCCATGACCACAGAGCCCCTTTAGAAGAAGGCCCACATCTTATGCCCTTCACAGTCTGGACCAGGCACAGCTCAGATATGCTCAAGACACTGACATACTCACCCAAGGCAGCAACTGCTGCCTCGAATCCAAGCTCCTCATCCCCAGGCATCTCATTGTTCCAGTTGCGACTTGGGGGCCGGGAACCCGTGGGAGAAACCACTGAATGAAAGTTGGAGTAAGTCAGGCAGACAGAAGTATCATGGGAAAAAAAACGAAAGAGAGGGTACCCAAGCCCCTCATCATTCCACACCCTCCCATGAAGCTGCCAGATGGGTCCTAGGCAATTCAGAGCCTTGGGACTCTTGGTTTTTCCTTAGAGAAAGCTACCCCTGCCTCAGAGTCCCCCACTTGCTATAGAATCAGGCACCATACCTGGAGCACAGAGAACATCAAAGATGAAACTGGCCAACATGAGAGGCAAAACAGGCCGATAGTCACAGAGCGTCCCCTCCCGAAGCTCTTCTGCCCGGCACCGCATGGTACTCATCTCACTTGGACCCAAAGGAATCTTCTTAAGCAAGGCAGCCACCTCAGACTCCTGGTATGCCAGCTTCACCTGAAGGCATAGAAATGACCTCAGACCTCTAATATGGAGACCAAGATGTAAGGCTCTGCAGAGATTATAGGATAAGCCTCAGACAGAACCTCTGACCTCCAAGGCCTTAGTAGAAGCTGGGGGCCGCTGTAGCTCTAAGGCAAACATGCCAACTCGAAAAGCCAGGTTGTGGTGCTCTGGGCGTTCACTGAGCACTGTCAACAGGAAGGCTGCCTTGGTCAGGGTGTTGGTAGCTACCCAGGTCTGACGGCTCGTAGATACCTTGTTCTTCTTACCCTAAACAGAGAAGCACAAGGAGGCAGGTAGATGAATCTGGCTCACCTTGGTGGAAGGAGGAGGCTCTCACTTGGAGTGGAGCAAGGGAGAGGATTAGGGATAAATGGGGAGGGCTGGAGAAGGGGGTCTCTCTCACCTTGGCAGGGGGCGGCTCTACCTTGAGGTCAGGTGGGTTGGCTAGTAGGTCCTGGGCAAGCTCCACAGTGAGGTGGCAGGCCTCACTGCTGTAGCCATGCGCATGCAAGGCCTCAGCACAGGCAAATAATACCTGGAAAGAGGCCACAGGCAACAGACAGGTTGAAGCCCCAACTTTCAAGGGCAGGACACCATACTCACTCATACAGCAAACATCCCGTAAGCACTTATTATCCGCTATGCCCTATGCTGGTCCTGGGTATACCATAGGAACTCATCTGGTTACAGAAACAAACCAGTGTGAAGCCAACTACTAGGAAAGGTCACTGGGACTTGGGACAGAGGGGCAGTCTCAGGGAAGACGCCTAGAGGAAGTGATCTCTAAGATCTCTTGAGACCTAAAGAAAGGACAGGAGCTAACCAAGTAAGGTGAGGGAAGACCATTCCAAGCAGAAAGGCCAATCTATTCAAAAGCACGGAAGCAAGACAGCATGGCAAGCTACAGGAATGGTTCAAATAACTGAAGTGTAAAGGACTGAGTAGCTAGATGAAGCTGGAGAAGCATGCAAAGATCATGCCAAGGACTTTCATTTTTTAAATGAAGGGCAATGGGAAACCACAGAAGTTTTAAGCAGCACTGACACAATCAGACATTTCAGGAAAACTAATATGAAAGCAGTGAAGAATGGACTGCAGGCAAGGCCAGTCAGTAACCTGCTATAGGATTCTCATAGTCATGCGATGGCCAGCTGCGGCTAAGGGACACAGTCTTCTCACCTCCATGCGGCTCTCCTGTTCCAGTGGCTTCAGTCCAGCAAATAGGTCGTGCTCCTCCCCAGCCCCACCCTCAGCCTTCTCTTCCTCGCCCCCAGCCCCGTCCTGGGCATTCAGGTAATATGCCTGGTAGTCATCATCCTCCTCTTCAACTGTAGCAGTTGCCTCTTTGGTTTTGGGGAGCCCACTGCCACTCTCATCTGTTGAAGGGAGGTCATCCCGGCTACAGACCTCCCCAGGTAGGCCAGGGGGGCCAGCAGAGGCTGTGGGAGGTTCAGGCCCTTCCGAGAAGTACACGCCACCATCTTCTTCATAAGTATCTGGGGGTTCAGGAAGGAAAGTAGAAGGACCTCGGGAGCCACCAGAGAAAGAGCAGGGTGGCGGGCTTTCAGGGAATCCACCGAAGGTGCTGGCCTCTGCACCCAGGACCAGGCTGCTGTCATCCAGGCTCATCTCAGCCAGATCTGGCTCCAGGGAGCTGTCTTCACTGCTCAGTCGTCGCTTGCTCCCACCACCGCCTGCGGAGCCCTTGCCCCCACTGCCAGCCCCACCCAGTGCCTTGGCTTTGCCCCCACCTGGACCCATCTTATGCAGAGCCTTATCTCCCCCCTCAGCTGACAGGCGGCGGGGACCCCTCTGTGATGAAGGGATCCCCTCACCCAACCCCTTGCGCTTAGCCCCAAGCTCCTTAGGCCGCACAGCTGGCTCAGTAAGAAGAGGGCGAGGCCGCTCCCGGGATTCCTCCAGGCCCCCAGATCTGGAGGCACCAGGCCGAGGGGGCAGGGCTCGGGCCCAGCACAGTGCCAGCTTCCGGTCAGTGCCGCTGTAGGTGACACCAGGAAGTGGGTAGGCCTCTTCCCAGTTGAAGTAGCAGGCCTCCACTGCTGGTCGGAAGCCAGGGAAGAGTCGGTCCAGGGTCTTCTTGTGCTGTCCCCGCTTCACATTCTCAATCACCTTCAGTTGCCACTGGCGGAGCTGCACACACAATTCCCTGCGGCTGTGGAAACAAAGGGGCAAGGCTGCTGGGGGACTACATTCTGCACTGAAAAGGGATGAAGGGGGTGGAAGAGACATACACCCCCAAGGGGGGCACAGGGAAGGACCCAGGGAAGAACTTAAGCCAGCCACCTCCAAAACTTGGGATTTGGGAAAGTAGGTGCTATTAAGGGGAGGGAAAGAAGAAAGCCTCTCACTAAAAGGACTCATAAGTCACTGAGTAACCCTAATAAGCAGCATCTCCCACTTCCCTAGGGCTAGAAAAATGATACATCAGTATGTGGACAAGGAGATGAGGCTCGGTCTGTGCTGGCTGTAGTGAGCGTAAAAGGAGACTCACCGCTGGGGGCTGAGTGCAGGGTCCAGCACAGCCAACCTCCACAGTGTGACCATCTCATCACACATGCTGGCACATGCATGGGCTGCCACCTCTGACTGTCCATTGCTACGACCCGTGTGCCCACTGGCACTGCTGTGTGACGCTGAGGTGCGCACGCTGTACCACCAACCTGTTATCTGGAAACAAAGAGAGCTCTGAGACACACCACAGAGCTTGGAGAAGGAGTAGCCCTCCCCAGTGTCTGTCAGCCTGAAGGGATTGAGCTTAAGGGAAAGAGAAGATGAACCATCATGGGGCTACCCAACTCTGGGGAGTTACCTGTTCGTAGGTGAGGCACTGGTCAGTGAGGATTTCCAACAAGGGGGCAGCGTTGCTGTCCCTCCGTTTGAACATCTCCCGCACGATGCTAAGCAGATTCCAGACACCCTCTGGCTCACGGCCCCTCAGAGGGCGCAGCAGACATGCCCATTCAGCTGCGGCCGGAGGCTCCGTGGAAGACAGATACATGGAGTTCACATCACTGTGAAAGTAGTGGAGTGGAAAATGATGGCCCTAAGATGGGACTGAATAAAGCAGATGAAAGGGCTTTGACACAAAAGGAACACTAACCCAAAATACACAGTATGTGGAATAAAGGATGTCCATGACAAGGATTCTAAATCTCTTTCTCTGTCTTAGTCTCCCAACCTCTCAAAGGAAGAAAAATAACTTCTGCTCTACCTAGCTAAGAAAAGACCACTCTGTGGCTATATAAACCTATAATCATCCACTGGATTATTAGTGACACCTTCAGTGTGCCAGGCCCTGTACCAGTACAGGGAACAAAAGGTGGGAGGCACAAGCATTAATAGAACAAAGGATCCATCAATAGCCTGAGGGTTGCTCCCTTTCCACCAGACACAAGGATGAACAGATCCAATTTACCTGAAGACCACAGGGGAGGGGCCGCAGAACTTGTGCAGTGTCTTCTTGATGTTGTCAGTAAGTGTAGATTCATCCAAATACCAAGTACTCTGGTCAGAGGCCGAGGGCCCTGCTGTGGGGTCTGGGAGTGATAGGCAATTAGTCACCTAGAGACAGGGACCTGGATTTGCCTGACAACAGCAAGCCTTTAGTAAGTGGCGCTCTGCACTACCAGCTCTCTATCTTCCCACTGCCCTTTCTCAGCACACTCACCTGGGGCCCCACACACTGTATTGATGGCTGTTGACTGGGAGGACAGGAGTTCATCCAGGAGGCGCTGGGCTGTGGGTAGGATCTGAGGGGAAAAGTAAAAGCATAGGTGACCTGAGGAAGCCTGGGCCTAATAGGAAGGCTCACAGTGCAGCCCTGGAGCTAGCTGAAGGAGCATGTGCCGACCTCACTCACCTGCTGAGGGAGCTCACTGATGAGGTACTGTGCAAACTTCTGCAACTGGTCCCTCTGTAGCCGAGACAGGGACTCTGAGACTGGGGCTCGCAGACACACTGCAGAAGCCTGGGGGGACAGATAGAGAAATAGGACAATCTGAGAAAGGCTTGCTGGTGCTGGACCTGGGACTAGAGAGTCTGAGTAGGGGAGGCAAGGGGGCTCACATGGTGGCCAAGCATGCAGCAGAGAAGAGGGGTATGGAGCGTATGATAGGGCCAGGATAAATTGGGAGGGCCTCACGTTGTGGATTCGGAAGAGACAGAGTGCCACGACATGGGTGCACCATTTGGCCCCAGCCCCACAGGTGCAGCTGCAGGAAGTGACCCGGCAGCGGTCAAACATCACAGCCACGTTGTAGGCGCCTTTTGGGGGGACCATCTGAGGTGGCACCACTGTAGCACTCAGATGGAACCCTGGGGAGAAACATGGGTACGGTCAGAAAGAGCCATTAAGACATAAGTCTGTCCCCCAACTCTAGTCCTACAGTTATTCAGACAACCTGCTTCAGCTTCTTGCAGTAAAGTCCTTAATTCATAACACATGGGATGGGAGGTGGACGAGTGCCACATGACATGATGGGATTCTTACCTATCTGCAGTGGGTCCTTCACAGCCCTCATTCGGAACAGCTGGTCCCCTCGCTGGAACTCATCTGCACTGCCATTGGCCAGGCATGAATACAGCCTGGGAGTGAAGAAGACGAAGACATAGCCTCAACTCAGCAAATGACCTCTATAGACCCTGTCAGAGACCACAATACCCTGGGCGCTCTGTCCCCAGTGTCACTCCCTCTTGGGAAAAATCCCAGGCACTCCCTCCTCCCCTTGTCTTCTTACTACAGCCCCAAATACAATCTCTCCTTTGTTCTGTGGAAAGCCCAGCACACTGTGTGAAATATCAGGACCCCACTCCCCACCATCAGTCCTTTAGCCTCACCGAATATCCTCTTCATTCTCAGGGAAGCTCCAAAAAGCAATTCGGAGCTGTAGCTGCTCAGGCACTGGGGGGTAAACTTTCTCCACCACTTCAAATGGGATATGAAATGCCACCTGCTTTGCTGACAGCTCCACCAATGGGATCACTAGTCCATCTTTGGTAACAAAGATTGAGGTGAGGAGAAATGAAAACAGCCATGATTACTTGGCACCAATGCCAGTGCCACATCTTGGGCCCCACCTTCACTATGAAAGAAAGGGGAGATCTGGATGAAAAACCAAAGAACCCTCCTGTCAGGACACACTACTAACCCTTAAAACTCTATTGGGGGAAAGGGAGCTAAACAACCGCAGCCCACAGCCTGCTACCTAAGGTCTAAAATAGAAGATATCAGGGATATCCCAGAAACCCCTGGTCAAACAAGTGTTGTTCAGGACCCTAGCAAGTAAGACCTTTCACAAGCCTCAGCACCTAATTTCCCATATATCTACTACTTTAGATTCATGTTACATTGTTAACGTCTCTCCTCTGACATGCTCTTCTTTAAATTTTTTACTAGCCCTTTTTCTCTAGATGACTCCAGACCTCTATTTAAGGAGGGAAGAAAGATCAGAGTCCAAAAGGAGGGACCTCCAAAACAAGAGAGGCTATACTTCCTTTGGCACACCTGAACCCCAACTTCCCACAACAGAAGCCCTGAAGGGAGGGAGGAGAGATAGGCTGTCCCAAGGGAACAGAGCTGGTATTCCTGGAATCACCTGGAGTAGGATGGAGTTACCACTCAAGGTTTCCCACTGTTTTAATCAAAAAGCAGTGGAACACAACAGATTACATACCTCACTGAACTGCTAGTCAGATTAGAAAACAGAAAATCATGGAGCTGAAAGGAACCTCTCCCCTCCCCCCTTTTTTTTTTACTGTTAATCTCCTTATTTTACAAATAGGCAATTGAGGGTAGCCCTGGACAGGAGAGGGGTCGGGGGAATGACATGTTTTCCTAGATTTTAACCTATTCAGGAAGATAATCAGTATGTTAAAAATCTTCACCACCATGACTTCATACTTCCCTCAAAGCGAGGGAGCTCTAAGCCTCCAGGCCACCCACATGCAAATATGAAAGAAGCAGAGAAGCCATAGAAGACCCACAGTGAAGCTATGTCCCGTGTGTGTATGTGCGCTGTGCTCTCTCTCCAGCCAAAGTGAATACTGCCACTCCTAAAAAGTAACACACGTACATTTCTCTCTATCCCAAAGGAGTGCTAGAAATCTCTGCAGGACAGTTTAGAAAAAAGGACCTTTGGAATAGCTAGAGTGGACGTACAAATCAAACCCCTCAACTGCTGAAAAAGTTAGCTTCCACTGAGGCCCAGGACAAAGGGAGGAAGGCAGGGAGAGGATTTGGTGAGTCCTGAGCCTACCAAGCTTCTCTTATTACTCTCCTCTCCATCCTCTTTAAAGCAAAATTCTTTACAGCCCCTACTGGTTAATTCACTGAAAGACCCAAGGATGAAAGAAGCTCACAGTGAGAACCAGGAAGAGTGCTCATAAGAAGACTCCAGAGACAATTACTCACAACCTTCCCCCAGGGCCCAGATGATGGAAACCTAAGGTTGTTGATCCAGTGGCCCCAACCTTGACTTCTGACAGATGTTCAATACGGCCAGGAACCAAACCTCTGACCTATACTTGTGGAACTATGGAATCTCCTTCACAGATCAGTACACCTCCACCTTCTTCTGAGTGGAATCCTTTCCTGGTGCAGCTGGGATCAGAGATCGTCACCCTGAATCAAGAAGCTCCCAGTGCACTTTGCAATGGGATGACACACCTCCAATGGTCACTTCTTCACAATCCACCCCCTACCCACATTCTCCCCTACTTTCTGGCTTGCCTCAGGCTGACCTCAGTTAAGTATTCCCAAGTCCGAGAAGATATTCTTTCTTACCCATCTCTAAGGCAAATGCTCAACAAAAGATCTACTTTCTGACGCTAATAATCCTGTTTAACCCAGGATTTCCCAGCCATCATTCCAAATTACTCACATTAACACACACGCACACACACACAGGCTGGTGTGGAGAAGCCACCCCAGAAAGACTAAAGAAGCGAATCCTGAAGTCCGTTCAAAGCTTGATACAGCTCGCGGTCCGGGGCACCTCCCGAGCAGGAACAGCTCTCGAGCAAGGCCGGAGTAGGGCCTGCCCGTGCCCCTCCCCCCCACCCCCAGCTCTCCGTCACCTCGCATTCTGGTACCGCCACTGCCACCTCCGCCACCGCCGCCGGTGGGGGAATTGGGCCCCACTGACTGTTTGCGCCATCCCCGCCAGTTCTGGCAGAGGCTCTCGGCCTCGGAGATGAAGGAACATAGCGAATCTTCCTCAAAGCGGTCCGAATCCTCGAATGAGAAGCGTTCTCCGTCTTCCCACTCCGCGAACATCAGCTCCATAGGGCCCGCACCCCCCGGGGCCGGGTCCCCCCCCGCGGATCCGGGGCCTGGGCCGCCGGCCGGGGACTGAGGGGAGGCCCGGGGCCTGAGGGGCGAGCCGGGGCTGGGGGTGTCCGGGGCGCTCAGGGCGGCCGTGCCGGGCGAGGATCTCAGGCCTGGGAGAGATACGGGACCGGGCCTCGCCCAACTGCAAGGTGCGAACGGGGATCACGTCCAGCCTCCGAGACCCAGGGCCGGGACGAAGCTCGGCAGCCGGGGCCTCTCAGTATCTGCGGCACCGCCTCCCCCATCAGCTGATCTGAACTTCCGGCCGCGCCGGCCACCACCACTTCCGCCCTCGCGCACTCCGGGACCAGACCTAGTAGGCGCCGATGTAGGGGACCTGTGTGTTTAATCGCTGCATTTCCTGCTTTTTTTCCCCTTGAACCCACCCTCAGATACAATAAAAGGAAGCCAACCCCCAAAGGTAAACAAAATGACTACAGATCCCAGCAATAACTTGGAGTCCACAATGTCCCCAAGGAATAAACATTCGCCAGGCACGCTGGGAATCGTAGGCTGTCAAGCAACAACACGGCAACCATTGGGTAGTTATTGTCCTAATTCGGGATAGGCCTCGGGCGGCTTCACCTTCTGGGAATTGTAGTCCAGAAGCATGCATTCCAGAAGACTTTATAGGGGAAGTCCAACTGGGGCGTTTGCTTTCAGGAAATGGTTGTACTTTTTGTCACTGGTGCTTTTAAGTCTAGGTTTTAAGTCTAGGGGTTCTTAGCCTTTCTGTGTGCCATCGACTCTTCAGCAGCCTGGTGAAGTCCCTGGATCCCCTTCTCGGATTGTTTATAAATGCACAAAATAAAATTATGAGAATTATAAAGGAAATCAATTATGTTGAAATACAATTACCAAAATATTAATAAAGCTGTAACACAGTAACATTTATTTAAACATTACATAAGATCCAGTAGCAAGTGTAATAAATAGCTACAATAATTTTGAAGTTAGTGATGAGCATAAATGATACTGAAGTACCTATAACAAACTGTAATGATATGAAAATACCATGGTATTTCATACCAAATATCATATTGGTATTTCTAATGATACTGTGGTTTATTTCCCACAGTCCTAACTGAAATGCTAAATCAGTTGTGGTTAAGGATAAAAATTTTTTCCCATCCATGACCACAGATCTGTGGCTGGGCATCCACAGACTCTTGGTTAAGAACTCCTAAGTCTAGTCCAAACTGCTTAACCGCTAAACTTCTTCCTATAGCTGAAAGCCTTAGCTTGCAGAACCAGACAATTGCTCAGTGCTCTACCCATGGAGTATGAGGACTATAGGAAGAAGTAGTTGTGGAGGATCAGGGAGGCAAGACCCCTTCTTTATCTTAATAATTATCCCACTGGAATCTTTAAAAGAAGAAGTGGGTAATTATCCCACTAGAGCTTAAAAAACCCCACTGATCCCTTTGTCCATATAATGCTGGGAGGTATGAAAGTTAAATGAGTTATGACTGCAAGGGCAGAGTATACATAAAATGCTATACAGTTGCTTCTAACATGGGGGGGGTCACAAAAATAAATGCCTTCAGCAACTGAGTGGATGAGAGACATAGATAGGTGACACACAAAGAAGTAACTGCTGATTAAGTCTCAGTTGCACTATTTTGGGGAGTCCAATGGACAGGCCCCTGAAAAATGGAGAACAATAATCACCTGTATTTGATTATTGCCATGTGGTAATGAGAAAGTAGGGTTGCCAGATCTTTTCATTGTTTTTAAAGAAAAGCTGCCCTGACTGGTGTGACTCAGTGGATTTAGTGCAGGCCTGCAAACCAAAGGGGCACTGGTTCAATTCCCAGTCATGGCACATGTCTGAGTTGCAGCCAGGTCCCCAGTAGGAGGCACTTGAGAGGCAATCACACATTGATGCTTCTCTTCCTTTCTCCCTCACTTTCCCTCTCTCTAAGAAATAAAATAAAAATAAAATATTTTTAAAAATCAAAGAAAAGCTAAAAAGCGGATTTTTTAAAAAATGACATTTTCCCACCCTGGCAAGTGTGAGCAGCTCAGTGGACTGAGTGCCAGCCCAAGAACTGAAAGGTCGCCGTTTCAATTCCTGGTCAGGGCACATGCCTCAGTTGCAGGCCAGGTTCCCAGTTGGGGGCATGTGTACAAGAGGCAACCAATCAATGTATCTCTTGCACATTGATGTTTCTCTCCCTCTCTCCCTCCTTCCTCTCCCCTCTCTCTGAAAATAAATAAAATCTTTAAAATAATGACATTTTTCCTAGTTTAAAATGTGATCAGCTAATATAAAAAGATATTTTTAACTATGTGGGCCAAATAAAACACATCTGCAATATCTTTGGATCACTAGTTTGTGAAGGTCTGATATTCTGGGGACACCTTGCAGGGGCTATGCACAAAGTAGGTAATCACTAAATACAGATGACAAACAAACAAACAAACCAAAAAACACCTCTGTATATAGGCATCCTTAGTGCATCCAAAGGCAAGGGCACTAAATGTTGTAAAGGACTTCAAATGTAGGATAAGATGATGGTTTTTGTCCTGCTCCTGAGGCATATCAAGGAGCAAAGAACTTTCAGAAGCCTAGGGAAGGATACAGGATTCAAGTATGGAGGGAGTAGCTAATCCACAACAAAAGGCCAAGTTCTCTTCAGA
Source organism: Trachops cirrhosus (assembly GCA_028533065.1). Classification (NCBI taxonomy): domain Eukaryota; kingdom Metazoa; phylum Chordata; class Mammalia; order Chiroptera; family Phyllostomidae; genus Trachops; species Trachops cirrhosus. Next base: position 109,292,704 of record CM052542.1, read on the forward strand.
GAAGTTTATTTCAAGACAACACATGACTTCCTCCCAGACAATAATTCCAAAGGGCAAAAAAAGTGTTTTGCCTCCTTTTACTCTTCAAATAGACCATGGAAGTGCAAATGTGTCTAAAACGCCTCTGCATTGTTCTCAGAAGCTACAGTCCTGTTATTGAAAATGCTTCTCCATTTTCAGCTGATGTGTGGTTTGTTAGGAAACCTCTGTAACAACACATTCACTTTCTTAGGGGGTAAATTCCCACACTCTCCCTGGATTGATCTCATCTTTCGGGCTGCCTGAAAACACAAAACAAAACAAAAAAACAACAACTCTATAGAATCTGTCCTGACCTAGGGCAATCTATCAGGATCACAATGCCCCAAAACACATTAAGATATTAACCAACCTGGAGAGATCTATATCATCTAGGTCCCCTTTCAACAAAAGGGATGTGGGACCTACAAAAGACTGTAGGGTCTGAAGCTACCATGCCAGCTAACAACTAAGCCTATGCTGGAAACCAAACAATCTGTCCTTCACTATCTTTAGTTCTATTTCAGAGAATAATGTCTAATGGAGCAGCAATTTAAATTTTACAAAGTGGTTTCCCATTCATTTCTTCATTTGACACTCAAAATTCTGTAAAATGAGTGTCAGTTATTTTACATTTGGTAAAGCTCAGGATCGCATTGCCTTCAAAATCGTAACCTTTTCCACTTTGGCATGGATGAAATAGCTCCCAAAACTTTCCTCGTCCTTTTAGAATGAGAGGGGCTTTCTTACCACCTAGCAAGAGGCAGGGAAAACCACTACTTGTATCCTCTCACCCCCGACTCCCATTATCCTTCCAAGAGGGCACTACAGGAGGAGCCTACTTTCATTCACCTCAGCCTTCGAAGAACAATCGAAGAAGTCCTGGATCTCTTTTCTGCACGCTTCGTCGCGAAATTCATTCCGCTTCCAGCAAGCCATCATCACTGACATCTCCGTGATACAGGTCGCCTCTGGAGGGTAAAAACGGGGGGACCCTCAGTCACAAGGAGACCCTCACCTTTCAGCCCTCCCACCCAGCTGCCTCTGCACCCCTTGGGTGCCGCTCTGGAGTTTCCTCGGCTCCGACTGCTCACCGCCCCTCTCCCGGCGCCGTTCCCCGACACGGTCAGCTAGGATGAGGGGCTTGCTAGGCTTCAGTATAGGTTTTCGCGGGTTTCCTAGCCGCGCTAAGCGGCCCCGCAGGCTGGGAGTCGCCATTGCGCGCCAGGCTCCCGGCAGGCCTTGCGGTGCGTGCGTGACCCTGCGTGACCCCTACGAGCTCGAGGAGGCTCGGTGCGTGGGCACCTGAAAGGTCCGACACCTGTTTGCAGGTACCTGTTTTTACTTGGCGGTGTCGCCTGAATCCTGGGCTGGGACACCGGCCGGTCCCGACCGTTGTGCAGGTTAGAAGAATCTTTGGAACTCGTCACTCCTAGGTCACTCCTTTGTAGGTTCTGAGCCCCGAAGTCTCGGGGCAATAATGGGCCAGGAACACCCAGGAAAGGGCCCCAATAAATGAACACTCGATTTATTGTGCTACTCGACTGGACTAGAGAATGATTGATATAGGCAAGGCCATAGTGAACGGAAGCGAATCAAAATACGAGATTCTAAGGTGTTAGGTTGGGAAATATTTGTGTTGTTTCAGTGTCTGCAGTTAACTGTGTGTTTTTGACTATCTTGTGGGCCACACACAAAGAAAAATTAGGCTCACTTATTTAAAAGCTTCTACTGCCCTGCCTGGTGTGGCTTAGAGGATGGAGCGCTGACCTGCGAACCAAGGGGTCACTGGTTCAATTCTGGTCAGGACACATGCCTGGCTTGCGGGCTTGATTCTGGTTTGGGGGCGTAGGAAAGGCAACCAATAGATGTTTCTCTCCCTCTCTATCTTCCTCCCTTCCCCTCTAAAAATAAAATGTTTAAAAAAAACCCAGCTGCTACAACTTAGATATTGTTTGCTCATTTGTAGTGATCTCATTGGGTAGGGTGAAGTTTAAGCACTTTCACATTCACCGTCTTTTTTAATCCTCTTACCAATCTTGTGAAGATACTTGGTAGGTATCATTCCTATTTATAGACTTGGCCTCACAGTTATGATGCCTAGCTTCATCAGACTTAGTTCTAAGTGACTTAACTGTTTACAGAACGGTCCAAAGATGTGCAAGAGATTCTCAAGGAATTTACAAATGAGCCCCAAGAAATGTTCCTGGTAATGGAAGCATAACTTGAACAACCTTGTAGTTCACAAGGTGACTGTTTTGGAGGAGCAATGTTCATTTGCTTGTGTAAATGTAGTGTGCTAAAATCATTTATCACAGATGTTTGTAATCTTCCCATTTACCACTGCATGACTGGCTCTTTTTCCTTTGTTGGGTTTCAGTTCATGTCAAAGAGGCCTTCCTTACTAACTTCTCACACCCCATCACCACAACCTGTTTTGTTTTCTTCATAGTACCTATCACAGTCTGAATTATTTTGTTCATTTATTGCTTGTTTACCCCTTCCTATTGACACCCATTTAAAATGTAAGCACCGTAAGAGAAGGGACCTTGTCTATTTTGTTCATGCTGAATCCCCAGTGCCCAGAGCAGTGTCAATACAATACAACTGTTAAATGAACAAATGTTTGAAATATTTTTGTAAATACCCAACCCTGTCATACTCACGACAGAAAAATAACCAAGCAGAAGACACTTTAAAAATAAGCCATTTATTATACAAAAGGAAGCCTGAGATAATAGAAAATAGCAATGATTGAAGTAATAAAAGCATCAGCACTATGTTCTATCCCTCTCCAGCAGACAAGTAAAACTGAATCCTACCAGAAACTTCTACCAATAATCCCAAGCCTGCTGCTGTATACAGAGCAGGCTGTGCCTCAAACCAGAGAACATTCATTCACATTGCTTGCTTTCTCTGTAGGGAAAGTAAAGCCCTTAGTTGATTAAGTGATACGTGGCTATTCCTGGTTCTGCTTTCCCTTATGGAAATGTAGCACCTGCTTTACCCTACTGTTTTGTGAATACTTTAATGGCAATGGGAATAAAGGAAAAAGTCTGGGAAGTACTGACCACAAAACAGGCATAAGTCTCCAGGCACAATCATTCATAAACAACTAGCCCACTTTGTACATAAAAGTGCTAAAGGAATGACAATATGAACTGGTACAATTAAGACAGGAAAGGTAGGGATGATTACACCCTATGTAAGCATGACTTACCCTTTTTACCGCCCATAATGAAATTTGAGTCCTAACCTTAGTTGGCACTTGGGTACTAGTATTTTGCACTTCAAATGAGCAATTGCATTTGAACAACTGCAAGCTTAGAAATCAGAGTCCTGAATTTTGACTTCTTTTGTGGCTCCCTACTGTATCAAATTTTAATATAAATATATTTTTTTTAATTTTTAGCTTACTGATTTGAGAAAGAGAGAAACGTCAATTTGTTGTTCCACTTACGCATTCATTGGTTGCTTCTTGTCTGTATCCGATTGAACGTGAAAACTTGGTGTATTGGGACAACACTCTAGCCAACTGAGCTACCTGGCCAGGGCCTGACTAACAGCTTTTTATTTAGCCAACTGCTTGTGGTGGCTTAAATCTCTTGCCTCAGCTCTCATCCCCTTGGCCTTGGGTGGGCTTCATCAAATTGTCTCAGAAATATTATAAAGTTGTATAAATGGATATCAGTAATAGAATAAATGAAATTAGAATATTGATACCACTTAAAATGAAAAGTGCTACAGAATATGAGATAATTACCACAGCTATATTGCTGGGCTGGTTTTCCCACCACAATATTCATGACTCTTTGGGAGTAAGAGGACTTTTGTAACATAAAAATAATAAAACAGAAGGAAGACTTCATTAGACAGACAAGAACAAAGACCTATAAAAAATTCACTTTGAGTAGGGGGGTGGGGGGAAAAGGCAGAAAACTACTTGAACAACAATTTTAAAAAATTCACTTTGATTCACACTGGCCTCCTTAATATTTAAAAATGAATATATAAAAAAATTTTTTTTTCCTGTTATCATGTCCAGCCTTAGTCTCCATCTCTAACTAAAACAGAGTGAGATAATTCATTAAATTTAGATGGCATAGATTAGCCACTGAATCTTTCTGTTCATGAGGTGAGAAGGAATTCCAGATACTCTACGTAAAAAGCACACCAGCAGTAAGAAAGGCTGTTAAATCTATAGTCAGTTTAATGCAGGGAAGAATGAATGTGGGAATGGTAGCAAGGCTGCTGCATCTTCATCAGAAATTGTGGAAAAGTAGGAAAAAAAACATTAAAATGTTTGACATGGAAGTCAAGGTAAATGATATAAAAAATACAACTCCAGAAAACCAGAATACAGCCCACCAGGAATTCTACTTCACCACCAACGTGACACTATAAAGCAAAAGATCTAGAAATGAGATTAATTAGGAAAGGAGCTAAATATAATAAGGGATTTGAGGAATAGCACACAAGAAATTTTAAGACCCTAAACCTGGTCAATCTTACCTCATTTGTAGCCAAGTACTAAGGTATTGTTCTAATCATAATTGAGAAGATGAAATGGCTAGAGAAATAAGCAGTTCTTAAAAAATTCTGTTGGATCAGCACCTTGAATCAAATGGGTGTTTCAGGTTTCTGTTTTCCACTAAACCAAGAACTTGGATGCCTTCATCTCCTTGAGGAGAGGCCCTAGAACCATAGGCTGAGACCCTGGCTACATATCATTAGGAGAGAACATCAGTGGATATAACTGGAATCCCTTGAATTCAGGATAACAGTGTTCATTAAGGATTTGTGCAGCAGATGCCCCTCATGTCCTGTGGTAGAATGACTTCCATGTCCGTAGCTCTACCAAGTTAAAAGCTCTTTCAGGGTAATTAGAGATTCTGGTTCCTTTTCAGGAAGATCTCATGTAGGTAATCCCAAAATTTCTTCTGTTGTGTCTCATTGTTGTGGATCATGGCAGTGAGAGCTTCTCCCTGGTCCAGACCTTGCCAATAATCTTGCAGCCACATCTCCTTCCAGCTGAAATATCAAATTGGGGTTGGATTATGAAACCTCAACACAGCTATGAGTCCTGCTTTTCTCTGAATGGAGCCAACAAAGTCTTAGACAGATACAGTGGCCTCTGGCTAACAGCACTCTGCTTTAAAGGAAGGAATGTGCAGTAAATCCAGTACTAGTTCAGGTGACAGGCAGTTAAGCCACAAACATAAACATATCACACAGCCCAACCAATGAGTTAAACTTCCTGACTTGCCTGCCCCTAGGTCCCAAATATGGAGGGAGTTTAAAGGCAGGCAAGACAGGGGCCAGATTAGGGAATCAGTTGTCTCCCTCAAGAATGCAAGGGAGCATATTTAGATAGTTACCTTTAAGTTGCACCTTTATTTCAGTAATCAAAATGAAGGTGCAGTGGCATCCAATGTCCAGATTAAGATATAACCAAATAAATTTTAAATGTTTACATTGTTTTACACTTTTCCTCTAGTAAATCATAATATTAGTACAGCATAAACTAGGTACAAATTGCTTGATGGAGAACTTCATTTCCAAGACCAAACTGTGACAGCAGCACACTTAAAGAGCGAGCCCTCTGCTGCCATCCACTGTCAAAGCCAGTCTTTGCAGGCCACTCTAGCACTCTGTCTTCCCCAAACTTAATCTTTTATTGCCTCTCCCCCAATAGGTGTGGTTTGCTGCAAGTGGCTTCTATATTTTCCCCCTCCACCTCCCATGATGACCTTATTCTCCAATGCTACCACATTATGCCATGTACTGCAGTAGTCTCCTTACTTCCCTTCTAATCCACACTGCCCACCGTTGTTAATTATTGAGTTGGCCAAAAAGTTCTAGTTTTTCCCCTAAGATGGCTCTAGTAGTGCTTAGTTGTCTTTAACTTCATTCAAGACAATTCTGTTAGATTGTATTGTGACAGCTGTCATATCAGCGGGTATTTAAAAAAAAATTGAAATTGGTGAAAAATGTGTCTTTTATGGAAAAAGCTAAATGGACTTTTTGGCCAACCCAGTATTATCTTTTTTGAAAGAATTCCCTCTATTCTGTCTAGGGTGAACATGAAATTTATCCAAGTCAGGATACTTTTTTAAAAAGATTTTTTATTTTATTTATTTTTAGAGAGAGGGGAAGGGAGAGAGAGGGAGAGAAATATCAATGTATGGTTGCCTCACAAGTGGCCCCCACTGGGGACCTTACCCACAACCCAGGCATGTGCCCTGACTGGGAATTGAACCGGCAACCCTTTGGTTCACAGCCCGTGCTCAATTTACTGAGTTACACCAGCCAGGGCTGAATCAGGGTACTTTTAAGAGTGAAAGGAGATGCTATTTATAATTATAAAGATGCCAGGATAATAGCAATAAACCCTGCATGTTGCAGATAACCTTCCCTCAAAATTCTCATCTTTGTATTCCTCATCCCCACCCCAACCATATCTACAAAAGGTACTCAATAAATAGCTGAATTGATTTTTCAGGGCAGTCCCAACTCCTGAGCCTGGTATTCAGGCTATGTAAACCCTGGCCCCACTTTATTTCCTCATCATTTCTCCAAACAGGCCCTCTGCTCTACTTGAAACCTTTTTTTGAGTTACGATTGCAAACATTGTCCACATAAGCAAATTCTCATATGCTGTTGCCTTGAATTATATTTTACATCTTTGCTGAGCTTTTCCAGTTTGTCTTATATTCCCAGCTAGACTCTTGATAACTTTAAAGGCAGAGTGAACCCATCTCATAATTTCCTTATATTGGGTTGGCCAAAAAAGTCCATAGTTTGTTTCCATAAAATTAAAACACATTTTTCATTTTTACAAGTAACTATTAATCTGGGTATTTTGAGTATGTCGGCTATCTCCCACTATTGGCTTCTAGTGGGTAGAGGTCAGGGGTACTGCTAAACATCTTCCAATGCATAAGACAGACCCACAGCCAAAATGTCAACAGTACCAAGAAACTTCGCAGACCACTTTTGACATGTTTGATCAGTCACAGCATCTTCTCCATACACTGCACAATTTTTTTTAACATATCAGTTGTTTTTACCTTTCTTGAAATAATAAAGCATAATATGCCAAAAATGTTGCATATCTTCTTCCAACATCAATATTAAAATGCCTGCACAAAAATTCACCAATTTTGTTCAGTTTTTAAAAAATGCACACTGTGGGCCTGAGAACCAAAAGGTTGCTGGTTCGATTCCCAGTCAGGGTATATGCCTGGGTTGCCATCCAGATCCCCAATAGGAGGTGTGCGAGAGGCAACCACACATTGATGCTTCTCTCCCTCTCTTTCTCCTTCCCGTCCCCTTTCTCTAAAAATAAATCAATAAAAAATGCACACTGATATGACAGATGTCACAATACAATCTAACAGAATTGTTACAAATGAAGTTAAAGACAATTAAACAGGACCTCCAGTCAGATGGCAGCATAGGTAAACATAAACACAAAAAAAATGGCTGGCCTTCTTGCAAAACCATATCAAATTACAACTAAATTATAGAACAATCATAACTCAGAATTGGCGAAATTCAAGTTGCATGGAAGTCTGACAACTATGGAATTAAAGAAACCACATCCATCCAGTCTTATAGGAGGGGCAGAGATGTAGAACCTGCTGGTTCCACACCCACATGTGGTGGGAAAAAGTTCAGGAGGGATATCTCGGGAGCAAGGAGTCCGAGCCCCACTCCAGGCCCCCCAGCCCAGGGTTCCAGTGCCAGGAGAATAAGCCCTCATAATTTCTGGCTGTGAAAACCAGCAGGGAGTGAGGCAGTGTAAGTAACTGCTTGAGTCCCAAGCAGTTCCTCTTAAAGAATTCACACACCCACTTACTCAGACATACTCCCTCTGAGCTCCAGCACTGGATTAGCTGCTTGAAAGGTACCAGTGGCACACAGGAAGGAACTGAAGTGGCTGTTATCAAGGCAAGAGCTGGAGGAGAGCTTTTGCTCAGATAGAAAGGTGAGCAGAGGCCATTGTCCCTTTTCTGAGCCCTCTCCCCACAAAGCCACAGAGCAGACAGGTGAATACCATACCTAAGACTCCATCAACCTGGCTAAAATGGCCCATCCCTGGACAGCCCCTGAGGCTCTGTCCCACCCAACTTAGAGCTATTAACAGTGGCTTTTCCATAGGAAGGGCTAGTCTTGGCTCACTCTTCACAACTTCCTAAATGTTTTCAAACAAGCAACAACTGGCCTCAGTGAGCCGACAGCCCTGCACCTCCTGCTAAGTGGCTGCAGGCATAGCACTGACAGCAGCCAGCCCAGATTCACAGCTTGGCTTCACCTAGGAATCTTCAAGCCCAGCACAAGTAGCAGCCATCTCAGATTGTGCTGTAGCTCAGGCAGGGTGGCCCCAGGCAAAACACACCTGGGGGCTGACCTTGCCCTGCACCACCCGGGAAACCTGAGGGCCAGTGCACCCAGTAGACAGCTATAGATCACGCCAGAGTACAAACACCCTGCCAGTGCACAGCTGATCCACCACAAAGGGCAGAGGCTGGTGATCAGTGGTCACAGCCAATCCTCGCAGCTCACTGGCCTGGGTGAATCCCTCCCATTGACCTACCAACAGCAACCAAGGTTCAACTACAAGAGGAGGGTGTACTCAGCTCACACAAAGGGCACACCTTGAGTACCCAGGTTGAGTGATAGGGGAGGCTGTACCACTGGATCTTACAGGACACCTACTACATTAGGCCACACTACCAAGCCAAGAAGTCATAGCAGCTCTACCTAATACATAGAAACAAACACAGGAAGGCTGCCAAAATGAGACAAGGAAACATGACCCAGATGAAAGAACAGGTCAAGACTTCAGAAATAGAACTAAACAAAGTGGAGATAAGCAATCAGATGCAGAGTTCAAAACACTGGTTCTAAGGATGCTCAAGGAACTTAGTGAGGACCTCAACAACATTAAAAAGATCCAGTCAAAAACAAAGGATATACTAATTGAAATAAAGAACAATTTACAGGGAAAGAACAGTAGAGTGAATGAAGCTGAGAACAAATCAAAGACTTGGAACATAAGGAAGTCAAAAACAACCAATCAAAAATAAAAAAGAATCCAAAAAAACGAGGATAGTGTAAGCAGCATCTAGGACAACTTCAAGTATTCCAACATTTGACTCACAGGGGTGTCAGAAGGAGAAGAGAAATAGTGAGACATTGGAAATCCATCTGAAAAAATAATGAAAGAAAACTTCCCTAATTTGGGGAAGGAACTGGACATGCAAGTCCAGGAAGTACAGAGTCCCAAACAAGATGGATGCAAAGAGGCCCACTCCAACACATTTCACAATTAAAATGCCAAAGTTAAAGATAAAGAGAGAATCATAAAAGTAGCAAGAGAAAAGAAGTTAGTTACCTGCAGGGGAGTTCCCACCAGACTCTCAGCTGATTTCTCAGAAGAACCTTTGTAGGCTAGAAGTGATTGGCAAGAAATATTCAAAGTCATGGAAAGCGAGGACTTACGGCCAAGGTTGCTCTACCCAGCAAAGCTATAATTTAGGACTGAAAGGCAGATAAAGAGCTTCCCACACAAGAAAAAACTAAAGGAGTTCATCATCACCAAACCATTATTTTATGAAATGTTAAAGTGACTTATTTAAGAAAAAGAAGACCAAAACTATGAACAATAAAATGGCAAAAATACATATCTATCACTTCCAGCCAAGATGGAGGCATAGGTAGACACACTGTGCCTCCTCCTTGCACAACCAAAAGAAGGATAACAATTTAAAAATGAAAAACAACTGGAACTGACAGAAAATCAAACTGTATGGAAGTCCGACAACCAAGGAGTTAAAGAAGACATATTCAGCCAGACGGGTAGGAGGGTTGGAGTCGGGCAGCTGGGGCATGGGGCAAAGTGGTGGTTGGTGGACCCAGCGAGGTGGTGGATTGTGGAACGGGGTGCAGCATGCAAGGTGGCTGGTGGACTGGGTGGTCCCACATTTGCGTGTAGATAAACCAGGCAAAACTTGGTAGCAGGACAGACCACACTACCCAGGATCCCAACATGGGGAAATAAAGCCTGAAACCACTGACTGAAAACACCTGTAGGGGTTGAGGTGCCCAGAGAAACTCCCAGCCTCATAGGAGAGTTCGTTGGAGAGACCCACAGGGTACTAGAACATACACAAGCCAACCCACAGAGGAATCAGCACCAGAAGGGCCCAATTTGCTTGTGGGTAACGGGAGAAGTGACTGAAATCTGGCAGAGAGCGGAGCAAGCACCATTGTTCTCTCTCAGACCCCTCCCCCATATACAGGGTCACAACCCAGCAATGTGGGTTGCCCCACCCTGGTGAACACCCAAGGCTCCGCCCCTCACTATGTAACAGGCGTGTCAAGACAAAAAAGATGGCCCAAACAGAACAACAGATCAAAGCTCCAGAAAAAATACAACTAAGCAATGAAGACATAGCAAACTTACCAGATGCACAATTCAAAGCATTGGTGATCAGGATGCTCACAGTGATGGAAAGGAGACTGGGACTCAAATCAACAGTGTGAACCAGAAGGAAGAAAGAAACATCCCATCAGAAAAGAATGAAGAAACATGAATTCAAAAAAATGAGGACAGGCTTAGGAACCTCCGGGACATCTTGAAACGTTCCAACATCCAAATTATAGGGGTATCAGAAGGAGAAGAGGAAGAGCAACAAGTGGAAAATTATTTGAACAAATAATGAAGGAGAACTTCCCCATTCTGGCTAAGGAAATAGATTCCCAGGAAGTCCAGGAAGCTCAGAGAGTCCCAAAGAAGTTGGACCCAAGGAGGAACACACCAAGGCACATCATAATTACATTAGCCAAGATTAAAATGAAGGAGAGAATCCTAGAAGTGGCAAGAGAAAAAGAGGCAGTTACCTACAAAGGAGTTCCCATCAGACTGTCAACTGATTTCTCAAAAGAGACCTTGCAGGCAAGAAGGGGCTGGAAAGAAGTATTCCAAGTCATGAAAGGCAAGGACCTACATCCAAGATTGCTCTATCCAGCAAAGCTTTCATTTAGAATGGAAGGGTAGATAAAGTGCTTCTCAGATAAGGACAAGTTAAAGGAGTTCATCATCACCAAGTTTATTATATGAAATGTTAAATGGATTTATCTAAGAAAAAGAAGATAAAAAGCATGTATAGTAAAATGACAGCAAACTCAGTTATTAACAACCACACCTAAAACAAAAACAAAAACAAACTAAGCAAACAACTAGAACAGGAACAGAACCACAGAAATGGGGATCACATGGAGGGTTAGCAATAGGGGAGTGGGAGGAGGAGAGAGGGGGAAAAGATACAGAGAATAAATAGCATAGATGGTAGGTAGAACATAGACAGGGGGAGGGTAAGAATAGTATGGGAAATGTAGAAGCCAAAGAACTTATAAGTATGACCCATGGACATGAACTAAAGGGGAAAATGTGGGTGGGGGTGTGCAGACTGGAGGGGAGTGAAGGGGGGAAAATGAGACAACTGTATTAGCATAATCAATAAAATATATTAAAAAGTACATATCTATAAACAATTGACTAAAAAACAAATAAGCAAACAAGAATAGAGACAGAATCATGGATATGGAGAGGGTTTTGATGGTTGCCAGATGGTAGGGGGTATAAGGGATTGGGTGAAGAGGTGAGGGGATTAAGAAGTACAAATAGGGGTTTGTACCAGCCAAGATGAAGGCATAGGTAGAAACCCTTTGCTTCCTCACACAACCAAAAGGAGGATAACAACCAATCTAAAATAAACAACCGGAAGTGCCAGAAAATCAAACTGCATGGAACTCTGACAACCAAGGAATTAAAGAAATAGTCAACCAGACCGGTAAGACAGGAGGACAGAGAGAAACTGTGGGGGGGCAGCGGACCATGTGGGTGGGGCTGGCTCACCAGGAAACTGAGACTCAGAGCTGACTGTGGCTATGGCAGGGGTTTCCTCAATGGGAGCAACTCCCAGGTCTCACACCAGGGTTCGTTGGAAAGTGGGCTAGAGCCAGGCAGGCAAGCTGCATTGGTCTCTCTCTGGTCCCTCCCCCACAAACAGCTCTGCAATGCAGCAAGGACAGTTGCCCTGCCCTGGTGAATACCAAAGGCCCTGCCCCCTTACAACTTAACAGGTGCACCGAGACAAAGAAATATGGCCCAAGTGAAAGAACAGAGCAAAACTCCAGAAAGAGAGCTAAGTGATAAGGAGATAGTCAACTTGTCTGATGGAGAATTCAAAGCCCTGGTAATCAAAACGCTCACACAACTGACTGAGCCTGGTCAAAAAATGAAAGGGAAAATGAAAGATACCCAAGGTGAAATAAAATATTCAGGGAACCAACAGTGACAGGAAGGAAACCAGGACTCAAATCAACGATTTGGAATAAAAAGAAGAAATAAACATCCAACCAGAACAGAATGAAGAAACAAGAATTCAAAAAAGTGAAGAGAAGCTCAGGAACCTCTGGGACAACTTTAAACGTTCCAATATTTGAATTATAGGGGTGCCAGAAGGAGAAGAACAAGAGCAAGAAATTGAAAGCTTACTTGAACAAATAATGAAGGAAAACTTCCCCAATCTGGCAAAGGAAATAGACTTCTAGGAAGTCCAGGAAGTCCAGGAAGCCCAGAGAGTCCCAAAGAAGTTGGACCCAAAGAGGAACACACCAAGGCACATCATCATTTAGTTACCCAATATTAAAGATAAGGGGAGAATCTTAAAAGCAGCAAGAGGAAAGGAGACAGTTACCTACAAAGGCATTTCCAAAAGGCTATCAGCTGATTTCTCAAAAGAAACCTTGCAGGCAAGAAGGGGCTGGAAAGAAGTATTTGAAGTCATGAAATGCAAGGACCTACAGCCATTATCCAGCAAAGCTTTCATTTACAATGGAAGGGCAGATAAAGTGCTTCCCAGATAAGGTCAAGTTAAAGGAGTTCATCATCACCAAACCCTTATTATATGAAATTTTAAAGGGACTTATCTAAAAAATTGAAGAAGATCAAAAACTATGAACAGTAAAATGACAACAAACTCACAACTATCAACAAATGAACCTAAAAAAAAAAATAACGGAAACAAAAACTAGAACAGGAACAGAATCAGAGAAACAGACATCACATGGAGGGTTTTAGTGGGGAGGGGCAGAGAGGAATGGGGGGAAAAGGTACAGGGAAGAAGAAGCATAATTGATAGGCATGAAATAGTTGGGGAGAGAGCAAAAATGGTATAGGAAACAGAGAATTCAAAGAACTTATAAGTACAACCCATGGACATGAACTAAGGCGGGGAATGCTGTAGGGTGGGGGATGCAGGATGGAGGGAGAATAAAGGGAGAAAAATTGGGAAAACTAATAACATAATCAATTTCTTAAAAAAATGTGGAAATAGGTAGTTACAGAATAGCCATGGGGATGTAAAGTACAGTACTGGAAATGGAGTAGCCAAAGAACTTATACACATGACCATGGACATGAACAATGGTGGGGGAATTACCTGAGGGAGTTGGGGGTGCTGGGCGGAGGGGGAGAAAGGGGGGGAAATTGTGACCATTGTAATAGCATAATCAATAAAATATAATTTAAAAAATAAAAATAAGTACGCAGTACTAGAGCCATCATATGGAAAAAACATAATGGAGTTTTTGGCCAACCCAATACAACATCCTCTGAACACCTAGTGCTAATTCATTGCCCACAGTAAGCAAGTAATCATTTGATTTGATGGCTGCAGGGGACTCCAGCTACCCTTACCTGTCACTGTCAGGAATCTCTTCCACACTGCCAAAGCCAGGTGCTGGCATTGGGCAGTCCATGTGTGAGGGCTGGGCAATGTGAGGCTCAGGGACAGGGATGTCCCCAGGAGAGGCTCCATGGGCTTTTTCAGCATCCAGCCTAGCCAGTTCATGATCACAAACAAAACACTCGAAACCATTGAGGTAGTTAGGCAGTAAAGGATCATTCACCCCCCACTCCCGATGCTTCAGACTATCCAGAAGGAACTGGTTGGTGATGCCCCCAGGTTGTTTGTATGCCAGGTATTTCATATATTCCTCATCATTCTTGTCCAGAAAGTCAATAAACTCTGCCAGCTTCTGAGGTGACTCAAAATCATCAATGAGGATGATGGAGTGATTGTTGGGCATCCAGTCCTTCACAGAGGGAGAGCCGCGATACACAGGCACCGCACCAAGATGCATGGGCCGCCACAGTTTTTCTGTCATGTAGTCATCACAGATAGCATTTTCGAGGGCCAAATGGAACTTATAGCGGGACAAGAAGGCCAAGAGCTCTGGATCCTCCGTGGTGGCTGTGGTTGTGTCCTGTAACCGTGGAGTGGGCAGCTCCCTATTTTGCAGGCATTTCCCGTATGAGTCCACCTGAGTGGGATAGAATACAGCGGTCAAGAGGGTATGACATGTTGGCCTGGACACCAGGGGTCCTGGTCTCAGCCCGGCGCGCTCCCACCCCTCCCAGCCCCTCCACCTCGGCACCCACCGGGATGTAACGCATGAGCTCGCGCACGTAGCGATCCCTGTCCGCAGGTACATCGCAGTGGGACTGCAGATAGAGCAGCGGAGCATAGCCGCGGCGGCGCCACTCTGCACGTTCCTGGAGTGGAGGCCCTGCGCGGAGTAGGTAGGTAGTCCCAGGCAGCCACTGCAGAGACAGCGGGTAGTCAGAGTGGCGGCTGAAGGTGGCGGTAAGATTGAAGAGGCGGATGCCCGGGCCGTGGCTCAACAAGAAGTTGTTGAGGGGCGACTCCTCATGAAGCAGGGCCCAGCTCTGATGGGCCAGACGGGGCAGAGGTGCCTCAGACGCGCGGAAGTCTGTGCCGTAAAAGAGCAGAGCGCGAGTGCGCGAGTCCCCTCGCACCCTTCTGTCCCGCGATGCTACGCAGGCACCGCGAGCACATTCAATGCGCTCCGAGTCACCCGGGAAGTGAGGGAACAGCCCTGGGCTCCACCACAGTAACACCGGCAAGTCCGCTGTTTCTTCCCTCCCTGGCCACAGGGTCCCCGGACTGCGTGCCACCCCCACTGCGCCCAGTGCCGAGGGCGGCCGGAAAACTGCACCATCCCACGGCTCCGCCCACTCTGCCTCCCCACCGGGTTCCCCTTCCATCATGGGCCCAGGGACGCTGGCCACACAGACACTAAGCATTCCCAGGGCGGCAAGCATAGGCCGGGTGCGACTGGCCGCCATGTCCACTCTGGCAGCCAGCCCCCCTTGACAGCACCAGACCCCGCCCCCCCGCTGTAACGGGAACAGGGCCTTACACCACAGGGCCATACCGCGCGTGCGCAGCTCCTCTCAGCCTTCCACTTCCCAGGAGCTATTGCGCCTGGCAGGAAGGACTAGAAGGCAAGTGACACGTCGCTGGAAAAATGAGGCTACTGGTTACATCTTAATTTATTTTATTTCTTTACAAATTAAAGATGCATTGAAAAATAAACCAATGAAGAGAAATGAGAGGTCCAGAGCAGGGGCATCGCAGGCTGGGAGCAAGCCCGGCCACCATCAAGCGTAGCCCTTGTCTTGCTCCAGCCGGTTTGCGTTGGAAGATAACTGTCAGCCACTCTGTCAATACCAAAGCCCAGGTGGTGTCTCGGGAGGAGAGAACAGAGCTCTGGCCACTTTCACCTCGGTCCCCAACAAATCCCATCTTGGAGAAGCAATGTTTCCAGTGGGAGCTCAGAGTGGGATGTGGGTTGGCTCTGTGAGGTATTGCAAGTTGATAACCAGGCTTCCTACAGAACCATCCAGTGCTGGGCCTCTCCAGCTGGAAAGGAGGTGGCACCTCTCCCAGGTCTTTACATACTTTGCAACTCAGTTCTCAGGCTCTTTCACCTCTGACAATGTGCCTCTATCACGGATTCATCACCAATCATTGCAGGACAGAAAAAAGCAGTGGAAGCAGAGAAAGCTAATCCACCACCCACCACCCTTAGTAATTTTGACTTGGCTGCTGACTTCCAGGCCCAAAAAGGACCAACCACTTTTCTCCCCACCACCTCAGGGTTATACTTGAGCTCTAGTGCACCTGTATGTTTTATCCCTAATATAGGAAGTTGTTGATGGCATTGAGCTGAATTAGCCCCTCCCCCCACAATAATCCTGGGATCTCCACTTCTTCCTGCCTGCTCCCTCTCTTCTTGGAGGTTGGTCCAAAAGGACACGATACTGCCAGGGTCTGAGTGCCTCCAAATCCCCCAACACCGAATCATATACAGTGAACTGAGAAACTACATTCATTACGACAAGATTAGCAGGAAAAGGAAGGCAAGGTGAGGGGACAGGGGCACCTTCCATCAGCAGGACATGACAGAGTGGTAGGATACTTGAGCCCAGAAAGAAGGTGTCTCCTTATACCTCCCCCTCCCCCCAAAGAGGCTGAGGTCAGCTTACATGACTTATAAGATATGGAACTGTCCTGGTTTCCCTGCTACCCTGGGGTACTTTCTGGAAACTGGCCTAGGACCCTATGCCATTTACCCACTTGCTCTAGCTCAGTAGCTGCCGAATCTCCTTGTGCATATGACAGAGAAAGTCCACATAGGATGCTCCCCCATTCAGGCTCTTGTCTTCCACCAGGAAGTGCTTGAACAGCATCTCCAGCTTGTCCTCCTGCTTCACCACGATAAGCTAAGGCAAGAAGACAGGTTCATGAGGCAGAGCCAGGGGGAATTAAACATGCCCTGAGATCCCATTATCCACTTAACTCACTCTCCACACCGCCCATGCCCCCCCTTGCAGGTAAGGACTTGACAAGGTAAAACATCCAAGGTTCAGATCAGTGTTACCTTCATGTACCGCGATCTCTGTGCCCTTAAGCCATCAATGAGGCCTCGCACCTTCTTGGACAACGGATTATCCAGAACCGGCAGAATACTCTGGTGGAACACAAAATTCATTTATCCTTATGGTAAGGGACTCTTGAATCCAGTCAAAATGGGGCAGCACAGATTTACACATCAAGGAAGCTTAGGAAGAATTACAGCACCCTCCCTGCTCTCCCAAGTGGCCCCTGACATTTAAGAGGACTAGCACACTAATTTTATTTGTTCCTGCCACAAAGTGCATTTCCACACCCATATTCTCCTTGATGCCCTGCCCTCACCAAGCCACTGGTGATCTGACTGAAGGAGGAGATGCCGAAGAGGCTCTGGACAACACCCTGTTGGACACTTGCTCCCACCCAGATGAAAAGGTTAAGCCCATTCTCCAGCAAATATATATCTCCGTTGCTTAGACGCTCTTCAGATGCTCGAACTGCTGGTGGTTCAGTGGTACTCTCAATGGGAGACTTTGTCTAGACGAAAGGGGGAAAATGTTACAGAGGAACGTAAGACAAGTTTACCACCTCCCACACACAAAAATTTCAGAAAGCTAAGTCCCTCGGTAATTCTCTACATGAAAATTACATCAGATAATATAAGTAAAAACAAATTCATTAATGGCAGACAGATAATACTAATCTTTCTTGTTCTCCTTCTATGATGCCCGCCTCAGTGCAATGTCTCATACTCCGGCCCTCAGTCGCACCAGTGGTAGGAGCCGAGGATAGAAGAAGACATTGGTCTCAGCCACATCCATGGAGGTAACCAGCTGTCGGACATAGGCACGGTCATCCGTAGTGACTTCAGCTCCAGGCTGCAGGACATCACTCTTCAACACACAGTTCAGGTAAACTGGGAGTAGCTTCATGCACTCAGGAAGGATCAACTGAGGGAGGTTATCAAGATAAAGTCAATAATCATAAGAAATCCCTCACAAATGCAAACAATTCCTCCACCAACATTCTTGCCCCACCTGTCCTGCAGAGGAGGGGCTGGCACAGTTCTTTCTGTAACAGGCCAGGATCTGTGCACACTGCGTGATAAGAGTGTCACGGACAGTCTTCACAGGGCTGTTCAGAACCCCCCGGTATGCTAGGTAAGAAACAGAAAGAGCACGGGCCCTGGTCAGCCACTCTATCACACATACGTTCCCACCACACCTACCTAGGAATGCTGCATCGTTGACTATCACCTTTTTCAGCCCAAATCCCACCCTGCCCTGCCTCCCTCCTCACCAAACTTAGCCATGTAGTTGATGAGCGTATCAGTCTCACAGTTTCGATACAGATCAGCTAGCTGGGTACAGCAGTTCAGGGCCAGGTTGTGTATTCGGAGCCGTCGCTGCCCTGCACAGCTGGTGTAGAGCAAGGCACACTAGGGGAAGGGAGAAAGGGGGAGCTCATACCCGTTCCTCACCAAAGCCCTCTGAAAAAGCTCCTTTGCTTATATTATTTAACTACAGAAAAGACATGAGCCATCCCTTCCCCATCCTCTTCTACTCCTCTCTACCCACCCCTCACCCTCTTTCCTGCAGCCTATTTATATCCAGTGAAATGACACCTGAGACTTCCTCCCCAGTCCCTGTCTCCCGCCTGCCACCTGCAGGAGGGCTCCACTCTCTTCATTAAGTCGATCGTCATGCTTGAATTCCACAGTCACTGTCTTGTCCCCATCCAGTCCAGCCAGCTCCACATCTGTTGTATTGCTCATGTAGAAAGCTCCAAAAAAATCTACAGCACGGATACCTGAGGCCACATGGATAGGATCAGGGCTGAAGGTATGACAGGTGCCACTTGCCTCCCTCCCAGATTAAGCCCCCCACCTGCTCTTCTCCAACCAGGACTGACCGGTGCTCGTCCGGACCCGCATCACAGCATCAAAGCCAACAACCTTCTGTACATCCCGACGCAGGTCACTCATAAACCGTTCCTGGTCATTCTCCACCTGTAGCCCACCATGCCCAAAGTCACACCACATAACATCCTGCAGACAATGTCCCTGCACCAACTCCACTCTACAAGCTGAATTGTAATAACGATAGTGAAGATGATGATAATGGTGTTGATGATGATAATGATAGCTTTTAAGCACATTACGTGCCAGATCCCACATCAAATACTTTACATATAATGACTTGATTGTGATGACAAATCCTAATTAATAATAAGTATTAAAACCCCATTTTATAGATGAAGAAACAAAGAGACAATAATTAATTTCCCAAAGGTTATACAGCTAGTAAGTGGTAGGGCCAGAATATCAAACCAGGACCAATTCTAAGTTCCCCCACTCCCAACCGCTACTAATGGCTCTCTTCTTCACACTCTGCGGTCTTCTCCTCTAACACTACTCCTACTAATGAGTCCGTAGCTAAACAGCAATTCCACATGTTGCTGACATTCCCTGTCCTGCTTCCACAGGCCACCCAGAGTCCCATGCCGTACCTGAAAGCAAGCATACTTGTAGACAGAGCCACCAGTGAGCTGGGGCACAACAGAGAGCGTGGCCACATCCACATACTGGTTAGGGAAAAGGAAGAGGTCTACACAGCAACCTTGGGCCACACACTCTTTGGCCAGGGTCTGATAAGCACCTGTCTGAGGCTGGAACAGAGTCTGGGGTGGAACAGAAGAAAATGTTCAAATATCTCTTACACACTATTTGAGAATTGTATATGTAATATGGGATATTCAAATATATGTAAACTTCTGATCTACTCATAGGAGTTTGTAATAGTAGTAGAACATTCTTTTTTTAAAAAAAAGGAATCCACCCAGAGCTTTGGAATGATATGGGATAGAAAGGTGGGGAGCAGTGGAGAAGTTTGGCAGTCACAAATGTGACATGAGAAAGGGCAGAATATCTCTTCCCCTCAAGAAAATTAATAGTACGGTATTGTATTGTGAAGAGACACCACCCTCCTCTACAAGGGAAAGTCCTCCCCCTATCTCACAATCCCACACCTTCTCCTTATCTGTGTTGATCAACTTCCTGTCATCTCTGTTCTTCAGTTTCCCTGGGGCCTCTGCGATGGGCAGGGAGGTGTGGAACAGAAACAGCTTCCCTGCACACTCGGCAGCCTAGGAAAGAAGAAAGGACTACTTATTTATTCTTTCCTTTATTCATCTATTATTCATTCATCCTCTCCCTCGTCATTTACTCAGTGCCAGCTATGTCACACAGGTTCACTCACTGGACAGTAATAAAAAACTGATGAAACAGGGGTTGTATCCCAAGGGGTGCAATGGTCAGAGGAAAGTGAGACAGAGGAGGTTGCTGGGTACTCTAGCCTTACCTTCAGGGCCTCCATCCCAGCCTGGATAACTGGGGCAAATACTGTCTCCGTCTCTCTTGTGTCTGCAAACATTTCTGGAATCTGATCCAATAAGCTAAAGAGAGAGGTGATGGGAGGCAATCAAAATTGTTATCCGGATTCCAGAGTCCTAAATTCTTTGAAGAGTCCTCTGGCCACCAAACTCTGAAAACTCCTGAGGCATAGCTCCTGCTCTTCTGCTGACCCCTCTGCTCAATTCTGTGGCTTTCTTTGATTGCACCCACCCCACCTCCGCTCTACTGCTGCAATCTGGCTCTTACCTCGTGATGACTGCCCGAGATTCATTGACGTTGACCAGGAAGCCATCCAGCAGTGGCACAAACATGTCAGCCACATCAGATACAACCATCATCTGTGGCTGGGCCAATGAGCTCTTCACATTGTAGAAGTGGAGCACCTTATTATAGGTGACAAAGCCAACGCGGATTGCTGACTCTTCTGCTCCACCCTCCCTGTAGAAGGTGACATTGTTACCCAAACCTGTCACCTTCTCTACCACCCAGCCTCATGACATCAGGCTCCATCTGCTGTCAACCCAGACACCACCTCGCACCCCACATCATTATGCAAAGGAAGCACCTCAGCTCCCTAACTCTCACCTAGGTAGAAAGTCTAACAGTGACTTGAGCTCCTCACAGAGGAGCCTAACAAGACCACTCCTGATGGCATTGTAGGAGACATCAATCATGAAGATGAAAGCAGGAGGGCTGGGGAATTTATTGTTCTGCAAAGGAAATAAATGGGGGGAGAGGGGTATTGCTAAGCAGGCCAGTTGATTAGAGAGAAGTCAACATCAAAGGGGACAAAGAAGGGATGAGGGAAATGATCACAGCAATTCTTAGCTGTCTCATTGTCCTCTGCCCACTGCTCCTCCCCATGCTATCTTCCCTCACCTTGCAGTAATCTACAGTGGCCAAGAATTCATAAGAGCCCAGGGACAGCTCAGGACGGTCGTAAGCATCCACACGTTTTCCGGTATGATCCAGATGTTGAAAATACTGGGGGGGAACTGTGGGGAGTATGGCAGAGTGTTATTCAAAGGTCTACTCTCAATCTTAGTAAATCTGGTCCTGGCTGAGCTCACTCTACTGCCCCATATCCCCATATGTGACCTACTTCCTCAGTTCCTAGGACCCTCACCTATCTAACTAGAAAGAAAATGCTGAAGATGAAATCCAGATCTTTCCCCCAGTCCCAGCCACTGAGAACATACCATCATTGATACAGCTGCAAAAGCAGCACTGGAAGCGCCTCCCTCCCTCAATGAACTGCATGAAAGGGCACATGTATGCTTTGCAGCGATTGCAGCGCAAAGGGCCAGATTCCCCATGGTCGACGACATACGGTGAAGCCTAAGGAGCAAAGGGGAAGGGCTCAGACATACAGGGAAGCTACAGTGGTTTGAGACATGTGGCAACACATGAGAAGGAACAACCTGGAGGGAGAAGCCAAGGCTCAAATATTTTGCCTGGGGAGGGAGTCCAGTGAAAGGGAATAAAGACAAATGATGAGGGTACTGGTCACAGAAATATCCCTAAGAGTCTAAATTCCATAGTTGTCTCTCCTTACTCCCCATCTCCAGAATTTCACTTCTTCTGGAAAGAGAAAACAGACTGTGAAATTGGCCCTACCAAGCCAGGCACTGCCATGGACATATGAGGAGAAAGCCAAAAATTATCTAGGATTCTCATTCTTACCCTATCTTCAATTACCTTCACTTTTGCCCCAGAGTTCCTGCTGCCTTCCCCAAGCAAGTATCTATCACACTTGTGCTTCCCAACCCTGGGTTTATGTGGCACTTACTGATGCCCCAGGCAGATGTCACCCTACAGATAAGAGACCAGAAGTCAAATGTCTAAGCATCTCCATTGAGACCCAGGAAGAGAAAAAGAGAAGACAGAGACAGGATATAAAGTGAGCCTTGAGCCTTGAGCTTCTGGTTATAGAGAAATCTACCCTGAGTTCAGTAAACTACGCATGAACATGAGGGTATTCTACCAAGGCCTGGCAGAGCAGATGCCAAGTTTTTTCTCTTCTTATGCTGATTTCAAGTGCTAGGGTGACAGATTAGGGTGCAAGCCAGGTAAGAGAAGGACTACTAGATCCTAATCTACCTTTTTTCCTTATATGCTATCCTAACATTCCTAACCTACCTGGTATGATAGAATGTCATATAAGAAAAAAATACAATAGAATAATTTTGTTTTTAGAATGGCGTTCTTCTAATCATCTGGAAATGACCATACACTATCAGAGGCTCCTGTATCCAGTTGTCTCCTCAATCCAGCTGTCTCTTCCCCTATAAATTGGCCCTGCCTCTTTTCATATTGTTTGTCTTCCCTATAGATCCTGATCCCATTCAGCAATGTCTTGGGCTTTTGTTCTTATCCCTATCACCGTCTTCAGGCATGAGCCCTGGAATAGAAAACAACTGAAGATACTCTCCCTCCTGCCCAACCAAGATTTCTTCCATTGTGACTGCAGACTCATATCTAGGAAGAAGTCCCTCCTTTCTTCCCTTTCATTATACCCTGACTTACCTCTTCTGGGGGCAGCCTTGCCAGTGGCTTGATGACAGCTGCCAGGGGCACCTGAGCCTGCTTAGCCATGTCAGATGTACAAGGGATATTATAAGATGTGCATCGAATGTATCGAGGACTTGCATTCCCTGAAGAAGGAAGTAGAAAACCTGAGTCAGATCACAGAATCCCTCCAGTTAACCAGCTTCCATTGCTGATCCACCCTATCACCCCAACAAATGCTAGAGCTGATGGTGGCTTTTCCCCTCCTGGAGACCAATGAGGGGCTAATCTTTGATTAAAGACTGATAAAAGTCCCATCTATAAACTGATATCTTGGAGTGAAAGTCCCCACAGGGAGGAGTTAATGCCCTTCTCACCTTGGTCTTTCACTAGGAAGTTGGTAGTAACTAAGGGTGGCACCTGGCCCCGTACTCCAGTAACAAATGGCTCTGAACCGCGGTTGTTCCGGTCATCCTCAATAACCTGAATCTGTAGGGAAAGTGAAATGAGTGAGGTGGCAGAAGGGAGTACCAGGTGCCAGAAAACCAGGAGAAAGAAGGCTGAAACTTCAGCACAGAAACTAACAATTTGCCAAGGAATGCCTCATGTACAAGGCCTGCTCTCCTTCTGGAGATCATAAAATGCTACAATGCCAATCTTCTGCTCTACAATTAGCAGCAAAATGCTGGACAGGCAACACCAAGAATGGGCTTCTTTATGAATTGCCCAAACCCTCAATCAATAATAATCACCCTTTTATTCCCCCAACTCCAGGACAGCTCCAGCTCTTATCAGAAACCTTCAAACATGACCAGATTTCACTTCCCTCCCCCATCTCGCCTACCCCATTTCTTCCCCGCAAAGACACAGTCTGAGTCAGAGTAGGAAAACAGACAACAGTAACCATGTAAAAATGAATCTACCTGGAATGACTCTACATTTAATGAAAGTAGAAGGGACAGGGTAAGGAGAGGATTACACAGCCAGAAATGATCCGGTAAGGTGAGGAAGCAGATGCTGCCTTATGCTGAGGTAAGCATCAGTGTTTAAATATGGGAGAAGAGGTTAAGAACCCATACCTTATAGCCCAATCCTCAGTCTCCCATATTTTGACAACCCAGAAAAAGAAAAACTAATAAAAAAGATTTTTGCAAAGCTGGTAATCAGATCTTTGTGCGGGCTGATGACCCTTGGCCAGTTACTTCAAGATGAGTTTGGTAAAACCAGAAAAAGTAAAGGGAGAATAAGACTCCACATCCCATAGCAGAAGGAGTCGAAGCTTAGAAATATATCAGAGTCAAAAAGACTCTCCAGTTGAGAAAGTGGCCTACATTTTCCCAAACCAGTAGTTCCTTCCCTTGTAAGAAAGCTTTTATCTCAAACTTGTACATTCTTAGCCACCTACCCAAATGTTTGTCCACAGTCTGTAGAAAATTCAAACCCAAAGGGGAAGGATTTACCGCTCATCTCTGTCCTATTCCATCAAATGCCACATGTAGACTCCTGGAGGAGCCAGAAGGCCTAATACCAAAGCTTAACATGCCACCTGACCCCACCCTTAGAGCCTGACCTTCTACCACCCCACACTTAAGGCACTGGTAACAGCTTGCTACTTCTTCATTACATGGTGACTTGAAGCATGCACATCCTTCTAGTTTATAAAAGTGAGGTCTAGAAGGACTGAGGGAAAGGATGGAGAGGGATGGACATGGTGGATGAGGTGAAGATGATGTCACACGCATGCATGGATGGCACTAACACAGGGATGACACACACACACCCCCCCACCCCCTGCACTTACTGGACTAGGAATGGCATCAGGGTCTATTCTGTGCCTGGTTTTCTGCTGAGGAGGCAGCTCATTGAGTTGCTTTTAGTGTTTTAATAATAAAGGCAGCAGGGGAATATAGGGAAGGAGACAAAAGAACAAGAAGCAGATGTTACTTCTCTCAACCCTGACAGTTAGACATGAACAGCCGGAGCCCAGCTCATAGTGCTGATATCAGGTCCCGTCTAGATCAGAAATTCCAAGTCTTTCTGGCCCAACACAGAGGCTTTAATGGCTTAGACTATGATGTAGAAAAATAAGGAGAAGGGCATATAGGAGGCAAGCAGGGGTTACACAGAGAGGGGCTGAATGGGAGAATTCTTAAGAAAGAAGAGGTATATTCCCTCCAAAAGACCAAACCTCCCACTTAAGGACTAGTCTTATGCTGAAAGAAGCCTCCCCTCACATGTACTGGAATCTCCTTCTCACGGAAGGAGGGGTTGCTTAATACTTTCAGGTCCCCCTTAGCCAACAAGGTCCCTCACCCTGGTAGTTCCCCAAAGGAAGAGGGAAAAGAATGGAATATGACAATGGCTAAGCATGGTAAGGTAACCGACATAGCACATGTTGCAGACAGCGCTATAAAGGGGCCCCCGCTTCAGAGTTCAGTCCCAACCTCTATTCTGAGTATGATAAGGAAAGCCTGAGAATTCTGATGGCTCTAAGGGTGAGATTCACCCTCTTCCTGGGAGAAGCATCTTCCCCAAACTGACCTTATGAACTGTAGATCACTTTTCCCCATCCACACAGGAGCCTAGCAAACAGAAGTACTAAAGGTTTTTTCCTAAAACTATCCAAGTAGGGGCAGAGAGAAACCAGTGAAACCTTCTTTCTCTTAACATCTAATACCAGAGAATTCCCCCCAGCTCTACCCATTAAGGTTGCTGTCCTACTAGATCTAAGAGGACAAGACCTGGACACAGCCACTATGCCACAGGAGGGTAGAGATTACCATGCTATGTCCAATAGTTAAGAGAACATAGCACTCAACCCAGAGCTCTACTGACACTGCTGGTCACTCCTGGCTTCCCTTCCTTTCCTGCCCAGCTATGGAGTAAAAGTGCCCCAAACGATGTCTGGGGCCTCAAGCTACAGTTCAAAGGCTCAAAAATTACATCTAGCTTCTACACCTAGGAGAAGATGAATGAGGAGGGAAAATAATCAGAAAATGTTGGCAAACATCTAATCTAGGTTGATTCACTTATATGGCAGCCACAAACTCCTTCCCCAGGACCACATAACTAATCTACTTACAGGGCTCGGGATGGCATCAGGATCCAGGCGCTTAGGAGGCAGTGGCTGAGGAGGCCCGGGCTGACTGCCAAAAGTGGGTGCTCCTGGGTAGGGGCTTCCATAACTGGGCTGAGGGCCCCGGACTGGTCCAAAGGAACCTGAGCAACAAGGACACAAAGTTGATGAACTCAAAATTCTCTCTCTTCTTAAGGCCTCAGGGAAATAACTAGACTCCTATAAATGCAGAACTATGAGGCAGAGTAATAACAATTCAGAGAAAGACCATACTATCTGAACAATGAGAATAACAATAAAGAATAAACAATCAGAATAATGAATAAACCCTACATCCTAATAATACACTGAAGCTGTCCATCTAGTTCACCACTTAGCAAGCAATACCAAAAACAAACAAAAAACCACCTAAATAGCTGAAGCTTTTGGCTTCTAGACAGACTTTGGGAAAAACTCACCATTTTGTTGCAGTTGATAGCCTGGCTGCTGGGAGGAGTGCATAGGTGGTGGCTGTCCCGGAAGCCCAGCCATCTGGGTACCAGGGTGTACAACTTGAGGAGGAGGTGAGGACACATGGTTGGGCTGGCTCACTGGGGGTCCCACAAAACTCTGTCCAGGCAGTATTGGACCAGTCACTGAAGGCATCCGAGGACCCCCTGAAGCTGGGGGTATGAAGCTGGAGGCCTGCTGTGGGGCAGATCGCTGGGGAGGCTGGGCCCCAGAAGGACCCTGTGCCTGGCTAAGGGGAGGAGCCTGGCCTTGAGGATAGGAGCCATACAGACCAGAGTTAGGGAAACTTCCTGAGGCTGAGGCCAGTGATGTTGGTGGGCCTGAGAAATACAAGAGGTAGAATCAGAATCCTGTCATTACTGAATTTATACTCAGTAACTCACTTCCCTTTCCACATAAGAGGAACAGGAATGCCTGTCCTATGTGCGAGGGCTCAGAGGCATAAGAAATGAAAGGGATTAACGTGTAGCCCCACAGCCTGATGCTTCTAAAAAAGGAAGGAACAGTAACATTCCTGTGGTCACAGCTACTCACCATAGCCCAACCCTGAAGGGGGAGGGGCCGGGGCAACAGCACCACTGATCTGCATTCCAGCCATCTGGGCAGTCACCTGTGCACTTGTTGGGGGAGGACCATAGGGCTGAAGCACAGTTGGCTGGCTGACCACAGGGGCCAATGGGGCTGACCCAAATGGCTGAGACCCAGGGAGCCTGTGAAGAGAAGGCAGGCAGTAAGGACTAGTGGGGCAGGACACCTTTCAAAGTTGGCAGGCAATCCACATCATACAGGAAGCTATACTGTTTTACAGTATCTTAATTTCATCCTGGGCTCATTTATAACTTCATACTTTTGTATATATGCAGTAAACTATACTCCTGCTGATCCACACTGTGATTATTCATGACAAACCTCATTTGCCATCAGGTTCACTCCACAAACATATGCCAAGCACCCTCGGATCAAATATTATTTACTCTGCTACTTAGATTATCATCTCCTCTGCCTCAATCCTTTGCTGACCAACCACCTCAGTTTTGTAATCAAAATCCCTAAAAGAAGTGAAACAGAAGATGCACAGAAATATTAACTCAAAAGGCACTTAACAAATGTGGGATCAAACACATGAAGTTTGACTATTTAACCTTCAAACCAAAGTATTTATTACTTTATACTGCGAAAGGTGTTAGAAAGTTCTAGATCAGTGGAACAGGACAGCCGAGTTTGGAATCTGTGCTAATCGTAAAGATGAGTAAACTCCACCAGAAACAGGCTACCAAAATTCGACATAAACCAGGTAGCCTTCTAGCTGGGTCTATCCAGCAAAGTCTGATTACTTGGATAGCTATGTCGGGCAGTCCCATGGTATCAGATGGCACATTAAAATATAAATACAAAATCATTCCAGTATCATTGCCTACCAACTAGCAACTTGTACTGGTGTTTTAGTGTTCTTACTACAGAAATCTACAACATAGATCACAGGTGGCAAATACAAGGCCTGTGGGCCGAATCCAGCCCTCCACCTTGTTTTATCCAGCCCGGCACCTTGTTTCTACCTGGCGGCAGCGCCGAGCTCCTTGCCCCCAGTTAAGGAGCAGTTACATTTATACAGTCCTAACATTACATTCAGCCCTTTGAAGGCAACCGCAAGGCTGATGGGGCCCCTGATGAAAATGAGCTTGATAGCCCTGACGTAGATTATTATACACAATAAACTCCTTCTGGGATATCAAGAATGAATCAAATCCTTCACAATAGTTTATTATATCGAAATTCTGATTTATCCTTCTTGTTTATTTTGTCTTTACTGAATAGCTGGTACTTTATTATACTTGGTCAGCTTCTATTAGTCCAGTAGTGTAACACTTTTTTTTTTTCATTCAACTAGTATTTTCTAACTGTTATGCCAGTGAACCTTACCTCCCTAAGCTCTTTGCTGGGCTTTGCAATTGTTGTTGTTTTGTTTTGTTTTGTTTTTAAGATTTTATTTATTTTTAGAGAGAGGGGAAGGGAGGGAGAAAGAGAGGGAGAAACATTCATGTGAGAGAGAAACATCAATTGGTTGCCACTCATACCTGCCCCAAATGGGAACTGAACCGGCAACCCAGGCGTGTGCCCTGACCAGGAATTGAACCAGAGACCTTTCGCTCTGTGGGATGATACCCAACCAACTGAGACACTCTGGTCAGTGCTGGCTTAGCAGTTTTTATCTTCCATAACACCAAACTATTAGCACTGTGGCAGATGCTCATAAATCCTTGTCAGAATTATTATATTCCATAGTCCTACTCCATTAATATGAATAATATTATCAGCTACCTAATGTTATTCTGTCATGTGCCCTAGTAAGAATAAACCTCCATCTGTGTATGTACCTGTATACAGCTTTACAACTTATAAAGCATCTCTAAGTGCTTTAATGTAACCCTCCCAGCAAAATAATGAGGGAGACAGAATGGATAAAAAAACACATTAGTGGCAGACCAAGCTAAAACTAGAGCCCAGACCTAATTCTTAGTCCTTATTTATTAGTCTTTAGTCCTTAGTCCTTAGTCTTTATTTTTAAATTGTGAAATGACATATAGAAAAAAATACATTAAACACATATATACTGTTGAATAATTATAATTCAAACACCCATGAATTCAAAACCAAGTCAAGAAATAGCATATAATAAGGCCCCGTGTGTCTCTCCTCCACCATAGCCCTCTCCCTTATCACAGAAGCAACTATTTTCCTAACTTCCTAATAATCATTCCCTTGTCTTTAAAACAGTCTAGTTCAGTTTTGTCTACTTTTTAAACAGAATCACATCACATACATGCTTCCTTTTGTTTAAGCATGTTTATGAAATTCATCTATCCTCTACTCATCATGAAATGTTATTTCATTAAATAAACATGCTATAATTACTTAAGCATTTTAATGCAGAAGGATATGTGGGTTTTCCTAATTTTTGGATATTATAAACAATGCTGCTATAACAAACATTCAATAAACTTGTTTACACACATGAGTTTTTCTAAAGCATACAACTATGAGTGAAATAACTGGATTATAAGGTGTGCATATCTTCAATTTTAACAGATAATTCCAAATTATCCTCCCCAAATAGTTGTATAAATTTGCATCTGAACAGCAGTAGAAAAGAGTTCCTGTTACCCCATATTCTCAGCAATATTCAGTATTGTCAGACTTTTTAATTTTGCCAATCTGATTGATACATAGGAGAATCCTGTTGTGGTTTTTTAATTGTTTTTCACTACTTCTGAGGTTGAACAGCTTCTTGAAAAATTTTATTTTTCAATTATAGTTGACATACAATATTATATTAGTTTCAGGTGTACAACACAGTGATTAGACATTTATATACCTTATAAAGTGATTACCCAGATGAGCCTAGTACCCATCTGACACCATACAAAGTTATTACAATATTATTGACTATATTCCCTATATTGTATTTTATATCCATGACTATTTTTATAACTGGCAATTTGTACAGAATTCTTAATCCCTTTCACCTTTTTGACCCATCCTCCCAACCCCCCTCCCTTCTGGCAATCATCAATAAATGACTTTTTAATATGTTCTCTGGCTATCAGTATTTCTTCTTTGTAAAAACCTGTTCTGGTTTTTGTCCGTTATTTTTTCAACTGCATTGACTTTTTCTTATTGGTTAAAAAGTAGGAGCTCTTTACATAGTCTGGACACTATTTTATGTGTTTATGTCTACCATATGTGTAAATACCTTTTTCTATTCTGGAACTTGTCTTTCCAATGTACTTTTTTTTTCCTTTCAATTTTTATTTATTGATTTTAGAGAGGGAGAAAAAGGGAGAGAAAGAAACAATAATTTGTTATTCCACTTATGTATGTGTTCACTGGTTGATTCTTGTATGTATCCTAACCAAGAATCGAACCCACAGCCTTGGTGTATCTGGATGACACTAATCAACTGAGTTATCTAGCCAGGGCCCCAATGTACTTTTTTTTTTCTTAAAGATTTTATTTATTTTATTTTTAGACAGAGGGGAAGGAAAGGAGAAATAGAGGGAGGGAAACATCAATGTGTGGTTGCCTCTCACGCACCTCCTACTGGGGACCTGGCCCACAACCCAGGCATGTGCCCTGACTGAAAATGGAACCGGCAACCTTTTGGTTCACTGGCTGGCACTCAATCCACTGAGCCACACCAGCCAGGGCCCCAATGTACTTCCCATTCAATCAAACATACAAACATCTCAAAAAACAAATAAAACAAAACAAAACAAAACAAAACAAAAAAACAACTACAATACAAAAACCCAAAAGTCCATCAGGGGATAAACAGATAAACAAAATGTGGTATTGTATCCATATAATGAAATATTATTTGGCCATAAAAAAGTACTGATACATGCTGCAATACAAACATTGAAAAGTTATTCCAAGTGAAGGAAGTTAGTTACAAAATATCACACAGTATATGACTTCACTCATATGAAAGTCCAGAATAGGGGAATCTATAGCCACCGAAAATAATTAGTGGTTGCTTAGAGTTGTGTGTGTAGGGGACTGAAGGAACAGATACACAGGCGCAGCTCCTTAGCTAAAGGATACGGTGTTTCTTCTTGAGGTGATAAAATGTTCTAAAATTGTCTGTGATGATGGTTGCATATAACTGTGAATACAATAAAAACCACTGAATTGTACACTTTAAATTCTCATGGTATGTAAATTGTATTTCCATGTTTTTTTTCTGAAATACAAATAAAATTGCCTGAAAATTTCACACACCCCTCAAGCTTTTGCTCCTCTTTTTAGCCAAATATTATAAAAGAACTGATCTATGCTCTGTCTCTGTCTCTAATTACTATTTCTCTGTCTCTATAAAGTTCCTACTTTCTGGGTTCATTTTCTTTTCCTTTCTTTTTCTTAGTAGTTTTCTCAACCAGAGTCTATACATAATAAACTCTCAGTCTGTGTCTGAAAATGTCTGTATTTGCCCTCTCTATTAGCTAAGGACATAATTCTAGGTTGACCACTATATTCCCTTAATGATTTCAAGGTACTGTTCTATTATCTGCACTCCTCTAATAGTCTCTATTTACTCTAATAAATACTGTTTTTCCTGAGAATCTCTTCAGACCAGGCTGAGGGAGTGTGACTGTTTTGCATTTGGTTCTGGAAGATATCACTCAAGATCAAATTAAAAAGCTTTGAGATAGTAAGTTTCACAACATCAAATTCACTCCTTTTAACTGTATAATTCACAATTTTTAGTAAATTTATAGGTGTGCAACCATCACCAGAATCCACCTTCAGAACATTTTTGTCATTCCAAAGAGGTCCCTCAAGTTCATTTGCAGTCCCAAAACCATCCCCCCGCC
The DNA here is from genome assembly GCA_028533065.1 of Trachops cirrhosus. Classification (NCBI taxonomy): domain Eukaryota; kingdom Metazoa; phylum Chordata; class Mammalia; order Chiroptera; family Phyllostomidae; genus Trachops; species Trachops cirrhosus. Next base: position 109,324,393 of record CM052542.1, read on the forward strand.
CACCTACTTATCCATAGCCAGCCCAGGAGAAACAGGATTCTCTCTCTGCCAGTGTGCGGATTTTTTTCCCCTAGTCGATCTGTTCATGAAAGGTGCAGCCCAAGTCCAGACTTCATAAACAAAGTCTTCATTCCAAGTCTCAGCTCAGAAAAGTCAAAAGATTCATCCTCCATCCCCAGTATCTGCTTAAACCCACTCCAGTACCTGCTTAAGCCCCAGATTCTCAAGATGATAATTCCTGCACTCTCCACAGGCAGCCACAGTATCAGCTTACCACTCTCATTTTTCAGTTCCCACTTGGTGTCTCTAGCACTTAAGGATTTCACTTTCTTTTAAGCTTGATTATGCACTTGAAAAAATTTTTGGTTTCTATTTCCTTTCTCCTTCCTAGATGCTTGTAGCAAATAGCTTTTCAGGTTATAGCAATCTACTACCCAACTGAAACTCTGTGACCCACTGCAACGAAACAGCTGTCCTCCTATCTCCACTGAAACTACATTTATCAATGATGCTGAACCTTGCCAAGCCCAAGGTCAATCCTCAGTCTGCATCTTACCTTTCAGCAGCAAACAACACAGCTAATTATTCCTGCCTTCCTGAAATTCTTTCTTCATCTAGTTTCAAGACACAACACTCTCCTACCTAATCTCCTACCTCACTACTGCTCCTTCTCATTGTCTTTTGACGACTCCTCCTCTAACTTCTTTTTAAATGTTTGTAAGCTCCAAGGTTCAGTATTCAATTATATTCTTTACTCTCAACCCTCACTTTCTAAGTGATTTCATCTAGTCCTGTGGCTTAATATCTCTATACGGAAGACCTCCAGATTTATATCTCCAGTCCCAACATCATTTCTCAGCTATAGTATATACAACTACACACTCAATATCTCTACTTGGTAACTAGAAGCTTTTTAAAATTTTTAAAATATGTTCCAAAACCTATGCTGCCATCTTCACCAGTCTCCCAGCTAGTAGCTTTCTTAAATCTATCATGAACAAAATAAAACCCTTCATTTCACCCCCCAAATCCACTCCTCAAATATTTCCTACCTCAGTAAATAGCACCCAGTTTCTTAAGCCAACAAGTTAAGAGACATACAGAATTCCTCTCTTTCTTTTAACTCATGTCCAATCCTATTGACTCTACCTTTGAAATGTATCCCAGATCTATTTCTCAAACCTCTACCACTGCCATCCTAAACCAAACCAAGATCATCTCATACAAGATAAGCCTGGAACATCTTACCATACTTAAAGATTACTAGGGTCCTGTCGAAAGGACTAAGGAATCAATGAAGAGGCTGCCATTGGCCAAAATGGGACATTTTCAACTTCAATAATGATAATAATTACAATGGGTTGAAACCCATCAAGTATGTTAAAAGTCTATAAATTCATAATGAGATAAAAAAGAACTGGTGACCTTTACTAGATAACAGAAAACCAACTCATTTCCTTGTAAACTGGTAAATAAAGGTAAAGAATCAAGCATTTACCTTACATGAATTTCACAACTAATAACCAAATAACAGATGACAAAAATTATCTATAGTGGTATTCAAACAAATGAATGAAAAAGAAAAAAAAGAATTAGAATATCACCATTTTGAAAACCCAACAAATTAATCTACATTTGCATTAAGCATCAACAATTCCTAACCTTACAAAACGAGAGAAAACAAGATATTGTGTGCCTCCTATAGTCTTCGTCCACATTACTTAAAGAAATCAAACCCAGATCCAGCCTCTGTACCCAGCTGCTAATTTGCAGGAAATACAGAGGAAAGAGGAACACATTAAACTATAACATGAATATGCAACCAGGAGAAACCAGGCTGTGGGAAACTCTTCAGTTCAATTAACTTGGATTCTTCAATGATAAAGGATAAGAAAGAGATAGAGAGGGAACCTATAGACTTAAAAGACACATTAAGGTTGTTTTTTTTTAATAGGCAAAACTAAACTGTGGTGTCTCGGGAATATACCTTTAAGTGTAAACTATTTTTAAAAACACAAGAAAATAGTTACCTTAAAAGTTAGTTATGCAGGAAGAGAGAAAGTTATGATTTAACTAAGGTAAATGAATAGGCCTTTTACAGTATGTGACAGAGTTCTATTTCTTGATCTGGGTTGTAGTTACAAGGGGGTTCACTTTATAATAATCTATTAAGCCATAATTTGTCTTGTATGTATTTTTGTATGTGTTTTACATTGCAACGAATATCCATTGCATAAATAAATAACGGGAATATTACTCCCCAGCTTAATATTCTCCTAAGGCTTCTCACAGCAACTAAAATCAAATTTAAACTTAATAAGGCTTACAAAGCACTGCATAATATGTCTCCTGCCTGTTTCTTCCTTATCTCCTCTACTCTCTACTGGGCTAGCCACACTGGCCTCCTTGCTCTTCCTCACATCCACCAAATTAATTTCTCCATCAGGACCTTTGCACTTGTTGTGCCCTCTATCTACAACACTTCCCCTAACCTTTGGAGAGCTCCTGTCATCATTTCACTGAGGTTTCGAATACCACTTCAGAGAGGCTTTCCTTGACTGATGTATTTAAAACAGCTCCCTACCTTCTCACAGTCATGCTCTATATCCTTACTGTTTTCTTTCCCATTTATATCGTCTACTTGTTATCTTTTGAGTATTTCATTAGCTTGTAAGCTTCATGAGGGCAGAGAGTGGGTCTGTTTTTTTTACTGCTACATCTCCAACCTCTAAAATAATGTCTGATACATAATAGTACAAAATAAATATTTTTTGAGTGGATGAATGAATGAATTCTCTATACTGCTTACAGAATATTCAAACACCCAGGGTTAGGAGAGCTTCTCAGGATCTTTCTCCAGGTTTGCAGTCAATGCTAAAAATGTACATTCTGGACACCCAATAAAAATGTCAATAAGTGACTCTTCCATTCCTACACACCATACCCACAGTTACACAGACCATGCACCACCAAAGTTTTCATCATTTATATGTGGGGTTTTTTTCAATGATCCTCATAATAATAGTATATTGGCCTTGATGAACAATGAAAGCTTTCACAGAATGACATATATGGTTTTCCTTTAAGATCTTCTCTTTCATAATTGGTCACACCTGAACTTAACCAGTAAGTCCTACTAAGTGCCTGTTCTAGAGGAAAGAGGAAAGTCAGAGGAGACAAATATCCTAAGGTCCCTTTTTCCTGTTTCTCCCTTAGGTAAGCTCAGTATGATAGAAATATTGTAATTATTAAAGATATATGTCTAGGCAGGAAAAAAACTTCAAGTTCAAAGAAAGACAAAGAATATGCAAAAGAACCCAGGTACTAAGAGAGGTTAATAATCCACAGAGTGGACAGAAGCAGCATCTTTAACCTGGAAAAATAAAAACAAAATACAAAAAGGTGCAAGAAAGAGAAAGGGGGTCTAAAAGAAAGACAAAAAGAAGGGATTAAGAAAAAAACCACCTCATAAACATAGACAACATGGTGATTACCAGAGGGAAAGGGGCATGGGAGAAGGTAGAACACAGTAAAGGGGGGATAAATGGTGATAAAAGGAGACTTGATTTGGGGTGGTGAACACATAATACAATATACAGGTAAAGTATTATAGACTCATACACCTGAAGCTTATATAATTTTATTAACCAATGTCACCCCAATAAATTCAATGAAAAAAGAAAATGTGGAAGGGTTTGAAGGAACTAGTATAAAGGGCACAGGGACAGTAACAAGGGGGGGGTGGAGACGGGAGGGAGGTGGGGAGGGCTGGGGGGGTGGGCTGGGATGGGGGTAAAGGGCATGAAACTGCACTTGAACAACAATTTAAAAAAGATTAAAAAAAGAAAATATTTTAAATTCACATAAATAAATAAATGGCAAACAAACAAAACAAAAAAAGGAAACGGGAAACAGGCCCTCAAACATTCCTAATCCTTCCAGTTTCATCGGACCAATTTTAGGTTGACCCAAGCACATACCTCTGCATCTGAACAGTGGAACTAGGCCCATTCTGTATATCTCCTTGGCCAAACTGGCCATATGTACCCTGGCCAGAAGGGACTTGTGCTGTGGAAGTTGGAGGCACCCCTGAAGAAGGTGGGGCTCTTGACACACCTGAGGGTAAAGGACAGAAAATAAGAAATTGGGAAATAACTTTCTCCTCCACCCTGAGCAAGGAATGCAAAGCAAAGATCAATAGGCTCAAACCTTCACTGACCCAATATCACAGCTTTTAATGAAAAGGAGATCACCAACATGCAAACCCAACTACAACAGATTCTGAACACTGATGCTGAATCAGAGAGTCTCCACTCTCCTCAAGAGGTATAATACAAGTAAAGCTGTAGCCAGAGCTATAAGAATGTAGGACTTTCCTGGGATCACCATACACTTACTCACTCAAGACCCTAGACTAAAAGTCAATTCTTTTAAGGAAAAAATTTGTACTCCGTAACTTAGAAACTCAGAGCGTATATGAGAAAGATGGCACAGAAGATGACCAAGTAAACACTGAACTATGTTGTAAAGAAAGGTACCTCTTGGGGAGACTATTCTGCCAACCGCCTCTTCATATATTCTATTCTTCCTAACCATCTTCTTTTCATCCACTTCTAAGTGCTGAGTCTCCCCATAGCACATGGCTCAGGAAAGTGTTCCCATAGGTTGAAGACTTTGTTTCTGCCCAATAGTTAGTAAGGATAGCTGGCCTAACCTCCCATTAGTTCTGCCACTTATATCTTAACAAAAGCTAGACTCTATCCTTTCTGCTCATCAGAGCTCCCAACAAGGCTACTTCTACTTCCCCCAATCATCCTTCCTGCATACTGTCCCCAACCATCCTTTCCACATGAAATGCAGGAAGAAAGTAATTAGTTACTTGGCACATCACTTTGGAAATGATGCTGACCCCTGTTCATTTGTTTTTCTTTTCCTCTGCCTTCAGCAGAGATTAGACACTAGAGAACCTGCTTACAGGAACATGATCAATCTGAACCTACTTTCTAGCCATCACCAAACCCCATATGTTTTCCTTTCAATAACAAAGCTTCCTCTTGAGGCAATGCCAAACTCCATCTTGATAAGCCAGGACTTCACCGATCAGAGGTGGACTCTGTCCAGCCAAAGTCCTAACCCAGAGTAAGCCTCTTCCAGAAACCTGAGACATAATCTGCCCATCTCATGAATTTTTTTCAAAGTTAAAATTAAAATAGTAATACTTCATTTCCCAAATCTCACCTATGCCTCCTTGGTCCCATATCCCTTCATGGAATTTACTATTTTTTTTTAAATCCTCACCCAAGGGTAACCTATGTTTATTAATTTGAGAGAAAGAGGAAGGCATAGAGAGAGAAACACCAATTGGTTGCCTCCAATCAAACTTATAACCTAGGTACATGCCTGATGAGGAATCAAGCTCACAACTTTTTGGTGTACATACAGGACAACACTCCAAACAACTGAGCCACCTGGCCAGGGCTGGATTTACTATCTTAAAAAGCAGCATAAAGCCATGGCTGGTGTGACTCAGTGGACTGAATGCCAGCCTAACAACCAAAAGGACACCAGTTTGCTTCCCAGTCAGGGCACATGCCTGGGTTGCAGGCCAGGTCTCCAGTACAGGGCGCACAAGAGGCAACCATATACTGATGTTTCACTCCCTCTTTTTCTCCCTCCCTTCCCTTCTGTCTAAAAATAAAGAAATAAAATCTTTTAAAAAAAGCAGCATAAAGCATTTGACATACCTTAAGTCCTCAATTAGCCTATCCAAAGATCTACTGCTAACTGTTTTCTAGAAGTCCTTATGGATATTCTGTAGAGTATTAGCTGCTCTTCTTCCAAAAGAAATGTAAAAGCCAAACACTGATTTTAAGGAAGCACCAGATAAAGTGCTTCCTTATTGCCCTGATATTAGAGTCTCTAAGAATCAGAAGAACTCAAGCAAAGGGAAAGGAATGATATCAGCTGAAAGATATGAGAGGCAGCAAAAATCAGGCACAAAAACACCACACTTTCTATCCATGAACTAGTTCCCCACATCCAAGAGTCATTCTTCAATAGAATTGTCCATCCCATGAGAGGCATTCTCAATATACATGAGGAACAAGTAATTTCAGGGAGATGTGAGGTCAACAGGAAATATTTAGTCTTGGTCATAGTCCTTGGAGAACCTATAACCACTGCCCTTCCACCCATCTGTGAACAACGCAGCCAGGTAAGGCTGCACAGGGTGACACCCACAGGAAATGAAGTGCCATTGAATACGGAAGATATGGCCTCATTAGATGTCTTAAGGCAGAAACGCAGTCAACTCATGTAAAAACGGGAGGCACAGACTGCTCACAGGGCTCTGGCTCTCAGTGACCAAGAGCCACATTCATGTTCCTCAATCCCAGTCACCCCAACTCTCTAGACAACTTTGATAGGGAAATACAACCCAACCTAGAGACTGATTCCCCTGCTTACTTCAAAGGAAACTTGGAAACATACCTGGGGGAGGTGTTTGCTGATAGCCTGGTACCGGCCCATTGTAGGCCCCATAGGGTGTGGGAGGAGCTGTGGACCCCGGCTGCCCACCATAGCTGGATTGATGATACCCTGGGTAGACAGGCTGGGGCTGCCCAAATGGCGGCACAGGTGGAGCTGATTGGTTGACGTTCATTATGAGAGCATCCCCAACTTGGTCTCACCTATTAGATATAAGAGAAGAGAGAAATTAGTCAAAATCAACTCTCTAAAGAGAGAGCAACTATACAGGGGGGGAAGTAGATATAAAGAAATAGGACTGACCTTATCAGGCAGTGATCAGCCTAATCATTCCCATACTCCACAGGATCTTTGTAATTTTCTGCCCCAGCAGTAGCCAGACTACCTCCCCAAAGTAAGGATTTTGTTACTCTGAACCCCATGCTATGTCACTGCCTAGAGGGTATGAACTTCAACTTTAGACAGGCCCACTGGAATGGAACAGCAGCCTCCACTCCCCAGCAGTATGATTTCTAGTGTCTAGACACACAAGGAGTCCTACCACTAATGAACTTCTGTGATATTACAGGTAAATGAACCAGTGTTCCCACTTTCCACTCATTCATTCTAGCATCCATTCATTCAACAAACACTGGATATCTTCTAGTGCATCAGTCATTTTTAATCATTCAGGCTACATGTCTAAAATAGATCAGATAAGTTGTTCCCTTGAAAATACAAATCTTACAGTAACTGATTAAAGAAATGATACTCTAGCTAAATTACAATAATCCAAATGCTACTCCATCTCCAGTCTTCCCCCCCAAAGAACTGTCTGTACCTTAGAACTGAAGCATTAGAATAACTAAATGTAAAGGACATCTAAAAACTCTAGCAAGGTATCAGATTAGAAGCAAGTTCAGGCCAGGCACAAAAAAAAAAAAAATCTCACAATAACCTAGGGAAACAGTTCAAGGATCAGAAGCAAAGTTAGATTTCATAGAAAAAAGATCGTTCACCTTATCCATCAAGCAGAGAGACTATGAGTATTTTCAAATCCCTACGCACCTCTCCAACTCTTCCTGTTTCTGTTCTCCTTATATGCTTGTCATGAATCTAGGCTACCACCAAAATTATTCAATTTTGCCCTGCAACAGAGGAATGAATTTGAGGTCCTTTCCTCGATCCCTCCAAGAACAAGACTACCTGATTACAGAGAAGGGGCCCAGGAAGCAGGGCTCAAAGCTGCTGCAGTGGAACAATGGGCCTCTTCCCTTTGTTAAGAAGGATCATATTGACTATAGAAGAGCTGAGCTGCCTTCTGGACTAGAACTCTTTAAACTCAGAGCCATCTTGGCCGTTGTTCTTCCAAATCCTAAACCTTACACAGGTCACAACATTAAGTTTGACAGATGATCTTCTCCCTTTCATCTTCCTAAAGTCAGTGTGGGGCTGAGGGTGAAAGGAGAGGAGCTTCTTCTCCAGGACATAATTCCCTCAAACACACCCAAGAGTTTGGAGCAGGCTCAAGTTTACACTCCATTCTGGGTGGACAGTCGAGGGTGCAACCCAGGAGGCGGGGCAAGCTTTCTAGAACTCTGAAAGTAGTTCAGCTGTGGAGACTGGGAGCGCCGGGGATCAAGACCGAGAAGCCAAGACAGCTTCTCGGGCCACGATGAGGGAGAGCTGATCCATTAAGCATGGAGATCGAGCATCTTGCCCTTTCAACAAGCTCGGGGCAGGAAGCGGGAGCCGGAATCTGGGCCGGGAGGAGAGAAGGGAGGTAGGGTCTAAGGCTGATCTTAGACAGTGTTGCGTGAGGTGAGGGTCTCTCACCCAGCCCCGCCCCCGTGCTCCTCCCTTCCTTCTCAGACCGAACCCCGATCTGGCCAGTGATACCCCGGCCTCTCCGCTTCTTTCCTACCCACCAACCTCCGGATGCCACTCCTCACCCGGCTCCAGATCCAGGTTCGACTCGTTCCTAACGTCAAGGATCCCAGGCTCCACTTCCGGTTCCTAGGGGGCTGTCTTGTCGCCCCCGGAAGTCCCACCCTCACGCTCTAGGGCCGAACCACTCCTTCTGCCACGTCTGCAGTGGGCACGCGCCCAGGATCCCGGATGCTGCGCATGCGCCGATTTCTTCCGCGATCCGGGCCGCCCCTTTGGAGGCTCAGCAGATTTTTTTTTGCTTTTTTGTTCCCCGCCCCTTCCGATGTCCCAGTAGCCTTACGGTTCCACCAGCTGAGAAGCGATTGCGAAGACTGCTAGGTCAAGCTGTCTTTATTAACGAATCCCTCAATCGCCTGTGACCTGTTAGTGACCTCTAACCTAGAGCCCTGTAGCTACTTCCTGCTGACCCCTAACTCCATTGATTTCCGCCTTCGATGTTGTTCTCACCCTTGTCCTTTGCCGGTCATGAGCTTTGCGGGACGTATGAGAGAGTAAAGGACACTAACTGTGCTTTAGGATTTCATGTTTTAGTGCCCTGGCTCTGCAATCGCTATCTTGGGCAACTTAACCCTGCCTCAGTTTCCTTCATCTGCAAAATGGAGAGGATATTAAATACCCTTCTAATAGCGTGATGCCTTTCTAGTAGTCACGTAGGTTGCCTGGCACCGTTGTAAGCAGTCGGTGAAAGTTAGCTGTTACTAGTTAACCACTTTTATACGGCTTCTAGGTTTAGATGCAGAGCTTCATTATGAAAGCTAGGTGATCAGTGCTCTCAGAATACAGCCAGCATGTGGAAGAGCTACAGTTTCTGGAGTAATTATTATTACCCCTAATGAACAACAATTGTAGCTAATCTTTGTATGATTTATTTAAATATACCATATTTTGCCATGTATAATGCACTCCCGTGTATATACTGTGCACCCACATTTTCGGTCCAAACTTTCAGGAAAAAAATCTTTCATTTTAATTTTTTAAATTCAATTATGTGTTTGTATTAAGATACTGGTTTTTTGTATTATAAAGGAATCTTAGCGTTTATTTTGAACATATTATGATACAAGAAGTTTTGTATGCCAAAGTACAAAGCACAAGAACAGATACAAGGTATTTCAGGTACTACCCATGTATAATGCACAGCCCTATTTTTTCCTCAAAAATTTGGGCAAAAAAGTGCACATTATACATGGCAAAATATGGGCCACGGCCTCATTGATTCATTTCAATAATGTTTATTTAATAATCATCTTTGAGCCCTGGCTGGTGTGGCTCAGTGGTTTGAGCACTGACTTGTGAACCAAAGGGTCCCTGGTTCCATTCCCAGTCAGGGCACATGCCTGGGTTGCAGGCCAGGTCCCCAGTAGGGGGCGCTGAGAGGCAACCACACATTAATGTTTCCCACCCTCTCTTTCTCCCTCCCTTCCACTCCCTCTAAAAATAAATAAAATCTTAAAAAAAAAAAATCTTTGAGCACTGCTATGTGCCAAGCCATGTTCTTGGTTCTGGGAGCACAGTAGTGCACAAAAGTTCTTGTTCTCATATTGCTGATGGTAAATATTAGTTACATTGAAGCACACAGTGGTATGAACCATTCATTGGAAAATATTGCACTGGTAGTCTGTGTTGGAAGCTGTATTAGGCATTGAGCAAGCTTTAGTAAATGAGTCAACTCCTGTCCTCAGGAGTTTATAGTTGAGGTCAGTAGTTCTCAAAGTGTGATCCTGGGCTCAACAGTATCAGTATGACCTGAGAACCTGTTAGAAATGCAAATATGACCCACCCTAGACATACTGAATCAGAAATTCTGGAGGTGGGCCTAGCAAGCTATGGTTTAATAGGCCCTCCAGATGATTCCTTTTGTACACTGAAGATTGAAACCCACTAGTCTAGATTAGCAACTTGCCAGATTCAATAACATTGTTAAACACCTACCATAGGCTGGGATGTCTGATTTTATTTTCACATAATTTATCCCATTTAACTCATATCAGCATAGGAAAGTTAGTATCCTCTGTCTTGCTTACAGTTGCACTCCTAGTAAGTGGTAGAGCCTAAATTCAGTTCCTTGAAAGGCTGATGTGTTGCATTTTATCACCTTCTGTATCTCCACTTTGGTTCTCAATCTTGATGGCACATTGGAATCACCTGTGGTTCTAAAGCGGCAATACCAGACCTGTCTGGTGTGGCTCAGTGGATTGAGTGCTGGCCTGTGAACTGAAAGGTCGCTTGTCCAGTTCCCAGTCAGGGCACATGCCTGGGTTGCAGGCCAGGTCCCTGGATGGGGGCATTCAAGAGGCAACCCATCAATGAATCTCCCACACAGCGATGTTTCTCTCCCTCTCTTTCTCCCTCCCTTCCCCATCTTTTAAAGATAAATAAATGAAATATTTTTAAAAATAAAAAAAATGGCAATACCAGGTACCAGACCAATAAAATCAAAATCCCTAAGACCTAATAATCACACTGATAGACTATTTCATTACATTATCATCTAATTCTATATGGTGTCTCATGTTAGGGAACCAGTAGCTTTAAAAGTTTTCCAGGTAATTCTAATGTGCACTGAGGGTTAAATGAAAGCCTACATATAGCTAACACTTAATAAATGCTTGAATAGTGAATGAATGGATATTTAGATACTCTTTTTACTGATGAAGTCAAGTAACTGCCCAAGGTAACTCAGCTAATAAATAATGGAACAAAAGTCCAAGTTCATACCTGATTCTGTATCCCAAGTGCTTTCTATGACGACATACATACACCAAGGCGAACAGCATTTGGCAGAACAGCTGTTCCAGGAAATGCTGTAGCCTTTGATAATTACAGCTTCATAATGTTTAATAACAGACAGTCCTTAACATAGGACACATTCATGGTAATGGAAACCTAAAAATAAGTAGGGGTTTTATTACTAACATGAGTTGGCATGTTTATGCACACCTATCCATGTTCACCTTTCCACGACTACCTATTGTAAGAGTCAATTTAATTTAGCAAACATTTATTGAGCACTGTTTACATCCATCATTGTTCTGTGGGCTGTTGACTGGCTGTTGCACATAGTCCTTGCCTTCAAGTTTCTCACAGTCTAAGAGTGAGACAGGCATATAAACAAACAATAATATTGGCTGAGAATACAACAATAGAAACTGCTGATGCATCTGTTGCCCGGAAGAAGGAAGGCCTATTGTATAGGTAGGGAGTCAGGAGATGGGCGTGAAAGGTTTTATGGAACAGGCAACAACAGTTCAACTGGACCCAGGCTGATCAGAACTCCTCTACGTTGCACCTAAAAGTGCAGTGGGGTATAGATCTCCATTTTGATTAATAGGTAGATTCATGCAGGAAGGGGGCATTCTTTCTGGGGACCTTGAGAATCTGTGGGGCAAACTCGGCCATTCCTTGTTCTGGAATTGAAGCCCCTGCTCCTGCCACTTTGAAATGAGCTTTGGAGGAACATGGTTGGAATTTGTCCATGACCCAATCATGGAAGCCACAATCCCTGAAAGGGTGTACATGAGTTATGGAGACTAGAGAGCTAGTACTCCGAGTCCTGAATAAAAGGCCCTTGCAGGAGAATGGGGGACAGGGGAGGACAGAAGTTTTTGCTATAGTTAGCTCTGGAAGTAATACAGCTGGGGGTGGGAGAAGAGTACAGCCGGCAACTATTTTGAGCACAACTCCGATTGACAGGACACGTGTGCTGGACTCTACTGATCCCAGGGCCAAGTTGCCTGCCTGTGGTGTGTGGTGTGGGGTGGGGGGGAAGGCCTGGGGCAGCAGGAGCAGGAGAGCCAGACAGACAGGCCGGACGGGGTACCAGCACCTCGACTTCTCTCCCTGGGACACTCTCCAAACTCCGAGGGCCATAGGTCAAACTGAGCGATGGGTGCTGAGGAGGTGCTGGTCACACTGTCAGGGGGAGCACCCTGGGGCTTCCGACTTCAGGGGGGGTCGGAGCAGAGGAAACCCTTACAGGTATCCAAGGTAAGGGAGAGCCCCTATATTGAGGTTTCAGGGAAAGGGGAAACCCAGGGGAACCTGGGAAGAGTCACGTGGTGGTCTATGGGGGAGAAGCGGGGGGAGGTGCTATGGAGAAGAGGAGTGGGAGTGGGTGGGCAGGGAAGCATGCTGGTTTGGTGGGGGGAGTAGTGCCTGAGCACAGGCTTCTTATGGGCGTGAGGGCTATCAGAAAGGGGATTCCTGGTTTCTGGTAGCAGAGAAAAAGAAAGACTCTGTCTCTGTTCCCTGCAGCACCAAAGCAGCAGAGGCCCAGGTCTGGCCATCCAGTCTTTACTCTCTTGGGTCTGTGCCTCTACTCCAAACTCCAGGAATGTAGGGAAGTTTCTAATTTCTCTCCAACTAAACTGATATGTGATGAGCTGAGGCTGTCTTGTCCGGCCCAGTCTAGCCCTGCCTGGCCCTGCCCATGACTTCATTGCTCCTCTTTCCCTACACCATATCGTTCTCACTGAGTGAGACTCTTTTTTTAGGGCTAGCAGGGTAATGGCAGGATCTGGCCTGTCAGATGGAGTTGTTACCCTTTTGGTTTCACCAGACAGGCTTAATTTCCTCAACTGTAAAATGTGGGTAACAATAGTACCTACTTCACAGAGCCATTCTAAAGATTAAATGCAATAATACATGTAGAGTGCTTAGCACAATGCCTAACATTTAGTAAGCACTCAATAAATGACAGCCACCGTGACACACATCACACACAAAATTGGTCTCCCAGAACCCGCAGTTCCAGAATCTGCAGGACTCCCTCCAATTTGGAATACTGTTCTAAAATTTTGACTCTGTAGATAATAGTGCCTGCGGCTCCAAGGCCTAGGAGAGAACTATTAGCTAGTATAGATATTGCCCTTGGAGAAGAATCTTAGAAGGCTACCAGGTTTAGTACCTGCTCCCCACAACCCAATACACATTTGGTGATTACCCTACTTCCCCTCATATAATGTATTATTCTCTCCACTCTGCACCTTCTCTCTTCTAGATAGGCGCCCTTAACTGCAGCCCCATTCCCCTCTCCACACTTTCTTACCATGCAAAGTAAAATCCCTTCCATTTCTAACTCTTTTCATCCTGTTCCCCCTTGGAGCCCTCCCTCACCCACATTCTCTCCTCCAACACCTTCTCAGATTCGAAGACGGAGCCAGGCTGGCAGAGCAGGACTCCGAGAGAGGGACCAGCTTTTGGCCATCAATGGGGTCTCCTGCACTAGCCTCTCTCATGCCAGTGCCATGAGCCTCATTGATGCCTCAGGGAATCAACTTGTCCTCACTGTGCGGAGGTATGGACCCCTCCCACCCTGACCAACACTGTCCCTCTAGTCCAGGGCTCCCACTGCCTGACTCAGCTCTGTGTCCCACTGGCCTGGCTTCAACAACTAACAAGTACCCATTTCTGCTTGTGTATTAGTGCTGATGTATAGATGTACAGGTCTCCCAAAGGGCTTGCATGAATCTGTAATTAAAGGATGGGGTGTCAAGTGGGCATTTGAGTGCACAGGCCTCCTTCAAGCCTTTCTGTCTCATCATCACAGCTCCCTGAAAGCCCATATGCACTCGCAGCCCTCCAAGCACATTTGCCTCCCAGTTTGTCTGCAGACCTCTACTCTTCCCAGTCCATTCCACCTACATCCCTTTTCTCCACTCATCCCCTCTCCCATCCCTTCTAGATCTCTCTAGCTGTCAACCAGCCCATTCCTCAAGTTCTATCATCTTTCCCAGGGTAGAGGATGAAGGGCCTTTGCGATCTCCATCTCCTGGTGAGCTTCGGGTGCTGTCACCCTTATCTCCGCTGAGTCCTGAGCCCCCTGGTGCTCCAGTTCCCCAGCCTCTTCAGCCTGGGAGCCTCCTCTCACCCCCTGACAGTGAGGCCTACTACGGAGAGACAGACAGTGATGCCGATGGCCCTGCCACCCAGGAGAAGCCCCGCCGACCCCGCCGCAGAGGCCCTACCAGGCCCACCCCACCGGGAGCTCCACCTGATGAGGTCTACCTGTCTGACAGCCCTGCAGAACCAGCACTTGCTGTCCCTGGCCCTTCCAGCCAGGGTGACAGCCATGTGATCTCCCCATCTTGGGAGGAGGGAGCAACCCTTCAGCCGCCCCCAGCTGAGGCCCTGCTGTTGCCCCATGGTCCCCTCCGGCCTGGCCCAAATCTCATCCCTATGGTGGGGCCAGTTTCCCACCCAGTGGCAGAAGATCTTACTACCACCTACACCCAGAAGGCCAAGCAAGCCAGTGAGTACCTGAATCCTTTTTCCCTGGCCAGGATCTTTTAATCAGAGTTTTAAATCTACCCCTTCATAAGCAGACCTTATGCTTCTCGGGACTATAGTCTTGGGGACAAGTGGAGAAAAGTGATAAGAGAGAGAAATAATTATTCTCATGGTCCTCATTATTTTGTTGTTTGAACTAATGAGACAGAAAGGTACAGGTGGTTCATCCCAACCCAGGAATAGGATAAGAAGGGAAGTTGGAAGGTGACATGAATCAATGAAGAGGTTGCTTGTTGGTGTTGCTATGATTTAGCTAGGTGCCAGACATAGGACAGAGAAGTATTTGGAAGCAGGGCATGGCTACAGGGGCTCTTCAATATTAATTGCAGGCATTCCTGGGGACTGGGAGGCTATGGGCTAATCATGAGTCCCTAGGAAGTGGTAGAGGGAGGGATCTTCAGCTTTTTATCTCAGGCAAGAATGTAGGTCTGGGCAGAAAAAAAACAGTTCCACTTATCTCAAGCTCTCAGCTATTTTTGATGTGAGCCACAGACCAAGGTCTAACAGTGAACCTTCTCCCTGTCCTAGGCCTCCCGTGCATCTCCCCGGGAGCCCTTTCTTGCCACCTTGGAAATCTCAGGATTACCCCCCCAGTTCTCATCTCTCATTCCTCCCCTCCACCATTCTGATTCCTGATCCATAGAATTTTGTGTCTCTAAGTCTGGATTAGAGGCTAACGACATAACAGTTTAGAGTCTGACATCCTGAGAATGTGCAATATACCACAAAGAAATTCCAGATGCATGCCTATGATCCCATGTTTATCCCCAATTCTCATTTTAGCACTCTTTGCCTTCTTATCATGCTGGGTGAGACTGTAGTTAGTGGCTCAGAGGTATTTTTAGCTAAGCAGACCTCATTGTTCAGTAGGGTGGAGTGGGGGGTAGGGTAGCCAGGTGCCCACGTCTATCACACCGGGGCTGGTGGAGCAGGCCAGAGAAGGGAGGGGGATAGGCTGCAAAAATAGCATAGTGAGCTCATTCAGCTGCCAGCTCTGGGATCAAGACAAAGGGGCTTTAAAAGGCATGGGGGTGGCTCAAGCTGGTCCTGCTCCAGCCAACTCTGCTTTTCTCGGCATGGAGACTTTTGAGCCCATCAGCCAAGAGTCCCTCAGCCAAACCAGCTCCAACAAATCTCCAGGCCCAGTTCCTGAGCTACAGGACCCATTCTATGCAGGTACTACCCTCCCATAGCCAAGAGAGTTCTGGGATCTAGAATGGAGGGGAATATATCAACAGTTTAGGGAGGGAGATCTTTGGGAAAGGTCTTACTCCCTTATCTATTCCTCCTTTTTGCCTTCCTCTTCTTTCTTTTCTAAGTTAGCTCCTTTCTCAGAATGGGCTAATGCTATTGTCACATGTCAAAGGGTTTGTGACCACATGAGATATGGAAAACTCATGGGGAGAGTGTGTGTATGAGAGAGAAGTGTGAATAATCTGTGAAGTTTTAAGGTTTGTACATGGGAGAAGTTATGTGTGAACAAGAGAGTGCCCGCGCACAGGTATAGCTCGCATCACGAAAGCTTTGATAGCAATGGTTACTCACAGTGGAATTTATGGCTGTGTTAAATGCTAAATTTACCTACATTACCTCAATTAGTCCTCATAGCAACCTTATGAGGCAGCTATTATCATTTTCATTTATAGATGAGGAAACTGCACTTCAGTGAAGTAACTCTTCCCAGAAACCAAAAACCTAAACTGAACTGGACTCCAGTGCCTGCTTCTTGTTCACAGTTCTATTCTGTGGTGTAAATGTTAGGATGGACACAATGAGAGCCCTAAGTAGAAAGGAGCTTGGTATCTTGAATGGAAAGTAGATGGAATTTGAAGAAT
Source organism: Trachops cirrhosus (assembly GCA_028533065.1). Taxonomy (NCBI): domain Eukaryota; kingdom Metazoa; phylum Chordata; class Mammalia; order Chiroptera; family Phyllostomidae; genus Trachops; species Trachops cirrhosus. The sequence goes on from CM052542.1 coordinate 109,340,931, forward strand.
TTTTCAGGAGGAACTGGGGATCATGAATCAGAGAGTATCCATGTCCAAGGCAGGGTCCCAGCAGCAGGCCAGCCTCTCCCCTTCCTGGCCCCACCTCCACATCCATGGGAAGCCCTGCCCTGCCTCCCTCTAGTATATAATCCTTTCGGGCCAGCCTGGTAGTGGCTGCCCAACCTCTCTACCTAGAAGGCCGACCCCTAAAGAAAACCATTCCACTCCCACCCTCAGCTGGAGCGAAAGGTGAATATATTTAGCCAGTGACCTTGAGGTATCCTAAAGATTTAGAGGATTGCCTTGGAGAGCAGCACTCTGGCTTTTCCAGCATCTGGATCTGAGGACATCCCTGGCTGTGAGTAGCAATGGTGTGAGGCACAGAGGAGCCCATGGCAGGGGTGTGAGGCACAGGGAGTGTCCTGGCAGTTGGAAGGCCAATATCAGCTCTAAAATTTTGTCCAAACCGTTAGGAAAAGGACCCCTGCCGGGGAACTCTGAGAAGGGCCACCTGGAGTGTGCATGTGTGTGAATATGTTCAAGTCACTCTGTGTTTTTGTGTGAACACACATGTTTACAAATAAATTAGAGAGAAAAGTACATGAGAAAATATGCCCACAGCTGGCTTTTACCCATATTCTTGTTGAAATGCTGTGTAGTGAGAGTTATTTCCATGAATGTAAGTGACATGGACTGCATGATGGGGGGTAGAATTGCGAATAAATATCCTTGTTGCTAAGGGTCCTCTGTGTCCTTATCATAGGGGTAAGGGAATAAGTCCCAAACTGTCTGAGAAGCACCACAGAGTGGTGCTTCTTTTGTCTCCCTGGGAAGTGACCCCTTCCCCCAACCCCTGGGCTGCCAGGCAGGAATTGAGGGAGGCAGGGGAGGAATGTGTGGGGGGTGGGTAAGAGCATATCTCTTGGAAGATAGGAGTGGAGTAGAGGGAGGAGAGCTGTGGTCAGAGTGGTGTCAGGGCAGCGGGCTAGACCCTGCCTTCCTTTTCACTGTCCTTGGTTTCACCTTTCACCTTCCACTCTGCCCCCAAGTCAGAGGACTCTGTCAAAGGCAGGAAACATTATGGGTCAGGAGATGGGAGGGCTGAGTCGGCGGGGGTAGAGGTGAAAGCCTTGGGAAATAGGATTAGAAGAAGCTCACTGATCTGTCTCCCTCCTCAGAACTGCAACGGGCAGAGAGCCTTCAAGAGAAGAGTGTGAAGGAGGCCAAGACCAAATGCCGGACAATTGCATCTCTGCTAACTGCAGCCCCCAACCCGCATTCCAAGGGGGTGCTTATGTTTAAGAAAAGACGGCAGAGAGCCAAGAAATACACCCTAGTGAGCTTTGGGTCTGCAGCTGGGACAGGCGCTGAGGAGGAAGAAGACGGGGTCCCACCAACGAGCGAATCCGAGCTGGACGAGGAGGCCTTCTCCGACGCCCGCAGCCTCACCAACCAGTCCGACTGGGACAGCCCCTATCTGGACATGGAGCTGGCCAGACCGGGCTCAGGCGCAGCAGAGGCCCAGGGCTCAGGGCTGGGAGCAGCAGGGCAGCTGAGTGAGGCCTCCGGGAGAGGCGTCCAGCTCTTTGAACAGCAGCGCCAGCGCGCAGCCTCCAGCACCCAGGAGCTGACCCAGGATGGTCCAGCAGCCATGCTCAATGGGCAAGGCCTGCAGTCACCACCTCGGGCCCAGAGTGCTCCACCCGAGGTGGCAGTCCTCCCCAAGTCGCCAGCCCCTTTAGTCAGCGCCAGACCCTTCCTCCCAAGCGGTGGAGCCCCTACCCCAGCTCCAGGCATCTTTAACCGGTCAGCCAGGCCCTTTACTCCGGGCTTACAGGGGCAGCGGCCAGGTACCACCCCGGTTATTTTCCGGCCCATGGCTCCCAGGAAGGAGAACGAAACCGCAGGAGGCCTCAGCCCCGCCCCACCACCTTTCTCGTCCCCTCCTCAGGGGCCCGCCCCTCTGCCCAGCTTCACCGCAGGGGTTCCCAGCCACATGTCAGCCTCCAGTCCGCCTCCTAGCACCCCACGCTCTTCTGGCCCGGTGACGGCCACCAGCTCTCTGTATATCCCAGCCCCCACTCGTCCTGTTACGCCAGGCGGGGTCCCAGAGCCCCCTGTTCCCTCCAGCACAGCTGCCATGACCTCGACCGCTTCTATCTTCCTGTCGGCGCCTCTGCGACCCGCTGCGCACCTAGATGCACCCTCCCCAGGCCCTGTGGTCCCTGAGCCCCCGAGCGCTCGGGAGCAGCGCATCTCTGTGCCGGCTGCTCGCACCGGTATCCTCCAGGAGGCCCGGCGTCGGGGTACTCGGAAGCAGATGTTCCGGCCAGGAAATGAGGAGACGAAGAACTCGCCCAACCCCGAGCTGCTATCGCTGGTGCAGAACCTGGATGAAAAACCCCGGGCGGGGGGTGCTGAATCTGGTCCAGAGGAGGATGCTCTGAGCCTCGGGGCTGAAGCCTGCAACTTCATGCAGCCACCAGGGGGCAGAAGTTACAAGACCCCGCCTCACGTGACACCTAAAACCCCGCCCCCAATGGCTTCCAAGGCCCCGCTCCTTAAGACTCCCAAGACTCCACCCCCAGTGGCTCCTAAGCCCCTATCTCGAGGGTTCCCTGAAGGGCTAGTGAATGGGGCAGCCCCTTCTGCTGGAATGCCTGAGCCACCAAGGCTGCAGGGCAGGGGTGGGGAGCTGTTTGCCAAGCGGCAAAGCCGAGCAGACAGGTACGTGGTGGAAGCTACACCTAGTCCTATCGTTGGCTCTCGGCCCCGAAGCCCTTCTCCTACTCCCTCACTGCCCCCTTCCTGGAAATATTCACCCAACATCCGTGCCCCACCTCCTATTGCTTACAACCCACTGCTCTCACCCTTTTTTCCCCAAGCTGCCCGAACTCTCCCTAATAAGGCCCAATCCCAGGGGCCGCGGGCAGGCCCCAAGCAAGGCATCAAGGCTCTGGATTTCATGCGGCACCAGCCCTACCAACTTAAAACGGCCATGTTCTGTTTCGATGAAGTTCCCCAGACTCCTGGCCCCACCTCCTCAGGGCCCCCCAAAACTGCTCGAATCCAGGAGATCCGCCGATTTTCCACTCCAGCACCCCAGCCCACTGCAGAGCCGCTGGCCCCCACTGTGCTTGCGCCCCGAGCAGCCACTACATTGGATGAGCCCATCTGGAGGACAGAGCTGGCCTCAGCGCCTGCCCTTAGCCCAGCCCCTGCCCTTAGTCCAGCCCCTACCCTTAGTCCAGCCCCTGCCCTTAATCCAGCCCCTCCTCCAGAGTCTCCCAGGGGTCTTGGGGCCTCTCCCAGCTCCTGCGGCTTCCAGGTAGCCAGGCCCCGGTTTTCAGCCACCAGAACAGGATTGCAGGCTCATGTGTGGAGGCCTGGAGCAGGCCACCACTGAGCAGAGCGCAGCTCCCAGGACCAAGGAGAGGTGGAACATCCAGTTCCTAAAGTTGCTTCTCCTACCAATCCACCCCCTCTCTCAGGCATCTGGAGGCTAAATTCCCTGCTGCCAGAGATAGTTTTAGAGATCGTAACCCATTCCCAGGCTTCCTCCTGGCTTCCTCCCTCCCTCCCTCTTTCCAACCTAATATCTCTGCTTTGGTATCTGTGCTTCCCTCTGTCTCTGTAGTTCCTTGCCTGGATCTCTGTCTTTATCTCTAGGTCTCTCCACCCACATTTCCCCCACCGGTCTCTATTTCTCTACTTTGTTCTTTACTCTGTGAGCTTCACAACGTTCAATGAGCAGCACACAGAGAAGCTATCCCTGAGACCTCAAGCAAGAAGCTCCCACCAGGCAGGCAGCAAAGGAACTGAACTGATCCTTGTTTGCGCTAAGTTGCTCTCTGCTCCTCACCTTTCCCAAACTTGGCTGGCATATACCTAGGCGTGTATGTGTGTGTGAGTGTGTATGTGCCAGTGTGTGTGCACAGATGTGCTCTTCTGAAGCAAGAGTAAGAGGGGAGATCTAAGTAAAGACCCGAGGTGGGTCTCACCCTTGCCCTGATGAAAGAAGGGTGAGATAATGCCACATGGGTTGTCTAGTGGGGAGAAAGATTCACTGGAGTTAAAGACCACCATCTGTAGCAGGTACACAGCATCTTGTGAAACTCATGGAGTATGAGAAGACTTGAAGGCAGTTTGTATGGGCTGTTATGCCAGGTAGACCAGGAATCAAACTAAGAATTCTATTCCTTAGGGTTTTAGACAACAACTTGAGAGGCCCTGTCCTGAGCAACAAGCACCCAGGAAGTGAACAAAAAGAAAATTTTCCTTTGAGAATGAACAAATACATTGGATTCATTGCCTCATGAACCTAAGACAGACAGAAAGAAAAGAGCCATGGTGTGGAAAGTGAGGCAGAACCAGGAGCAGAGCAGGAATGAATGAAATTGATTGAGCCACAAAGAGGAGCATGGTGAGAGAGAGTGAGAATGCAGTGTTAGCAGAGAGTAAAGTTAGTATCAAGAAACCAACTGTGTACAAGAGGGGGGATTCGGGGAACATGTGACGGAGAAGAATGTATTTTTTGGAGTGAAAGGGATGATGGTGGGGGGATGTGAGAGTATATGCCGAGTGTTGCAGAAACTGTTATCTGTGTGCTACCTCCTTTGAGTCTGCCCCTCCGTCTTCTGCAGCTTGTACTGACTACCTGGGAAAGGGCAAGGAAACACCCAGAGCCAAACCTCTTTTCAGCCCTACCCCATCCCTCAACCCCTAGCTCTTGTTCCAGCTTTACGTCCTGATCGCTGATCCTAGAGGAACGTAGACTCCCCTTTCACCACGACTACCAAGGGGTCACATTTGTTGCTTGACCTGGAAACTGATCCTTGCCTTTGCATATTGAGTGTGAGTCACAGTGCTTTTGTTTGTGCACAAGAATAAACTTATAACCCACACTTCTGTTGCTGTCATCTCTTCTATGTTTATACCCAAGTCTTGATCTCCCCTTGATCTTCGCGAGCTCAATCAATCTCCTGATTCCTGACCTCTTTCTCCATTCCTGCCCTCCTATTTTTCACTCTTTTGCCCTTTACCCCTGGTCTCTTGCTTTTCTCTGCCAATTCTGTCCCATTCCTATTTAGCCACTTCTGCCACTCCCCTTGGTTCCCTCTCCCCACATTCTTCATCTAGAGTCTCCGCCTTTCAATCTCCTGCTCCATACTCCCCAAGCTAAGCCTCAGAATACAGAACTAAGAGAAATTGGAAAGGTCTTCTGAGCCTTTTGCCATCAACATTTCCTAGCTCCCTGGAAGCAACCATATTTTCATGGGAAACAATGCTGGAGGTGAAGATGGGTGGGAGAGGGAAGAACAATAGAGGGGGTGGGTAGTGTGGATTGAAACTAATAAAGAAGAGAAAGCACAAGAAGCAAACTAGAATTAAACACTTCTGAGAAAGAAAATGTCATTGCTCCAATTGTACCAGCAGGGGGCATATTTGAGCCAATAACCAGGCCTAAGACACAGATTTCCCCAAGCACACAGTCTCAGAATTTCAAAGGATAGAGAGTACTGGCTAAATATTCTATCTTCACCCACTTGGTAGTTTTAGGTACTCAATCACATGAGACCAAAATTTTGGTTTGTTTTTGAGGGGAGGAAGGTAGTGATGATGAAATTTTGGTATTTATGTGTTTTATGTTGTAGCTGTTTGCTATTTATGTTTTTTCTTCTCATTGCTTCTTTGGGTTGGGAGGAAATGGAGAAGGACAAAAGATGGGTCTAGAGGCTGAACTGAAGAGGCCAACTACAGGAGGCTGGAAGCCCTTTCAGCCCCTAGCCTGAACCTGAAAAGCTCAGGATGGGAAGAGAGCATGGTCAGGAAGAGTGGAGAGCTCACAGAGGGACAGGGGGTCATTCTGGGAGCTACAAAAGCCACTTCTTAAAGCAGCCACACAGGGTGGTTCCAAAACCTAAGCAGAACGTAGAGAAGGATCCAGGGTGTTCATGGAGCCACTGGGGAAGGGGCTGTGCAAATGACAGTCTTCTTACAAGGGGGCTGTCCAGCTGGTGCCCCTGCCCAGCGGTTCCTCTGGAACAATGCAAATAGGACAGTCCAGATCCGGTGCACTGTGTCTTCCTTTGAAGAAAAGCCCAAGTAGGAACCTCAGAAAGTACGGCTTTGGTAGGTCAGAAGGCTTCATGCACTTCTCCAAGAGACATCTATCCTGCAGAGAAGGCTGAACTGATCGCCCTGACAGCAAATGGGGTGAAAAGGCAGGACTTGGTCAAGTCTTCCCCAAATCTTCCCTTACAGCCTAGGAAGCACTAGGTTTGGATAATTTGGTCCTTTAATCTGCTGAGAACTGCCTTTTCCAGAGGAAAGACCAACTCACCCAGGAACTCTCAAAGAGTAGTTCCACCTTTGACCAGATAGCTTAGTTGGTTGGGCATTGTCCTGCAATACAAAAGGTCACAAGTTCAATTCTCGATAAGGGCACAGGCCTGGGTTGCAGGTTCGGTTCCTAGTCAGGGCGTGTATGAGAGAGATTGATGTTTCTCTCCCTCTATTTCTCCCTTCCTTCCCCTCTCTCTAAATATAAACAAATACATAAAATCTTAAAAAAAAACAGAGTAGTTCCATTGTGAACAGACTTTGCTGTCCCAAACATAGCGCCTTAAGCCTTCCCATTCCCAAAATGCACCCACATGTCCTCCCAGCTATGGTCTAGGTTGTCTCTGAGTGGCTCTCCGGACATGTTCTTCAGGTTCTTGCTCTCCCACTCTGAATTCCTACCTACCGCTTGCTGCCTGCCTCCTCTCTCCCTCTCAGTTTTCAATTTCTCCCTGAATGCTTTGGATCTCAGACTCCAAGTGCCAAGAGAAAGGGAGTCCCTGGGCAGACTGATCCCTGGCTCAGAGAGCTTAGTGGGAGACTCCCAAAGCCCTTTCCTCCATTCCTGAGCCTCTGGGCAAGGAGGGCGGGATCTTGGTTCCAGGGTCTCAGTACCCCCTGTGCCATTTGAGCTGCTTGCACTCATCTATTAATAACCACCCTCCCTCCCCCACTGCCAGTGCTGCCCCCACGCCTGCCCAGCTCGGGTTCTTCAGTCACAGCAGCTCAGTCCTCCAAAGCTGCTGGACCCCAGGGAGAGCTGACCACCGCCCGAGCAATCTGTAAGTCTCCAGAGGGGCTGGAGCCCATTCTGTTGACTGTTGTGTCTGTGTGTGCAATTTATCCTGGGGTAGTTGCCCACCTCCCCCATCTGTGCTCAGCTCTCAGCTGTCAAGTTCAGGGGAGCCACAGAGAGTTGGAAGGGGAAGGGCCCAGATGAGGAGGAATAGAGATAGCGGGGGAGGAGCTGGAGGAACAAGAAGGGGGTCTAAGAGGCTGGATGGAGAAAGAGGACCTCAGCAAGGCTGAGAGGTACAGAGAGAGTCCGCTTAGCAGTTCCTGGACGCTGACCGCAGCAGGTGCCACTAGTTAGCAGAACTACAGATGTGCTGTGGGACGGGACTCTGCAGAGGACAGCATGTTTGCTGGTGGCCAACTTCTGTTAAGGAAGACAATGTATCTGTCCCAAGCTTGTCCCCCTTCACTGCCAGATACTATTATTGTGTTCCTGGCCTCCCTCAGTTTCCCAGTGCTGTGATATTGCTAAGTTGACATGTATCAAGGCTCAAATGTTTCCTGACCTCCCTCCAGTTCTGGGGTCTGGGGCGGGTGTGACTGAAAGGGAGCAGGGATCACTGCTGTGACCTCCCAGGCCCCACTCCAGCTGGCTCAATGGAGAAGCAACAACCTCTCCTTTCTATGGAGAATGTTTTTGGCTGGATCTCCTCAACCCTGGCAGAACATTTTTCTGCCCCTTGGGGATTGGGGAGGGCTGGGGAGAGACTAGAGCATGGGATGACAGCCCCAATCTGAGATCCCCATGCAAATAAGAACTTCAACTCATGCCAGTGAACCCTGGGTGCGTTGCCCTGCTGTGCGTTGCCCTGCTGTGCGTTGTTTGCTTCAGCCCCTGTCCTCCAACACACACCATGTTCCCGATGCCTGCACCAGCTCTTTGTAAAAGGGCTGCAAAGAGATTGGGAACAGGTAGGAGCAGGGGCTGCATCTATAGTTTCTGTCCTGCCTCCCAGGAGAAGAGAAGCTCTTACACAGTGGGTTTTCACTGTTTGAGGGAATACATATTTCTTTGAAAATCTAATGAAATTTTGCTCCTTGAAGTCCTTAACTCCAGGTTAAGCAGTACCTCCTTACTGAGACACTCACCCTTCCCATTCCCTGTCCATCTTTCAACTCTCCCTTCCCACCCTACCCAGACTGGATCTGCCTCCACAATGCCACTCTCAGGAACCCCAGCCCCCAATAAGAAGAGGAAATCCAGCAAGCTGATCATGGAACTCACTGGAGGTATGGATGCCTGCACTGCCTAGTATGGGGCTTCTTATTAAGAGTATCTCTGGCCCAAGAGTCCCAGAAATATCACAAGATTACATATGTCTTAGGGTGAAGAGACAAGAGGAATTCAGGGGTCGGGGGTGGGAGATGGTGGTGGTGGGGCAGGAGAAGGTATCCAACACTGACTGCTCACCCTTCCACACTTTTCACCTTGTAATCGGAGACAATAATATTTATGCCATATTACCCAGCATAGGCCCAGGTCAAAGGGACCCACAGGTCAGTGAGGTTTGTTTAAGGAAGAAAATGTATAAGATAAGAGATCGGCACAGAGATAGGTCTCAATAGTTGGTTAATTTCCTTACTTCTTTCCCCAAATCTAGGGAGCCCGTGTATTTAAAAATGGAAAACTTCATAGGCAGTTCGCTGCCAGAGTTCACTGAAGGGAAGAGTAGGGAAGGGAGCTGAGACAGGAGTCTGTAGGAAGTACAAACTGTTGGCCTTCGGGCGTTGCCCTGGGATACAGCTTCCCTCAGCTTCCATCTGTGATACACTTCGCTGCTGTTCCCCGTGACCCCATGCTCGTATCCCTTTGACTGCATTCACCCTCTCTACTCTAGTATTTCCACTCTCTCCATTCTGCACTCCAGTTTCTACGCATTCTCTCCAACTTCAAACCCAGGAAATAAAAATCCCTCACAAACTAGACAGAATTTGATGAGACATCAGAGACAGCACCTGCTTCCCTCAGCAGTCTCTGCTGGGATGCACACACTTGGTATGGATGGCATCTGCGTTTTGAGCCCAGCAAACCCTACTTTCCTCTTTCCCTTGCCTCTTTCTCCCCACTCCCTAAAAGGTGGACAGGAGAGCTCGGGCCTGAACCTGGGCAAGAAGATCAGTGTCCCAAGGGATGTGATGTTGGAGGAACTGTCGCTGCTCACCAACCGGGGCTCTAAAATGTTCAAACTGCGGCAGATGCGGGTGGAGAAATTTATCTATGAAAACCACCCTGATGTCTTCTCTGACAGCTCCATGGTGAGTTCAGAGCTTTACTGTTCTCAAAGCCCTTCCTGACAGCTTCTTTGTAGGCGCTGGATCTCCAAAATACCACCAGCCTCCCCTTCCTGCAACTTTAAAAGTCCATTAAGCCCACAGATACAGTGAGTGCCCAATAGCTCCAGGGTGAGTTACAACCTCTGAAACTCAGTCACTCTCTTAGAGTTAGTGAAGGGAGTCAGTGCATACCACACCCTCAGAGGGAAAATTTCCTTCTCAGTGTGGGTAACTGTTAAAGATAGGGTTACCAGATGAAACACAGGAAGCCCAGCCCCATGTTTTAAAGTTGAGATACACACAAATAATTTTTTTTAGTAAAGTACATCACATTCAATATTTTGGACATAAAAGTAAAATAGCCCTATCTGGTGTGGCTCAGTGGCTTGAGCCCCAGCCTGTGAACTGAAGGTTTGCCAGTTCAATTCCCAGTCAGGGCACATGCCTGGATTGCAGGCCAGGTCCCCAATTAGAGACAAGCAAGAGTCAACCAACTGATGTTTCTCTCCCTCTCTTTCTCCCACCTTTCCCCTCTCTCTAAATATAAATAAAAATAAAATCTTTAAAATGAAATAAAATAAAAACCTAAGACACTTAAAATTTCAGATACACAATAAATACTTTTTTTAGTATAAGTATGTCCCACAAAATATTTGGGACATAAAGATTAAATTAAATTTAAAAATATAAGAAACTCAGTTAAATTTGAATTTCAGATATACATTGGATACTCTCATATATGAATATGTCCCATGCAATATTTGTGGTATATTTATACTAAAAAAGTATTTGTTGTGTATCTGAGGTTCAATTTAACTGGTGTCCTATAATCTTATTTGCTATATCTGGCAACCCTAGAAAGAGTTAAGTGAATTTTTACAGCCATCTCCTTCTCTAAGAACCTCAGATGTGGGGAGTGACACCATCCTTGAAGATCCTACATTCTGTAGTCAGGATTCTGCAAAGAAAGAAAATTAGGAGTTGGAGAGAGTCCAGGCATTAGATGTTGTAGCTGAGAAGGAAGACATCATCTTCATTTCCTTTCTTCCCCCTCTACCTTCCCTGGGCAACCAGAGGAGGGTGGAAATAGATGCTTACATGAGGCCAGGGGCCGAAGTGTCTGTGATTGGCCCTTATGTAGAAGCAGAATAAAAATGCTGAGCTGGTTATATCTAACTTTAGAGACCAAAAGCCCTCCTTCCTGCCTGGGTCTGGTTACATGGGGTGGAGCCTGGGGATGTGCATGGTGGGTGGCCAGGAGAGCCTCCTGAAGGAAATGGGTTATTTTTAGGCTTTGGAGCTGAATCCAGGGTTGCCCTTTTGGTCACCCTTTTCCCTCCCCACTATAGTTTCACTGTCAGGAGGTCCTGGTCCTAGGGGCACCAACAGGAGGGAGGGAGAGGAAGAAAAGGAGAGAAAGAGATAAGATGAGGAGGGGGAGGGGACAGAGCTCTTTCTAGTTCTTCAAATTAAGGCTAGATTCTTCATGCCAAAGCTATCCTCTCAGATTGTAGTAGATCAGAAGTCTTGGTCCTCTTTGCCTTGGTAAGGATGGGAAAGAGGAGTGTGGAGAATGAGTTGCCACCATCCTAAGGTGTAATTGGAGAAACTGAACCAAGGTGGTCCTACCCCTCAAGAAGAGTTTAATTCCTCATAATCAGGTTATCCACTATCCATCTATTGGAGGGGAGAATCGTAGAGGATTCAGTGTCCTCTGGTTGGCCATTGTCTCTGATCACATCCTCTGTGCTATGCATACCTGTATCTTTGCATATTCCCCATCCCCATAACCTTCCCTTCACTCCATCCTTTTCTTTCAGGATCACTTCCAGAAGTTCCTTCCCACAGTGGGGGGACAGCTGGGCACAGCTGGTCAGGGATTCTCCTACAGCAAGGACAGCGGTGGAGGCAAGGCAATGGGCAGTGGCTCTGCTGGACAGTACGGCTCTGACCAACAGCACCATCAGGGCCCTGGGTCTGGAACTGGGGGCACAAGAGGTCCGGGGGCCCAGAGTGGCAGAGGAGGAGCTGCTGGCACAGCAGGGGCTGGTGATCCAGGAACAGGCAAGTATCCTCACCCAAGAGTAATGTGTCTATTCCCTACAGCAGTGACATCCATAGAAATGAGGCCTAGATTGGGTATAGGGAGCAGGGGAGGCCCCAGATGTTTTAATGGACTCTCTGGGTCCAGGAGAATACAGAGATGTGTCTATTTCCCCTAGAAGCCTTACTTCTTAGTCACCTTTCTGGCTTTTCAGTTTCAGTCACAGATCTGACCCTAGGCTGTCAGTATTCCACACATTTTATACGATTACCAGGAGGATCTCATACCTTTGTTCCCTGGCCCTGGCAATTTTCCTAGTGCAGGGGTGTGAAACTAACTTCCCTTGGCTACTAACTGCTATTATTTGACTTACTTTTCTCTCCCATGACTGCTAGGAGATCAGGCAGGTGGAGAAGAAAAACATATCACTGTGTTCAAGACCTATATTTCCCCATGGGAGAAAGCCATGGGGGTTGACTCTCAGCAAAAAGTGGAACTTGGCATTGACCTGCTGGCCTATGGGGCCAAAGCTGAACTCCCCCAGTATAAGTCCTTCAACAGGTATGGGTGATGCCGGAGGAACCAGATGCATCATAGTGTGTGGCGTGTCCTTAGTTAGATGGAGACTTGGGTTCAAATGTTTCAGAATATCTGAGGTTTGGGAGGAATATGGAGGCCCTAACTCAAGGCCTTTCCTCTTTTCACTCTAGCTCAGAGAAACAGCAAAATATGATCAAGTGAAAATTTGCTGGGAAGCAGGATTTGAATTTTAGTTCATAGGCCACTTATTGGCTGTGTGGGTATGGGAAAGTCACCCTGCTTCTGAACCTTGGTTGCCGTCACTATAAATAATCTATTACACATTTAAAGTCCTTTCGAGGCTCCCTTTATTCAAAGTTAGGATTTCATTACTGTTTCTGAAGTATGACTCTAGTCCTTTATACTCTACTTTAGCGAGGCTTACGTGTCTCTTCTTTTGAAATTGGGCTCCTCTAGACCAGGGGTAGTAGATCTGTGAAAGCAGGATAGGGAAGTGCTAGAGAAGTGCTTTTGCACTTGATCCGGAGGAGCCTGGGTTTTCCAGGAAATGTTCATTCCTCTCATCGAGACTACGCATTATCCACTAGAGGTAGAGTATGGGTTCTATGTTGAAATTTAAGGTGGTGTCAGACGCTTGGGTCTATAGTATTTGGGGTTACTTTCTGTAAAATGTTGGTCTGGGTTACAGCTACTCGTGAGACTATCTAGTACCAACTAGACTCCTTTCCTCATTATTAGCTTTGGGGAAACAGGGAGCCAGGAAGGGAGACGGAATGCCAAGGAAGCAGAAGAATAAGGAGTGCAGAGGCGATCTCAAAACAGAATTCACAGACTCCTCTCTCCTCCAAACAGAGTAACATCTTACTGATAAAGCTCTGCTCCTTTTATTGTTTGTTTGTTTGTTTGTTTTTTAAATGAAATAATGTATCTCCTTTTCAGGACAGCAATGCCTTATGGTGGATATGAGAAGGCATCCAAACGCATGACCTTCCAGATGCCCAAGTTTGACTTGGGGCCCCTGCTGAGTGAACCCCTGGGCCTCTACAACCAGAACCTCTCCAACAGGCCTTCTTTCAATCGAACCCCTATCCCCTGGCTGAGCTCTGGGGAGCCTGTAGACTATAATGTGCATATAGGCATCCCCTTGGATGGAGAAACAGAGGAGCTGTGAGGTGTTTCCTCCTCTACTTTGCATCCAGTTTCCCTTCTCTGATTCCAATTTGGAGAGGGAATAAGGAGCAGGACACCCCAACCTCCATCCCTTTGGGGAATGGAGGGAAAGGGGAGGGAGAAATATGCCTTTACATCTGTCACTCTAAGTCCCCACTCCAAGCACCCTTCCTCACCAGCTCAGAGCTCCCCTTCCAGTTGCTCTGTATGAAACCTGCTCTTTTATGGAATTTGCTCTGCCACTGTTAACAGTCAATAAACTTCAAGGAAATGAACTCATTCTTCCTCTGATATATGAGGGCAGACAAAAACTGAGGCTAACAATGCACAGAGGCTAATTAAAGTCAAATACTAAACATTCATTATTCAAATTTCAAGATCAGACCTGAGCTCTGGTTACTTACACACCTACGCCTACATCCACACCCATGAAACCACATTCATAGGTGTATACAAAGACGTACTTATTCAATAGTACATAAGACAATTAATCGTGCACAAACACATGTGCTAGCCCATATGTGAGCACAGCTAAGAAGCTATTATGTACTGTGGTTCGGAAATGGGTGTTGGTGACCCTGCTGTTAGTTCTCTTTATGTAGCTGATTAGAATTGGGATAATCAAGGATTACCCAGTTATTACAGAAATAGAACATGCCATAAAGTTTCCATGTGACATCAGAGTAGGCTTAGGAATATATGTGTCAAAGATTCATATATTTAGATTCCTAAAAGGATGAGGTAAAACAGGGAGCCACATCAGAATCCAGGAGGAAGTGGGAGCGACCAGCTGCAGTTATACAGGTTCCATCACAAATACCACCCCTTTTTTTTATTATAAAATCTTTTATTACAAAATCATAAGCATGCAATTCTGTAACATAACAATATCATACTCAAGCACACCATATGACATTTTACGTGAAATGTGGAAATTAAAACTATAAATTATTACACCCATATTATTACCCTACCAATCACTCTCAAGCAAGTGTTACTTCTGAGGGACACTGTAGTATGTCTGCCTCTGCATGAACACAGCAAGAAAAAAATCTAAGGGTCACAGGGCACAGCAGTGGTGTCCTGAAAGCACTATGATTGGGAAGAAATAGTAAGAGCCAATAGGAATGAGTAACAGTACTCTTTTTTTTTTTCATGTTTAAACAGGCTTTATTTTTTTCAAATATGATTTACACTTATTATTATTTTTTATCAGTTCCAGGTGTACAGGATAGTGGTTAGACACTCATTTACTTTACAAAGTGTTCCCCCTGATATTTCCAGTGCCCACCTGGTATCATACATAGTTATTACATGTTATTGACTATATTTCTTATGCTGTACTTTACATCCTGGTGACTATTAACATTTCTCTTTTTATTGATTTCAAGCACAGAGTTTCTTTACAATCCCAGGACTTACTACTATGTTCCACAAAGTAAGAATGATGCAAAGCAGGAAGAATGGAGATTACCTAATGAGTTCTGAGAAAATAAATCCTGAGGGCTGGTTAAAGTCAGCCAAATTCTCAAACCATTAAAGATTATATTAAGTTGCTAGACTGCATAGACTGATTCAATTTTCATGGACCTTAGGTCACATGACATTTACCCTGGTCACTTTCCCAACCTAAATTCCAGGGGATTCATACTTTCTGTAAACTTGTACACAAAACTCTATTTTTATGTACATTTTTCTAAGGAGAAGGTTGTTATAATTTGGATTCTCCCCAAAAAAGGTCCTAAAACAAAAATTAGGATGTATGTAGCTAATTTTGGTGATCTCAAAATCCAAGATGTGTGAGAGAGTGAGAACAAAGTCTAAAAAGGTGTTCTTGGCAATTAGAGCTGAATGACATTGGGGGCTCAGAAAAATACTGTTCAAAGTGTGGTCCACAAACTGACAGCATGATTATCTATTGGGAGCTTGGTTAAAAGTACAAACTCAGAAATCAATGGCTTGTTAAACTCTTGAGGTGATAGTCCTATGTGTTAGTAAATTTTGAGCAACAGTACAGTAGGTCATATCTCAGAATTGCCCCACTGAAGGAGGAGGGAACTGAAGTTTTAGCCTCCAAATCCCATCTCTCCTTGGTTGCAGATTACTGTCAGGAAAGTCAACTTTAGGCAATTCCAGACAAAGGTGTTTGAGGTAGGAAGCTATGGGCTTGTATAGGATCTGTCTATCAAAGCTGTAGTGAACTCTGAGATCGACTGAGCAAATACGGATAGGCCAGGATCTGCGTAAGGGTCAGAGCTTTCATCAGTTTCTCTTATTTAACAGTCTGTGAGCCCTCCCCAAAAATTAAGGACTGTATTCCTTTAACAAATGTTTATTGAGTGCCTCTATATACCAGGTACTAGGTCCGACACCAGAGGTACAAAGACAAATAACTCATGTGATAAAGAGATTTCACAGTCAACCATGAAATAATTATTAAATACCTACTCTGAAGGCTGGGATTAGAAACAAAATTCAAGGTCTGCTAGTCAACAGCTCTGAAAACTTAGAAACTTAATTTTTTCCAAGCTCAGAATGTATGAAATCTTAAATATAACAAAAATGTCACGATACAAACTTACTAATTTACAGGGAGCCTAGGCTGGTTGTGAAATTAAGTCCCTAGAAGAAAAGTTTACTTGAAAGTCAAATTATCATCAGAAGTTGCAGTGGTGGTTTAATGCATTAAAGCGCACACTTGTCCAAGATCCAGCCAGAAATATAGTCAAATCCTCAAGATATGCTATCTATTTGCCTGGACATTATTCTTCTATTAAAACACCCTTTCTTCACAAATGTTTCATACATTTGAATACCACAGTTCACAGAAGCCACATATTGGCAGCAGAGCTGTCTGTACTGCTCACACACATCTGTTTTGCCATCACTGCGTTTTAAAACTCAGGAGCTCAGGGGAGGTCTCCCTTAGATAGGAGCTCATGCTCTCCAGTGGGCCCTAGTCCCCGCTACTACCTAGTGTTTTACACCAGGCCATCTTTTATTGTCACTTGCCTAGACTCTGCAGCCATTTGAGCTAGCAACTTCAAGGTTTCTTTTACACAAAACACATGCCCATAATATGTTGCCGTTAAAATCACCCAGATAGCCCATTCCCTAGTTTAAGGTCTAGAGCTTTAATGTTGAATACTATTGTCACTAGCCACTCATAGCCATTGAGCTCTTAAAATGTGCATAGTCTGAATTGACATGCTTTGTCAATATAAACACTGGATTTTGAAAACTTAGTATGGAAAAAAGAATGTAAATGATCTCAATAATAAGATATGGATTACATGTTGAAATGATACTTTGAATATATTAGGTTAAAAGATAACTACAATTTTGTTATTTATTGCTTGTTACAAATGTGGCAACTAGAAATTTTAAAGTGAATAATGTGGCTCGCAATGTATTTCTACTGGTCTAGACTGAGAGCTATTCAGGGGCTTTGAGAGAAGAAAATGAATTCTCCACTTATTATTTCTATTCCCTTATTTGTTCCCCTATGTTTTACTCTTCCTAGTTGATCAACGTTAAGTACACCTGTTTCAGGTGCTTCTCAGCCTGCATTTAAGATGGTCTGAGAGCAGAGAGACAAAATCATGCAACCAAGTGTTGACAGCCACTAAGTTTTTTTTTTTTTTTTGGTCCATTGAGGCATTTTATTTGCACATATGTATTACATCCCTAGAAAAAGAATCCCAGGATTTTCCCTCCTGTGTGTTTTCGTCTTGC
This sequence comes from Trachops cirrhosus, assembly GCA_028533065.1. Lineage (NCBI taxonomy): Eukaryota > Metazoa > Chordata > Mammalia > Chiroptera > Phyllostomidae > Trachops > Trachops cirrhosus. The sequence goes on from CM052542.1 coordinate 109,357,822, forward strand.
TTCTTCATGGTCCATGATGCCCTCTGAGGTTGTCAGTACAATGAAACCAAATTGACGTGACGGAAGCAGGTTGTTCTGCCATTTTACTAGATCTTTGAGTTGCACATCAAATCTGGGGCTGATTACTCCACACTTGTTCAACCTGCCGGTAAGGTTTACAACAATTTTCCCAGCTCTGTGGTCATAAATAACTTCAAATTCGCCAATGTAGCCATGCTTCATCATCACAGTTAGAAACCGGACGATGACTTTGGAGCACGGCCTGATAAGAACCTGGCGTTTGCCTCTCTTTTCAGCGTTGTTGATACTCTTGAAAGCATCAGCCAGGACATTCATGCGCACCATTGTGGCGGCACGGAAAGATGGCGGAAAGAGTTGACAGCCACTAAGTGAAGGATGCGTCCACTGTGCAGAAAGCAACAAGTGCGAAGTTCAAACAATGCATCCCTTTCATATCCAAACACGTGTGTTTGTGTTCCATTAAAAAAACAAATCAAAACACTTTTGTTCATATTTTGGTCGGGCTAACCGATGGGGGTGTGGCCCTCGTGGATAAACTAACATTTCTGTGGAGCCAAAATACCATTTGCAAACCAGTGTAGGGGAATAAACGCATGAAAACTTCCTTAAGTAAGGTAATGAGATGGGAAGGTTCATTTCTGTCTGGTTCGCCCCATCTCTGCTCGGCCTGCAGAAGGAAAATGCCGGTAAAACGGAACTTCAGCCAAAGGCGACACTGCTCTAATTTTGAGGCACTTGGGAAAAGAGGGCCACATCCCTAAATTTATTCTGGTGTAGCGTTTGCTATACTAACATTCCCCAGCCCAGACCGTCCTGTCTGCGATAGCTTCCAGACTCTCTCGTCAGCTCAACGCTCTTCTTCGCTCTTGCCCACTTCCTGTACTTTGCATGCCATCCCTGAGACTCCTTGCGGCCGCCATTTTACAATAACTATCGCGAGACACACTTAGCAGCCTGGATCCTGACTCATTTACTTTCTTGCGAGAGGTTCTTGTTGGTTGTTCTCGCCGTAGCAGAAGAAAGTGTCGCGAGAGCTGGTTGCCTTGGCTCCCTGTAGCTATAGCAGCCGCGGCGGTTAAGAATGCGGCGGCAGGAGGGGTGAGTGCGACACCCTCAGGGGGGCGGGGCTGGAGGTAATGGGGTGCACAGGGTAGCACCTGGGGGGTGGTGAGGACGGTAGGGTCGCGGGAGGAATGGGCTCGAGTGTGACGTTAAGGGAAGGACCCGGGTTCAGTGGTTACAGGGACAGGGCGTCTGTCTTCACTAGGACACGCAGGGAGGGCTGGGTCTGCTGGGAGGTCCAGGGGGAGGGACCGGGGTGTCGGGTTCGAGGAGCAGGGACCTGAGTGTGGCAGCTTGACTGTGGTGGGAAAAGTAGGATTACGGGGTCTCTGAACTGGATAAAAGGACCCGACTACATTGAGGAATAAGTGGGAAGAAATGGGGTACAGCTGGGAGGAGGGTACGTTGAATGGGAGCACAGAGGTTGGGCCCGGTTTGCTTTGCACTGGTGGGGATGGGGTGTGTGTGTGTGTGTGTGTGTCGGACCTTCGCTTGTCCCGGGGGCCCGCCTGAGGCTGGTTGCAGATTTGAACCGCGTCAGGACCGGGGTCCTAAATGGTTTGGCGGGAATGGTGGCGTCCCGGACCTTCACCATCTCCCGCCCCTTCCACAGAAATCCCTTACGGACTCTGAGATGTGAAAGGAGGTTCCTGGTGAGCTAGTATTAGTCGGTGGAGAGAATGTGAGTGGGATAATGAATGATTGCTGCTCTAAAATAAAGTGTGGGGTGCGAGCCGGAGAGAAATTTTTGAGAGAAAAAACAAGCAAAAAACTCAGATGTTCTTCCTCTAGAGCGTACTGAGTTGGAAGAAGGGGGTGTGTGCTAAGATCACGTTTCTTCCTAGATTCATTCAAGTGTAGGATTCCTTTACCGTGTATTTATTAAATTATACATACAGTGTAAAATCAGTTTAGATGGTACAGTGAAAGAATGTGCATTGCGACACTTAAACCTTCCACGAATGTAATTTAAAAACTAAGAAAAGTGTTTTTATTGCTGCAGAACGAGGCTGAACACTAGGGATAGTTTTAGTTACTTGAATATAAAACCTAGTGTTCCCTAAGTGTGCCTGTGGATTAGGTTTTATTTTAGGAGATTGCATAAATTTTGAATACGGTCAATCTGAAGTAAAAGGAGTCTCCCAGGAGTTAAAATCATCGAAAGGGCAAAACTGAGTCTCAAGGACTGTTTTCTGGAGAGAGGTTTTCATTACTTTTCTCGTTAATTCTTATTTTTAGTGCAAACAATGACATTTAATGAAACCATAAAAATGATTTCAGTGTACAGATACAGCTTTCTGATAATTTTGGTCACTATCTTTTGTAGGTACAAACTTGCAAGGGATAACCTCTTTTTTGATTACGTAACTGGATTTATTCCATGTTGAGGTTGAAAAATTCATCAATTAGACTAATGACTTTTAAATACTTCTGGAGCTAGCCTTGATGTGTTTAGTCATTGAAGTAATTTATTTGGTATGTATTAGACTAAAACTTTTAATTTATAATGTTAATAGCTAAACTTTAAAGTGCTTTTCTGAGGCAAAAGAAATCTTATGTGGTTGGGTCCAAAAGACTTCTGCATGAATCCATTAATAAGCTTTACTGGTTTTTATTATGTGTAGAGTACTGTGTGTAAGGCATTACAGAAGGGAAAAAAGATTAATTCATTTATCCATTCCACAAACATTTATTGAGACTTATTCTGTGTCTGATTACTAAGCCTTCAGGATAGAAATACAAGTAAGCCTTGGCTCTCTGCCTTGAAATTGCTCAGAGCCTAGGATGGGAGAGTGAGAGAGAAACAAATAATTACAGTTTGAACACAGACTCAGGTTCTGGCCCTGAGGAGTTTACATAGTAGCTGACAAGACTAAAAAGAAAGAAAGAATTTAAAACATTACAAAATATTAAGCAGTTTCTAAACTGTATGCTGAATCAGTAAAATATATTACATTTCTCTGAAGAGATGAAAGAATGGAAACTTGAGAAAATTCACAGGTCAGTTAATAATTTAATCATCCTTAAAAAAATTATTTATTTATTTATTTTTTAAAGGAGGGGAAGGAAGGGAGAAAGAGAGGGAGAGAGACATCAGTATGTGAGGGAAACATCCATCAGTTGCCTATTGCACGTCCGGAACCAGGGACCTGGCCTGCAACTCAGGCATGTCCCATGACTGGGAATCCAACGGTCAACCTTTTGGTTCACAGGTTGGCATTCAGTCCACTGAGCCATACCAGCTAGGTCTGATTTATTCATTTTAAAAAATGTTTTATTTATTTATTTTTAGAGAGGGTAGAGGGAGAAAGAGAGAGAGAGAAACATTGATGTGCGAGACACACATTGATCGTTGCCTCTCACATGCTCCCACCTGGGGACCTGGCCCACAACCCAGGCATGTGCCCTGACTGGGAATCGAACTGGCAACCCTTTGGTCCCCAGGCCAGTGCTTAATCCACTGAGCCACACCAGCCAGGGCTAAGAGTCTTTTTAAGCATTTTTTAAAAATAAATATCACTCCACATTTCTTTCTTTTTTTTTAGGAGAGAGAGGAAGGGAGGGAGAAAGAGAGGGAGAGAGACATCTATCTGTGAGAGAAACATCCCCCAACTGGGGACCTGGTCTGCAGTCTGGCATGTGTCCTGACTGGGAATCGAACCGGTGACCTTTGGTTTGCAGGCCAGCACTCATCCACTGATCCATACCAGCCAGAGCTGAACATTCTTAAATCAATAATAATAATAGGCATAATAGCTGACATTGGGTGATTATTAATATGCCAGGCACATCTCATTTTATCTTCAGTGCACTCTGCTCTTCAGCTGGTACTAATACTTCAATTTTTAAGTTAAGAAAACTGAAGATAAAAAATTAGGAAGTTGCCAAAGATCATAGAGCTAGTAAATGGCAGATTAGGAATTAGAGTTAGAAATATATGTAATTGGAAAAACCTAAGCAAGATTCCTTTCTTTTGTAGGGAGGGAGCCTGGAGATGGGGGAAGGAGGGCAGAGATTGAAGGTGGAATTGGCCAGAAGACCAGATTTTAACCTGTGTCTTTATTCGTAGATTTTCCTCTCTCAAATATTTGCACTCTATGTGGGGAATGAATTTGAATATTAGCATGATGCTAAATATGAAGTTTGAATTGAGTAAATTACTATATTCATGTTGTATATAATTGTACAGGGAGCAGTGCTTGAGAAAATGACTATAACAAGTAATTGTTACATTTGTAAGCGTCCAGAAAATGATCATTTTAACAGTGGAAATGGTTATTTATATTCATATATACTGCAGATGTTATTACAACAGACTTTAAAGGATTAAGTCATTTTTTTACACTGAAGTTTTTTAAATTATATTTTATTGATTATGCTATTACAGTTGTCCCAATTTTTCTTCTTTGCCCTCCTCCACCCAGCACCCCCACTCTGTTACGCAATCCCCACACCATTGTTAATGTCCATGGGTCATGCATTTAAGTTCTTTGGCTGCTCCATTTCCTATACTGTACTTTACATCCCCATGGCTATTCTGTAACTACCTATTTGTACTTCTTAATCCCCACACCTCTCCACCATTCCCCTACACCCACCTCCCATCTGAAAACCATCAAAACGCTCACCATATCCATGATTCTGTCTCTGTTCTTATTTGCTTAGTTTGTTTTTTAGATTCAATTGTTTATGTATGTGTATGTATTGCCATTTTATTATTCATAGTTTTGATCTTCTTTTTCTTAAGTAAGACCCTTTAACGTTTCTTTTAATAATGGTTTGGTGATGATGAACCCCTTTAGGTTTTTTTGTCTGGGACATTGTTCATCTGCCCTTCAATTCTAAATGGTATCTTTGCTGGGTAGAGCAATCTTGGCTGTAGGTCCCTGCTTTTCATGACTTTGAATATTTCTTGCCAGTCCCTTCCAGCCTGCAAAGTTTCTTTTGAGA